>CM056053.1:241729280-242929280 GCA_029574335.1 Rana kukunoris
TTTGAAAAAACAAACATGTCAAAATATCCCAGCCCAATGACTCCGATCCTGGGTACTAAGACATTTCAACCAGGTTTGGTAGATCTAAGATTCAAAGCCCTGCGATATAGAGGTATGAGTAGAATTATTCATTTTTCAAAAAATAACCGAATAATGACAAGGGAAGAGCTTGAAAAAGAAGTTACACCAGACTTGGACTCTCTAAGATTGTTGCAACTAGAAGCATTTCTACGGATATTAGCAAAGACTTATATAGTAGTTAGGGACCCTTCTAAATTCGAACAGATATGTCTAGAAGGGAAGCCTAAGCGACACATGCTATCTTACTTCTATGCAACACTTATTAACTTAGAGATACCACAAGAACTCCTGTTTATACAAGCATGGGAGAATGAACTGGGATTAATATTCTCCCAAGAACAAAAAGTTAGGATTCTCTGGTTTACTCATAAAGCCTCTGTGGCAAGTAAATATGAGGGGGGAAGCTATAAAATTTTAACAAGATGGTATAGAACACCAACAGCATTACATCGTATATACCCGCAGACCCCAGATAGGTGTTGGAGATGCCATGCAGCAGAAGGGACACTACTGCATATTTTTTGGGAATGTGCAAAAATAAAAGAATTCTGGGAAATGGTGATAGAAACGATCAAAAAAATCACAGGGATTAACCTAGAAGGTAGACCATCAGCCGTGCTATTACTAGATATCCCAATGTCAGTAGAAAAATACAAAAACTCGCTGTTAAGACATCTCATTATAGCTGCGAGAGCATGTATCCCGATCCTGTGGAAACAAGAGATCTCCCCATGTAAAGCTCAGTGGATCGCGAGAGTGGCGGAGATTCAAATAATGGAGAATCTCACAATGACATTGAAAGATGAAGATGAGAGATACCGGAAGATATGGGCTCCATATCTAAGGTATAGGGAGGAGTAGTGGGGATAGATGTGTAAAGGGGGGGAGAGATGGCCGATGGGGGGTTGGATAAGGAAGCCCCCTTTTTTTTTTTTGGGGTAGGGAGGGGGGCGAAATAGGGGGGAATAGACCGGTAAGAAATAAGAGTGTACATTAATCCACAGAAGTTAAGGAGAGGGAGAGAGGAGTTGAAAGGAAGGGGGTTCATTTGTTCCCTCCTTTTTGGCTAATTATCAATTATTATTATTTATTTATTTATTTTTTCTCTCGGTCTCTCTCTCTCTTGGTTATAATTGATTCAAATGAATGTCAAGAAATATGTTAATGTGTAACTTGAAACTTTGGAAAAGAAAAAAGAGAAAAAAAAAAAAAGGGAAAGAAAAAGCGCTTACTTCAGATTGTTTGTGAGTAGGGCCATTGCTTTTTTATCTTGTTTATTAAACTTTTAAGTGGTAATGCAAAAAAAAAAAAAAAAAAAAAGAAACTGCACCAAGGAGGAGGATTTTAAAGAACAGGCCAACTTCATTGGGAAAAGGTTTGAAGAAAAAGGCTACGAAACATCCTGCATAGAAGAACAAATCCGGAATGTACAAGTCTTAGATAGAAAACCCATGCTAGAAAATAAGACAAAAGATAAAGGGAACCTCAAGGAAGTAGTACCCAGCCTTATATTAGATTACAATGTTCAACACAAGGATTTACACCAACGACATTGGCATGTACTACTTGGAGACAAAGATCTTAAAACAATACTCCCCACTAAACCCAGAATAATTTATAAGAGAGCTCCCACCCTAAGAGATTTATTGGTGAAATCGGTAATTGCTCCACCCCCGAAACCGATGTTCTCCTTTTTTGAAGGTAAAGGATTTTACCCCTGCAGGAACTGCTTTGCCTGCAGGCATGCTAAATTATTCCAAGGCAAAAGATTAGACTTCATCAGCACAAACACAGGGCATACACACAAAATTAGAGAATTTATTGGATGTCACACTGAAGGAGTCATTTATGTGCTCCAGTGTGACTGTAAACTGCAATATGTGGGCAGGACAAAAAGAAAGTTAAAACTGAGAATAGAAGAACACATACGCAATATAACCAATGGCTATACTAAACATAGCATATCACGTCATTTTTCAAAGGTACATAATGAAGACCCCACTACATTACAATTCTGGGGCATTGGAGAGGTTGCCACAAATACGTGTTATTAGCCAGAAAGAATCACGCTGGATACACACCCTCAATACCTTGACCCCAGGGGGCTTGAATGTGGACTTTGATCTGAATTGCTTTTTAAATAATTTTTAATAATTGTATATGTTTTTAAAACTTTTATGGTCTATAGGTTCATAGTGGTATTTTAGATTACTATGTTATTTAGTATTCTCTGACATATTGATTGTTACTTCATCATTTTAATGTATCTGACTTTTATCTGGTTGCCTCGGGCTTGGGAAGGTGTCGGTGGTATACACCAGCTCAATGACCCCCCTCCCCCACGCCTATCCACATATCGAGACATATATATGTTCAGATAGCATATTCAATAGTCTGCATACACATGCGCTTATTGAGTCTACCTATTAGGTCAGCTCACCAGGTAGTTATGATCATAGATATGGTCATCAACACTATTGCTTTAGTGGCCATAGTGGCTGATTTTATTTACTATCAGAACATTTCACTTTTTATTTGTATCTATTGTTATCCGCAATCATGCGTTTTATCCATTACTTATTGGGTGTTTTATAGGAAGGGTGATCCCAGTATCACCTCAAACTCAGGGGTTTATTATACTCTACAAGACTATACATTCTCTGATATTGGTCCAATATAGGAATAATACAGTACTTGTATGGAGATGTCCATCCTCCACACAGACACCCCGATCAGTTGTACTTATAATACAATATGATATCCCGGGATCTCCGATGGTACTATGCACTGAGCCTTTCACTACACACCCAGTACATACACATTTTAACTATATAAATATTTTGTACTTATATTTTTTAATTTCTGTCACATCTATGTATGGCCCTATCATAGCCCACACTGTCCTAAGAACGGGACTTCAAGAAAATGGCGGCGTGTTTACATCCGGTTTGTAGTAGATTTAAGCTGTGGCCCGACAACCAATAGGGTTCCCCTGATGAAGTCACGAGGCGCGTGACGTAACGCCGTAGGGAAGTCGAGACCACGTGACACCCGCACAAGCCTCTAAAGCTGAACACATGGAGGAGGATCTACAGGACACCTTGACAACAGCTGCCTCAATAAGCTCTGAGCAAAGGCTTTCCTGCTATATGTGATTATCTATCTGGCTTCTGGTAAGCCTTCATTTCATTTGGTGACACGGTGGTGGTATTAAATTAGTCACAACTTATATGACTTATATTTTCAGCGTCATTTTTATGTGTTTTTGGCATACTTCACTATGTGATTTTCAATTCTTTTTGGTTAACCAATTGATGACACACCTGGAGCTACCCATAATCTTTATCCTGCTGTGGACTTATAAAGGCCCTGGCTGGGGTTTCAGCGGCAAGCGTGTTATGCTTGCCCTCTGGTAAGCCTCCATTTTTTATCACACTGACATTTTGGTGGTGGACATATATTTATTCATTTATATTGACTCTCAGGACTGCCTGTGAAGCAATTTCCAATACATCTTGGTCTAATATTCTCTTCAATTCAAGCTTAATTGTCTTTTATTGACATATGAGTAGACTGGACTGTCATTACACCCTAATAGTGTGCAAAGGCACTGTTTTATATACGGTTCCGATATTCACTTGTTTATTTTAATTTTTTATTTTTAGCGCAACTTCAATTTTTTCACCAATAGGGTTCCCCTGATGAAGTCACGAGGCACGTGACGTAACGCCGTAGGGAAGTCGAGATCACGTGACACCCGCATAAGCCGGAGGCCAATAGATTTTAGGCAGTAGTACGATCGCTCCGTCTCCGCAGTTTGCATTAGCTTGATTTGAATTTTATCTTGGTGTACATCTTTTACCTAATAAATCATTTTCGCTGGTACAAAACCTACTTCACCATTGGAGGCATTTGCTTTATCTTCCCCCATACCCACTACATCTCCCCTGTGGATCGCTGAGCCCGGAACATCCCAGCAACGCGGATTAGTGAGAGGGAACCCATTTGGGAAAGCGAGACCTCGGATCCTGGGTGACCCACACTATATACTCACATATAGCACCCTCAAGGTAAGGGAACTACAACACATTTGTGGATACCTATGCATAGAACAGCATCCAGAGTGAAGATTTCAACCATTCCACCACCCAGCCTATCATCACACCACCATACAGAGACTGTCTTGTGCACCTTTACCCATTACCCAGTACACATTTGCGCTGGTTGAATAGGACTTCATCCATTGTCACTTAGATGCACTTGTTGAATGGGACTCTATTCACTGACACATTGTTTGAGTTGGATTCATGCACATCCTTCTAGCTATTTAGTAGCTATTTAATTCGCACATTTGTTTACCTTTTATATGTATTTGTGTAGTGCTCACGCATCACATATTTGAAGCGCTTATCACTATTTTCGTTTTTGATTTCTCTTAATTTAAAGTCAAACCACCTTTTCTGGAGCTGTTCCCTTGACCTGCGCACCCCAAATTTATGATGGAGTCTCCTCTGCACATCGTCCATGATCTGGGCCTTCAGTTTGTTAGGGTTCTTGTAAGGGCTATGTTTTCCATCATAATCCTCCCTCCTTAGGATTGCCACCATTTCCACCATCTCCTCAAAGAACATATTTGTGGCCTTGTACCTCCTGCTTCTGTATCTGGTGTGTGCTACCGCCTGGCTTCGCTCCTGGATTGAGGTTGCAGCTTGCTGTGTGTCCTCCATGGTGTATTGCATTGAACGACCGAAAAGGGGTGGGGAAAGTACTAGAACGATCGTCAAGGGCAGGCAAACATGCAGAGCTTCTCGCATGCGCAATGTATAATGGGATACCGTGTGAGTGAAAACAATCGTTCACAGTCTGTGGAAAAAAGCAGAAGAAATGATTGTGTAGTATGACGGTATGTAACTTGATTTTGGACTTTATGATTAGTGGATGAGTTTGTGGGTTAGATATGGGGAGAAAGCTAAGTAGTAGAGGCTTGACTGACATTAGCTTTTTTGCTTAATTTTGACATGCAGAAATAATGGAGGCCTTCAGAGAACAGGAGTTCTTCACAGAATTTGTTCAAAAGGGGCCCCAGGATGGCAACCCCCCTTTTTTCTAGAATTTTTCTTTCCCAAAAAAAATAATTATTCAGCCAAGATCTGGCATTGTAATGGCCCACCCCTACCCCTAAAATAATCAACATATTGTTGCTGCACAGCACGTGCGCTTTGGGGGGCCAAGCCTGCATGGCCAGCCTCACGAGCCGCCACTGGAACACCAATGGCCTCATCAGTCACAAGTGTCATGTAGTTTGTTGAGGGTCTCTTTAGGACATTGTGCACAATGCAGGAGCAAAGTATGACATGGTTCAGATTCTACTTAACAACAAACCTACAGTCCTTGTCTTGTTTGCACCACCTGTATACTGCTGTTCAATGTATATAGGGCCAAAGGGGCTTGTAGTGACCTGGGGGGAGTTGGGCTGGGGAAACCCATGCTATTTTTCTAAGTGATTTTCATCCATATTGCAGGGACCAAACATTACATTAAAGCCGCAAGCAGTATTAAATTACTTTTTTCTTTTTTTTTTTTTTTTCCAAAGTTTTTATTGAATTTTCCAACAGGGATAAAGATCACAATAATGCACATTGGTGAACATAAGGAGCATGTGCGGGCGCAGCCGCCATATCGTGCTTGTAGTACATAGAAATACAAACAAGGAGTCCAGATACTGCAGAATTGTAGCCATTAGTGGTAACAAACAAAATAAACAGGAACATGTGTAAAGTGATGAGACTTCGTGGTTGGGGTCCCCTGTTCGGGAGGCCATGAGAAGCGTCGGTCACAGCCCTCCTTGAACAATCGAACGTGGGAGATGCTTCGGTAGAGGGCGAAGCGTTCGCTCTAGTCTCCCCAGTGTCACGGGGGGAACGGCTTGGTATAGGATAGAGGAGACCAACTTACTTCTCATTCAGATACTTATGTCTGTCTCGGTAAATATTTCTCTGGGTGGTAAGTGGTGGTGTCTGTTAGTAAACAGCAGACCTTAGAAGCAGTCAGGGTATTATCGAGGGAGGGAGTAGGGGTCGTGGTCACAGGGGGGGGAATAGCACTGGGGGGGAGAAAATAGGGGGGAGGACATGCCGCCACAGCTCGGTAGGGTAGTGGGAGGAGAAGGTATCTGGCCAGGGTCGTCAAGGTCTGAGAGTCTTGTATTCGTCGGTCGTAGTGAAGTGGATCCAGGTTGCCCATGTTTCAGTGAACTTAGTAGGATTATCATTAGCCTGGTGGATTAGTTCTTCCATCTCCATTGTTTTTTGGAGACGTTTGAACCAGTCGGTTAGGGACGGGGGGTGCGGAGAGAGCCATTTAAGTGGGATGCACATTCGGCATCAGCATTCACCATGTGCATGGTCAGGGACCTGCAGTACCCTCTCGGGAGCGTCGGGGAGAAGTGGAGAAGAAACTGGGCAGGTGTGAAATCTAAGTTGTCGGTCGTCACGTGTGTAATGAGTCTGTGGACCTCTGTCCAATAGGGTTGGATTTTAGAGCAAGTCCACCAGACGTGAAGGAAAGAGCCCGTCTCCAAGTGGCACCGCCAACAGACCCCAGGGAGTGCGGGATTAATTCTGTGGAGTTTGAGCGGGGTTTTATACCACCTGGAGAAGTGGAGAGGAGCTTGTAGGCGTTCTCTTGCGTTTGAACATTGACTGAGCCTTTGTGGGCGAACCTATAGACTGTTTCCCAATCCCCCTCAGTAAGGTCCAGTGCGAGGTCGCGTTCCCACTGTTGGTTAGCCCAGTGGGTTTTGGAGGAATGTGTGGAAAACAATAGACTATAGATGACTGAGATTAGGTGTCTCTGTGGTTCCCTCTTGGAACAGAGGCTCTCGAAAGGGGAGTGGGGCCTGGACCAGTGGGAGGTTGGTGCCGTCTTGCCTAGGAAGCGTCGGATTTGTAAGTAGGGCCAGAATGGGAATTCGTCCCTGCCAATGTTAGCGGCTAGTTCCGATTGGAGCATGAGTCTACCCGAGTGAAAGAATTGGCCCGCCAGTAACGACTCGTGGGGCCAGCTGTCAGACAGGAAAGCGTGGTGCATGCCCGGTGGGAAGTCAGGGTTCATTCTGAGGGGCGTCATGGGGCCGTGGCGGTCCGACAGTTTGTATTTATTACAGGCCTCCCAGAAGGCTCGCAGGGAGGGGAGTATGAGGGGGTGATCTTTACAGCCTCGGGGAACGTTGCCTTGTGAAACCCAGGGCAATTGGGAAATCGGAATGGGAGAAAATTCCTGCTCCAGTCTCACCCAGTTCTTACGGTCCCCGTTAGCGACCCAGTCGTATATCCTTGCGATACCACAGGCCAGGTTGTACCTGCGGAGGTCTGGTAAACCTAGGCCTCCCTTCAGCTTAGGGACCGTGAGCCTGTCATAGCTCAAGCGCGGACGGGCATCGCGCCAGAGGAATCTTACACAGGTCGATCTGTAAGATGATAGGAAGGCCGGTGGGAGTTTGATGGGGATCGTTTGCATGATATACAGTAGCCGGGGGAGGACGTTCATTTTGATCACCGCGATCCTCCCGAACCAGGACAGGTTTTTTGGGGACCAACCCCTGAGATCACGTAGGATCATCTGGAGTAGAGGGGCATAGTTAAGGGAATACAGGTCTGTGAGGGAGGCGGGAAGTTGGATCCCCAGATATGTGATGGCTCTAGCATTCCATTTAAAAGGGAAGTTAGTCTGGCATAAATTGCACAGGGATTGGGGCAGTGAAACGTTTAGGGCGAATGATTTGGTGAAGTTGATTTGGAAATTTGACAATACTTTAAAGTCCGCAAAGTCTTTCATTAGATTAGGGACCGTCGTGAGGGGGTCTTTGAGGAATAGGAGAATATCGTCGGCGAACGCGGCAAGTTTGTACGTGCGGTCCTTGATGTCGATGCCCTTGATCGTTGGGTTAGATCGGAGTCGTTTCAGAAAGGGTTCTAGGGTGAGGACGAATATCAGGGGGAGAGGGGGCATCCTTGGCGGGTTCCGTTCGCTATGGAGAAGGCGTCTGACAGGTGGTTGTTCACTCTGACCCTTGCTGTGGGGCCAGAGTATAGCGCGGAGATATAGTTCAACATGAGCGGAGGAAGGTTCGTGGCTTTGAGGGTCGCTTGCATGAAGTCCCATGCCACCCTGTCAAACGCCTTCTCTGCGTCGAGTGAGTGACAGAAAAAAACCGGGGGATCCACTTGAGGACAGCCAGTGATGAACATTTAGGGCCATGGGTTGGTTTGGTGAGGGTGGGTTCGGGGGGTAGAGAGGAAAAATTGTCGCGCGCTTCCCTCCCAGGGATGAACCCGGCCTGGTCAGGGTCTATTAGTGTGGGCAGGTACGGGAGGAGCCTATTCGCAATCGTCTTGGCAAACCATTTAAGATCTACGTTGAGTAGGGAGATGGGTCTGTAGTTGGACACAAAGTTTGGGTCCTTGTCGGGCTTGGGGAGCACTACAATATGTGCGGTCAGGAGGTCCCGAGGAGGGGTAGTGGCGGTGGCGAAGGAGTTGTAGGCCGAAATGAAGAAGGGTGTGAGAATTTTGGCGTAAGTCTTATAGTACCCAGCAGTCAGACCGTCAGGTCCCGGACTTTTGCCGGGCTTCAGTTGTTTAAGGGCCAGGCCCACTTCTGCAGTGTTGAGGGGCCTGTCCAGTTCCTTCCTAGCCGTCTCCGATAGTTTGGTGGGGCCGTATTGGTTTAAAAACTCGTCGATTAGCCCCTGTCTGGTGAGTCGTGCTGTCGGGGTGGTCGGGGAGGGAAGGTTATATAGGTCAGTGTAGTATTGGACGAATAGCCTAGCGATGTCCGGGGTAGAGTGGAATTTGACGCCTTTGCCGTCTGTCAGTGAGTGGACTGTCGCCTTGGCCTTCCTAGATTGTAAGGCGTGTGCTAGTTTGGGGTGGGGTTGTTTTGCTGACTTTGTTGCCGTGTTCGTAGAATGTTTTTCTTGGCTAGGGTGTAGGAGCGTCTAATCTTTTTACCAATGATCTCCAAGAGCTCGGCTCTTGCTATGCTCAAGTCTTGTAGCGTCGCTAGGGCCTGTGAGTGTTTGTGTGCGGACTCCAACTGTTTAATCCTCCCCAGGAGCTCGTCGTATTGTGCACGTCGTTGTTTGTTACGTTTGGCAGCCGCAGCTATCATGAGGCCCCTGACCACGCATTTGAGGGCCTCCCAATTGACAGCGGGGGCCGTATCCTCTGGCCTGTTTTCTCGAAAGAATGCCTCGAGATTCGTTTCAAGGTCATTTGACAGTGTCGGGTCCGTAAGCAGGGATGGGTCTAACCTCCATACCCGTGTACGGGGACGGCACATGGGGAGGGACAATGTTACCGAGATCGGGTTGTGGTCCGACAGCAACATGGGCTCTACAGTCGCCGAGGTTAACATGGGGAGATCTTCCTGGCTCAGGAAAAGGTAGTCAAGTCGGGAGTAGCGGTCATGGGGGGCTGAATAGAACGTGTAGTCCTTTCCCGTAGGGTGCAGGGCACGCCATGTGTCATGTAGGAGAAGTTCTTGGAGGATCAGCTTGATCCTCCTCAGAGCAGAGTACTGAATTGATGAGGTACCCGTGGATGTGTCCAGCGTGGGGTTGAGGGGGACATTAAAGTCACCCCCCAGCACCAGGGTCCCAGCTTTAAATGGTGTCAGCAGAGACGATATGGACCTAAAAAAGGAAACCTGGCGCGTGTTCGGCGCGTATACATTGGCGAGCGTGATGGTGTGGTTCAGATAGGTGCCTTTCAGAAATAGGTACCTGCCCTCCGGGTCCGACAACTTCCCTGTCAGTTTGAAAGGGCAGTGTCTAGCTATCAATATGGAAACCCCTTTTGTCTTGGATTGCACGTTCGTTCGTGGCGTGGTGGGCTTCAGGGTAGTGAAGGTTGTGTAGTTTGGGCTCTGCGTCTGCCTTAAAGTGCGTTTCCTGTATGAATGCGATGTCTGCCTTGGCGCGGTGTAGGGTCAGAAGGAGTTGCGACCGCTTTTCAGGGAGATTAAGCCCCCTCGCATTCAGGGAAATCACCTTCAAGGCAGTGTTGTGAACTCCTACAGGTGGATCTAGCATTGTGAGCGTGGGTGCGATCTCAAGTCAGGGTATAATTTGGGGGTAGGAAACCGAGCTGTAGCGGGAGGGGGGGGAGCAGGGGTCTGGGTTACGCAAAAACGGTGGTGAGGGCAGGGGGCACCGGGTGAGTCTCAGCCTAAAGCGTCGTACCGCAGTCGTGTGGTGTAGAACCAAAAAAAAAAAAAAAAAAGAGGGGGGGGGAGGGACGAATCACCCAGTCAGAACGGGACGGTATAGGGAGAGGCGCCTGGTGCGTCTCTTTTTCGGGAGAGGGGAGGGGAAGGGAACCGATTAGGTGGGGGAGGGGGACACAGTCCTACCTCCTGGTCTAGGGAGGGGGTAATCGGTAGAGTGCGGTCGTGTGGGGCACCCGTGTGACGAAAGGGACACGGGTACCGTCGCACGCCTCCGCTTGTGGGTTGACCAGGGCCTTGCCAGAGCACTGTCGTGTGGCAGAGGAGAAATCTATGTACATATAAGCCTTTGAATAAAACCCCAGAGTGTACACCCGCTAGGTTTAGTCATGGGTGAAGCCTCTGCGGAATCAGGAGGCTGTGGTGGGTACCTTGGTGCAAACTTCCGGATCAGCCGGCTGGTGTGTGAGCACGGTTCCAGGGTTTCCCTATAAGGGGGGAGAATCCGGACCCCCCGGCGAGCGCCTATCCCCAGGGCTGTCAGTATGCATAGTCCCACAACAATAAGGCATTGTAACAATAATATCTAAGCAAACAGTGCAACATTGCAACAATGACCCCCAATAGGCACAGTAGTTTACCAGTGCATATAAGTCCCAACATGTAAAGTGGGTAGTACATGGGGGTACAACAGTTTCCATACTTAACCTAGGGGCAGCGGAAGCCACCCGCGTGGGACCCGCCTGGCTGGTATGCGGTAGCGGCCTCCTGGCTCTTGATGCTTACGGGCGGACCAGTCTAGTCGAGAGCCCTCGGTGGCGAGCAGTCTAAAGACCTTAGCGTCAGAGTTCTCCGGGGCCTTCTGCTCTTGGGCAGTCGGTGGTAAGACGGGGCTGTACTGGTGATTTGCAGTCATGGGGGCCGGACATGGTGGATGGGCTTGTGGACCAGAAAGAACGGGCCATGTGCCGGCTCCTGGCCGAGTCTCCCGCGAATCGGAGATGGATGCAAGAGTGGTCTCCCCGCAGCTAGAGGGGGACCGGAGGAATCGTCCTGTGTTGCCTGAGGCGGGCTCTCTCCTAGCTCTCCGAGGATCCCTGTTCTGTCAGCCAGGACAAGCCACCTCTTCACGATGGCGTCTCTCCGGAAGTGGCGTGAGTGCCGAGCGACGGAAACGGGGAAGGTCTCTACGGTTCGGATCCGGAAGAGGCGGGTCTCGTGAAGGATCCTGGGTGATGTAGTTCCGTGAGCGGGAAGAAGAGGAGTCCGATATTCCCTGTGAGCCCCCGGGGGGGAGGGGGAAGTGATCTCCTGCGCCGGAAGACTGTGGCGATTCTGGGTCCCGTTACTGGCGCACTGCGGCATCTCGCTACTGAAGGCCCCAATGAGACGGGATAGTAGAGGAGTCCGGCCACTGCTTCCTGAATGTGGGAGTAGCGTGAAAGTGCCCAAAACAGTCAAACATATGAATAAAGAAAAAGGTTAAACGTACCAACTGCTTACAATTCTGACTGGGAGCAAGTGGGTTATTCAGCAATCCCTCCTGGCCCTACGCGCTCCAGGCGAGGAGAGTAAGTCCCTGTCACGTCCGGGGCCTGAGGCCGTATAGCGAGAGCCCGAAGGGGAGCGTCTCCTGCGGTGCCTGGTGGGTTGAGTCTCCATTACTTCAGCTCCTGGACCGCTCCAACGGCCCACAGAGCGGCGATAGATGGCATACCACTCCGGAACCGCTACAGGCGGTATGCCCAGTGCCTCGAAGAAGTGTGGGAGATCCTCCGGAACCTTCAGATGTGCGGTGCGGCCCTGATGGGTGGCTGCCAGGCAGAAGGGGAACTTCCACTTGTACTGAATGTTCTCGGCTCGCAGAGCATCCAGTAGGGGTTTGAGGTCCCGGCGGTGTTTCAAGGTTATGCCCGAGAGGTCCTGGTACAGCTGGATCGGGGCTCCTGCATGTTGGAGGCGCTGTCCCCTGGCTAGTCTCAGAATCTCCTCTTTCATGCCAAAGTCAGGAAGGCAGCAGACTATGTCCCTGGGTGGGTCGGCATCTCTTCCCCTTGGGCGTAGCGCCCTATGGATCCTGTCCATGGTGATCACCGTGTCTGGGGGCCGCTGGAGGATTGAGTTGAAGACCTGAGTGACCTCCTGTTTGATCCGGTCCCCTTCAATGGCTTCCCGGGAGGCCCCTTACACGAATGTTATGGCGTCTTCCCCGGTTCTCGAGGTCCTCCAGGTGCCGGTTAATTTCTCTCAGCTGCAGGGTGTGATCGTCGATCTTCCTGGTGGTGCACCGGAGGACCCTGCTGTGGTCCTCTTGGGCTTTCTCCGTTGCCGCGACCCTGCCATCCAGGGCTTTAAAGTCCAAGCGCAGGTCTGCAATGGCCGCCGCAAGGGCATCTTTGATGTCAGTCGCCATTGCCCTCAGATCCAGGATGGTGATCGGAGGCGCCGCCGTCGCCGGTGCGGGGACCGGCGCGTGTGTAGGGCTTCCCTGTGATCCCGGAGGGGGAGCTGGAGGGGTCGCGGATAGGACGATGTCCTGTGTCCTGGGGGATGAGGTATGTGAACGGCCTCGATTAGTTCCTTGGCGGGAAGCCGCCATTTGCCCACGGCCGGTCCGGAACATCTCCGGGATGTGTTGCCCCCCAGCGTCGAGTTGTTCCCTGGGGGACCGGGAACGGGAAGCTGAGGATTGCCTCGATGAAGTGCCCATCTTCAGGGGCAAGAACGGATGTCGAGGGCACCGCTAAAGATATCAAACACTCTGAGGTGGCAGGAGCTAAGCACTCAGGCAGCCATCTCTTAGCTCGGCTCGGCCTACTTTTTTCTTATAGTAATCTCATTTTGTGCAGGGACAGTTCTAAACACGTGCCACCTCACAGGCATACTATAGACACCCAGCAGGTACGATATTTAAAGGAATTTTGCATTTTTTTTTAGCTTTAGGCATCATTAAAATCTAAAGATACCTGAATACAATTGCTGGTATTCTCATACTAATACCACAGGCAGGGAGCTGCAAGTATTGTCAGTTAGTGTACTGTGTCCTTTGCACAATGTGCACCTAAAGCTACCTGAATACAATTGCTGTTGTTCTCATACTAATACCACAGGCAGAGAGCTGCAAGTATTTTCACTTAGTGTACTGTGTCCTTTGCACAGTGTGCACCTAAAGCTACCTGAATACAATTGCTGGTGTTCTCTTACTAATACTACAGGCAGGGAGCTGCAAGTATTGTCAGTTAGTGTACTGTGTCCTTTGCACAGTGTGCACCTAAAGCTACCTGAATACAATTGCTGTTGTTCTCATACTAATACCACAGTCAGGGATCTGCAAGTATTTTCACTTAGTGTGTTGTGCCCCTTGCACATTGTGCACCTAAAGCTACCTGAATACAATTGGTGTTGTTCTCATACTAATACCACAGGCAGAGAGCTGCAAGTATTGTCAGTTAGTGTACTGTGTCCTTTGCACAGTGTGCACCTAAAGCTACCTGAATACATTTGCTGTTGTTCTCATACTAATACCACAGGTAGGGATCTGCAAGTATGTTCACTTAGTGTACTGTATCCTTTGCACAGTGTGCAACTAAAGCTAACTGAAGACAATTGCTGGTGATCTCTTGCTAATAATACTACAGGCAGGCAGTTGATTCTGCTAGCTGCAGTATAATCAGTATATATACTGTATATACATCCCAGCTTTGTGCAGCTACATCTCCCTGCAGGTCATTAGTATGTCTGGAAGAACAACAAGAAGAGGCAGACAGTCACAAGCCGATAAAATAGGGCAAGCAGGCTCTGCATCTAGAGGCAACAGTGCTGGTCGTGGACACGATACATCCTCATCAGCACGTGACTGTGAGACGCGCTTGTCATTTTTTTGCATCCTCCTCATCCTCTCTCACCCAGGCTCAGGGTACTTTGTCTGGCAAAGCAGCTGCCAACGCGGCTTCTTCCCTCGGATCAATGGTATCAGTCACTCCTTCCCTAGCCCCACCATGTCCTCCTGAGGAGTCTCCCGAACTGTTTGACCACAGTTTTGGGTACTTGCTGAAGGAGGATGTGTAGCATTTTGAAGGCTCCGATAATGGTACCCAGCTAGAGGAAGGCAGTAACGTGAGCCCAGAGAGAGGGGGTGCCCAAGAAGGACAGCAATCTGGCAGTCTTGTTCCCCCAGCTGCAGCATACTGCCAGGTTTGCTCCAGTGATGAGGAGTGAGGGGATGATGAGGTCACTGACTCCATGGGTGCCTGATAGGAGAGAGGAGGAGGCACATCTCCAACGAGGCAGGATGCCCTCCAGGAGCCAGCTTAAGGGCAGCACACCAACTGCATCACAACGCAGACCTCCGCATGTGCAGGGCACTGCTTTCTCTCCACATTATTCCCAAAATTCTTTGATGTGGGCGTTTTTTGAGACAAGTGCATCAGATCGCACCGCATATGTCTCAAGCTTATCTCGCCTGGCCAAAACATCACCCACTTGGGCACCACATGCTTGACCAGACATATGTCAACCTGCCATGCAGTTTGTTAGCAAGCGTACCTAAAAGACCCACACCAAAGTACAAAGCGGACCTCTCCTTGCTCCTCATCAGCTGGGATCTCCAAACCCACTAAACCTTCAGTCCTCTCTGAAACCTGCACTGAGAAGAATGAAGGTGTATAATTAGGTGTGTCACAGCCAAGTACTTGCGGGCAATCTGCTAACGGTACACCAACTTCAGATTGTACCAGGCAAATTTCCCTGCCCCAGCTGCTGCAGCGCCAAAAGAAGTTCGCTCCCAGCCATCCACATGCCCAGCGCTTGAATGCTAGCTTGGCTAAATTTCTAGCACTTCAATTGCTGCCTTTTCAGTTGGTAGACTCTGCCCCTTTCCGTGAGTTTGTGGAATGTGCGGTACCTCAGTGGCAGGTTCCCAAACGCCACTTTTTCTCATGGAAAGCGACTCCGGCTCTCTACCAGCATGTGGAAGGCAATGTCCATGCCATCCCCTCTATTGTATGGCCAACTGGCAATCTGCCATTCGGAGTCTACTTCAGTCCAAGGTCTGCCGGTTTATGCCCATTTATATATACTGTTTACCAACAGTTTGTACCATAAGGTATTTTTCTTTCTCTCCTTGCGTTCTCTTAGAATGCCTACCACATGCCCAGGAGGCTGGTTAGGTTAAAAACATTGTACACTCATTACCACACAATCAGTGACTGGATCGACTCCTTGAGATTCGATTGATCCGTAAGTTCAATAATTAGTCAACTATTTTTTTGTTTTAACGCTTGTGCATGATTTTTTGTTTGGATGCCCAAAAGGGTGTTTTTGTAGATAAGGCCATACCTGTATAAACTACCATCTAATCTTGTTTCTGATCACACTATATGTACCTCATATGTGACTGGCTACTGATTTGTTGGGTGTCTTACCTGGATCTTTATGCACTTGATGTATGGGTTGGTCCGTTTACTGCATGGGCAGCAACATGTTAACAGCTTTTTAATATTTTTATTTGTGATTTTTTTTATGTATAAACTGGTTTGACTAATTGACATCTTTTGATGTTTCTCTGTTTTATGTATGTCCGTTATTAGACTTTTATGCTGCTGATGAAGCGTCCTGTATGTGAAACATGTCGAGAGTAAATGCAAGATCTACCATTATGCATATCGGATTCAGCTTCAAAAACTAAGAGTTTTATACATTTTTGACACTATATGCTTTTATGCCATGAATGTATCTGTATAAGTTTTCATTTATCTCTTACTTTGTGTTAGATGCACTGAAATCATATGCTGCTGATACTGTTTCATGAAATTATGTATACAAGTTTCTATTTATGCATTTTTTACAAAATACATATTTATAGATCTTTTACATTAACTACCTGTACCGCCAAAAGTCCAATGTATTAGTCCATTAATTTCCAAAGTACGGGTTCTGCATTAGTGGTGGGCACCCAATCAGGATTGGCAAATTCTGCAGGAAGTACACTTTGGGCACCTGCGGTTCTTGCACCTCAACAACAGCAGGCGATCGGGTATGCCTGACCTTAGCAGGGACCTCGCCTTCATCGCCCAATCTATCTGTCATGGAGCCGATGTTGTCTACAGGGATTCTGTTCCTGAATCTGACAGATGTGTGACCTCCTCCTCACTAGCTGTCATGCTCAGAAATGTGTAGGCCTCTTCACTAGTGTACCTTCGATTTGCCATTTTGGGCTCTAAATTTACTGGTACAAGTAGTGAGATTCAAGGGTAAAAAAGCACCTGACTGTCAGCAACTGTATCAAAATGCTACCAAAAAAACTGTTAGGGATTGCAGGGATCAGGCCTGACTCTGCGAATGCTGCAGTTATGTGTTTAGTGTTTTGTAAGTGACAGTGATAGATCAATACTGCACTTGGGTGGGCTGGGCGGAGGGGCAAAACGCAGGTGCTAGAAGGTATCTGGGCTGATCCCGCTATCAATGTGTTTTTTGGAACCCTAAACTGCTGGGGACGCTAGTATAGATCTGATCAGATAAAATATTGATCTGTTCAGATACTATACCACTAAGGGAGATGTATGCTTCGTGCCTGGGCGTTAGCGCTACTGGCACTAACCTGACGCTGCCTGGGGTGACGCAGACCCTATCTGATGCTAAAACCTAATTGATATCACCCGCCGGGTGATCAGGGGTTAAACCCTTATTGGGTTATATACGGTGGGTGCCCTGATGCTATAAAAAGCATACTAACAAACCGGCGCCACCCGTAAGGCCTCGTACACACGAGCAGACAGATTTGTTCAAATCTGTCCGTCCGACAGATTTGAACAAATCTGTCTGCTGGGATTTTGGTTTGCTCGCGTGTACACACGAGCAAACCAAAATCCCCGCCAGCAGAGAGCGCGCTGACGTGTCGGTGACGTGGCGGTGACGCCGCCACGTCACCGCACCAGGAAGTAAAACACTTCCGCGCATGCGCCAAATCCATTCGGCGGCGGTGCGGCGGCGGTGCGGGACGACATGTCTGCTGGTAAGTGTACTAACCAGCAGACATGTCGGGTGGCCAAATCCGTCGGCTCGGCCGTACACACGATCGAATCTGTCTGCTGAAACGGTCCAGCGGACCGTTTCCAGCGGACAGATTTGATCGTGTGTACGAGGCCTAACACTTATACGGTGATCACTGGTGAAAGGGTTAACTAGGGACAATCAGGGGGGTTAAAACCTTTATTAGGTAATATATGGGGGTACCTGACGCTATATAAAAACCTGGGGGTGAACCAAAATAACTAACTGACTAACACTTATACAGTGATCACTGGTGAAAGGGTTAACTAGGGGCAATCAGGGCGCTAAAACCTTTATTAGGCAATATATGAGGGTACCTGACGCTATAAAAACGGTGACCTAAAAAAATAACTGTCTACCTAGCGACACCAGATCACTTATACGGCAATCAGAAAAACAATTGCTTAGTGACACTGGTGACAGGGGGTGAAAGGGTTACCTGGGCGATCAAGGGGTCAAACCTTTATTAGGGGGGGGCTAGGGGGTACCCTGGACCTAAAGGGGCCTAAAGCTTACTGCCCTGACATTTTTTACAGTCACAAACATGGGCGTTCGCTCCATAGGGCAAGAGGGGGCAATTGACCGCCCCTGGAAAATCGAGAAGGTGCTGAAGAGTCTTGCGGCCGCAGGCTGACTGAGCAGTCCCGGGCCTGATGTCACACAGACAAAGCGAGCTGAGTGAAGCCGTCTCCCCCTCCAGTGTTTATGTGTACACAGGGGGAGGGAACCTGCTGTGACCCGGCCGTGCTGATGGCTGATCTGAGCTACTGAATGGGATGGGGGTGGGGAGGTCTGTCTGTGCTGAAGGGGGGGGGGTTTGTGCTATATGGGGGGGTCTGTGAGGAATGGGGGGCTGTGCTGAAGGGACGGTCCATCTGTGCTGAATGGAGGGATCTGTGCAGAATTGGGGGTCTGTGCTGTATGGAGGGGTCTGTGCTGAATGAAGGGGTCGGTGCTGAATGAAGGGGTCTGTGCTTAATGGGGGGTCTGTGCTGAAGGGGGGTCTGTACATTCTCTAGGCTATATTTATATGGGCATGGAGTGAAGCTGAATTATCTCAAGAGCTATTTCACACTGCCAGCTGTCCGCGTTATCGGTAAAGCTCTGCTAAAAAGTGCCGCTTTACCATCATTTTAGCTGCGCTATTCGGCCGCTAGCCGGGTGCAAAGAAAGGGTTAAATGTGCATCACCGCTCCGGAAGCGCCCCCCCCCCCCTGAAAAAAATTTAGCGGACGCCCATGGTCACAAATGACACTGCATGCAGTGATCAGTAAATAAATGACCACTGCAATCAGTGACACTGTGACTGGGGGTGCAGGGGGTGATCTGGGGGGTGATCGGGGGGGGGGTGATCAGAGAGTGAAAAGTGTGCCTATGTGTGCCTACGTGTCAGTGTAGTGTTGGTGCACTTACCTGGATGTCTTTTCTTCTCGAGCTGAGATCAAAAAGACCGCCATGAGAAAGTGACATCACATCCTCCTGTCTGTGTTTACAGTTCACAGGCAGGGGAAGCGTCGGATTCGCTAGGAGCGATCGTGAGAGGATGGCCAGAAATCAATGGCCGCCCCCTCATCTCGGATCGCTCCTGAAGTGAAATGGACCGGCACCGGGGGGTCCGATCAGAAGACAGGGACGTACAGGTACTTGGATGTGCCTGTCTGTGCCATTGTAACAACGTTTATGTACAGGCGGTGGTCTTTAAGTGGATATACTGCATATATATATATATATATATATATATATATATATTATATATATATATATATATATATATATATGTGTGTGTGTGTGGGTGTGTGTGTATTTGTGTGATATTTGGTTAAATCTGACACTTCTAGAAATTTGTTCAAGATTTGTTCAAAAAGCAGTGATATCCTTGCAATACAGCACAGAGATGTGAATGCCAGAAGAGGTAAACATGACCTCTTCTTTGCAAGGAGCAATTTGTGTTTTGTTTTTCATTATTATTCTAGTGCCAGGGATGATTTAAAGAGTTAATCCATAACTATGTTAAAGTATTTTTTGAGGAATCACCACTTTTTTAAAGATATTTCAATAATATTATACTAATGATTTTTAGATATATAGCAACATTTCAAACTTCATGATTAAGAAAGGCTTCAGAAGCAATAGATGACATCTGTTGAGTCTAAATATAGTGGATAAACTAATGTTAATGCAAAGTAAATAAGCTAGCCATCTATTTGGAAAGCATATCATTTCCACATATTGACATGTGTAAATAAGTAAAAGTAATTAAAATCTTCCATGTGCTGTAAATAAAAAATTTTGAACATCTGGCTGAATGTAATAATTTGGTGCTTCAAGCTTATCCGCTATTTAAATTTAAGTATGTTCCAACACAAAATATTTGTAGTGGGAAGTAAATTATGTAAATTCAATACTGTCATTACATTAAGGTTATTTTGGTTTTTAAAATATATTTTATTATGGATAATCCAGGTAAACTACAAGGATCGATGTCCAATTGGGGACAAGCTAATTCATGGTGATTTTTACAAATTGTGTTTAAACTATTTTTTTTTGTTTAGATTGGGGGGCCCATACTTTTCTCTGTTATACTTATAGCTGTACATCTATCAGCATTGGTAAAGTTTTACCACTAAACACAGAGGCCCAGATTCACGTAGATCGGCGCATTATCGGTCCGGCGTAGCGCACCACTTTTCCGTTAGACTTGCGCAATCTAGCCGCGTAATCCCGCGATTCACGTAGCTTTTACGCAAGAGATTGCGCAAGCGTAAGGTTTTTTCCGGAGGCGTAAGGAGGAGTAATACAAATTGGGAGGGACGTGGGCGTGTTACATTGAAATGAGCCGTGACTCCATGCAAATGAAGGGCCGGCCGACTCGCGCATGCGCGCGTGAAGGAAACCATGTCAGCTCCGTTGTGCGCATGCTCACAACTCGGGAGCGGCGCAATCAGTGAAATAGGAAATGGACTAGGGCAATGTTGTGAACTACGCAGACAGCATAAATAGACACACACAAACGCCCTTCCATTGCAAAAGTACATCCCTTTGTGTCCCTTCCCATTGAATCAAGTGCTTTTGCTCTGTTGTTCGTTAGAGTGTGTTTTGTAGTTGTCAGATTAGTGTTCTGTGTGATCTAGTGCTTGTTGGTAGTTTTGTGAAAGTGTATTTTGATAAGTGTTTGAGACTGTTTGTTTGATTGATATATTTCTGAGCGTTTGTTTTCTGGCTTTATTTTTTCATCTGATTTTTTTGTGTCTGTTTCTTGCTGAGTGCTAGTGTGATTTTTGGGTGTTCTTTTTCTCTTTGTGTGCTAGGGACCACAGTGGTGTGCATGCATGCATTCTCATTGTGCCATGATTAATGTGTGTGTTTAACGTGCAAAGATGCATAATGTGAGCTGGCATGAGATGGGGTCATGAGATGGGGTACCAGTGCATATGCAGAGTCACCTTGAAGGGAAAAGACAGGAGGATGTTAGTCATGCATGTGCCACTTGTGAGGTGTGCATCACGGGAGGGGATAGTCATGCCTGACTCCCATGTCACTCACCAACCAGCCAGCTGTCCCCATACATGTTCTGTTTGAAATCTGTGGGGATGGGGCTCTGATTGTATATGTAGCTGTCATGGGTGTCATGGGTGGTGCCATGTGTTGGGCTGCTGATGTCCTCCTGCAAGGTTGTGGTAATTCCATGATGGCATGAGGGGTGAATCTGAAGATGCGAGACACCTCAGAATCTCTCATGCCAAAGATGTCTATGCGTGTGTGATATATCAAGTGAAGAGTGAGGGGCTTGTATCAGATAAGAATATTGTATTAGATTAGATTAAATTGTAAATTTTATATAAGCAAAAAAAAAAAAAAACATCTCCCGTGCCCTCCTTAGTGCCATCCTCCGTGCCCTCATCCTTCTTTGTTCATCTAAAGTCAGTAGTATAGCTATGCGCGACGATGCCCCTGGCATGTTGGCATACAGATTGTTGGGCAACACGTGTGACTGCTGAACTCCTCACTAACAGTGTTGCTTTATCTGACAATTAGACTTTTTTTTCAAAATTTAGACCAGCTTTTAGGTCCTCTAACTTTAGACAGAACATTTTGCAGTTGCGCACATCGCGTAGCCTGCGCAGCAACTGCGTTTTTTTGTGAATCCCCGTAACTCCCTCATTAGCATATTTGACTAGCAAATCAATGGTGTGTCTAGCGCAGTTTTGCGCGAAGGGAAGCGAATGTCTAATTCAATTACGCCGGACCAAAAAACGTAGATTTCTGGCGTATATTGTTTTGTGAATCGCGTCCAACTATACGCACGCGCACATTTAGACTTACGCACGCGCAACAGCAGTTGCGCAGGCGTAATCGCTCTGTGAATCTGGGCCAGAGGGCTCAGAGAATTTCTTTTTTTTGTTTATAATTGTTTATATATGCTTTTTGTGCATTACACAAATATAATATTAATCCTGTTTGTAAAGCTCACAAGGGATTAAATATTATATTTTTGTTTTGCAACATTTGATGCTTCATTTGGAACACAGGACTTTTTGTGTTTTTTTGGGTATTATTTTCTGAAGCACAGGCAGGATTTATATTGCATGTTTTATGTTAACTAGGTTAACTGTCACTATAAGGCCGCGTACACACGACCAAATAAATCCGATCAAATCGGTCTGACAGACCGATTTGATTAGATTTGTCTGCTGGGCTATTTTGGTTTGATCGTGTACACACGATCAAACCAAAATCCCCGCCGGCAGACAGCGCGGTGATGTGGCGGTGACGTTGACGCCGCCACGTCACCACACCAGTTAGTAAAAAACTTCCACGCATGCGTCCAATCCATTCGACGCATGCGCGGGCAGATATCTCCGCTGGTTATTGTACTAACCAGCAGACATGTCGGACGGACGGGTTCCCAGCAGACAGATTTTAAAGCATGCTTTAAAATTTGTCTGCTGGAAAAACCTGTCTGTCCGCCCGTACACACGATCTAATTTGTCTGCTGAAACGGTCCGCCGGACCGTTTCCAGCAGATAAATTTGATCGTGTGTACGCGGCCTAAGAGCATTCGCATATACACAGCAGTGCTGCAGCCGGGAGGACTACACACACAGACACATTTTCCTCTTGCCGGACTCCTTTTGGTGAATCCTGTGCACTTTAAAACCACATTATCCTCTCAGGATCTGAACAATTCATCCATAATTTCTTAAATGTATATAATTGATCATTTCATTACGTCCTATTATCAGTGGCTCACATACAAGGGGGACTCTGGGGCTCAGTAGCGGTGGCACTCCCCATGATTTTCCTACCCAGGCAAATGTAATCTGATCTTCTTTTTGATTTTAATGTACAGCAACAGATCACTTAGTATTTCTCCCTGTCAATACCCCTGAAGAAAGGTGTTTAACTAGAAATACGTCAGGTAGACTCTTTTTTTTTTTCATACATTTGAATCTCTTTTAACATGTAAAAATAAAATATGTTTTTTTTTAACCCTTTCATGCCTATGCCTATTTATGGCATTTGGTGTTTACAAGTTAAATCTGTATTTTTTGCTAGAAAATTACCTAGAACCCCCAAACATTATACATTTTTTTTTAGCAGAGAATCTAGAGAATAAAATGGTGATTGTTGCAATATTTTATGTCACACGGTATTTGTGCAGTGGTGTTTTAAACGCAACTTTTTGGGCAAAATTTATTTTTTAAAAAAATGAAAAAGTAAAGTTAGCCCAATTTTTTTGAATAATGTGAAAGATGAAGTTGCATCGAGTAAATAAATACCAAGCATGTCTTGCTTTATAATTGCACGCACTTGTGTAATGGCGACAAACTACGGTACCTAAAAATCTCCATATGCTACGTTTTAAACTTTTTTTTACGGTTACCAGGTTAGCGTTACAGAGGAGGTCTAGTGCTGAATTATTGCTCTCGCTCTCATGATCGTGGCGATACCTCACATGTGTGATTTGAACACCGTTTTCATATGCGGGCACGTCTTCCGTATGCGTTTCTTTTGTTGCGCAAGCTCGCGGGGAGGGGGGCGCTTTAAATTTTTATTTTTATTTTCTTGTCTATTTTATTTATTTTTATAATAATAAATTGTGTTTTTTTTTTACATTTTGATTACTTTTATTGCAGTATGACGTCGCTTTCGCGTTTACACTTTGCAGACTGAATCAAAGCCGTTTACGGCTTTGATTCAGTCTGCGCCGGGACACAGGAGGTGCCAGATAGAGGATCGGGTCTCCCGGTGGGACGGGAGGCCCGGTCAGAGCGGCGAGAGGTGGCAGGAGTGGGGATGTTTAGCCAATCGCCCGCTTGACACAACGGTACCGGAATGATGCCTGCAGCTGCAGGCATCATCCCGGTATAACCCCTGAAAGCCGAGGGCGCATATATGTGTACGCTCGGCACGAAGGGGTTAACAAACAATTATTTTGTTGAATTGGTTGCCTATAAAGTCTCATCCTATAGTGGGGGAATTTTTCTACAGCTAGATCTCAGGTTTCTTAAAGTGGAGTTCCACCCATTTTTTTATGTTTGTCTGTGCTGCATGCCCTAATTTTGTTGCTTGTAATTACCTTTATTATGTAGTCCTTCTTTACTTCCTCCTCCTTATTAGCCTAGGCTATTAAGTCACAAGGCTATTTGCAAGGGTTTCTGGGATAGGCATCATGTTTCCCAGTAGTCCTTGCAAACCTGACTGAAACCTATTACATTGCTTGTGCAGCACTGAGCATGTGCGAGATATGCAAAGCTGAAATCCAGGAAGTCATACAGTCTGGCTTCATGGTGCCCACACTTGAAATGGCCACGGTCTATTTCTAGATTATAATCTAAATGCTGTAACAACCTAACAAAACGGACCTTAGTTTACAGACTAACTTTACTAGAATACATTAAGCTTGTGAATTACAGGGGTATTCATATTTAAAAAGTGAAATTGTGGGTGGAACTCCCCTTTAACTGCTTGCGGTCTAGCCGCCATCATTATACTGTGACAGGTCGGCTCAATTCCACGGACCGTCGTAGCTGTACGTCGGTCCCTTTAAGCGAGATAGTGGGCGATGACCGCCGGTCATGAGCGATCGCGAGCACGAGAGGCAAAACAGGGACTTGTGTGTGTAAACACACACATCCTTGCTCTGTTCTGAGAGGAGATGCAGATTGTGAGTTCCTACAAGCTGGGAACTATGATCTGTCATCTCCTATAGTAAGTCCCCTCCACCCACAGTTAGAACACACATTAGGGAGCACAGTTAACCCCTTGATCACTCCCTAGTGTTAACCCCTTCTCTAATGTTTAAGCACAAGGTGTATGTGTTAAAGCTGATCTCCACCCTAAAGTGAAGATCCGCTGATCGGAACCCTCCCCCCCTCCGGTGTCACATTTGACAGGTATTTGCACCCACTTCCGGCCCGCAGTCTCGGGAAAAAGATGGGTTTTTCCTGTTGTGTGCTGGGAACTCTCGGCTCCCAGCACACAGCGGGAGCCAATCGGCGGGAGCAGCGCGACTCGCGCATGCGCTGTAGGGAACCGGGCAGGGAGCCAGAGCGCTTCACTTCCTGGTTCCCTCACCGTGGATGGAGGGGGGAGCAGCAGAGAGACGAGCGATCGCTCGTCCTCTGCTGCGGACGCCGCTGGACTCCAGGACAGGTAAGTGTCCTAATATTAAAAGTCAGCAGCTGCAGTATTTGTAGCTGCTGGCTTTTAATATATTTTTTTTTTAAGGGACATCCGCTTTAAACGCGTCTATGTGACCTTGTGTTGGTGTCTTTGGTGTTATCACTTTGAACAATAAAAGGCAATCAGAATTCCTGGATGAGCAGCCATTTCTTTTCTTGCAATTAACCCCTTCCCTGCGAGTGACATTTACACAGTAATACGTGCATTATTATAGCACTAATCACTTTATAAATGCCAATGGTCCCAAAAATGTGTCAGCTAAAAGTCCCAGATCGCCACCATTCCTAGTAAAAACAATTATAATAATAATAAAAATGCCATAAATCTATCCCCTATTTTGTAGACACTATAACTTTTGCGCAAACCAATCAATATACGCTTTTTGTGATTTTTTTTTACCAAAAATATGTAGAAGAATACATATCGGCCTAATCTGAGGAAAAAAATTATGTGTTTTTTTTTCAAAATTGTCGCTCTGTTTTTGTTTATAGTGCAAAAAATAAAAACCACAGAGGTGATCAAATACCACCAAAAGAAAGCTCTATTTATGGAAAAAAAACTTCAATTTTGTTTGGGTACTACATTGCACGACCACGCAATTGTCAGTTAACCAATTAAGGACCGCCTACTGCACATATACGTCGGCAGAATGGTAGGTACGTCCTCTTTAAGTGCCCAGCCGTGGGTCGTGGGCGCCGTGGACCCAATCGCCGTTGGAGTCCCGCGATCAGTCCCCGGAGCTGAAGAGCGGGAGAGCTGTGTGTAAACAGAGCTTCCTCGTTCTTTACCATGGTGCCGTCATTGATCGTGTGTTCCCTTATATAGGGAAACACAATCAATGACATCACACTTACAGCCACACCCCCTACAGTTAGAAACACAGATGAGGTCACACTTAAACCCTTCAGCGCCCCCTTGTGATTAACTCATAAACTGCAATTGTCATTTTCACAGTAAACAATGCATTTTTAATGCATTTTTTGCTGTGAAAATGACAATGGTCCCAAAAATGTATCAACATTTTCCGAAGTGTCCTCCATAATGTTGCAGTCATGAAAAAAATCGCTGATCGCCGCCATTAGTAGTAAAAAAAATAATAATAAAAATGCAATAAAACTATCCCCTATTTTGTAAATGCTATAAATTTTGTGCAAACCAATCGATGAAAGCTTATTGCGATTTTTTTTTACCAAAAATAGGTAGAAGAATACCTATCGGTCTAAACTGAGTTAAAAAATATTTTTTTTATATATTTTTGGGGGATATTTATTAAGGCAAAAAGTAAAAAATATTGCATTTTTTTCAAAATTGTTGCTCTATTTTTGTTTATATCGCAAACAATAAAAACCGCAGAGGTGATCAAATACCACCAAAAGAAATCTCTATTTGTGGGGAAAAAAATGACGACAATTTTGTTTGGGAGCCACGTCGCACGATCGCACAATTGTCAGTTAAAGCAGCGCAGTGCTGAATCGCAAAAACTGGCCAGGTCCTTTAGCCGCCTAAAGGTCCGGGTCTTAAGTGGTTAAAGCGACACAGTGCCATATCGCAAAAAAATGGCCAGGTCATTGAGCATGGTGTTGTTGTGAAAACAATTGCCCTAGGGTGGTAATCACTCACCCACTAATATGTATGTGCCACATCCTTCGATATATAGATTTGTGAAAAAAAAAAACATGTACTCATGTCCTTAACAGAAAAATTGACTTTATAGGCACAACCTGATAAAATTAATATTTTTAATAGAAAAATACAAAATACATCATAATTAGACTACAATGAACAAAAAACGAATAAGGACCCCATCCCTGTCCCTCTGAGGTGAACACTCATTAGCCACAGGGCTTATTGTATAAAACAAATATTGCGCTGGGTGGAGTGATGATATCACAGATGAAATCCTTAAGATATAAAATTCAGCTCGACATGTTTCGCGACTTAGTGTACATCGCTTCTTCGGGAGCTTCTGAATATTAAAAATATATACAAGTTCCATTAGAAAAAAAGAATATATTATACAATAAATTACATACAGTGAGTATATACTACTAAACAAAGCCTACAAAGTAGGCATGAGAATAATTGATGGTATAAGTATCTATAACTCGTGTACTCACCGATAAACGGTGCGTATTGTTTGAAAAAGATGAATGACACTGTGCGTTCCAATTATATGAACCTCCCGATAGTCAACCACACCCAGCCCCACATAGATGTAATTAGGGGGAGAGGAATTGGGGTGGGGACTAGTGCGTACCACTCCCACAATATAGTATTTGTAGTAACAAGTATTAATTGCATATGAGAGGCAATATAGCTGAGGTACTTTGAGTCCGTGTACACACAAGGAGACATGTCGGCTGAAACTGGTCAGCAGACCTGTCTGATCGTGTGTACATGTCTGATCGTGTGTACGGCCTAGCGGACAGGTTTTCAGAGGACAAAAGTTTCTAAGCATGCTTATAAACTTGTCCGCTGGAAACCTGTCCGTCGGACAAGTCCGCTGGGTAGTACGGACCGAAAAATTGATTTGACACATGCGTGGAAGCATTGTACTTCCTTGTTTGCGCACGTCACCGAGTCACCGTCACCGGCACATCACCGTCACGTCACCGCGTTCTCTGTCCGTGGGGATTTTGGTCTGATGGTGTGTACTTCCAGACCAAAATATTCCAGGAGACATGTCCGATGAAAACGGTCCGTGGACCGTTTTCATCGGACATGTCTCTTGAGCCCCGTACACACGGCCGAGGTTCTCGGCAGAAACCAGCGAGAACCTCGCTGGCATCCTGATTCTGCCGAGAACCTCGTCCGTGTGTACGGATTCGGCGAGCATCCCGTCGGGAATGCCGTCGAGCCGAAATAGAGAGCAGGTTCTCTATTTGCTCGACGGCCCGTCGGGATGAATGGCTCGTCGCCCTTCCCGAGCTGGTAGCCGAATCTGACGGCCGGACGAGAACCTCGACAGGCGGAACGATGTGTTCCGCCCGTCGAGGTTCTCTGCTGTGTGTACGCGGCCTTGGTGTGTACTTCCAGACCAAAATATCCCAGGAGACATGTCCGATGAAAACAGTCTCTTCGTGTGTACAGGGCCTGAGAGTACATATAGTATTAGTAGTAACAAGTATTAATTGAGTATGAGAGGCAATATAGCTTAGGTATTTTGAGAGTACAGTATATATACAGCTGTGGCCAAAAGTTTTGAGAATGGCACAAATATAATATTTTCACAAAGTTTGCTCCTTTAGTGTTTTTGGATATTTTTGTTAGATGTTACTATAATATACTGAAGTATAATTCCAAGCATTCCAGAAGTGTCAAAGACTTTTATTGACAATTACATTAAGTTTATGCAATGAGTCAATATTTTCAGAGTTGACCCTACCTTTTCAAGACCTCTGTCATTCACCCTGGCATGCTGGCAATCAACTTGTGGGCCACATCCTGACTGATGGCAGCCCATTCTTGCAGAATCAATGCTTGGAGTTTGTCAGAATTTTTTTTTGTTCACCCGCCTCTTAAGGATTGACCACAAGTTCTCAATGGGATTAAAGTCTGGAGAGTTTCCTGGCCATGGACCCAAAATTTGATGTTTTGTTCCCCAAGTCGCTTAGTTATCTCTTTTGCCTTATGGTGAGGTGCTCCATCATACTGGAAAAGGCATTGTTCATCACCAGACTGTTATTGGATGGTTGGGAGAAGTTGCTCTCGGAGGATGTTTTTGTCCCATTCTTTATTCATGGCTGTGTTCTTGGGAAAATCTGTGAGCTCACTCCCTTGGCTGAGAAGAAACCTTACACATGAATGGTCTCAGGATGCTTTACTGTTGGCATGACATATGACTGGTGGTAGTGCTCACCTTTTATTCTCCGGACAAGGGTTTTTCCAGATTCCCCAAACAATTGGAAAGGGGATTCATCAGAGAAAATTACTTTACCCCAGTCCTCAGCAGTCCAATCCCTGAACCTTTTTCAGAATATCAGTCTGTCCCTGATGTTTTTCCTGGAGAGAAGTGGCTTCTTTGCTGCCCTTCTTAAAACCAGGCCATCCTCGAAAAGTCTTTGCCTCACTGTGCAGATGCACTCACACTCACACCTGCCTGCTGCCATACCTGAGCAACCTCTGCATTGGTGGTGCCCTGACCCCGCAGCTGAATCGCAGTGGAGATGGTCCTGGCACTTGCTGGACTTTCTTGGGCGCCCTGAATCCTTCTTCACAAATGCAGTGGAAATGTTTTTTTTTATGGGATTAAGTTCATTTTAATGGCAAAGAGGGACTTTGCAATTAATTGCAATTCATCTGATCACTCTTCATAATATTCTGGAGTATATGTAAATTGCCATCATAAACACTGAAATTAATATTTGTGTCATTCTCAAAACTTTTGGCCACGACTGTAGTATTAGTAGTAACAAGTATTAATTGCATATGAGAGGCAATATAGCTCAGGTACTTTAAGAGTACATATAGTGTAACGGTCACCACCGTTTATGACCTTCCATCCACCCACGACAGGCTTATGTGACACACTGCGACAATCCTGCTTACAAGATCCATTCCATTTCCCATAATAACCGAGACACAGCTCTGGTACTGGTTTCAAAATGAATGAACACTTTATTGGTTTCTTAGCTTGCTTATATATCCAGTACCGCATGTTACAGTTAATCACAGGACAATGCAATCTCCACCCCCCTATTCACACACTATGGATAATTCTCTAGCAGACATTTCGGCACCGATACTGACGAGATGTATCACATTCCAAAATACAATTACACAATGCCTTGACCTCAATCCACATATCTAGACAGACGCACTGTCTCTAAGGGGTCTTGACACCTGGGCATCAATAGGCTTTAAACCGTGTTATCAGACAATTGAAAGGTCTAGCAGCAGACCTGAATTAACACCTTTATACACTGGACAATGTAATGTCTAGGAGTAGACGCAATTAACACCTTTCAAAAGCATGTGTGCCCACATTGAATAGCCAACAACTTGTGATATCTCAAGACATCCTGCAAACATGAATTATTATTAATGTCCCATCTCATGTAATACATGAATTATGATTTTTATTAGCCACCCTACGCCTACAAGGGCACAGGGTGGACTTAGACCCAGGAGTTATTAGTGTCCCTAGCACAGGAGTATCTCTCATCCTTCCAAAGTCTCTGGTTGTCACGGTTCATTCCGTTACATCTCTCCCCTTTCGGTGGGAGACGGACACAAGAGGGAACCCCAAACGGGTTGACTCCGAAGTCAGTCAGTAGTTCCAGTCCTCCAATGCTGGTATCCATACCGTACCCCAAACAAATTGCTCCAAACTGAGCATTACTCACTCTGCCAACCTCTGCCTCTCTCAGAGAACACGCCTGCCGCTGATACTGACGAGATCTATCACATTCCAAAATACAATTACACAATGCCTTGACCTCAATCCACTTATCTAGACAGACGTACTGTCTCTAAGGGGTCTTGACACCTGGGCATCAATAGGCTTTAAACCGTGTTATCAGACAATTGAAAGGTCTAGCAGCAGACCTGAATTAACACCTTTATACACTGGACAATGTAATGTCTAGGAGTAGACGCAATTAACACCTTTCAAAAGCATGTGTGCCCACATTGAATAGCCAACAACTTGTGATATCTCAAGACATCATGCAAACATGAATTATTATTAATGTCCCATCTCATGTAATACATGAATTATGATTTTTATTAGCCACCCTACGCCTACAAGGGCACAGGGTGGACTTAGACCCAGGAGTTATTAGTGTCCCTAGCACAGGAGTATCTCTCATCCTTCCAAAGTCTCTGGTTGTCACGTTTCATTCCGTTACATCTCTCCCCTTTCGGTGGGAGACGGACACAAGAGGGAACCCCAAACGGGTTGACTCCGAAGTCAGTCAGTAGTTCCAGTCCTCCAATGCTGGTATCCATACCGTACCCCAAATAAATTGCTCCAAACTGAGCATTACTCACCCTGCCAACCTCTGCCTCTCTCAGAGAACACGCCTGCCGCTGGGGAGAGGCCTGGACCTTCTCCCTGGAGTCCTTTCAGCCGCTGGAGAGAAGGCAGGGTGACTGGGCTCAGTCCATCATGCTGTTGGGTGTCTGGGCCAACTGCCCCCCTTCCTGGGGTATACCAGTGGAGACTGAAGTCCCATCCACTGGTGCTAGGTGAAAACCCCCTCGGTGCTTGCAAAGCAAAGCCGACATCCTCCTGTTTCAGTGCCGCACCATTTTCTGGGGTTGTGTCAGTGGAGACTAAAGTTTCATCCACTACCCCAGGAACCCCCTCTTCCGTTAGTGGAGAGCAGAGGCCCGGGGCACTCTGCTCTGTTGCCAGCTCTTCTGCTGGGTTGCTGTGAGTGGAGACCACAGTCCCATCCACTACCACAGGGACCCCCTCTTCCGTTAGTGGAGAGCAGAGGTCCGTGACCCTCTGTTCCGTTGCCAGCTATTCCGCTGGGTTGCTGCGAGTGGAGACCACAGTCCCATCCACTACCACAGGGACACCCTCTCCTGCTAGTTGGGAGCAGAGGCCTGGGGCACTCTGCTCTGTTGCCAGTGATTCAGCTGGGGGTAAAATCTTTACCACCTCAACTTGTTGCTGGAGAGAGGGGCCAACCGCCCCGGCTCCCTGGAACCCCACACCATCCGCTTCGGCTTTAGGGATGGCAATCTCCATTTTTCCACTGCCGATTCATCAGCCTGGATTTCATAGTTGTCATCTGAAATTTCCTCATAGTCCCAGGCAATGGGAGCCCCACCCTGCTGCTGAGCCGAGTCTAGCAGCTGTCTGTAGGCGATTTCCAAATCCCATTCCTGAATGGCCAGAAATTCCAAATCTTCCTGTAACCAGTGGCCTCCCGAGATATTCAATTTTTCCTCTCTGTGCTCCATTATGTCCTCCAAGCGCCACTCCCGATCATCCCCAAAGTCGGGATCACTGGACATCCTCCAATACAACAATCCCAGGCCATCATAGTCATAGCCTTCTGTGGGGCTGTCATCCACTGACCACGGGTACTCTTGGGCTACTTACCACCGGAGGGCTTTGTAGCTCTCGTCCAGCTGCATCTCTGCCCGGATCAGCCTGCTTAACTCTGCTATCCACTCCTGCTTCGGTTGTTCCCCCAACAACGGCATTCGTACATCATACTGCGGCCAGTACCTTGCATAGATGGAGGGCAGGACCTTTCCTTGGTGTAGCTGCTCCAGAGCTAGCGCTTTGTTCCAGAGTTGGCACCGAATCACATCCGACCATCCCAGCAGGACCTCCTCTGATACTGGTCCTCTGTGCTGTATCCGCATCTCTTGTAACCTCCTTTGGAATTCCTCTTCCATGGAGACTGGTATCTGCACCTCTCCTCTCTCTTCAGTTGGTGCTGCTGTGACTTCAGCTGCTGCAGCACTTCTTCGCTGTCGCAAGGTGGCATCTACAGCCGCTATAACCCGATCTATGATCTCCGGTGGAGGATTAGGACCATATTGTGCCAGTCCACGTTTAACAGCCCGATCAAAGAAATCTTCCTCAGGTGTCCTGTCTGTTACGCTGGGCCTCTTAGCTCTATCCATTTCGCCAAGTTCTGCGATAATGTCCCTTTTCTTACGGTTGCTGGCCGGTCTTCCCGGCTCTCCAGTAAGACCTTGAGGGTAGAGAGTTTCAGCCGTTCATACTGTGTCTCCATTGTCCTTTGCCCTTGTAGCCGTCCTTCTGAAGATGGAATCATCCCACTGCTGTGCCACCAATGTAACGGTCACCACCGTTTACAACCTTCCATCCACCCACGACAAGCTTATCCGACACACTGCAACAATCCTGCATACACGATCCATTCCATTTCCCATAATAACCGAGACACAGCTCTGGTACTGGTTTCAAAATGAATGAACACTTTATTGGTTTCTTAGCTTGCTTATATATCCAGTACAACATGTTACAGTTAATCACAGGACAATGCAATCTCCACCCCCCTATTCACACACTATGGCTAATTCTCTAGCAGACATTTTGGCACCGATACTGACGAGATCTATCACATTCCAAAATACAATTACACAATGCATTGACCTCAATCCACTTATCTAGACAGACGCACTGTCTCTAAGGGGTCTTGACACCTGGGCATCAATAGGCTTTAAACCGTGTTATCAGACAATTGAAAGGTCTAGCAGCAGACCTGAATTAACACCTTTATACACTGGACAATGTAATGTCTAGGAGTAGACACAATTAACACCTTTCAAAAGCATGTGTGCCCACATTGAATAGCCAACAACTTGTGATATCTCAAGACATCCTGCAAACATGAATTATTATTAATATCCCATCTCATGTAATACATTAATTATGATTTTTATTAGCCACCATATGCCTACAAGGGAACAGGGTGGACTTAAACCCAGGAGTTATTAGTGTCCCTGGCACAGGAGTATCTCTCATCCTTCCAAAGTTTCTGGTTGTCACGGTTCATTCCGTTACATATAGTATTTATAGTAACAAGTATTAATTGCGTATGAGAGGCAATATAGCTTAGGTACTTTGAGAGTACATATAGTATTAGCCCACGGCCACAGGCGTTCACCTGACAGCAAACAACTTTGTATTCTGTGGCTGGTGGTACATTAGTCATTTAATGGATTCATAAGTAAGTGTCGGCCATTACAGGCCCCAAAAATTAGCCCAAAGCCACAGGCATTTATCGAGGAGCAAACAAATTTGTATTCTGTGGCTGGTGGTATATTAGGCATTCACTGGATACAGAATAAAGTGTCGGCCAGTACAGGCCCAAAAAATTAACCCACAGGCATTCACCAGAATTTGAATGAAACATGGTCTACTGGTCACATGTGTTGAATTCCTCCGAGATCCATGCTTCATTCATTTTTATAAATGTGAGGTAGTCAACACTGTTGTGAGCTAGGCGAGTGTGCTTATCGGTCACGACCCCCCCTGCTGCGCTAAACGTCCTTTCGGACAGGACACTGGATGAGGGGCAAGCCAACAGTTCCATTGCAAATTGTGCAAGCTCTGGCCAGAGGTCAAGCCTGCCCACCCACTAGTCCAGGGGTTCATCACTTCTCAGTGCATCCACATCGGCCGTTAACCTGATGTAGTCGGACACCTGTCAGTCTAGGCATTCCCTGATACTGGATCCGGAGGACAGCTGTCGATGGATCGGCTGAAAGAATGATCTCATATCATTAGTGACTAAGACATCTTCAAACCGCCCTCTTCTTGCAGGCTCTGTTGGATTGGTACCTGAAACTGTTTCTCTGTGAGTGGAAATTCCTCTGCCAGCGGACGCAAAAGCAGAATGCAGCATTTCTCGAAGCAAGGCCTGGAAGTGCTGCATTCTGATAGCCCTCTGTGATGGTGGTAACATTTCCACCATGTTTTGTTTGTACCGGGGGTCTAAGTACATTGCCACCCAGTACTCGTCCTTGCCCTTTATGCTTTTTTTACGGGGGTCCCTCTTAAAACACTGGAGCATGAAGGCCCCCATTTGCACTAAACTGGAAGTGCTGTACTCATCATCCAGGATAATGTTGTCCTCGTTCTCCTCCCCCCATCCACAGACAACACCAGGGATCCCAGAAAGGTTTAAAGCATGCTCTTATTGCTCCTCCTCTTCTGCCCTGGCACCATCCTCCTCTGACTCCTCTTCAGACTCAAGTTGTTGACTTGTCTCAGGTGGAGTAGCCCCCCCTGGGAATTCATCCAGCATTGTGACTTCCTCATCTTCCTGCTCCTGCTCCTTGAAATCTTGATCAATGACACAACGCAATGCACGCTCGAGAAAGAAGGCGTAAGGTATGATGTCACTGATTGGGCCCTGGCTGCGACTGACCAGTTTGGCGATCTCATCAAATAGCCGCAGAAGTCTGCATGAGTTGTGCATGAACAGCCACTGGCGCGGTGCAAAAAAAACCAAGCTACCAGAACCTGTACTGCCGCAGAGTTTGTGCAGGAGCAGCATATCAAGCATATAAAACGTTGAGTTCCATCACCTCGGGCAGTCACAAATAAGACGTCCGACAGGCAGGTTGTGTCGCCACTGAATGTCAGCAAGGCAAGCCATGGCCATGTAAGATCTTCTGAAATGGGCCGAGATTTTTCCTGGCCTGCCGCAAGACATCCTGGAGCACAGGGTATTTGGCAACGAATTGCTGCACGACCAAGTTCAGGACGTGTGCCATGCATGGCACATGTGTAATTTTGCCCTGTTTCAGCGCGCTCAGCAGATTGGCACCAGTGTCGCACACCACTTTACCAACTGTCAAATTGAGCGGTGTTAGCCACTAATCTGCCTGTGAACGCAAAGCTGAAAGGAGTGCAGGACCAGTGTGGCTCTTGTCTTTCAGGCACAACAGATGCAGGGTCTCATCTGGCATGTCGAATAGGTTCTGGGAATCTTGGGTGGCACAGCGGAAGAGACGGTAGCATCAGAAAATGAGGAGTCAGCCGAGGAGAAGAGGGAGGATGGAGTAGGAGGAGGAGGAGAAGAGACCAAATTTCGCTGAGAAACGACCACCTGGCGAACCGGCAGGCCATCTCTATTCCTAATTACAAAATGATTTACATCTGTTAAAAATGATTATACATACACTTTCTATCTCTTTATTTTGATTGTACCCAAAGACTTTCAAAATATGGTATTTTTTTATAACATGTTTTATTTGGTTTTAAGAAAGAACAGTACAAGTAATACAGATACAGCAAATACATTGGATTTGTAAATATTGACCTGAACAAGATTAGATAAAGAGCAGAGATACTTGTGGATTCGGGAGAAAAAAAGGGGTGGGGTAGTTAAGTAAAGAAAAAGAAAAGGGAGGCAAGATTGAAAGAAGAAGAAATGGAAGTGCAGGAGGACAGTCCTGTTCTAGAGATTGGATATATCAGGCAAGGGAAAGAAAACTTCAAACAAACTACATAGCTAGGCTGTTATATAAGGAATCTTGGAAGGAGAAGTGAGACCTATGCATCCTTTGACAGAAAATCTTTGGGTGACAGAAAACCTTTGGGTGATCTTGGAATCTGATTTCCATTTATATCTGATTTCCATATATATATTTATATCTGCCGTAAGCATACAGTTGTATCTCCTTGATGGGCATTGTTCTGCCTGGCTATAGGTGAAGAGTTTACTGATTTTTCTGAAAGGGTATGTCCAGATTTAGGTTTGTGGTAGGTAGGGTGCCATATCTTATGAAGGTAAGGAGATCATAAAGATATTTTCCCATGAGTTGTTGAGGTGGCATTTATGAATGTCTGCCATCATTGGTAGAACCGTTTTTCAGACCCTGTTTTGTGGTACCATACTTCTAGTTTCTCCGCGTGAAGTATTAGTTTAATTTCCCTCTTTACTTAAATAATAGAGGGGGTTTGAGGTGAGATCCAGTGTTTGGGGATAGTTTTTCAAAGTTGTTTTGTAGCCCTTCAATAATAGGCATTGAACGTTATCTAGAGGGTGGTCTTTGCTCCAGGCTTTTGAGGCTGTGTAGTCCAGTGTTTTAGTGAAGATAGGTAGAAAAGGGTTATAAAACTCTGAGGTAGAAATAGTCTGAGCTGCAATAAGCTTTTCCATAAATGTGGTTTGGAACCTGAGATGTGGTTTTGTTGATGAAAGTTCAAAGCTGAATGACATGGAAAACTAATTGGTTTGGAAGATCGAAATCAGACGCAATTTTTTGGTAGGGTTTAAGACATTCATTGCCTGTGTCATAGAAAAAGGGCAAGAATCTTTAGGCTTTTCAGCTTCTATGTGTTGAAGGTTTATGGTGGGTGGTCTGTGGGAAAATGGGGTTGCCATGTGTCGGAGGATGAGAAGAGATGTGCTGAGAAACCCCCAAGCACTTTCTGATGTCCCTCCAAGTAATAACTGTGTCCCAACTTGTAGATTTTGTTGGAGGTTTTAGGTTGCTATGAAGGATGGATGGTAGATCGCATTGATGTGCCATGGCTAATTACACCCTGTAATTAGTGAACTATGAGCCCTGAACTATCCAGTCTAAGCCTAGACAAAATAAACATGATAAGTTATGCAGTCTAATGAAAGGGAGACTTTCCCCTCCCTCACTCTTTGGGAGATATCATTTTGTTAAGGTGAGGCAAGGTCTTTTATGGCGCCATAGGAAGGCTGAAAGGGCTCTTTTGATCTTTTGTATGTCTGTGTGCTTGATTAGTACTAGTATCGTTTGCATTAGGTACAGCAGGCGTAAGAAGTAGACATGTGCATTCGTTTTTGTCCGAATGCATTTTCATCCGAATTTTGGGTATTTTCGTTATCGGTTTAACAAACAAAAACAAATGAAAAGCAGAATCCGAAATTAGAAAGATCCGACATAAAAAATGCTTTATTCTCATTTTCGTTGCTACAAACGTTTGATATAGATAGGAGATTCGACATGACGCTGGCAATGGAAATCTGTGTCTATCAAACCTGTGGTCTAATGTGCCTAACCTTAACTCTATTAGTCCAAGATTATTCTACATAGAGAGGAAAGATTTGACATTATAGAGACAGTGTTGGGGTAGACCATTCAACAAGAACAACTAAGATTCGACGAAGCAGCGAAAAACATACAAATGTTGAATTTTTGAAGGCTTATGGTGTCTGTCAAAAGTTCTAAGAAGATTCAACAATCAGCTAAACGGTACGACTCTGCAATCATACATTTCCTGTCAAATGCTCGGTTTATAGGCTATAGAAAAATTTGAATGTTGGTTGACTAGTAATAATAATTTATAAATATAATTATTACTAGTGTCATACAACATTTGAATTCTTCTATAGCTTGTAGGGGAACATTCGACCGGAAATGTACCATTGTAGTGTTGTACAGTTTAGCTGCTCCGCCCAATCTTCATAGAACATTCAACAGACACCATAAGCCTTTAATGATAGATTCAACCTTAATTAATTTGGATTTTAGGACTAATGCATTTTTTACAAAACAAAATAAGTAAAAACTAATTTCGGAAGTAACAAAATAAATGTATTTTTCGGACGAAAACAAAATTCCGAAGCAAAATATTTTAGTGTGCACATGTCTAGTGGCCATCTTGTATAGGTGGCATCTTCCGAAGAGCGATAATGGAAGAACCATCCACGCTTCCAATTTGCTAAATATTTTAGATATCAGAGGAGTATAGTTTAGCTGGTAAATAGACAAAGGTTCTCTGCCTATGTTCACTTCTAAGTATGTGATGTGGTGTAACGCTATGAGGAAGGGTGAGGAGGTTATCCAGGGGCTTTTATCACCCTTGCAAAGTGGTAACCTTTTGAAGACAAGTGCCAACCCTTGAAAGCTTACATTGTGAAAAGCCTTTTAAGTGTCTAAAGTGACAATGGCTATGTCTTCGGTTGGGTGGGCTTTAGCTTGTTCTAGTATTGCAAGCACCTTTCTTATCTTCAAAGAGGCTGAGCATCTCTTGACAAAGCCTGCATGTACCGGATAAATCGTGGATGGTAGTATAGTGGACAGTAGTGAGGTTATAATTATGGTGAGTAGTTTAGAACCTACAAGTAATGAGATGGGGCAGTAGGAGATCGGCTCTATCGGGTCTTTGCTTTTTTTGGCTATTAGTTTAATGTAAGCCTGGTGACCTGAAGGGAGGTGGGCCCCTTATCCCAAATTCCATTAAACACCTTGTGGAGAGTTAGGAGTGGAATGCCACATGTCAGTTTGTAAAATTTGCCTGAAAAGCAGTCTGCCCCTGGTCTTTTGTTGCTAGCTAGAGTTTTGGTAGCTTCCATTATCTATTCCTGAGAGATGTAAGGGAGAAATTGTTCTGGAAAGATCTGGGGAGTTTGGCCGAGTGCATGAAGTGTTTGTTGTGCAGGGTATCCATAGTGTCTGCAGCATAGAAGGTCTTGTAAAAGGTTTGCAGAATTTTGTTGAACTCTGAAGGGGAGGAGACTATGGGCCAGATTCAGGTAGATGAGAGCATCTTTGCTCTGGAGTAACGCTTCTCATTTACGTTACTCTGCCGAAATTTTAGGAGCAAGTGCTGTTATTCATGAAGCACTTGCTCCTAAATTTGCGGCAGCGCATTGCAAATGAGCCGGCGGAATTCAAATTGGGCGGGTACGGGGCGTGTAATATTTAAACTAAGCGCGATCCCGCGGCGAACGTACTGCGCATGCGTCGAGTGTCAATGCATCCCAGTGCGCATGCTCCAAATTCTGTCAGTGAACGTCAATGACGTCACATCCCCATTCATGAACGTTTTACGCAAGCGACGCGATTTTTTTTTTTTCGATGCGATGACGACGCCTACACTTAACATAGGATACTCCACTAGCGGGCTGCTTTATCTTTACGTCGCGTATCGCTTTCCGGAAACGTCGTAAAGTCACTACGTCGCGCCCGAAAAAGATCGTGAATTTCCGACTCCCGCTGATTAACATATTTTTTCAGCGTTAATCAGCGGGAACGCCCCCGGCGCCATTTTTAAGTTGAAGTAACGATGCGATGGCGAAATTCAATTGCGCCGATCGCATCGGAACTCCAACCCGGCGTTTCTTGTTTTCTGGTTACAGAAAACAAAAACGCCGGCTTAAAGTGACAGTTAGGCTGGCGGATCCATTGATCCGCCAGCCTAACTCTACCTGAATCTGGCCCTAAGTTGCCCTGATGGTCTTGAGGGTTGTAAAATGTATAGGTTTAAATGGGCCTTTACAAAGCCTGAAAATAAGCTTTCTAGCTTTGTTGCCATACTTATGTAGGTATAGATCTGCATGGGCAAACCTTATACGTTCTTGTTTTCTTGTTGTTCAGCTTAGGTGTCAAAGGACTGCTCTAAGAGTGTGGGGTGACCGGTTGGGTCTCGTGAGGAGGAGAGACCATGATTAGATCTGTCTTCCTCATTTCTCAGGACTGTATTGAAATTCCCTCCTATCAGATGTGGGTATTGTGGCTTTTATCAGGATCCATCTGGTCGCTTCCTGAAAAAAAACTGCTGAAGGAGAGTTGGGGGCATAAATGTTGGTGATTAACATTTTCTTGATTAACATAGGTCATGACTATTCATCAAGGATCATCACTGTCCACTGCTAGAAGGTCATAAGCCAGGCATTTGTGTAACAAAATGACTACTCCAGCATTTCTTCCCATCGCTGCCAAACCTCTTACCCTTCCCACCAATAATTTTTAAAGGCAGTAGTAGTCTTTAGGGGACATGTGTGTTTCCTAGAGGAGGGCTATATATGTTTTGAGTTGCTATAAATATCTTAAAATGTTCATGCTCTTAGATGGGGGGAGCAAAGACCCTTAGTGTTCCAGGAGACTATTTGCATATGTGTGTGTAATTATCTGGCTCTAAAATCATTGTGACATTGTATAGAGTAATAATGTGAACATAAGGCAGGTCCTGAAGGCAAGAGGGGAAGAGGAGAACATATACCGTAAACGCAAAACAAAACATAACTACAGTGATTGTTGTCAACATTTTTTCCGCATGTGTTCGCCTAGATCACACAGCTATACCATGAGCCTCAAGGCTGAGCAGGAGAGAAGCCAAATCATTAAAACCCTCCAAAACTCCTGGTCCCAATAGGTACTCAGCCCTATACTACAAGAAACTCCAAGAAAACTTAATCCCACACCTAAAATCTCTCTTTAACTATATTCTTAAAGGCAATTTTTTTTTCCAGATGACATGCTCCTTGCCAATATGTCCCTGATCCCAAAACCTAACAAGGATCACTCCCTACACCAAAACTATAGATCCATTTCGGTCATCAATATTAATATGAAGATTTTTAGCCGTATTTTAGCTGACAGACTCTCAAAAATCATTACTTCACTAATTCCTCCTAACCAAACAGGATTTATTCCTACCAGACAAATCACTGACAATAACAGACTTGCTTCCAACATCATCCAAGACGCATATTTACATGCTCGCATGGTGCTACTCCTTAGCCTTGATATCCACAAGGCTTTCAATAGCAATCTGTGGCCATACCTGAAACTAACCCTGGAAAAATGTGGCTTTTCCGCGGCCTTTGTCCATGGATTCTGGGCTCTTAACCAACACCCACGTACACGGATTAAACTCCCAGGATGTAATTCCGATTACTTCATGTTAGGTAGGGGAACACGACCAGGGTGCCCTTTATCACCACTTTTGTTCACCCTTGCCATTGAACCACTGGCCAGTTCAATCAGTCTAGACCCAAACATCAAGGGATATACAAAAGATGATCATGAGTTTAAAATTAGCCTATACGCAGACAATGTCCTCCCGATACATCTCCTTCAACATACTACCTCCTCTATCCAATCCAATTTTGGCTTTTCTATGGAATCAAATACATTTTCCTATTTAGGGATCAAGTTAGCTCCTACGCTTTATAAAATATACCTCGCTAATTACCCACCTGCTTTTACTTGTATCAGACAATTGCTACATACATGGAGCCCTTACCACATCACTTTCTAAGGCAGGATCCAGGCAGTGAAAATGTCTATCCTCCCCAAACATAAATTGTTTAGAGTCCTCCCGAACTATGTGTCCTGCCAAAAAAATGATCTACTACAACATGATGTAAAAAAAAAATTCTGGCACAACAATAAACCACGACTAGGCAAACAAATGGTATATAGACCAAAGGCCAAGGGTGAGCTGGGATTACCAAACATCTGGCTATACTATCTATCCACCAGACTACTGCAACTGGCACATTGGCATCCCGCCCCCACACGGAATCCCCTGGCTCCACTTCGATTCGATATCTATAGCCCCTATTATCTCCCATGATTGCTGTTTGTCCCAAGGATATCTCCACTTTATTTTTATTTATTTATTTTTTATTTTTTTCCACATCAGTCATTGACTCGGAATACCGTCTTTCTGACAAGCTCACGGACTATGCCGCCCTTCGCTTACCGATATGTTCAATGCATCATTTGTGGCTTCTCAAATCTTTCTTTCAGCAGTGTACTTTTTTTTTTTCCGGTACTATCAAAAGTATAAGACATGTGGTTTTCCCTCCTATGTTCCCCCTCCCTCCCTCCCTCCATCTCGTGATTCCACTATCCCTTCCCTACCTCCCACTACTCTCTACTTGAATTTAGAGTTATGCCTGCCCTACTGTCTCAGCCGATTCTTAGATTTTCTGCAAAGCTCCAGGTTTTTTTAAAGCTTCTCCATGGACCCCACTTGTCTCGTGTGTCTTCACTGTCATCCGCCCCTCTTAATTTTATCTCCTCCCTCCTATAGGTTTCCTCCACCGAATCGATCCATTCCCAGATCTGAGGGCTATCCTTATCCCTCAATTTTTTGGGAAACAACCGCTTTGCTGCGTTAAGGAGGTGGGGTATCAAAGTTTTTTTATATTCTTTTATCAGTTCTACCCCTCCGTGGAACAAGACTGTCCAAGGCTCTTCTTTGATCTCTTTTTTAGTTATTTCCTTGATAAGTGATAGAATTTTTTTCCAGTAACTATTGATCTTGGGGCATTTCCACCATAGATGGGCCAATGGCCCCTTAGTTGGGCAGCCCCTCCAGCAATCTGAAGACTGCCCTTCTTTATATTTACTGACTTTATCTGGAGAGGCATACCATCCGGATATAAGTTTGAAGTTCATCTCTGCCGTTCTCACATCTATAGCTGAAGAATGGGTTAGATTGATTATTCTTTCGACTGACGATTCCCCCCTAATAGTTTCAAGTTCTCTTTCCCATTTTTGTATATACCTGGGCATCCCTGGCTCCTCCGCCCTCATCAGGAGTTTGTATATTTTTGATATGTTCCCTTTTGAGCTTTCAACCAGGCATAATTGTTCCAGTGGTTTATATTCCTTCTGTTCTCGTTTTGGACCAGGGAGACTCCTGATGAAGGAGGACAGCTGCAGGTACCGCCATTCGTTCCACCATGTGCATTCAGTCTTAGCTTTAATCTCGTGAAGTGTCATTATTAATAATGACACTTAATAAGGATATCTCCACTTTAAACGTGGTAGTGCGCCAATCCCTACATCTCTGGTCCTTATATAAGCTTAAATTCCCCTTACATCCTCCCAACCCTAGGCTATCCTCTTTTATTGGAGACCCCTCATTTCCCAATCCTAACGCTTTCAAATTTTTTTGTATATCAAATATCTTGTTATCCTGGACTCGCTTCAGAGGGATGGGGTAATTTGCTCTTTTCAAGCCCTACAATCCTCCCATTCCTTCCCCAGGATAGAATTTTATAAATATTTACAAGTCAGACACTTCTTTAATTCACACTGCTCTGGGGGCCGCAACTAACCCGGTTGAGGATCTCTGTGGCCCTACTTCTAGACACAGGGGGATGATCTCCCGTTTATATCATTTCCTGAGTGGTCTCGGCCTCCCAGAACAATCTACAGCCATGCTCGGTTGAGAGCTGGAGAATGAGGTGGTTCCTTCCTCAGAAGAATGGTCTGATAGGATTTCCAATATGCATAAATGCACAAAATCATTGGTGGTGAAGGAAACGGTGGTGAAGCTACACACCAGGTGGTATTATACCCCTGCTAAATTACATAAATTCTTCCCAACTGTTTCCGATCTCTGATTTAGAGGGTGCTCAGAGAAAGGGGACCATCTGCACATCTTTTTGAGCTGTGCAGCTCTGAGGGACCTTTGGCAAAAGGTAACTGCTAAGGTAACAGTGATCACAGGTGTTCGAACCACTCTAATGCACCAGATGTGCTTATTCTTCGCAGACAAACCTGGTTCCACCACCCTGAGCAAAAACTATTGCACACACTCTTCAGTGCGGTCCATTGACCCATTGCCCCGTTTTGGCATACCCCGGGTGTCCCCTGGGACCAAGTCCTTATGCATATGGTGGCTATTCAGATCATGGAGAAAGTCTTCCACACCATCATGGATAATATGCACATCTATGATCTGAAATGGAAGCCTTGGTCCCTCTGATCATACTGCATTCCATATGGCCACAACTTCCCTGAACCCCTACATTAAAATGAATTACAGCCAGCATGTTTCAGTTTGGCTTCCTGTAACCTTCTCTGTTTTACTTCTTAGTTTGTGAGGGTTTGATATTTTTCTTTCTTCTACGTGATGTTTGTATTTTATTTTTATTTCTGAACAGAAGTGTCATGGTAGTGTGGAGAGGTCTAAAAAAAACTCTGCTTGTATGATGATTTCTTCTATATGGCCGACTCTCCACCAATGTTTAATTGATGTAACATCAGATTTTTAACTGGACCTCATTGGTCCTTGTCGATAACCTACTAACCTAATCAGGATTAATGTATCTTATACTTAATGATACCACACATTGTTACATGTTCCATGTCTTTGTTTTATATACTCTGTACTGGACGCTTATTGCTCATGCCTTGTTTCTTAAATACTAGCGTTTGTATTAAAAAAAAAGGTTCTGCACTGGGTTGGAATTCCTTTCTCCTCCTGCGGGTTGGTGCCCTGAGGCGTCTTTGGCGCATGCTCAGTTGGCACGGATTTGCTCTTGCTGCAACACGCCATTGGTGCATGCATAGTAAGCCCTGGGCGCTTACAGTCATTACCAGGTGTGCTGTAATTTGCCAAGCTGACATGGAGCCACTGTCTTTATATGCATTGCTGGAACCAGACTTGTGGTATATGTTTTGAATATAACACTTGATTCCAAGAGTTGGTGTTTTTCTGAGAATGTTATGTTTTTTTTTTTTTCACAATATCATAGCTTTTTTTATCTTTAACCACTTACCTACTGTGCACCTACACCCCCTTCCTGCCCAGACAAAATATAAGCTTCCGGCACTGCGTCGCTTTAACTGACAATTGCGCGGTCGTGCGACGTGGCTCCCAAACAAAATTGGCGTCCTTTTTTTCCCACAAATAGAGCTTTCTTTTGGTGGTATTTGATCACCTCTGCGGTTTTTATTTTTTGCGCTATAAACAAAAATAGAGCGACAATTTTTAAAAAAATTCAATATTTTTTCCTTTTTGCTATAATAAATAACCCAAAAAATATATAAAAAAAATATTTTTTCCCTCAGTTTAGGCCGATACGTATTCTTCTACATATTTTTGGTAAAAAAAAAATGCAATAAGCGTTTATCGATTGGTTTGCGCAAAATTTATAGCGTTTACAAAATAGGGGATAGTTTATGGCATTTTTTTTTTACTATTAATGGCGGCGATCTGCGATTTTTTTATTGGGACTGCGACGTTATGGCGGACATTTCGGACATCGTTGCCGCCGGGCACTCGCACGGGATCCCCGCAGAGCGGCGGGTGCGCGCGTGCGCGCCGCCGGCGACGCGCCCGCCCGCGGCTTTAAAGGGACATCACGTCATATGACGTGATGTCAGAACAATGGAGTCGTCTGCCCGCCGTCATTTGACGGTGGGCAGATGACAAGTGGTTAAATAAGTAAATATCATAACTTTGATTGCATGTCTTTATGTAAAATAATGGGCCAGATTCAGGTAGGACTTACGCCAACGTATCTCGAGATGCGTTGCGTAACTCAAAATGTGCACCATTGTATCTGTGAGCCGTACCCACAGAAATAGATACGTCTGAAAATAGGCTTCTTCCGACCGTCGTAACTTTCCTACGCCGGCGTATCATGGGCGCATATTTACGCTGGACGTATCCGGCGCGCCCATTGATTTCCTATTCAAATATGCAAATGAGGGAGATACGCTGATTAGCGAACGTACTTGTCCCCGACGCTGGCTTATCGCGCCACGTGCGAGTTGTACGTCCGGCGCAAAGTTACCCCTCATAAAGCAGGGGTAAGTCAGCAGCAGACGTGCACAGGTCAGCTGGAGAGCAGCTACAGCAGCACCGTTACGTACGAGCTGAGCAACCACACTTGCAGGACAACACATCCGTATGCCAACATGCAAGGGACAGCAAAATTGTATGGAGAAAAACCAGGACGGCCGCACTCCAAAAAATGTTCCTTTATAATAAAACAGATCACAACATCAACATGTCACAGCAAAAAACAGAAAAGAGCTGACACGTTTCACACCAAAATACAGTGCTTATTCATAGCTGGGGGCAGCAGTGGTCCTAGCACTAATACTGTGGCCACAGGCACGGAGGAGGAGGGCACGGGAGAGGATATACCGAACGCGCATTAACATCTTTGGCATGGGGGAATCGGAGGTGTATCGCATCTTCAGATTCAGCCCTGATGCCATCCTGGAATTAGCCACAGCCCTGCATGATGACATCACCAGCAAGACACACCGCTCACAAGCAGTGGAGCCACTGCTCAAGGTACTGGCAACACTCCATTTCCTTGCCAGTGGATCTTTTAAGCATACAAGTGGTGTAGTGGCCGTGATTTCACAATCAACCATGAGCAGATGCGTGCACCAAGCTAACATCCTCCTGTCTTTTCCCTTCCAGATGACTCTCATGACTCCATTCCGGGATCCCCAAACCAGAGGAGAGAGAAGATACAATGATGCACACATACTTACCCGTGCAGTGGTGAAGCGCACATTTGGCATCCTGAAGTTGCGTTTCCGATGCCTGGATACGTCCGGGGGGCCCTGTTGTATTCCCCGAACTTTGTGTGTCAGATCATCGGTGCATGTTGTGTGCTGCACAACTACGCCATGAGAAAGGGCCTGCAGATTGACATATGTGATGACCTAACCCCCAACCACACAGTCCCCCCCTGCCTGAGGCTACCCCATCTGCTGAGGGAAGAGCAGTCAGGAGGGTCCTCGTGGTAGGCATCTTTGGACGTTAAACACACACATTCATCATGGCACACTGACGATGCACGCATGCACACCACTGTGGTCCCTAGATCACACACACCACATCCACATCACATTGGTTTAGCCCAAGTCCAACATGCAGGACTTGGGAGCAGCAACGCCACGCCAAGGCCCCAAGTATGTCGCTGTCCATTCATACCACATTCACACGGTCGTGAGGATAACCTCTCCCCGACGACCCAGGGTGACAAACCTTAATGGCATGAGTGCCACCCCCACATTCACACACCAGTCACACTGTAGCCTGCACTCCTCACCATGTGCAGATACTACAAAATAAATAAACTCATAACCTGAGTATCAAAAATCAAATCAAAAACTCATAACCTGAGTATACAAAGAAACAAAAAAACTCACCACGTGAGCAAAAAATTAATTAAAAAAAAAAAAAAAACGTATCTGCCCTGTCGTAGGCCAAGCCTGGTGCCACCACTCTGGCTCCTTTACTGCCTGAGGGAGCTTCAGGTGGGGGGGTGGGTCATCAGGAGGTGGAGGAGCATCCCCTGGACTCTCCCTGGCTGGCTGCCTGCCCTCCAACATCAGGGCAATGCGGGTGAGGACCGCATTCGTGTCCGCCAGCAGCAGCCTTGTCTGCCTTCCCTCCACCATGATGGCAGCAGTATTCACCTCGATGGCCACTGCCAGGCTCTTGACTTCTGCCGCGAGGCCTGCTGTGGTGGCCTGCAGCTTCCCAAGGCTGGTGACCACAGCAGCACAGTTACAGCTCATATACTGGATGCTGTCGTGTATCTGGGACGTGGATGCCAGGCTGACACGCCGCATCTCCACAGCAACAGCACCCATATGGCGGGTCTAGCGGGCCTGATCCCTGGCAAGCGTTTCCTGTATGGCCTCAGGAACACCCCTGGTTTTGCGGGTTGCCTTTCTGTGGGCAGGAGAGGCTTCGGGCCGTGTGCACGGGGAGGCCCTTGAGGGACATAAGCCGGTGGGCCGGCGTATCCCAGGAAGTTGTGTCGGCATAGTTGTGAGCAAGTCATACGTCCATGTCACTGCGCATGCACCGTTTTAGATACGCCTGGCGTAAAGCATTGCACCACGCTCAGGCGATCATTTGCATAAGATCACACCCACTTCCACTTACGCTGCCTTACGCCAATGAAATTACGTTACCCTGGCGCATCGTTGGGAGCATTTCCATTGTGAATAGTGTGCTCGCCGCTCTGCGCCTCGTCGGCGTAGCGTATATTCGCTACGCTACGCCCGCCTAAATATGCCTGAATCTGGCCCAATGTGTTTATGTGGTGGAGCTACACATTTATCTTTTATTTTTGCCATTGCAATTGCAGTTAAATATTGCAGATATCTATATTTTTTTTCTAGCTAAACAATTATGTTTTAGCAAATAATATATATATATATATATATATATATATATATATATATATATATACAAACTTTTTTATGGGTGAAGTGAGTTGAATTAAGCATTTTTTCATTTACCAAAAAATGCAGCAACATTAGAATTACATTTTTTACCTTTAAAGCTAAAGAAAACTTACAGTTTTTAAGACCAGGTTAATACATGGCCTTGTTGATCAAAATATCACACACTGTTTGACATGACTTTCCTGATAAACAAAAACTACATGTTTGCAATTACATTGCAATTTCATTTCTCTTTGTTTATAGTATACTATGTGCTTTCCTATATACTGTACATTTTTTTTCTTGAAACAAAATTATGTGTACTGTCTCTAAGTTACTATATTTGAGTCTTTGTTTATTCTTTTCTAATACAAAAAAAAGAAAATATCAACAGAAAATAGGAACATAAACCAAAAGTATCCGGAAGAGATTGGAGGAGATTAGCAGCATTAAAGCCAGCCATACATAGATCGAAATTCAGCCCGTTCAGCAGGGACAAGACAAATTGTGTTCCATGTATGGGCAACCTGGTTGTCCAGTTGTAGTCATTTTATCGTTCAGCTTGTGTACAACCAGTCTTTTGTGTTACTCCTAATTTAACTACCCAGAAATTCACTGGAATAATGGAATTTCTGGTTAAAGGACAAAAATGTAAAAACCTATTGCAGGACAATTTTATGGTTCAGTTTATTGAGGCCCCAACTAGGAATAATGCTCTGTTGGACCTGGTAATCTCAAACCATGCAGAGCTTATTACTAATGTTCAGATAAAGGAACACCTGGGTAGCAGTGATCATAACATGATTTAATTTAATGTTAACTATAAGCAAGAAATACATACAGGAAAGGAAAAAAAAACACTTAATTTCAAGAGAGCAAATTTTCAAAGGATGAGGTCTGCTCTCCAGGACTTGGACTGGGAGGGAATATTGGCACCGATGAACACAGAACAGAAATGGGAATTCTTCAAAAAGACTCTTTGGGACCTCACTGCAAAGTATATTCCCATGGGCAATAAGTTTAAAAGGCTAAAGATAAAACCTATGTGGCTCACGGTCAAAGTTAAAAAAAACTGTAAACAATAAGAAAATAGCTTTTAAAAAATATATAAATGAAGGAACACTAGTGTCGTTTAAATATTACAAAGAATATAATAGAATATGTAAAAAGGAAATCAAGGATGCAAAAATTCAAAATGAACGACATATTGCAAAAGATAGTAGAACAAACCCCCAAAAAATCTTTAAATATATTAATAGTAAAAAGGTAAAGTCTGAGCATGTAGGCCCTTTACAAAATAATCTAGAGTGGGTGACTGAGGACAAAGAGAAGGCAAATGTATTAAATGCTTTCTTCAGCTCTGTGTATACAATGGAGCATGGGGGAGCTCATGTACATAATGGGGGTGGGAGTGACACAGCCCCAAATCCACAATGGCTCAAAAGTGATATGGTCCAGAAATATTTAGACGGAATAAAGGTGGATAAAGCACCTGGACCATGGATCCTAAAATAATTGAGCTCTGAGATTTCAAAGCCACTGTATCTAATATTTAGGGACTCATTAATGATGGGATGTACCACTGGATTGGCGTAATGCCAATTTGGTGCCTATATTTAAAAAGGGAACAAAGTCTTTACCAAGTTACTATAGACCTGTTAGTTTAACTTCTATAGTTGCGAAGATACGGGAACGTTTAATAAAAGACCACATGGATGAGTTCTTGCTGGAAACAAACTATTTAAGCAGCAGACAGCATGGATTCATGAAAGACAGAAGTTGTCAGACAAACCTGATTTCCTTTTATAAAGAGATAAGTAAAACCCTGGACAGAGGCGTGGCAGTGGACGTGGTATACTTGGATTTTGCAAAAACATTTGATACAGTTCCCCATACACGGCTCATGTGTAAGGTAAGGTCTACAGGATTGGATATATCGGTTTGTAAATGGATAGAAAACTGTCTGAAAGACAGAATTCAGAAAGTTGTGGTTAATGATTCTTACTCTGAATGGTCCAAGGTTATCAGCGGTGTACCCCAAGGTTCTGTGTTGGGTCCCTTACTTTTCAATATATTTATAAATGATATTGGGTCTGAGATCAAAAGTAACATTTCTGTCTTTGCAGATGACACCAAGCTATGCAGTGGAATAACGTCCTTACAGGATGTTTCCAATTTACAAGCTGACCTCAGTGTTGATAAATGTAAAGTTATGCACTTAGGGGCTAAGAATATGCATGCATCATACATGCTAGGGGGAGTACAACTGGGGGGATCTGTAGTGGAGAAGGATCTGGGGGTTTTAGTTGATCATAAGCTCAATAATGGCTTGCAATGCCAAGCTGCGATTTCCAAAGCGAGCAAAGTCCTTTCTTGTATTAAGAGAGGTATGGACTCCAGAGATAGAGATATAATTGTGCCCCTGTACAAATCATTAGTAAGACCTCATCTGGAATATGCAGTCCAGTTTGGGGCACCAGTTCTCAAAACGGATATCGGAGAACTGGAGAAAGTGCATAGAAGGGCAACCAAACTGATAAGAGGCATGGAGGAGCTCAGCTATGAGGAAAGATTAGAAGAAATTAATTTATTCACTCTTGAGAAGAGGAGAATGAGGGGGGGTATGATCAACATGTACAAATATATAAGAGGTCCATATAGTGAACTTGGTGTTGGGTTGTTCACTTTGAGGTCAACACTGAGGACAAGGGGGCACTCTTTACGTCTGGAGGAAAAGAGATTTCACCTCCAAATACGGAAAGGTTTCTTCACAGTAAGAGCTGTGAAAATGTGGAACAGACTCCCTCCAGAGGTGGTTCTGGCCAGCTCAGTAGATTGCTTTAAGAAGGGCCTGGATTCTTTCCTAAATGCAGTACTGCATGATGCATGAGTACTAAGATTTGTAGGTAAAGTTGATCCAGGGTAAATCCGATGGCCTCTCGGGGGATCAGGAAGGAATTTTTTCCCCTCCTGTAGCAAATTAGATCATCGCTCTGCTGTTTTTTTTTTTGCCTTCCTCTGGATCAACTGTGGGTATGGAGTTGGGTGTATGGGATTGTACTGTGTTTTATTTTGTTTGTTTATTTTTTTTATGGTTGAACTGGATGGACTTCTTTTTTCAAGCTGACTAACTATGTAACTATGTAACTCCTGAATGATTAGCACCGCTGGCCACAGCTAGCAACATAAATCATTTGATGGACACATCAGGTGACAGATCGCATTGCAGCATGATCCCTAGGGCATGCACAAGGTGCGTGACTGGAAATATATTTTTTGACATTCACCCAGAGCTGTAATGCTCCCACCCAGCCGTCATTTGTCTATAGACTGGATTTGAATTGGTTAAAGCTACAGTCAGTTCTGCTAATATGTTTTGAATTTAGCACTTCTAGATGAGTGCATTAAGGCTTCTTTGAGGCTACTTGAAGTGTGTTAAATTCTTTGAAAATAGTTTTTAAATATTTAAATGCAAGTTAACAAACTAAAATGAAATATTTTTTATGTGTTAGAGGCTTTAGTTAAATGCTCTTTTGTACTAATGTTTGCTAAAAGTACAATATTAGACAAATGTACAGTTGTATTTAAAGTTTTCTTTAGCATTGGCTTTAGTTGTCACTAGGTTATGCAGAATACCTGTTGCCCTTATGTTTCTAAGCAAAGGAGACTTGGTGCTAGATTGACAAGATTTTGCTGGTGCAGAAGATATTGTGGAGCAGATTATTTAAAACTGGAGCACTCAGAATCTGGTGCAGCTGTTCATGGTAGCCAATCAGCTTCTAACTTCAGATTGTTAACCACTTTCCGACCAGCCGCCGCAGTTATACGGCGGCAGGTCGGCACGGTTGCGCGAGAGCCCGTAGCTCTACGTCGCGCCTTTCGCGGCCACTAGGGGGCGCGTGCGCGCCGCCGGCGGCCGCGCGCGCGCGCCCCCCGCTCGCCCCCGAGTCCCGTGCGTGTGCCCGGCGGGCGCGATCGCCGCCGGGCACACGCGATCGCTCGTTACAGAGCGGGGAACGGGAGCTGTGTGTGAAAACACACAGCGCTCGTTCCTGTCAGCGGGGGAAACGCTGATTTTCTGTTCATACAATGTATGAACAGAAGATCAGTGATTCCCTCTAGTAAGTCCCCCCCCCATACAGTTAGAACACAAATAGGAACACACTTAACCCCTTCCCCGCCCCCTAGTGTTAACCCCTTCACTGCCAATGGCATTTTTATAGTAATCCAATGCATTTTTATAGCATTGATCGCTAAAAAAATGCCAATGGTCCCAAAAATGTGTCAAAAGTGTCCGAAGTGTCCGCCATAACATCGCAGTACCAAAAAAAAACGCTGATCGCCGCCATTACTAGTAAAAAAAAAAATAATAATAAAAATGCCATAAAACTACCCCCTATTTTGTAAACGCTATAACTTTTGCGCAAACCAATCAATAAACACTAATTGCGATTTTTTTTACGAAAAATATGTAGAAGAATACGTATCGGCCTAAACTGAGGAAAAAATATTTTTTTTTTATATATTTTTGGGGATATTTATTATAGAAAAAAGTAAAAAATATTGCATTTTTTTCAAAATAGACGCTCTGTTTTTGTTTATAGCGCAAAAAATAAAAACCGCAGAGATGATCAAATACCACCAAAAGAAAGCTCTATTTGTGGGAAAAAAAGGACGCCAATTTTGTTTGGGAGCCACGTCGCACGACCGCGCAATTGTCAGTTAAAGCGACGCAGTGCCGAATCTCAAAAAGTGCTCTGGTCTTTGGACAGCAATATGGTCCGGGGCTGAAGTGGTTAAATTAAGCTTTTGCAATAAAACCTGGAAGCTGATTGGTTTCTATGCAGAGCTACACCAGATGTTGCACTATGCAGTTTTAGTACATAACCCCTTGTATACTCATACAAAACAATACAAAAAAAAAAAATAAGTTTGCAAGTTGTGCTATTTTTCTATAGTTAGAATCAACATTAGGTATAATTCATCCTATTATTTATGATCATATACATGTTTACATAAATACATTCATGTTGGTTTTAAACGAGAAAGACACAGTTAAAATAAGTTATGCTGACAGTAAATAATGTATGTAAATGATGCTAAAATTCTCTGTCTGCTCCCCATTTTATGAATTTACATTATCTGTGTTCTGAATGCTATCTGATCTGAAATGACAGTATTTATAAAACCAACATTAGCAAACAGTCAAACACACCTTTTCAAAATCTGGAAGGGCATTTATAGTATTTCAGGAATTTTTTTTTCTTTTTTTACTATACCTCATTAATTCATTTCTTGTATGTGATTCAAGCAATCAATTCAATCCTCTACAAACAATTTTGGAGGCAAGTTTGGTTCAGAGTTATTTAAATGTTCAATCATATTTTGTTGCCTGAAGATAAAGTAATTTTCACAAGGTCAAAAGATGATTTGTCATTGTAATTCAGACTGGGTTCTTCCTTGCTTGGCTTGATGCATGACTGTGCAGTATTTTAAAAGGTATATTGTTTGTGTCAAAAGTAATACAGTACTTTTATGCTACAATATTACAATTGCATTCATTTTAAAATGATTGAGGTTTGTTATTGTGAAAAAATATATATTTTAATACATGCATACACACACACAAGGTCACACGTTAAATGCAGATAATAGCAGGTTAAAGAGGATCTCCAGTCACCCCCCCCCCCCCCCCAAAAGGATGAAAGTTAGCAGCTACAAATACTGTAGCCACTGACTTTTATACTTTCAATCGTTTTTTATTAGGTTTATCAAAGACAACACAGATACCCCGGTACAAAAAACAATTTTGGTAAGAACAAAAGTTCATAAAGCACAAATCGTATTCATCAGAAAGACTGCAGTATACTGTGGTCTCCTGCTGGATTATGACACAGTCCCCATTTGTGCCCTAATCATGGGTGAAGTAGATGGCACCCCAATGGGATCTACATTGAGGAAGAGGAACGATGTAGACTTGGCCCAGGTTGAAGCTATAATAGACCGTTAATAAATTGCATGTGTGTTGGAAATTTTTTTAAATGGTCGTTCCAGAATCAAATCCAATATGCGTCAGAGTCAGCACTTGTGGATAATGCGGTATAAACTATAAGTGTGTCAGTAACTGTGCCCATGTGAAAAGGACGTAGAGGCGCCTCCTGTTACGTTAATGTCCAAAGAGCAATGAAGAGGCCCCCGCAGAGCTGACAAAGTGTCCAATTCTATAGAGCCCCACATCCAGCCACCATTGAAACTCATTAATGTCCATACCCTGGGAAAGGGGGGTTTCGGAAGATATGTAAAAGTGGGCACCAATGTAATATCAAAAGTGGGTTTCCCTTGAGAGAGTCCCTGAGTCTTAGGGAGTGCGACAGCGTTGGGGCCATTACGGTTGGTCTAGTATTGGCAGGGCATCATTGGAGGAAATCTAGGGTGTATTTGGGAACCGCCTGCTGCTCCATTAGTACCCAGTCTGAGTGTGCTATTTTAGAGTAAATGACAGAATGTTGAGACAATTGAGCTGCGTAATGGTACCAGAGAAGTTTTGGCAATCAAACACCTCCCTGATACCTGGTGAGATAGAGGGTCCCCTTAGCCACACTGTGTCCTTTCGATCCCCAAATAAAATGGACTATCTTAGATTGACATTTTCTAATCTGGTCCCTAGGAATAGGGATGGGCAGTGATCTAAATAAGTCTAAAACGCGTGGCAAAAGGGTAATTTTAATAAAAATAACCCTATCCAACCATGAGAGCCCCAGGTTATCCCATTGTTTGAGATTATTACATAGTTTGCAAAACATTGGGGGGAAGTTAGCAGCGTATAGAGTGTAAATTAAGGCCGTCAGGTTAATCCCTAGGTAAGGGATCGCCTTATCATGCCATTTAAATTGGAAGTTTTCTTTGAATTGTTTGACTAGGCTGGCAGTTAAGTTAACATTCAAGGATAGGGATTTTGCATAGTTAACCAAAAGACCAGAGATTTTACCAAAGTCATTGAGCACTCTGCAGATATTTGGTAGTAAAGTCAATGGCAAAGGGATAAAGAGTAGTGATGAGCGGAATACGCCATATTCGATTTCGCGATATTTCGCAAATATTTCGAAGAATATTCGCGAATATTCGTTAATATCGAATATTCGTGATATTAAAAAAAAAAAAAAAATTGCGAATTTTCGCCAATGCGAATTTTCGCTAATGCGAAATTTCGCGTTTTTTTTTTTTTTTTTATAAAATATCACGAATATTCGATATTTACGAATATTCGGTATATTTAAAAAAAAAAAAAAATTGCGAAATTTCGCTATTGCGAAATTTTGCCATTGCGAAATTCGCGAATGCGAAATTGATTGCGAATTTTTTGCGAAATTTGAAAAATACGAATATTCGAAATAGCGAATATTCGCCGCGATATTCGAGATATTCGCGAATACTTGAATATGCAATATTCGTAGCGAATATTCGCAATGCGAATATTCGTGAGCAACACTAATAAAGAGCAAAACATCATCAGCAAAGAGGGCACATTTATGAGTCTTTGGCCCACAACTCACTCTGTAGGTTTCAGGGTTGTCCCTTATGGTGATGGCTAGGGTCTCAATGACAATGGCAACAATCAGTGGAGATGGGGACACCCCTACCTCGTATTATTGTGGAATGGGGAGGATTCTGAGTAAAAGCCTTGAATTTTTGTTTTTGCCTCCGGGTTGGCATAGAGGGTCCCAATTATATTAAGGAATGATTGTCTAAAACCCCACCTTTGCAGAATTGGAGTCAGGTAAGACCAGGAGACAGAGTCAAATGCTTTCATCAGATCTAATGAGAGCAGGAATCCTGCTTTAAGGAGTACCCCCATCCCATCCTGACTGAAGAAGAGAGACAATGTCAATTGCCCTCCTGATCTGGTCAGGGCCCTGCCTCCCAGATATGAAACTGACCTGTTCCTTATGTATGTAAAGACTGATAAAATTAGAAATTATGTCTGCTAAAATGTTCGTCAAAATGTTTAGGTCATTATTGATTAATGATATAGGGCAGTAGTTTGTAGGACAACTAGTGTCCTTGCCAGGTTTGGAAATAACTGTGATGAAGGCAGAGTTTAAGGCCTTATCAAGCGGAGTTCCTGCTCATAGTTGGTTGTATAATCTAGGTAGATAAGGAGTTAGGGTGGTGGAAAAATGTTTGTAGTATGGAATGGAGAAGCCATCAGGGCCAGGGGCTGAGTTACCTTGAGGTTCTTAATGACTTGAGTCACTTCCTTAGCTAAGATAGGGGATTCCAATTCACCCCTGTGTTGGTCTGTGATCTTAGGTATGTTTAGAAAATTGAGGAATGAATCCTGAAAGGTAGGGGAAGAGACCTTTTTTTCACTACTATATAGGGAGCTTTGAAAGGTGTGGAAGACTTTTGAGGGTTTTTGTGAGAGGGTATCATGACAAAGTTTTATTTTGGGTGTTATATTTGATTTTAGGGGTCAGCCTATTGGCTAGGAGGGTACCCGTCCTTCTGGTGATAAAACCAGCCTCCCTCCCAGTGTAGACTTTTTTCAGCTATGGCGGTGAGGGAGAGATTCAGGGCGATGCGTGCCTTATCAAGTCTTTTCGCGGAGGCTGGACAGGGGTCATGTTTGTTCAGTTTACTTAAGAGCTGAAATTCCTTTTCTAACTGGTCAACTACTGCTTTACGAGCTCTATGAATCCTAGAGGCTTTTTGAATAATGTTACCCCTAATAAAGGCCTTATTGTGTGTTGCCCATTGTGTGGTGGGGGAGATATTGTTGACATAACTTAATCAAAAGTATTCCTGCAGTCCCTTTTCAATTTTAAGAGTGTGTGTGGGATTACTACGAATCGAGGCATTAAGTCTCCAACAATACCCTTTATGGTGTCCCAATAGTCTGTTCATGGTGAGGATGAGCATGGAGTGGTTCTACCAGTCAGAGTCTTTTATGAAAGACCTATTCACCAGCGAGATATGGGTAGACAGCAGATAGAAATGATCGATTCATGCATAGGTATTGTGTGGGTTAGAAAAGTGTGTGTAATCTTGTCCATGTGGATTCATCTCTCTCCACACATCCACTATCCCCTGGTGAAAAAGCTGTCTCACTATATTGAGGCTCTGCCTGGTGGGACGGACACGGTCCCTGCCTGGTGGGCGGGATTCGTCCATACATAATCATACCCTTGGTAAGTGGGTTCAAGGTGTGAAAGAGGTTTTTGAAACATTTGGATTGCCACCTATTTGGAACATAATAGGAAAAAAAATGAATATAGCTGTTCATCAATGAGACCTTTCACAAGCAAGTACCTGCCCTCTGGATCTTTAAACTCTGAGAGAAGAGAGAACTGGGTATTGCGTAAAAAAATATGCCCACTCCTCTAGATTTATTGTCAGAATTTGCCAGGTAAAATTTGGGAAATTTAGCATGTATAAAGGAGGCAGAATATGATTTGGGAAAGTGTGTCTCCTGGAGGAACAATATGTCTAGTTTATGGTCATGGTAGGACTGGAACATTTTCTGGCAGGCATTTAATGGGTGAATTTAGCCCCTGAACATTATGTGAAGCAATGCGCAGGGAGGGGTGGGGTGTGGTGTGGTCAGCCAAAGAACAGTACAAAGGTCATTGCTAGTGATTCCCAGTCACCTACCTTCAACTCAACGGGATGCCCGGAGTTCAGATGGACAGCATTGTCAAGACAAGCAGCCTCGAGGATCCAGTGGGAATGCATGTTCACACATGTCACTAAAAGAATAAAATGATTAGTACAAGTAAAACTGAATAGAAAAGTGAGAAAAAAGAAGCAAAGGGAGATAATTCCCAGGGTGGATGAGGAATGTAACCTTCCAGTCCTGTGGAAATTACAAAAAAAATGTAGAAAATCGTCAGTGTTCCCCAACCAGTGGGGGAATGTCCTGACTAGGAGGGCAACAAAAAAGATCTGTGTGCAATGGTACCGCTAAAACCATGGAGAGTAGGTTAAGGTAGAGTCCAGGAAGTACAGGGAAATCTTAAACGTGTCCATAACTCAGATAGTAGGGTGCCTGTAGGAGGGTTAAAAATGTCCAAGTGTACCCAGTCCCTGTGAAGGGAATGTAGAAAAGAGAAGGTGCAAAACAGTAGATCAGGGAGGTAGTCCTTCTTTGGCCTTCTTTCTTTTAGGCTTTGACAATAGGGACGTGAGTAGGCTCGAAGGGGGTGGGCGTTTGAATAGACTTGAGGATGAGGTTTGCATTGGAGAAGGTGGATCCGTGGAAATAAGGTGACCCATAATTTGAATTTGCGAGGTTGCACAAGCTCTCCGCATAACTTCTTCTTTGATATTATAGTAATGCGGTTTGACCAAAATATCTCAGGGTAGACCATTAGGACGGGGGGTCGTAGAGCTCTATGAGCCTGATCAAGCTTCATTGTTTGTGCTCTGATATCAGGAATGAGGGATTTAATTAAAAAGAACACAGCCTTATGGACCTATTTTCAAGGTCATCAATTTTAGCCATGGCAGTGTCTAGCTGGTAATGTAAATCTTGGATACAATCAGCATTTTGATTGACCCTGGTGATTGTGGAATCCACTCTGTGGATGCAAGAGCCCAACATCTGGAGATACTATTTAATGTCAGTAGTGATTCTGGCTGCAGTCTGTGCTAACCCCCTATCTAACATTTCAGCAAATCTGGCAAACATGAGGGAGATGTCCTGGTGCTGGGGGGTGTGAGGCTCCCTGACCTAGTATGTCACAGTCTGCCCAAGGGATGCTGCAGCTTAGGGGGACATTAGCATCTCGTCCAGAGTATGATTTAAAAGGGACACTGTGGTGGCTGGATATACAGTAAGGGTCTTCTAGTGGATGTGGTGGTTGGTGCTCTGCCACATACCTCCTTCTGAATATTGTCCCGCCATGGAGAGGATGGAGAGGCCCCTGAGGTGACTGCCTCGTGTAGCGGCCATTCCACCGCCATCTTGGAAGCTGCCGCTTGAAATTGAGCTTCCATGCCTCTTTTTGCCATCCCCACCAGCATTAAAGTTTGTCTGCAGGCTTCCCCTGTGTTCTGGTGCCGTTAGAACTGCTCCATTGAAGTGGTACTGTGATGCCTCTTCCAGGTGAGAAAATGAATCGCACAGAGGTGGCAGGCACAGACAACACCTACCGTAAAATCCTGGGTTGAAGTTATTAACTCAATGATCTGGAGTGATAGAATGCAAATCACTAGACATGACAATTATAGGAATTATAGAAAGTTTGAGAGGATGTGGAAACCTTGGCTAGATGAAATAGGGTGTGCCATATAAAGGTGTGGGGACTTAGCCTTTCACATTTTATAATGTTAGTTTTATAACTCCCTTCCCCAATCGTGCATTGTCCTTCATCTTCCAGGGAAAACACAGGGTAGCGATGTGAGGAAAGGCGGGTGGCTGGGAGAGTAAGAGTTGGAGAGGGAGGGCAAGGGTGAGGAAGAAAAGAGAAAAGACAAATAGGAACAGGGTCTCTTTTTTACATTGTATAACAATAGTTGTCTATTTAATTTGTTCCTGTGATGTACGCTGTTTTTGATATGTAAACAACAATAAAAATCTCTGGAAATTAAAAAAAAAAGATGTTGCTGGGTGATGTTGCTCAAGCGAGCGGAGCGGGACGGAGCTCTGAGATCAAGGGGCCATCTCGGTCAGCTCCGCGCATGCACCTAGCTGCTGACTTTTAATATTAGGACACTTACCTGTTTAGGGATCCAGTTCTGTCCTCACCAAGACAATTTTCAATCAGCTTTGGGTCCATGGCTGGCATCTTGACTAAGAGAGACCAGCAGTGAAGCCTTGGGGCCTCACAGTCAACTCTCTACTGCCCATGTGCGAGTGAATGGTATTTCAGTTTCCTGGGACCTCTGATGTGTCACAGAAGGCTGCTGGGGAAGGAGGACAGGTGAACTTCCACTCATCATCACTCATATCACCACGCTGCAATCCAGCCAGAAGTGGGAGTGCCTCACGTAAAACCCAGGTACAGGCTCCTCCCTCCAAAAAAATAAATAACCAATTGTTAAAGAGGAGGGGGTAAGGATGCAAACAAATAGAATTTCCCCTATTGGGTGAAGTTATGTTTTACCAGTGTATAATGTCTGTACTCTGTTCAAACTATTTGTAAATTATTTTGAATGAAAAATTTAACCACTTCAATACCCAGCCATAGTCAAATGACGTCCACAGATGGGATCTCCCATCCTGGGTGGACGTCATATGACATCCTCGGGTTTCCGCTGCTACTGCGGGCCCCTGGGGGCCCGCAGAGCAGCGATCGGGGATCCGTTGTGTCCCTTGGGACACAGCCGTCCCCGATGGGGGTATTGAAGTGGTGGTGGAGCGGCGGGAGCAGGCGGCGGAGCGTTAACCGGCTCCCATATGCAGAGCTGCGGCAGCTCTTTACATTGGCTCTTTATCACGTGACCGGCTGTGTCCAATCACAGCCGGTCACTAAATGTAAAACAAAACACACTATTGTGTGTAATTTACTGTTGCTGGGTTCTCCTCTTCACACACTGATCCAGTGTGAGGAGGAGATAAGCTAACAGTGAGTTACACAACACTACACATATACTACTGTGTCCAGATTGCCCCCCCGAAATAAAGAGTACCTTTCATCTAGTACCCGCCACCAGAGTACCTGTCATCTAGTACCCGCCACCAGGAGTACCCGCCACCTCACCAGGCGTACCCACCACCAGGAGTACACGCCACCAGGAGTACCTGCCACCAGAGTACCCACCACCTCACCAAAGTACCCGCCACCAGAGTACCCACCACCTCACCAGAGTACCTGCCGCCAGGAGTACCCGCTACCAGAGTACCCGCCACCTCACCAGATTACCCGCCACCAGAGTACCCGTCACCAGAGTACCCACCACCTCACCAAAGAACTCGCCACCAGAGTACCCACCACCTCACCAGAGAACCTGCCGCCAGGAGTACCCACCACCTCACCAGAGAACCTGCCGCCAGGAGTACCTGCCACCTCACCAGATTACCCGCCACCAGAGTACCCGTCACCAGAGTACCCACCTCACCAGAGTACCCACACCACCAGAGTACCCGCCACCAGAGTACCCCACCACCAGAGTACCCGTCATCTCACCAGAGTACCTGCCACCAGAGTACCCGCCACCTCACCAGAGTACCTGCCACCAGAGTACCCACCCCGCCACCAGAGTAATTGCCACTGGAGTACCCGCCACCTCACCAAAGTGCCCGCTAACTCACCAGAGTAACTAACACCAGAGTACCCACCACCTCAACAGAGTACCTGCCACCTCACCAGAGTACCCACCACCAGAGTACCCGCCACCTCACCAAAGTACCCGCCACCAGAGTACCCGCCACCTGCCACCAGAGTACCCGCCACCTCACCACCTGCCACCAGAGTGCCTGCCACCTCACCACCAGAGTACCTGCCACTAAAGTACCTGCCACCTCACCACCTGCCACCATAGTACCTGCCACCAGAGTGCCAGCTCACAAGAGTACCCGCCACCTGCCACCACTTGCCACCAGAGTACCTGCCACCTCACCACCAAAGTACCTGCCACCAGAGTACCTGCCACCAGAGTACCTGCCACCTCACCACCTGCCACTATAGTACCTGCCACCAGAGTACCTGCCACCAGAGTACCCGCCATCAGAGTACCCGCCAGAAACCAGTATCTGGTTGAGCAATTTATGCTTGTAGAACGCCTGATGGTGCTACTTCAATGTTGGGCCTCTGTATGTGGCCAGGCTGTGTAAAAGTCTCACACATGTGGTATCACTATACTCAGGAGGAGTAGCAGAATGTATTTTGGGGTGTCATTGCAAGTATGCATGTGCTGTGTGGGAGAAATAACTTGTTATTATGACAATTTTGTGAAAAAAATAGAAAATAAAAAAAAAAATATATATTTCCCAAGAATTGTGGGAAAAAATTACAACTTCAAAAAACTCACCATGACTCTTACTAAATACCTTGGAATGTCTGCTTTCCAAAAAGGGGTCATTTGGGGGGTATTTGTACTTTTCTGGCTTGTTAGGGTCTCAAGAAATTAGATAGGCCTTCAGTACATCAGGTGTGATCAGATGTGATAATTTTCAATGATTTGCACCATAGCTTGTAGACTCTATAACGTTCACAGAGACCAAAAAATATACACTTTTTTTTGGTTATTTTTACTAAAGATATGTAGCAGTATACATTTTCGGCCCAAATTTTTGAAGACAAATTACTTATTTGCTAAATTTTACACTAGAAACTAAAAAAAGGTGATTTTTTTTTCAAAAATTTCTCTCTTTTTTCGCTTATATTGCAAAAAATAAAAACCACCAAAATAAAGCCCTGTTTGTGAGAAAAAAAAATGATACAAATTTGGTTTGGGTACAGTGTAGTATGACTGAGTAATTTTCATTCAAAGTGTGAGAGCGCCGAAAGCTAAAAATTGGTCTGGGAAGGAAGGGTGTATAAAAGCCCTGTATTAAAGTGGTTAACATGGAAGTGGAAATCTATACCAATTGTCACTCCCTGTGGATCACAGGGGTCTATCCACCAGATGCTTACACAATATAACTTTACAGCTTCAAAGACTAATAAGAGGTGCACCGTTCCACTCTGGGTTCAGTATTATTCACACATCTGCCACCCACAGTTGAGAAAAGGCCACTGCAGTTGGCAACTTATCAGTGAAAGACAACTGTCTTTACTGCCATCCTCTTACTTTTTGAACTCTGAATTTTGGCTTTGTAGTTACAGACAAATATGAGGAAATCTTTAACTGGAGTTCAGTGAAACCTGCATGAATTCCCCAAAAATTCAAACTTAGCAACACATCCTTTGAATTCTGTGAGGAGGATAAAACATACTATACTTTAAAGGGGTGTTCCTCCTAAAAAAAAAAAAAAATTAAAAGTCAGCAGTAGGGATAGGCCGAATACCCCCGCGTTCAGTTCGCACCAGGACCTTCGAACGGACTGAATGTTCGCGCGAACATTTAGAACCCCATTGACGTCTATGGGTCTCGAACGTTCAAATTCAAAAGTGTTCATTTTAAAGCCCAATATTCAAGTTATTGTTGTAAAACGTCTTTGAGAACCCAGGTTTTGCCCCAGGGAACATGTATTAATGCAAAAACAAGTTTTAAAAACAGTAGTTTCTTCAGGAGCAGCGATTTTAATGATGCTTAAAGTGAAAAAAAAAATGAAAAATTCCTTTAAATATTGTACCTGCTGGGTGTCTATAGTATGCCTGTGAGGTGGCACGTGTTTAGAACTGTCCCTGCACAAAATGAGATTACTATAAGGAAACAAATAATTTAATACTGCTTGCGGCTTTAATGTAATGCTTGGTCCCTGCAATATGGATGAAAATCACTGAAAAAAATAGCATGGGATTCCCCGCCACCACTCCCACAGGTCATTATAAGACCCTTTGGCCCTATATACACAATTTCCTAAAGAGACCCTCAACAAACTACATGACACTTGTGGCTGATGAGGCCATTGATGTTCCAGTGGCGGCCCGTGAGCCTGGCCATACAGGCTTGGCCCCCCAAAGCGCACGTGCTGTGCAGCAACAATATGTCGATAATTTTGGTGAAGGGGGGCATTCCAATGCCAGATCTTGGCTGAATACATTTTTTTGGGGGGAAATCTAGAAAAAAGGGGACCCCCTTTGAACCCTTTCTCCCCATATGTAACCCACAAACTCCTAGGCCGCGTACACACGATCAAATCCGATTGTGTGTACGGGCGAGCAGACAGGTTTTTCTAGCAGACAAGTTTTAAAGCATGCTTTAAAACGTGTCTGCTGGAAACCCATCCGTCCGATATGTCCGCTGGTTAGTACGCCTAACCAGCGGACAAAAATCTCCTGCATGCGCCGATTGGATTTGACGCATTGGTGGAAGTATTTTACTTCCTGGAGTGGTGACGTGGTGGCGTCAACGTCACCGCCACGTCACCGCGATGTCTGTCCGCGGGGATTTTGGTTTGATCGTGTGTACACTGATCAAACCAAAATAGCCCAGCAGACATATCCGATGAAAACGGTCTGTCCGACCGTTTTCATCGGATTTGTTTAATCATGTGTACGCGGCCCTACACTGATCATGAAAGTCCAAAATGAAGTTACGTACCGTCGTACTACACGATAATTTCTTCCGCCTTTTTCTACAGACTGTGAACAACGTTTTCACTCACGCGATCCCTTTATACACTGCACATGCAAGAATCTCTGCACGTTTACACGTCCCTGACGATCGTTCTTGTACTTTCCATGCCCCAGTCTCGGTCAATGCAAGACAGTGAAAACACCATGGAGGACACACAGCAAGCTGGAAGCTCAAACCAGGAGCAAGGCCAGGCGGTAGCAAAAACCAGGAGCCACCAATATGTCCTTTGAGGAGATGTGGAAATGGTGGCAATCCTAAGGAGGGAGGACTATGATTGCAATCATGGCCCTTACAAGAACCTAAACAATGTGAAGGCCCAGATCCTAGAGAATGTGCAGAGGACTCTCCATCAGAAATTCGGGGTGCGCAGATCAAGGGAACAGCTGCGGAAAAGGCAGTCTGACCTTAAAATAAGAGAGCCGGAGCAGATGGAGAGGATTAAAAAAGTCAGCAGAAGAAGTAAGTAATTTTCATGTGTACTCTGATTATTTGTTTTTAATATTGTGCGGCATGTGCTTTTTCTTTCAGGTTGTATGCAGTAAATACAGTTCAAGAATAGATGTCAAGGTTCGGAAGGGAGGAGTCTAGGATGGCGCGAGTCTCACTTCAGGCTGGTTAGGGAAGGAGCCCTGGGAAGGTCCCGCAACGCTGAGATGGTTGAGCACCAAGCTGTTCAACTAGCTGCCTAGCTGCCTGCTGAAAATAATGCCGAATAAGCGTCTCCATTGAGTGGATCCTCTCCCTCGCTCGCTCCCTCTCACTTCTCGCTTCTCAATACTCACACTCACAGATCTCGCATAGGGATAGCTCACCGTGCTGTCACGTCGGCTCTCCCTGCTGTCCAGACCTGGTCCTGGGTTCCGGGCGCCGCAAGCCTCCGTAGCGCATTCGTGGATCTCGGCCTCCCCTCCCCCCCGCCTGCGGGATTGTGGTTCTGGTTCTGTTCAGCCGAGGGTTAGAGGCTGTTGCTGGTGTCTGCCCGCCAGTGGCGTCCTCGTGTTTACGGCTCCTGTTGGGCTCCCGTGCCCCGCCGCGGAGCTGCTCCCGGATCGTGTGGCCATATGGGGTGGTGTGAGTTTCAGCTTGCGAGCTAGTGATGCGGGGGATCATGAGGAGGTGCCGGTGAGGTGCCGGGCGCAGACGGGGGGGGGGGCAGCCGCTGGAGGAGGCGGGTGAGGGCTGGAGGCTTCGATTCTCAACGGAAATAAGATTGCAGGGGATCCAGCAAGACTGTAAGTCTGTAGTTGATCTGCAGACTTGCAGATTCATATAGGCTTGTAGTCTACTGGACTGGACATTCTGGTACCATCAACGTCTAAGCTTCCTGCCTGGTACTAAATTTCATAATTCAGTTACAGCTACAGCCACAGTCAAGCCGTAAAACCGCAACCAAATGAAACTGTAAGTACTAAATTTAAATCCAAAGGAACTCAGAATAAGGAAGCCGGTCCAGGATATGGGGGTCTGCAGGACTGTGAGTAATTCCATATTTTTTTACTTTCCATATTTTACTTTGCACTTCCTTTGGAACTGAAATCTACAGCATTTACATAGCATTTACAGTATAAATAAATGTGAGCCTGCTGAGCCTGCTGAGAAAGGCAGATGTGCCTGAATATGAGAGTGTGGGATCAAGATAAGAAGTTTGTACACCCTTAAAGCGAACACTCCAATCCTTTTCTTTCTTTTTTTTTTTTTCCTCTATTTATTCTTCCCCATTATATAAAAAAAAAAAGAGAAAGCACACCGTCATCTGGTGGCAGCGAACATAGTCCACTGCTATCTACCTATTAAACTCAATTGCAGTCTTTATCAACATAATTACCACATTCTAATTAAACTTCATCACTGTACGGGGACATAAGGTGATATAAGGCGACATATGGACTGGACCGTGAGAACTGTGGACTAGGGATATCTGGTTTGCGAACATGAAATTAAAATACTACTTGACAACAAATATATGGAAGAGGTCCATATAAGAGAGTCTCATACGGTAATATCTAAGAACATTAAATATAGCCGCTATTAACAGGCGGTAAATATAAGACTGGGAGGAAGAAGAGAACTACAACACTCTGTAACACGCCAGGTACCCAGTCCCTGTTACTAGTGAAACATAAAGTGGAACACGGGATATTAATTTGAAAGGGCTTGTCCCCTCTCTCCCTTCCCTCCAATATTTTTCATTTGTTAGAATCACGGGCTAACACGGACCCTCAAATAGAAGAAATCTGACATAACTATAAATAAAGGGAGAAAGGAAAGGAAAGGAAAAGAGAGGAATCAAAGTAAAAATCCCCCTAAACTAAACTCATTCCCTCATACTCAACAACTCTTCCTAAGGATAATTCAACGATAATTCACATTTATTTACTTATGTAATTCAAGAAAAAAAAGACAAGACAAAATCAGCCCTAATCAACCCAAACAGCTCTGCAAACCCAGAATCTCAAGCAGAGTCAGCGACAGATTGCGAATACGAAACAGCTACAATACTTGACGTAGAAGAACAATTAACAGTCTTGGCATTACCAACAAAAACTGAAATGCAGGAAATGTTTGCTGCCCTAGAAAAAGCGCTGTCATCACAAATGGAGAGAATGGAGAGAAATATGGGATTTATGCTAGAAAGATTGGAGGAAGTTGAAAAAAAAACAGACCACAACTTTAACACCATTAGAAAATTGGAAGAGGAGCTATCAGAAATTAAAAAAGAGCAAAGGGAACACGCATATAAAGCAGAAGATCAGGAAAACAGAGACAGACGAAAAAACATCAGGATACGCGGAGTTCCCGACTCCTCGCAGTCAGAAAATCTCCCAGAAATTATACGGAAAATATGTAACCCAATACTTGACAGAGAAGTAACACTCCCATTAAAGATAGAACGCGCCCATAGGATAAGAAGGCCCCGGGAAATCCCTCAGGATAAACCCCGAGATATCATAATACGATTTGAAAGTTGGGAAGAAAAAAAAAACCTACTATGGAAAAATCTGAGAGGGAAGTCCCCAATTAAATTCGAGGATCACAGTATACAAATATATCAAGACTTATCACAAGAGACACTTAGAAGAAGAAGGAACCTGAAGCCATTATTGCGGGTGTTACAAGATTCAGAAATACAGTATAACTGGGGATTCCCGTCATGTTTGATAGCTAGAAAAGGGGGGGTTACGGCAAAGTTAAGATTTCTAGATGAAATTCCTGAGTTCTGTCAAAAGTTGGGAATCCCAACCCCAAGTAATTAAATATGAAGAGAAGTGCCATAAACACTGGGGGGGGGAGAGAGAGAGGGAGGGAGGGGAGGGTAACAACTTATAGATACTCAATTATGGAAAATGTCGCGGGGTTGCTGGGTACAGCGTTGTGGAGACACCAGGGTTCAGGAGTCCTTGACCGCCTGAGGAAATTCCCCTGGGTTCAGGGGGATTAGAGGAGGCGTCGAATTGTACTCCGCCTTAATACAGAGGGAGCACCCTTGCACTCGAAGTGTAAGAGAAGATGCTCCGAAACAGGACATTAGGGTCAAGATTCTACCATCATGGGACAGGGGGGAGGGAAAGATCGGGGGCGGGGAGGGGCGGAAGGGGTGGGGGGAGGAATCAGGGGAGGAGGAGGGGGGGGGGTGGGGGGTAGGGAAGGGGGGAGAGGGGGTGGAGGGAAACCTGGGATAGGGGTGGGGAGGGGGGGGGAAGGGGGGGAAGGGAGTGGTAGGGAGATGAGACGAAAGATATTTGGATCGGGGGATAACCAGAACATAAGGAGAAGACGAAATAGGGAGGGAAAGATTGTAAGTGACCAGAACTACCCATATGTCTAAGGTAACCCTAATCACCTATAATGTAAGGGGCCTTAGTTCTCCGCGTAAAAGACACATGATCCTAAAAGAAATCGAGAGACTTTCCGCTGATGTAGTTTTCCTCCAGGAGACACACATAACCCTTGACTCAAGAGTGAGGCTTAATTCTCGGGCAGTCCCAACATGGTATTACGGAGACTCTCCGCAGAGAGGATCAAGAGGAGTCGCTATTGGTATAGGGAAAAAATTAAGTTTTTCTGTAGAAGACAGGATAGTTGATCCTGATGGCCGATATTTGTTCTTAAGAGGTCTTCTACACGGTAAACGATATACGCTGGCCAATGTCTACGGTCCAAATAAACTTCCTCAGAGGTACCTAACATCGATTCTGAACAAACTCATGGAATTTAAAAAAGGAAAAGTGGTCCTAGCTGGGGATTTTAACTTCACCCTAGATTTACAACTAGACAGAATGTCAACAGTTAACATAGGAAACACAAAGCAACAACAAATAGTTAAAAAGAAACTTTTTTTGTGCCAACTAATAGATCCCTGGAGGGTTTTTAACCCAACTAAAAAGGATTACACATTTTACTCTACAGTTCATAATATGTATTCGAGGCTAGACTACATAATGGTAGATCATGAAACCTTAGAATCTGTGGATAATGCCGCAATAGAGGTAGCGACAATTTCGGACCATGCCCCGGTCACACTGAACATATATTTTTCAGAAATTGAAGAGAGAAGGGGATATTGGAGATTAAATGAGGAGTTAATAGAAGATACGGAAGTTGTAGACATAATAAGAACAGATATAGACGAATATTTTATGCTAAACCACACCCCTAATGTAAATATAGCTACCATTTGGGAAGCCCATTGGCTAATATTCGAGGGAAACTAATTTCCTTAGGAGCAAAAAAAAAAAAGGAAAGAGATGCAAACAGAAACAAGATAATCAAAGAGTTACAAGACTTAGAAACAAAACATAAAAATCAAAAAAATAACAAAAAAGTATATCAGGAAATGTTAATAAAGAGGATTCATTTAAGAGATCTAATGGAGATTGAATCCAGAAATACATTCAAAAACGTCATGAAAGAAAGGTATCTTTGGGGAAATAAACCAGGAAAGTACCTCGCCAAGATCTCAAAAGAAAAAAAAAAATTAAATTATATAGAAAAAATAAAAGATCAGTCAGGACACATGCGGTTTAGGACGTCTGAGATAGCGGAAGCTTTCCGGACATTCTATGCCTCACTATACTCAATTAGAAAAGGTGAGACACATGAGGAAAAGACAAACAGAGAGGAAAAAATACGAGATTATCTACGGGAATCTAATTTACCTAAACTAACAAACGAAATAGTAGAAACCCTAGAAGAGCCAATAACTCACGAAGAAATCAGTCAAGCGATCCAAGGAACCCCAGGGGGGAAAAGCCCAGGCCCAGACGGTTTTTCAATAAAATACTATAAAAAATTCAGCGAGTTATTAATTCCAGAAATGTGTATTTATTTTAATAAACTAGGAGGCACAGAAGAGGTTAGGAAAGAATCCCTTCTGGCTAATATCGCTATCATTGCCAAACCAGGAAAAGATAAGACGCTCTGCTCTAATTATCGCCCAATTGCACTGTTAAATGCTGACATAAAAATCTTTGCTAAGATATTGGCAACAAGGATAAAACCGTATATGCCTGACCTGATAAGTCCAGACCAGACGGGATTTGTAAGAGGCAGAGAAGGGAGGGACAATAGTTTAAGAACACTTTTGTTGTTACAGGATGATAAAAGAGATGGACCCCCAGTCGTACTCATGTCATTAGATGCCGAAAAAGCGTTTGACAGAGTCGACTGGGGGTTCATGATGGAGACTTTAAGAAATATAGGATTGGGTCCCATATTCATGAAATGGGTAGGAAACTTATATAAGTCCCCCACGGCAAAAGTTAAGGTAAATGGGAGGGAATCTCAGGTGATTGACATGATGAATGGAACAAGGCAGGGATGCCCGCTCTCCCCCCTCCTATATGTATTAGCTTTGGAACCACTGCTGTGCATGATTAGGAATAATCCAGAGATAGGGGGGGTGAGAGCGGGAGAAGAGGAACAGAAGCTGGCAGCATATGCCGATGATGTCCTCCTGTACGTGACCAAGCCCAAAACATCAATACCTAATATATTAGTGGAAATAGGAAGATACGGTAGACTCTCTAACTTTAAAATAAATCCAGTAAAAACTGTAATTATGAATATAGGGATTGAACAAAAGGAAGAGGCGGCCCTACGTAGCGCATTTCCCTTTACGTGGGAACAAAAATCACTTACTTACCTGGGAATAAAAATAACCCCCAAAGTGGCGGACCTCTTCGAGGCAAACTACATCCCCTTACTTAACGAAATAAGACGTGATCTCAAAAACCTCTCCCACAAACAGATTACCTGGATGGGGAGGATTAATCTATTTAAAATGACAGCTCTACCAAAGATTATTTATAAATTTCAAATGCTCCCAATAAATGTCCCACAAAGTTTCTTTAAGGTAACAAAAAAGATAATTTCAAATTTTATATGGCAAGATAAAAAACCAAGAATAAGCTATGCAACCCTAACTAGAGCAAAAAAAAGAGGGGGACTGGCTCTCCCAGATATAAAAAGATATTACCAAGCTGTAATCTTAGCGAGATTAGTTGAATGGACAAATAAGAAATCACTAAAAAAATGGGCTCACATAGAAAATGAGATAAGTAAACAGCACTTAAACACAAATATATGGATACCACCCAAATTTAGAATAATTTACCCAAATACACATAGTTTAACAAAACAGGTCTACAAGATATGGGACCTGGTACATAAGCGGGAAAAATGGGAATATAATTCCCCATTAATCCCATTAGTAAACACAAATCTATTTGCACCGGGAAATAGGACTAAATTAGGAAAAAAATTAGGTAGTAAAAGACTTGGGGATATAGTAGCACAGGGAAAAATAAAAAATAAAGATGAGATACAAGTAGAAGATGGGACACAACAGATAACGGATTGGGAATATTTACAACTAAAGCACTTTGTAATCACACTCCCAGCACCTATAAGAGATAACACAGCACAAAATTCAATAGAAAAACTTTGCACCAGGGGAGAACCATTACAACATGGAATCGCGACGACTTACAAAATCCTTACAGAAATAGGGACAAAAGATACATTACAAAGTATAGATGCTTGGGAGAAAGAAATCGGAGAAAGAATAGATGAGACACAAATGGTCAGAGCGACATTCTCCTACGCAAAAGATATAACAACAGTAGAAGCTAATTATAAATGCATGATGCGATGGCACTTGACACCTGCCAGACTCAATAAAATATCACCAGCTAACTCCCCCTTTGCTGGAGGAACTGTAATCAGGTAGGAACTGCCCTGCATATATGGTGGGACTGCCCGATAATTCGGGAATTTTGGACTGAAATCCTCAAAATGATTGAGGAGATTTCAGGAGAAAAGATATCATTAGATTTTTTGACCTGTCTCTTTCACAGACAAGGTACACAAAAAGGGGAAAAAAAAATTTACGCCTCAACATTGGTCCCAGTGCTGTTAAACGCAGCAAAGGGACTAATCCCGAAATTTTGGCTTCACCCACAAAAACCTCCTCTAAAAGAATTCATACACAGGGTTGACCACATCGCAGAGATGGAGGCCCAGATTCACGTACATCGGCGCATTATTGGACCGGCGTAGCGCACCACTTTTCCGTTAGACTTGCGCAATATAGCCACGTAATCCCGCGATTCACGTAGCTTTTGCGCAAGAGATTGCGCAAGCGTAAGGTTTTTTCCTGAGGCGTAAGGAGGAGTAATACAAATTGGGAGGGACGTGGGCGTGTTACATTGAAATGAGCCGTGACCCCATGCAAATGAAGGGCCGGCCGACTCGCGCATGCGCGCGTGAAGGAAACCATGTCAGCTCCGTTGTGCGCATGCTCACAACTCGGGAGCGGCGCAATCAGTGAAATTGGAAATGGACTAGGGCAACGTTGTGAACTACGCAGACAGCATAAATAGACACACACAAACGCACTTCCATTGCAAAAGTACATCCCTTTGTGTCCCTTCCCATTGAATCAAGTGCTTTTGCTCTGTTGTTCGTTAGAGTGTGTTTTGTAGTTGTCAGATTAGTGTTCTGTGTGATCTAGTGCTTGTTGGTATTTTTGTGAAAGTGAGTTTTGATAAGTGTTTGAGACTGTTTGTTTGATTGATAGATTTCTGAGCGTTTGTTTTCTTGCTTTATTTTTTCATCTGATTTTTTTGTGACTGTTTCTTGCTGAGTGCTAGTGTGATTTTTGGGTGTTCTTTTTCTCTTTGTGTGTGTTCTTGTCTGATTGGTTGTGCTTGTATTTGTGACAGATTTTTGGTGACTGGTAGTGAGTTTGTTTGGAAGTATGAGGTGCCGTACACACGGCAGAGAACCTCGACGGGCAGAACACATCGTTCCGCCCGTCGAGGTTCTCTCCCGGCCGTCGAATTCGGCGACCCGCCCGTCGGGAATGGCAACCAGCCATTCTTCCAGGCGGGCCGTCGAGGAAATAGAGAGCGTGCTCTCTATTTCGGCTCGACGGGCTTCCCGACGGGAAGCTCGCCGAAACCGTACACACGGCCGAGGTCCTCGCTGGAATGTGCATTCCAGCGAGGTTCTCGCTGATTTTCAGCGAGAACCTCGGCCGTGTGTACGGCGCCTCACAGAGAGAAAAAGAAAGCTTAATTTTACAGTGGGGGAAAAAAGAATTCTTGCCCGGGCCATTAGCGAGTATGGGCGTTTTCTCCACGGCCCGCAGAGTGCCACCACCACCCCGGCCAGGAGGAGGGAGATATTGGATATGATCACGGAGCAGGTCAATTCATCGGGGGAGGGGGAGACACGGACCCGTTCTGGGATTGAAAAGAAAATAAATGACCTCCGGCGTGAGGTGAAAAAAAAAATGGCCGCAATAAAAGCCCATGCCAGGGGCACAGGAGGGGGCCCACCATGCCGGATTCGATTTACAGCGACGGAGCGTGTGGTGGCCCTGACCTTTCACCGGCATGAAGTGGAGGGCCTGCCAGGCTTTGACACAAGTCCGGTCCCCGCGGTGCCAGGTAAGGTTTTTATTTCTCTCAGGTGTGTAGCATGTGTGGGGGAGGGGGTGAAAGGGAATATGTGGCAAGTGTGTGGATCCTCCAACCTGTGAATGGTTTGTGTCATCCACAGCTGTGCAGGAGGGTGCAGGGCCATCTGGCCTGACCGCTCCAACGCCAGGACAGCAGCCTAATGAGGCCCCCCCAACAATGCCAGAGTCCGCGGAGGAGGAACAAGAGGAGGAGGATGATCATGCGGAGGATGATCATGAGGAGGAGGAGAATCATGAGGAGGAGGAGTCCATGGCAGGCACTGGACGTTTGGTTTCTGCGGACTCTTCCCCTCTGGCTGCAAGAAGCCTGCCCTCCCTAAGGGGGAGCCCCCCCCCCTCCTCCCCCAACATGGCTCCCCTCACAAGGGCCTCCCCTTCTCCCCGGCCACAACCATCAGCTGGAGCCAGGAGGTCATCCCAGAGCACCAGGGGGGCGCCCAATCTCCTGCCCGCCTGTCTGAGAAGGAACCTGGCCACCCAGACCCGCCTTCTGAGACAGCTCTGCCAGACTATGGGGCGGGTGGATCAGAGCCTGTCCTCCATCAACGATAGGCTGGGTAACCTGGACTCCCACTCCCGGGCCTCCACAACCTGCCTAAATGACCTGCAAACTACAGCAGCAGGCGTTGGGCAGGATGTGAGGGCCCTTACCCAGGCTATCCAGGGCAACATGGCAACACTTGGTGCTGCCCTGGACAGAATAGCCGTGGCCTTGGAGGGCAGGCCGCCAGGTGGGCAGATCTCAGGGGCTGCTCCTCCTTCCCCAGCTTTTCCCCTCCCCCATGCGTCTCCCCTGAGGGTCCGGGGCCGTGGCCGGGGGCGCCCCAGGCGTGGCTCAGGCAGAGGGCATTAATTTTTTTTTCCCCCTTTTTTTTGTTTGAAAGCATTTTTATTTTTGTTCATTTTTTGTTTTTTTTGCTGACATTTTTGGCATTTTTTGGGTTGTGAATGATGTTTGAATGTGGGGGTGACATTCCTGCTGGAAAAGGGGTGTCATCCTCAATTTGGGTGGAGAAGGGTTCCCCAGGACCAGGGAGAAGTGATTCCCAGGTCCGTGTGAATGGTGTATGAATGTATAGTGACATAATTGGAGCCTTGACGTGGCGTTACTGCTCACCAGTCTTGCATGGTGGACTGGTGCCAATCCAATTTGATGAGGATGTGGGGTGTGTGTGCTAGGGACCATAGTGGTGTGCATGCATGCATTCTCATTGTGCCATGATTAATGTGTGTGTTTAACGTGCAAAGATGCATAATGTGAGCTGGCATGAGATGGGGTCATGAGATGGGGTTCCAGTTCATATGCAGAGTCACCTTGAAGGGAAAAGACAGGAGGATGTTAGTCATGCATGTGCCACTTGTGAGGTGTGCATCACGGGAGGGGATAGTCATGCCTGACTCCCATGTCACTCACCAACCAGCCAGCTGTCCCCATACATGTTCTGTTCGAAATCTGTGGGGATGGGGCTCTGATTGTATATGTAGCTGTCATGGGTGTCATGGGTGGTGCCATGTGTTGGGCTGCTGATGTCCTCCTGCAGGGTTGTGGTTAATTCCAGGATGGCATGAGGGGTGAATCTGAAGATGCGAGACACCTCAGAATCACTCATGCCAAAGATGTCTATGCGTGTGTGATATATCAAGTGAAGAGTGAGGGGCTTGTATCAGATAAGAATATTGTATTAGATTAATTTAAATTGTAAATTTTATATAAGCAAATAAAAAAAAAAAAAAAAACATCTCCCGTGCCCTCCTTAGTGCCATCCTCCGTGCCCTCCTCCTTCTTTGTTCATCTAAAGTCAGTAGTATAGCTATGCGCGACGATGCCCCTGGCATGTTGGCATACAGATTGTTGGGCAACACGTGTGACTGCTGAACTCCTCACTAACAGTGTTGCTTTATCTGACAATTAGACTTTTTTTCAAATTTAGACCAGCTTTTAGGTCCTCTAACTTTAGACAGAACATTTTGCTGTTGCGCACATCGCGTAGCCTGCGCAGCAACTGCGTTTTTTTGTGAATCCCCGTAACTCCCTCATTAGCATATTTGACTAGCAAATCAATGGTGTGTCTAGCGCAGTTTTGCGCGAAGGGAAGCGAAGGTCTAACTCAATTACGACGGACCAAAAAACGTAGATTTCTGGCGTATATTGTTTTGTGAATCGCGTGCAACTATACACACGCGCACATTTAGACTTACGCACGCGCAACAGCAGTTGCGCACGCGTAATCGCTCTGTGAATCTGGGCCGGAGTATTTAAGAAGGGCTGACCTGGGGGAGGAGGCGGGAGGATGAGACGGAAAGATTTGGGATAAATGGAGAACTTATAAAACATTGGAAAAAGCCACTGAAATACTACTAGAAACAAATTTGTAAATGACACGACCCGATCCAATACGGAAAAGAGGGAAAGAAGGGGGGGGCTTTAATAATAGGGGGGGGGGAATAAAATATACTCATAGAGATCCAGGGAGGGGGGCGCCGGGGGGAGAAATGGTCGCGTCATTTATTATGAGCATGGGTAGTCATCTGTAACCATACTTTTAATATATTGAGAAAAAAACAAAAAACAAAAAACAAAAAAAAATATATACATATCAACAATAATAAAATAAAAGTGGGGAAAAAAAAAAAAAAAGATAAAATACAGAAAACATAGAGAACCCCCCACAAATGATGCAAATCTGAGGTGGAAACATGATGGGCGGAAAAAAAGATGAACCCCTCTAACACCTCTCAACCCTGGGTTAAGTCTGATGTGGGGAAAAAAAAAAAAAAAAAAGATGTCAAGGTTCATGTTAGTGGGCATAATTGGTTGTATATGTCGTTGTTCATTCTATTTATTATGATCTATTTATGTGAGACCAATTTTTTCATTTACTGTAGATGTGTTCTTAACTAGATTTAAATAATACAACTTAAGTCAATATACAGTAAAAGGAGAGTATGCTCAGCAGTTGGTTACACATATGGACTCAGTAGCACAAGTGTTGACAGGGCCAATCCACCCTATAGGCTCAATATGCAAGCTGCTTAGGGCCCTCCAAAGCTGCAAAGGGCCCCACAAATTACTAGAGGCCCTGCCTGGTGAGAAGTCATTTTAGCCCCCTCACCCCACTTCTCAACTTGCTGGCTGCATGGGAGAAGAGGTAAGAAGTAATTTCCGACAGCAGAACATCCCCTCCCCCCGCTTCTCAACTTTCTTTAATGTGACATGTCACTGTCGTCAGCCCCCCCGCTTCTCATTTTTAATGTGCCATGTAATTTTTCTTAGGGCCCCAGGGAGGTCAGGGTCGGCACTTAGTGTTGGGCACAAGAACAACTTAGTTAGGGTGTCACACAGAGGTGATTCAGTGGATACTTGGGCCTGGATTCAGAAACAACTTATGCCGGTGTATCTGTGTTTTAGAATGCGCCGTCCTATCTGTGTTCCGTATTCTCAAAGCAAGATACGCCTGAATGTGGGCTTGATCCGACAGACGTAAGTCTTAGTACGCCGTTGTATCTAGGGTGCATATTTACGCTGGTCGCTAGGGGGCGCTTCTGTAGATTAATGCGTCAAATATGCAAATGAGCTAGATACGCCGATTCACAAACATACTTGCGCCCGGCGCATTGATATACGTCGTTTACGTAAGGCGTACGACCGGCGTAAATTTACCTCTGCTATATGAGGAGCAGCCAACGTTAAGTATGGACGTCAGAACAGCCGTCAAATTTTACGTCATTTACGTCATTTGTGTAAGTCATACGCGAATAGGGCTGTGCGTAAGTTACGTTCACATCGTAGGCAGTGTTTGGCGTATCTTAGGCATTCTATCCAACGCTTTTCGTTCGGCCATGCACCTACAAAGGGTCACGCTTCATTATCATACAACACGCCCCCTACCTGCCTACTTTGAAATATGTGGGCTTACGCCGACCCATTTAAGCTACGCAGCCGTAACTTAGGGCACAAGTTGTTTCTGAATACGGTACTCGCCTCTCTAAGTTACGGCGGCGTAGTGCATATGAGATGCGCTACGCCCGCCGAAAGATACGCAAATGTATCTTAATCCGGGCCCTGGTGTTTTTCCATGTAGGAAACTTGGCCAAAGATAGAGAAATGTAGCAGCTTTGGTAATGGATACAATCCTGTGTTAAGCTTAGAAGGATTGTAAAAACAGACAATTGTACCACACTTTATAAAAAATAATGATTCATATTCCTCTTTCAGGCCTCTAATCTTTTTGAATCATGTTTCCCTTTTTTACAATCTCATAGGGCGCAATGAGGCTGCAAGACTGGAGCAGACAAACCCCACACAGCCCCAAGCCACACCCCCGCAGGATGTGCAGGAAGTGGAAACTGCCACCACATCATTTCAGTGTCATACAGCACAGCTTCAGGTAATAGATATAGGCCTGCATTGTAATACATGTTTTTTTTTCCAAATTCCAGGAGGTATTTGTGCTGTTAGTGGTGGATTAGACACATACAGTGCCCAGGTGTTAATTGGAGAGGTGTTGTCCTGCAATGCTCAAATTGAGGACATCCACATCTGCTTGGGGGCGATGAGAAAAAAAAAAAAAACTGTTTCCATTTTCAAAAAGAATGACATGTTCAAAAGACTCATTCGTTTTCCATCGGACCAAAGTTTTAAAACATGCTTTAAAATCTGTCCGACAAACACCTGTCCGTTGGACAGGTTTGATGGTTAGTACACAAAAGCATCGGACCAAAAACCCGCGCACATGCTCAGAATCAAGTCGACGCATGCTTGGAAGCATTGAACTTTGTTTTTCCATCACATCCTTGTGTTCTACGTCACCGCCTTCTGGTTTGATCGGATTTTGGTCCGATGGTGTGTACACACATTAGACCATCAGACAAGTTCAGAGTTGTCTGATGAAAACGGTCCATCAGACAAGTCTCATCAGACATGTCTGATCGTGTGTACAAGGGCCTAAGAGGTAGTCAGGAAATTAGATGTGTAATTTATGCTCCTAGAACACTTGAAGGTGCTCACTGCTTGTTGGGCCTCTGTATGTGGCCACGCTGTGTAAAAGTCTCACAAATGTGGTATCACCATACTCGGGAGAAACAGCAGAATATGTTTTGGGGTGTAATTTGTGGTATGCATATGCTGTGTGTGAGAAATAACCTGCCAATATGACAATTTGGTGAAAAAAATAAAAAAAATCTTGATTTTGCAAAGAATTGTGGGAAAAAATGATAACTAAAACTCACAATGCCTCTTACTTAATATCTTGGAAAGTCTACTTTCCAAAAAGGGGTCATTTGGAGGGTATTTGTATTTTCCTGGCTTGTTAGGGTCTCAAGAAATTAGAAATTTTCAGAGATTGGCACCATAGCTTGTGGTTTCACAAAGACCAAACAATATACACCGATTTGGGTTATTTTTTTACCAAAGATATGTAGCAGTTTAAATTTTGGACAAAGTTTATGGAGATAAATTACTAATTTGCAAAATTTTATAACAGGAACAAAGGAAAACATTTTTTTACAGAATTTTCTGTCTTTTTTTCTTTTATAGCTCAAAAAATAAAAAACCCAGCAGTGATTAAATACCACCAAAAGAAAGCTCCATTTGTGTGAAAAAAAGGACAAACATTTCATGCATTTTTTCAGCCGTGGATATCTTACTCCCCAAAATTTAATGAATCTCTATTATCCATTTATTCCACTATGGACTGACCCACTGGGACCCCTTTCTTTGCTTCTTTCATCCCTATGTCCCCTCCAGCTCTCCACCGAGGTTCACAGTGCTGTGGCTTAGAAATTATGCAAGTTCAGCTGAAATTGCACAATTTCAAACCAGCAATGCAGTCGGGTTCCCGCACAGATGTCTATTCAAATTGTCCCCGAAGTCACCAAAAGTAGTACAGGAATTGCTTTTGGGAATCGTTGTGGCACCACAAAGTCGGCGTCGCACCGAGTCGGATGGTGCCATTTCTGGCAATAGCCGCCAATTTTGTAATATTTATTAAAAAAAAAAAGTCATGTAACTTTAAGAAAAATATACAGTAGCAGGAAAATAGGATCAGGTAACACTGGAGTATAGGTAAGGAATGTCATTATCCAACCAGGAAGGTTCAAAAGGTCACATGACCAGTGGGGACATTCTAGAAGTGGGACAAAGCTATATAAAGGAGTCCTCCACAGGAATCTCCTCACAGCTGGTCAGATGACAGCAACAAGCTCCCCATCACCCCACCCTTGTCAAAGGCATTTTATGTGGTTTTGTCACCCTTCAAAGTTAAAAGGGGGGACTTTTTTTTTATATACGGTATTGCTCGAGTCCTGAAGACTAAGCTGTTTATATTTATTATTTACAAGTGAGAATTTTATGAATTAATAAAATGATTGAATGGATTAAAATTATTTACAATTTACACCAGTAAACGTGCCTCGGCCAATTATATTCCAAGTACGTTGTGAGTGTATTTAATTATTAAAGGTAAATTAGGTATTGAAGGAGGGATAGGTGCGGCCTACATTTCCATGCATCATTTATACGAGACATTATACAGTAACTCTGGCAGGGGTGCTTACAATGATTTTGTTTATTTATTTATGTAAAACCTTTATCCTAACAGGAAAAAAAAAGTTGCTGTAACTGATTATAAAGTGTTAGCTAGAGTTTGGCTTCAATTTGTTACTGTATTTAAAACTGCTTGAAAATGTAACACTACCCCCAGACTGACAATGCAGCTTTCTTCTCTGATTTCTGTTTTCATTCATCCAGGGTAATGGCATTCAAGTTATAGGAGGTGTATTTCTGGCCAGATCACCAGATGAAAGCAGAGGGAAAAAAGCCTAAAAAAAAAACCTGGGGGCGCATGCGCGGAGGAATCCAAGATTGCCGCTTGAGCCTGGAGCACCGCATCACCCTGGCATTACGGCGCACACAGCACCCAACTGCGGCCGGTGAGAAACCACTGGACCGTACATTTAGCTGGGGGATTCTTCCGAGATCATTTTCATGCCCAGGGGCTCGACCAAACAAGATTTGCAGCCGCGTTTCAGCCCGTTTTCGGAGCCGCTCGTATCCAAGATGGCGGCCGCCGATCCCTCAGCTATAGCCATGGAGGAGGGAAACACAGAGAGCGTAGCTCTCGATCCCCCACAGACACCTCCGGGACACACAGTAAGTACCCTGCATGCCGCTGCTCACTCTCCAGCATCCACAGAATCCCTCCTCAGCCACATGATAGAGGATTACCAGCTATCCCCCCTGAGGCATACTGAGGCCTACCCACCCTCCACACACCTCCCTATACAGGGCAACTCGGATTCCCTCATCAACACAGCATACCTCTTTAACAGGCTTTCTGAATTGCTTGACAGAGGGCTGACCACTGTTGCTTCTCGAATTACAGGGGATATTAAGTCTGATTTCCAAAACCTTGGTGACCGCATTGAAGCCATAGAAAACAAGCTTGAAGTAACTGTGGCCAGGATCAACCAAAATTCTGACCACATTCATACTGTACAAGACCAACTTGATATTGCCCTGAATAAGATCGAGGAACTCGAGAACCGATGGAGAAGGTACAATTTCAGGTTAAGGGGGCTCCCAGAGTCTGTCACAGCAGCCGTCCAGGACCTCATCAAAGACCTTATTCCTGACATTCCACCGCATAAATTGGAACTGGACAGAGCCCACTGGGCCCCCCGAGAAAAGATGGAGCCCCTAAAGATATAGTGGTGAAGCCCCATTTCTACTCGGTGAAGGAGGAGATCATGAAGAGGTCCCGAAAACGAGAACCTCTCCTTTGCCAGAACCATCCGATCCAAATCTTTGCTGACATTTTGCTATCAACCATCCAGAGACCGCGATCACTGAAACCCCTTGTACTGGTCCTCTCGCAAAAGGAGATCAAATATTGGTGGGCATTCCCATTTGCTCTTAAATTCTCCTTCAAATCCAAGACATACTCATTTTCTGACCTCCAGGAGGGCAGGAGAATTCTACTGGGACTAAGATTAATTACACTGGGCCCGCCACAATCCCCACAGAATTTCTCACTCGGGAGCCACGAAACGTCAAACACCTTCCAGCCCCATCTCGCCGGTGTGGACCAAATCCAACTTCAAGCGATCGAAGGACGGCAGACCCCCCTGATACAGAACTAGACATAAACGGTTGCTCCTTTTTTTTTTCTTTACCCCATATCAGAACTGACTCTTGTCACTATCCCGTTGATCCGTGAACTTATCCACTACACCTACTGAAGGAGGGAAAACATTCCTCTTCCCCCCCTTTATTTTTTATTTTTTTTATTTGAGCCTTGCCTCCTGGATTGGTATACGTCACGTCAGTTTGCATAATGTGTTGCATGTATACCTCTGCTGGTGGGCATAGATAGATAACTCACATCTCCTATTTTGGGGTTATCACTCGGGATTCCCTCTAGATGGGCCCACATTCCAGGGGGTTTCCCCCCCAGAGCCCTACACACCTGATGCTAGAACTTTCCTGCATAGCCCCCATTGCCTACCCCTCATATGTATATTTTCTGATTCCAGGTTCCCGCACCTCCACCACACATTTTCAAGTTAGTCAAGTTTAACCCCTAGAATGTATTGTACCTGCTATAGTCGGACTCTAAGTTTTTCATTATTTTTATACAGTTGTACTGTTTGATGTGCCTTTGCCGGGGTGCTCTGTTCTTGTGCCCCACCTACCCAATTGGCTCTGGATTTCTCGAGCTTATTCAGTAGGACCTCGGCCTCCATAGTGGAGAATGAATCATTTTTTTGTTGTATGGACAGCAAGGTAGTACGCTGTCTCTGACCGTTAGAATCCCTAGAGGATTCTCTTTTCTTCCTCTTGCCTGTTCTCTTTTTTGTTTCTTTCTCTAACCTCTTTGCTTTTTCTCCCCTCTTTGCCAGCCTTCGGGATCCATCAACTGGGACAGCCTTTGAAGGGGTGCAGGAGGTTCGCTGGAGCAGGTACCGGAGAAGACTCAAGGACATCTCTGAGGTAGGTGGTGGGATGATGAGGGGGGGCCTTTACCCTATGCTTGATGGCTGACACCAAAATGCCCTCTCCTCCCCTGCGGGTTGCTTCTCACAACACGCAAGGGATGAACTCCCCAGTCAAACACCGTAAAATTTTACAATTCATGCACTCCCAAAAGGTTGACTATTCCTGCTTCAGGAAACTCACTTTCCAAGGCGGTTTAATCCTCCCTTCCTGCATGCAAAATTTCCAATGTTTTTCCTTGCAAACGCTGAGGACAAAACTAGGGGAGTAGCGATCCTGATTTCTAAGAATTGCAAGTTCACGCCGCACCTAGAACACAGGGACCCAGAGGGCATATACATTCTCATTCAGGGCACTATAGATGACCACGTGTACTCCATCATTTCATACTACGCCCCTAATCGTGGACAGGCTACGTTTTTTCGGATGATGCTAAAAACGCTCGGACTTATGTTGAGTGGGACAGTTATTTATGGGGGGGACTCAAACACCGCCCTAGATCAAGGTTTGGACAAAGCCAGGCCCCCAATATCCCAGCTTATCCGTCCGCCCAAGAGGAGCCTCACGATAGCTAAGCTGATTCACCAATATGGCCTTGTTGACGCCTGGAGAGAACTTAACCCAACTAAACGTGATTATACTCACTTTTCACATCCGCACCAATCATACGCTAGGATTGACAACATATTTATCTCTGCAGCCAAAACTTTAGACCTGCTCAAATCCTCCATAAGAGACACGGTTTGGTCTGACCACTCCATAGTCCTCCTGTCCCTTAGAAGAAGTTCCCACCGCCCCAACCTTCTACAGTGGAGACTGAACAAATCTTTGCTAAGTGACCCAATGAAGGTATCAGAAATTGAGAAAGCTATCAAGGATTTTTTCCTTTTTAATGCTACTGCGGAGGTGTCTGCGGAAACCCTGTGGGCTGCTTACAAGGCCACGATCCGGGGGAAGCTAATTTAAATTTCTTCTCAGGTGAAAAAGGAACATTCACTTAACATAGAAAAGCTAGATATGGAATTTAATTGCTTAAGCCGTCTACATAAACAAGACCCCAGACAGGTCTCCACAGCCGCATTGGACACGGCGCGCCTGTCCCTTAACCTAGCCCTTACTTCGAAAGCTCAAAAACATCTCTGCTGGAGCGGAGATACATTTTATCATAAAATGGGCCACATGCTTGCAGCCAAACTAACCCTCCTGACCAGACAGCGAACCTTACCTAAAATACGGGTGTCGGGCACTCAACACACCTTAAACCCGAAACTCATTATGGAAACCTTCCACCGCTTCTACGAAAAACTATATAGCGCGGATAGTGAGGATAATGAGCTCCACATGAATTATTTGTTAAACTCGCTCCCTATCCCTAAATTAGATGCCAAACATCATGACATCCTGGAATCTCCAATTACGGTAGAGGAAGTGTTGAATGTAATCAAAAACCTAAAGAGGGGATCAGCCCCAGGACCGGACAGATTCTCTGTACCGTATTATAAGACGTTCGCACAGACTCTGGCACTACCCCTTACGATTTTTTTTAATGATAAAACCAAAGGAGAACCCTTAGATAGAACCCTAAACATGGCTTACATATCTGTTATCCCTAAACCACATAAGGACCAGGGGGAGGTAGGTAATTATAGACCCATATCACTTATAAATAATGACATGAAAGTACTAACCAAAATTTTAGCGGACCACATAGCCTCTTTTATCAGCTTATATATTCACAAAGACCAGGTGGGATTTATCCCAGGCAGGCAATACCCAGACCAGATCCGTAGGGCGATTGACATCATTTCGATTCTACAATCAGGATGGGCGCAGGGGTCGCGACAGGAAGGGCTACTCCTCTCACTCGATCTCCAAAAAGCCTTTGATTCGGTTTCCTGGCCATACCTATTTACCGTTCTAAGACTATGGGGCTTTGGTCAGAGATTCATCGACTTAATGTCAGCGCTTTATTCCCACACAGAAGCGCGAATAAGATTGCAGGGCTACCTTTCAGACACAATCAAAATAGCTAGGGAGACCAGACAAGGGTGTCCCTTATCGCCCCTTATATTTGCCATAGCAAAAGAGACCTTGGCAATCGCCATTCGGACACACCCGGACATACAAGAAGATTCCCTTCCAAACATATGCAAACTATTACATCAATTTTCCAGAGCCTCAGGTCTCACTGTTAACCTTAACAAATCCCAAGCATTAAATGTGAATATCCCCTCGACAATAGCTGATCATCTCAAAAGCTCCTTTTAATTTAAATGAAGCAATGACACTATTCTATATTTAGGAGTAAATCTCACCCCGAGGGTGGAACTATTATACCACGCCAACTTCCCCCCCATGTATGAGAAACTTAGCAAGGATCTTAAGGGATGGGTGCTAAACTAATTATCCTGGCTAGGGAGACTGAACGCAGCAAAAATGACACTACTTCCCAAATTGCTTTACCTATTTCGGGCTTTGCCAATCCTGATTAGAAAGGACCACTTGCGGTCATTTCAAAGCAAATTGGTACAATTCATTTGGGGCAACTCAGGTCATCGTTTATCGAGAAAGGTACTTTACAGACCTAGAAGGCAGGGAGGTTTGGGTGCCCCGAACCTCCTGTGGTATTACCAAGTGGCTAGACTGGCACACCTTTTGATAATCTACACACGCTTAGAAAAGCCAGATTGGGTGCAGATAGAGAGGCAAGCAGTTCTGACGCACACTTTGGACTTTCTCCTCTGGTGCCCTGTAAAGGATCGCCCTCCTGTTATGTCCCCTGTGTTATCCAACGCCATCTCTCTTTGGGATAGCCTAAAGAGACACCGGTCTCTGACGTCAGCTATGACACCACTAGCACATATTTTTCACAACCCTATCTTCCCACCTGGTATGAATATCAAAGCCTTTCGCTGGTGGTTGGATAAAGGATTATACTGCATTGGACACTTTTTGACCTCCCGGGGCCCGCTCTCGCTTAGTTTCTGTCAGAGCAAGCTGGAGATGCCCGACTCTGAAAGATTTTGCTACCTAAAAATATCCCATTTCCTAAACGCGCAATGGCATAACACACCACTGCCGCCATCGGTGACACCCTATGAACAATGGTGCAGCCAAGCCACTGAGCAGAGGGGGGGCATTTCCGTGATTTACCTGTCACTGGCCTCAGACGATTCCAAGCTCCCATACATGCTGGCCTGGGAAAAGGAGACTCAGATTAGCTGGAGCGTAGACACTTGGCATAGTAACGTCTTTAGGTCTTATGACAAGATACGTAATATAGTCTTGATTGAAGCAAATCTCAAAATACTAACCAGGTGGTACCTTGTTCCAGAAAGGTTAGCCATGATGTTTCCTTCATCCTCGCCCCTATGTTTTCGAGGGTGCAACATGTACGGCTCAATGTTGCACACGTGGTGGGAGTGTCCGAACATTAGAGGATTGTGGAACAAAATATTCTATATGATTCGCAAGGTAACGGGATGTCAAATTCCAAAAGACCCATCCATTGCATTACTCAATGACAGGATACCCAAAGTCTCCAAAGCTGTCCAATCATTGATATTCTTCATCTTTCTTGGTACCAAATTAACCATTGCGAGAGCTTGGAAACAGAATAGATTCTCCTTCGTAGCGGCCAAAAGAAAAAAATCCTGGATTATGGCTCAGGAAAAAAATGATAAGCTCCTTAACTGAAGCTGTGGCAAAATTTGAATCAGTATGGGAACCGTGGGCCACATATGTTGGTGCCCCCAGATGATCGCATTTCATTACTCTACCGTGGGTGTGGGCCCCGGGGTCGGCAGGGTTGGGGGAAACCTCACCTTTACATTTCTCTCTCCCCCTCTCCCTCTCTCTCCACTTTTACCTGTTCTTTGGAGCTCTTGGCTCTGTGGGATCTGCTAAGAGCTCAAGGAATGTTACTGCTGAGATCTATCACATAACACCCTAAAAACATTCAAGGTTGGACTAAATGTTTGATTTCCTGACCAACCAATGAGAGTATAACATCCAACCTGTACAAATCACTTGTTTTTGTTAAAGGGAAAGAAGAAGGAAACAAAATAGTCAAAATTGAAGATTTGACTGGGTGACAGGTGTTATGTTTTTTACTCCCAAATTCTGAACTCACCCAAGAAATTTACTTTATTTTTTTTCTTTATTTTTCCATGATTCTCATTATTGGTTATTGTTAAGACTTCACTTTCCTTAACTTCTTGTTTTAAGGTTGTAATGATCACCACATTCATCGTATGGTTTATTGTTTTCTCTGATATTATACAATAAACAAATTGAAAGAAAAAAAAAAAACCTAATGCTGCCACCACATCTAATGCAAGCTGCAATACTGTATATTACATTTTTGATTTTGGGTTTAAAGTTGCTAGAATTTTATTTTGGCAATCAGCAGGGTTTAGACCGACTTATAGAGGGGTTTGTGCATATTTAGTTACAGTAATGTCTGACTGGCTAGGATTTATTTTCTGTTCATTTTGTTTATTTTACTATTTTGCAACTTTCCGACAAAAATAAAGCTGCCTGTGTGTCAGTTTTAAAAAATAAAGTCTATTGGAAGTCTTCTTGCTCATCCACCTGATCGAAAAATGTGGTCCCGAATAGTGCAAATTCTTGCATATCATACATACTGTGATATGGGGTGTTTAACTGAAGTGATAAATGCGTTTTTCAGCGAGTCCACAGCAGTCAGTTGTCAGGTTTGAGGGCATAGCAGCCCATTTTTATTAAAAGGAAACAAAATAACAGTTCACACATAGGATTTCCCATGCAGGGGTTCTTCTCCAGTAAAGTTCACATAACCAAAAAAAGCCAAGCCTCCTGCCAAGCCATCCCCTCACCAGGGATGTTGTCTCCCACAGGGCAGACAGCTTTCTACACACAGTGTCTTGAAACAGCAGCCATCTGCACACACCCCACCTTCCTCCGCCCTCTGCTCTCACTAGCCCCTCGTTATATGGGCTGTGTGCACCTGGGAACACAGCCTGCTGGCCATAACCTGCTGGCCATAACCTGCTGGCCACAACCTGCTGGCCATAAGACCAGGACACAGGGTGGGATATCCCATCCCACCCAAGTCTCTGCAGGATCTCCAAACTACACAACCCCATTCGAACTTGGCAAAACCTGGAGAAAGCTGCCAAAACAGTTTTCTCCATTTCAAAGCTATGCTGTGTAGTTCTGCAGTCCGTTGACATGCAGACATGTGTCCAATTTTGCTCCCTATCCATAGGGACAGGGACTCTCACTATTACAATGCACACATAAATATACATAAAATACTGTAAACATACATTTAACTAAGCAAACAGCAGTTCTCCTGCCAGTAAAAAGTTTGCTTTTTACAAAAAAAAAAATATATTTATGAATATTCCACAGTTCTGTAAGATCTGGCTTCATTATGTCATAGACAAATATATATCACAAATGTTTACTAGTTTTAAAAGTGTCCAGTTCGTGCAGTCTGTTCCCTTGATATTCTGTGTAGACGTAGCTATTAGTTCCATTGAACGGACCCAAGGGCTAAATTGATTTTTTTTTCCTTTAGAACAAAATTGATATGCTTGAAGAACCTTTAAAATCCAGCAAATTCTTTAAAATATGTACATTGTATTATACTCAGAACATTGATTTATTGTTTTATACTATGTGAAGGCAGAGCTGCTAAAATATAAAATTAATGAGATAGATAGATAGATAGACAGACAGACAGACAGACAGACAGACAGACAGACAGACAGACAGACAGACAGACAGACAGACAGACAGACAGACAGACAGACAGACAGACAGACAGATAGATAGATAGATAGATAGATAGATAGATAGATAGATAGATCATATTGTGAAATAATACTATGGAAAATCAAGCTGTTTGTTTTTTCATTTCAATTAGCATATTACAGTAAAAATGTAAAACAAAAAAAAAAATCCCTGCACTATTATATAGAAATAAGCCAAGGTACACAATTATAAGAGTATAAAGAAAGTTAGAGCTGCTGTTATATAATTAAAAAAAGAAATAAAGTGAAGCACTCTAAATAATAAAAAGTGTTACAATACCCCAAATATATACTATACATATATCAAAAATACACATGAAATGTATCATGGTGCAAAATATAGTGTAGCATAAATAAAGGATCAATACAAAGAGCATTCAGTAAAAAGAACAAAAAAGTCCCATACACAATTCAATTAGGATGTGAGATCAATTAAATCATTTTAAAGTGCAGCAGCACCAATATGAATATAAGTGTCCACTCTGTAGCCAAGTTCCAAATACCACTACAATAAAAATCCAAATTATCTCAATACTCATGAGAAACTTCAGTAAGTAAGCATCATAAACTTCATTATAAATAGACCATCAGTGTACTCTCTACCAAAGATCCCTATGGATGTTGCTCTCACCTTATCGTGTGGCCTCCACTATAAAATGGAGGTAAAAAAGCACTTCATATGCAAATGATATCAGCCAGACTCCTAGTCCTTTAAATGTTTCCTCCACTACTTCAGCAGGTATATCAGCCTGGCATCAGTGGTCCGCATGTACGCATGTGGGTGCCATTTGATAGTAAAATATCATAATTAAATGTTGTGTACTTTTTCGATGTTCTTTCACCTGTCCTCCTATTGTAGGTTATTGACACTTCATTTCGTTCGTTAAGAAACTGAAGTTGACTTTGGGACATGAGCATTGTGAGTTACCAATAAGAGCACACCCTGCCTTCAGTATTCATTGTTTTCAGTAATTGTGAACCAACACATAACAAAGTACCACTCTAATGCTCCTGTCACTGATATCAGCCGACATGACATGTAATGAGTTAGTACAAATCATGTAAAGCAGCTTGTCAGGCTTCAATATGCTACAGAAAAATGGCAACCAATTGCACACAGGACGCCAACTCAATGTGACCAAAAATAAACTAGGTTGTATAGGATGGCTTTAGCTCTGCTCTCCACCCACAGGAAAGTTCCCTCAGACATGTTTTGCATGTAAAGGTTATTTTTTTTTTAAATAACAAACATGTCATACTTACCTCTGCTGTGCAGCTCGTTTTGCACAGAGTGGCCACCGATCCACATCTGGTGTCCCTCGGCGGCTGTCTCGACTCCTCCCTGCATTAGATAAACCCCCCTGGGAAGCGCTTTCCCAAGGGGGTTACCTTGCGGGCACATTCCTAAATCCAGCATTTGTGTCCATAGACACAAATTCCAGACGCGCCCCGCCCCCCTGTGCCCACGTCATTGGATTTGATTGACAGCAGCATGAGCCAATGGCTGAGCTGCTATCAATCTATCCAATGAAGGGCTCAGGTAAGTAAACCGGGGGGCTTAGGGGCCGTAATTATCGGATATTTTTTAGGATGCATTAAGGTTAAAAAACAGGAAGGTTTAAAGCCCCTTTAATGGGCTTAATCGTTAAGACTGCCATTTTTCTGCAATATTTTTTATTGATGCAGGAATCTCTCTATGACCCTATGGTGTATTGAAAAGTATTATCCCTACATATATTTAGTTATTAAGACTACTAAAGATAAAAGTAGTGACTGTGTATACAGACTTGTAAAGTTACATGTGACTACAGTATACCAACTTAAGAATTGTATTCAATATCTACCTTTGCTAGGATTTCGGATACTTCTATAGTACCAAATTTATTATGTTTTTATCAGAATATCCAATAAGATTACAATACAATTTGCTCCATAGCAATATTACACCCATTATATAATATATGTTCTCGTGCATTACAGACCAGCAAAGTGTGTACATTTTTTTAATTATTAATTTGGAATAGTGTGTTTGATTAAAAGAGGAGCATATTTTTTTATGCACTATTTATATTTACCTAGGTGGATGCAGCATAAGACCGATGCTGTATCTGTCCCCCGCAGCCTCTACCGAACAAACATTACCGATGGCTCGGTTCTCTCACCTCCCTGAGCAGAGAGATGCTGCCTGTCAATCGGCATCTCTCCTGCTCCTTCATGCTCATTGGAGTGCTGAGCTGTGGAGGGGTGGGGAGCAGCCACCTCAGCCTCTCAGCGGCTCGCTGAGAGGCTGAGACTACCATCAGTCCAGGCAGCTGGCGGATCCAGACTTCATAAGCCTGGATGACACACTGCCTGAACTGATTTCAGTGATGTCTGCAGAAAGCGGACTTCAGACTACTCTCCACGAGGAAACGGATCATTGCTGCTCCGGCCAGTCACAGCGCCGGAGGAGCGATACCCGGAACTCACTCTGGGAGAGATGGCGGCAGTGCATGAGGTGATCGAGGACCGCTTTGAGGGCTTCGATCTCAGGTAAGTAATTCATAATGAGCTAGTATGCTATGTACAATATATGTGGGCTGACACTGTGTGCACGCTGACACTGTGGGGCTGATTTACTAGGCCTTTGCACCATGAAACATGGCACATCGGCGTGTGCTACGGCCGTTATTGTATTTTCGAATGGAATGCACTGGCAATACAGCGCGATTCCATATTTACTATAATGCCAAATGCGCCCAGGAGGAGGCGCATGGTGTGGTGCCACTATGGACCTGGCACACGGCATCTAGAAATGTAGATAAAATGAGTTTGGTGGTGCGTTTATTATGGGGAGAATGTGCGATGATGTGGGGAAGTGTAGTGACATGTGTTGTGTAACTTATACGGCCTAAATAGAAAACCAGCCGCTGCGCCTGCTAGTACATTTAAACCTGCGGGAGGTTTATTTGTGTACTGCGCATGCGTGAGCGGCATTTTCGACCATTCAGGTGCGCCTCTTCACTACGCCGGCAAAATATTGGTAAATGTGGAGTAGCTGCCTTTGCGTGGCTTGAAGAGGCACACCCAAATGGCTGAATCTTTTTTAGTTTACGCTGACCATGAAGGGAAAAAAAATTGCACACACTGACGGAATGGCGCCAAATTTCAGGACTTAAAAATCTCCATAGGCGACGCTTGAATTTTTTTTAACAGGTTACCAGTTTAGAGTTACAGAGGAGGTCTAGTGCTAAAATATTTTCTCTCGTTTTAACACATGCATCAATACCTCACATGTGTGGTTTGAATGGCGTTTACATATGTGGGCGGGTCTTACATGCGTGTTCACTTCTGAGTGCTAGCTACTAGGGACAGGGGCATTTAATTTTTTTTTTTTTACATAATTGTTTTTAGTTTTGCACTTTTTTTACCCTTTTTGTTTTGATCACTTCTATTCCTATTACAAGGAATGTAAACATCCCTTGTAATAGGAATAGTGTGTGACAGGTCCTCTTTATGGAGAGAGGCGGGGTCAATAAGACCCCATATCTGTCCTCCAGGCTGGAAAGCATGAGATCAGGAAAAAATGTCACTGATCTTATGTTTCAGCCACGATTGCAGCTTTGTTTATGTTTATATTTTTAAATCTCTATGCTTCTCATTCGGCGGTGGACGATTCGTTCTCTGGGCCTCCGATGGCACGGGAGAGCCCGGAGAAGCACCGGATGGTGGTGGGAGGGGGATGTCCCCTCCCGCTGCCTGTAAGAATGATCAAGCGGCAGAACTGCCAAAATGATCGTTCTTATGGTGCGAACAATCGCTGCCTGTAAAAAAGTATATCTAAAGGATGACTGTATATGTATATTTCTTACCAATGTACGCTTAACTGCTTGCCGACCTGCCGCCATCATTTTACTGCGGCAGGTCGGCTCTCCTGGGCGTAGTTCTACGTCAGCTCTTTTTGCGTCCCTGCTCGCCCCCGAGTCCCGCGCTTGCCTGGCGGGCACGATCGCCGCTGGGCACCCGCGATTGCTCGGTACAGAGCGAGGACCGGGAGCTTTGTGTGTAAACACAAAGCTCCCGGTCCTGTCAGGGAGAGAAATGCTGATCTTCCATTCATACAATGTATGAACGGAAGATCAGTAATTTCCCCTAGTGAGTCCACCCCCCATACAGTTAGAAAACACCCAGGAACATACTTAAACCCTTCCCCACCCCCCCTAGTGTTAACCCCTTCACTGCCAATGGCATTGTTATAGTAATCCAATGCATTTTTATAGCACTGATCGCTATAAAAATGACAATGGTCCCAAAAATGTGTCAAAAGTGTCCGAAGTGTCGGCCATAATGTCACAGTACTGAAAAAAATCGCTGATCGCTGCCATTACTAGTAAAAAAAAATATTGCATTTTTTTCAAAATAGTCGCTCTTTTATTGTTTATAGCGCAAAAAAATAAAAACCGCAGAGATGATTAAATACCACCAAAAGAAAGCTCTATTTGTGGGAAAAAAAGGACGCCAATTTTGTTTGGGAGCCACGTCGCACGACCACGCAATTGTCAGTTAAAGCGACGCAGTGCCAAATCACAAAAAGTGCTCTGGTCATTGGGCAGCAATATGGTCCGGGGTTTAAGTGGTTAAATTGTATTGAGACTTATTTTTTCAATAAACCGTTTGTAAACAAAAATAAAGGATGACTGTAGCTGCACCCATTATTCAGATATCCCCCACTGAAGTCCAGGACGTCATATGACATCCTACGGTACGGAAGTGGTTACAATATTCCTTGGAGTCAGGGCCTTTGCTACCACTAGGCAGCCACCTAGGGCGCACTGGAGAGAGACGGGGCACTACCACCCAGGGCACCTAACTCAACAGGCAGCCGCTCCACTCTATAGTGCCTCCGTACAGTGTTAGAGGCACTGGCATAGCAGCGGTGTAGGAATGGAGGAAGTGCCCCTGATCATCACAGTGCCACGGGCAGTGAGTGTGACTTGTCTGTGTACCTGTGGTCACATCTAGGGTTGCCACCTCATCCCTTTAAAACAGAACACATATGAATTACACAGGTTCTGAGGCTCAGGCTAATGCAGATTAGGCACCGAGTGAGTTTAATTATCATCCACCAGGGCTTTGCCTTATTTCCTGCTAGCTGCATTTCTGTTGATATGTGCATGCCCAAGGACTAATGCCACGTACACACAATCTTTTTTTCGGCATGAAAAAAAATGACGTTTTTAAAAACGTCATTTAAAATGATCGTGTGTGGGCTTCACATCGTTTTCCATGTTCTGAAAAATGTAAAAAAAAAAAATTCGAACATGCTGCATTTTTTCACGTTGTTTTAAAAAATGTTGATTTTCGGGTTGTAAAAAATGATCGTGTGTGGGCTAAAACGACATTTTTAAACCTGCGCATGCTCAGATGCAAGAAAAATTATCGTGTGTATGTGGCATTAGGTTTTTGTAATGTTGCTTTTTGTGTGTGAACAGCACTTGTTTCTGGGCAAGCTCATTGAGCGTGTTTTTTGGGTTAGTAATTTAAGGACATCCTTAACAGGTGTACCCATTTAAAGTCCAGTCTCTACATTGGGTGAACTTTTTTGCATTTTGTGTGTTTCATGGGCTGTGCATGTGTTTTCAGTTGCCTCATTAGCACAAAAGCCTATGTTATGTATATAAAGCTTGCAGAGAGCAGTCTTTAACTTGCCCTGAAAAGAGGTGTGTGCGTGTGTCCAGAGTATATTTGGGTGTCCTTATTGAATGTCTATTTTTTTTTTGCATTTTATTTATGGCTTTGCAAAACAGATATGTTTTTGATCAAGGGTTTTTTGACTGGTTTATTTATTTATTTTGGGTGGGCGCTATCTTCGCCTGAAATATTTGTGAGGTTGTCAATGTATATTGTTTTTATGGTGTTCACTTTGATGTAATTGTCTGTGCTGAATTATTTTGCTAAATCTTTCTCAAGATGTTGTGACTAATTAATGTTTCAATCCTTAATAGATGTCTGTGGGAGCAATCCTTTTGTCTCCTGTTAATTTCCATTGCATAAACAATATTCTGTTTAGTGTCTCAAATGAACCTATGTTTATTTTTTTTTATTATTTATTTATTTTAGTTTATTTGATTTTTGTTTGTTTTTGTTTTCCTTGCTCTTTTTTCAATGCCCTGTTTTGTTGACCAATAAAATGACTTTGAAGATTGAAGATGAAGGAAAACCTACAAACATGGCCTGTTGGGGGGTATTGGCAGACAGGCTTGAAGTGCTGATTTACAGCACTGTGCTTAAATCTCGGTTAAGGCAATCCTATTCTAATTGTGGGTGTTTGAGGGAAACCAAGTGAGTGAGGAAAACCTTGCTTGTCTTTTTTTTGGTTGGGCTTTGGGGCCCTTTTCTTAAATTTAACTTCACTTCCTGTCATACAGCTGAACAGGAAGTGAGGGTAAAACCCTACCAATGTCTTTTCTTGGGGACACACAGGTCAATCTAACTAATGTCCCCATTAAGCAAATTGCACTCCAGCACGTTGTTGTGTACACCCCCAAATGATTAGGTAGTTTTGGGTTTAGTAAAGGCAAAGTCACTCTGCAGCAAAAGTGTAGTTGCTGAAAATCTGAGGGGAAGCACTGATGATTTTAACAGCCAATCAAGCCAATATTCTTTTTGTTATTTTCTTTCTTGCTTGTCCACCTCCATCTCCAGCAATTGCACTTGTAGTGCAAAGTGTATTTCCCTTAAGTAAATGGACCCCAAAGTCCAAGATCCCTAATAATTTGGGATGTACACAGCAAAATGCTAGAGTGCACTTTACATAATAGAAAACTATTTAGATTGATCTGTGTGTCCCCAAGAAAATACATTAGTAGGGTTTTACCCTCACTTCCTGTTTGGCTATGTGACAGGAAGTGAATTAATTTGAAGTAGAAAGTAACAGAATTTGGGAGGTGTCTTCACCCTATCAGGGGTGCAGAAATCCCCAAAAAATGAGCAGACTTTTAATCCCTCTGCACTCTAGCCCCAAGCAAAAATAATAAAGGATTTCATTTAGTTTAAATTTGCAAAGACACATTCCTCAGATCAACTGTGATGCATGTCAATGGACCATTTAGCCCTTGTTTAATAGAAAACACCAGTTGCCTTTCACTAGAAATATTTGTTAGTCCAATCCTGGAAATCTGCATCTGCTTTACTATCACTTTCCCTAAAAATTGGGTTCCTGCACATAGATGCGTGACCACCGTCTATTGGATATGTGCATATGTGGTTCTCGGAAAGTGGTGGCCAGCACACAGGTATGACATCACGCCCCCCCTACAGGAAGTTGCTTGTACTGCTGCTAAGGTCTCTGAGGAAGGGATGATACTTATTTTCAAATTAAGAAAATTGTTTATTTAACATTGGGTGGTGTTTGTGGGGGTCCCTAACACACATTCATAAATATTAGCAATGCTGTATCCTGTCCTATTGGCATGGTTTTATTTTCTTTGTCCTCTCAATCAAATTCATTTAGAAATGTGTGCTTAAAGTAGAACTATAATCAACACTTTATTTTTATTTTTTCATTTTGGATAGAGTAAAGGAGGGTAATAGCCCCTGTCAATTTATTTTGTACCATCCCTGTCCAATTGCAGAGATTTCCCTTCACTTCCTGCCCCATAGCCAAACAGGAAGTGAGAGAAAAACTAAAAAATTAAGGGAATCCAATGCCCCCCCCAGGGCCCTCAGAACTAGTGTGCCCCCCTGAAATTTTCTGGGTGGGTCTTAAACAGGGTGTGGCCTTGACAGGCAGGGGTGGGCCATTTTTCAATTAGGAGGTGCATAAGTTTAGTCAGGCCTAGGGCAGCATAAAACCTAAATATACTACTGCATATTAGGGCTTATTTAAACAGGATCTGATTTACAGCATGTTTTTAGATTGTGGGAGGAAACCCACGCAGGCACAGGAAGAACATGTAAACTCCAGGCAGATGGTGTCACGGGCGGGATTCGAACCAGGGACCCTTTTTGCTGCTAGGTGAAAGTGCTATCCACTACACCACTGTGCTGAACGAACATGTATCTAGAGATGTAGGGTTTTTTGTCCACTTGTGAAAATACAAGTGGGTCATGGCTAGGGATGAGCCAAACCCTCCCTCCCCCGGTAGGGATGAGCTTTATGTTCAACTTAAACATTGGCTGTTCGGCAAACAGCGAACAATTTGGGGTTTTCGCTGCAAATTCGAAAAGCAGTGGAAACCCTTTAAAAGTCTATGGGAGAGAATGATAGAATGTTAATTTTAAAGGTTAATAAGCAAGTTATTGTTTGGTGACCCGGGTCCTGCCCCAGGAGACATGTATTGGTGCAAAAAAGAGTTTGAAAACAGCATTTTTTTCAGGAGCAGTGATTTTAATAATGCTTTACCACTTCCGTACTGTAGGATGTCATATGACGTCCTGAACTTCAGTAGGGGATATCTGAATGATGCCTGCAGCTACAGGCATCATTCAGATATCCTTTTTTATAGGCGGCGATTGTTCGCACCATAAGAACGATCATAGTGGCGACTCCGCTGCTTGATCATTCTTACAGGTGACCATCCGGTGCCTCTCCGGACTCTCCCGTGCTATCAGAAGCCCGGAGAACTAATCGTTTACCGCCGAATGAACAGCATAGAGATTTAAAAACATAAACAAAGCCGCAATCAAGGCTGAAAGCATGAGATCAGTGAATTTCCTGCCTGGAGGAATGCTTTCCAGCCTGGAGAAAAGATGTGGGGTCTTATTGAAAATTAAAACGCCCCTGTCCCTAGTAGCTCACGCTCAGAAGCGAATGCGCATGTAAGTCCCACCCACATATGTAAACACCGTTCAAACCACACATGTGAGGTATTGCCGCGTGCATTAAAGCGAGAGCAATAATTCTAGCACTAGACCTCCTCTGTAACTTTTAACTGGTAACCTGTAAAAAAAATTCAAGGGTCGCCTATGGAGATTTTTAAGTCCCGAAGTTTGGCGCCATTCCATGAGTGTGCGTAATATTAAAGTGTGACAAGTTAGGTATCTATTTACTCGGTGTAACATCATCTTTCACATTATCCCAAAAAATACGGCTAACTTTACTGTTTTGTTATTTTTTAATTCATGAAATCGTTTTTTTTTGCCAAAATTAATATTTATTGCACAAATATCGTTGGAGATAAAACGTTTTAATGTCCGCCACTTTATTCTCTAGGGTGTCTGCTAAAAATATATATATAATGCTTGGGGGTTCTGAGTAATTTTCCAGAAACAAAATATAATTTGTAGATGAAGGAGTGAAGTGCCAGAATAGGCGCAGTATGGAAGTGATTGACGTGAAACAATAAAAGTGAAATATTCCTTCCAATTTCATACCTGGGGGGGAGTATAGTATGACTGTGAAGTAGTGCATGTTTCCCGTGCTTAGAACTGTCCCTGTACAATATTAGACATGTGCAGACTGAAATATTTTGTTTCGTAATTTAGTTTTCATCCGGAAAATAAATTTATTTCGTTACTCCCGAAAATCGTTTTGATTTATTTTGTTTTCGTCTGGAAAGTTTTCGTCCGTAAACGACGATTTTCAATGCTTTGTCGAATTTTCGTCGTTCAATTCGACAAAGCATCGAAAATCGTCAAATTTTCGTTGTTCAATTCCTACCTATTCACTGAATACAGTGAATAGGTAGAAATTGAACAACGAAAATTCAACGATTTTTGATGCTTTGTCGAATTTTCGTTGTTTAATTCCTACCTATATTCACTGTATTCACTGAATACAGTGAATAGGTAGGAATTGAACAACAAAAATTCGACAAAGCATCGAAAAATCATCGGATCTGAGCGAAAACGAAAATAAAGCATTTTTTATGTCGGATCTTTCGGTTTTTCGTTTCTTGCGCATTCGTTTTCGTTCGTTAAAACGATAACGAAAATACCAGATTTTCGGATGAAAATGCATTCTAACGAAAACAAATGCACATGTCTATACAATATGTCATTTCTGAAGGGTAAATTAAAAGTAATTTAAATGTACTCATGAGTGTAGTAGAAAAGTGGTCTATGTTAGATGTCAGTAATGGTACTAACAATAACGTGTCATCAGTGAAGGTATAAGTACACACGTGAACAAAATAAACAAAAATATGTGGTAAATTATAAATGTGCACTGACATCAATCCATACTATGCTGTAATGCAATAAGTTTCCAATTACAGCTAATTACTGGACATGCAACAATCTGAATAATGTGACAATAAAGTGTCGTCAATTGAAGTATATATGTATATCCGCAATGCACAATAGTTAAGAAACACATACAGTGGAGGAATAATCAAAGCAAAAAGTAACTGCTATATAATAAAATAAACTATAGATCAGGTAACATAAATTAGTCCATCAGTTGAAATCGGGTGACTCTGTGTAGTGTGACAATCAAGGTGCACCTATATAGATAGGTGATACGTCAGGTGGGTATCGCGGTGAATCCGGTGCTCCCCCTTATGGGTCCCCACTCACCAAATGTAGTCACCCCTGCAGGGGTATAAGACGTGTCAGGTCACAATGTATATTCCCCCGTGTCGTGGCTCCTTCTCCTAGATTCCAAAGGTAATCACCGGAGTTCCTGGTCAATCTCCTTAGTATGGATAGTTGTTTAAACAATTCCTCCAAAGCAAAAAAGAGAAAGGACTTCCATAGTGTAGTATATAAATAAAAGAGGATTTTATTGGCACTGCTGAGCAATATCTCAAGCACAAGTGCAATATACAAAAACGGTATTTAAAAATTCATGGCACCATGCAAAGCTGAAGTAGATGTAATCAGCGGTAAAATAAAAATAGAAATAAGATAAAAAAAACGGAGTAATATCCTATGATTTTCCAGACATAGGTACTCCACAGTACAGGCACTATTGAGTTCCGGATGTGGATCAATCCAGCATGTGAACGGCGTGCGTTCCAAGCTGACACGCTGGTGATCCCGGAAGTGCGTGTAGGTGTGCGTGTGTCCGCTTTACGCACGTTTCGTAGTCCTTACGTCTTCGGAAGCGGGTACACGCATACCACGACTTGCAGGATAAATAGGCGGCGTCACCATGGCAATTACATACGCTCGGTGGAGCTGTCCAATCGGAGCAGCCTATTAGTTGTCCAATCAAATATTGCAGATTTTCGCCTATTGGAATAAAAAGTAGCCGCTACTAGCCAATCGAGCAGCATGTAGCGGGTTGGGTGTCCAATCATAGGACAGGGCTTAGGCATTGATAGATGTGTCCAAAGCATTAAGTGACGGGATCAGTGTCCTATCTGGTGTTTAAATGTCAGCGGCATAAGAAAGGTATAACCGCTATTGGCCAATCGGGCAGTGTGAGGACAATTACAGAAGTCCCAACCAACCCAGATAGAGGTCACCGAGTAGGAACAGAACATCTCCCAACAGGGACTACTACACCCATGACCAATATCCCTCGCAAGGTAGAAATATAAGGGACAATAGGGGTTTTCACAGGGGGGGCCGCAACAACAGACCACCAGGAAGATGGAGACCGAGGAATGGACAAGGATACGGTGGATGGAGAGGAACGAATGGCAACCGGCAGGATACCCATGGAAGACCCATAGGAAGAGACGAGCATCAAAGGAACCAAAGCCAGCAGGAACAAGGACCTCATCCCAGCCAATGGGACAACCGTTCATACAACAGGGAGAGAGAAGAGGAACCCACACCAAGAGAAAACGTGCCAGAGGGTGCAGGGGAGGGACGAAGAAAGCGTCCCAGACAACATTAGGAAAGGGCATCTTCAATTTGAGTAACATTCAACTCACTAAAGAAGAACTACAGATCTTAGATCTGGGCCTAAAATATGCCCCTGAGAAAGCCTTAGACCAATTCGAAGCATACATAGACTTCCAAAAATTTCTTAGGAAACTTAACCTGCGGAAACATTTTGCAAACAACACAGTAGACCGTAACATACAACCTTCCCAATACACCCAGACAGAACTTAGAAATAACTCTGTATTTAACCCCAATGTCCCAGGCAACCAGTGTATAGGAGCCTTCAAAAAGATGGTGGAAAGTGATCTTAGGAAAGTACAGAGAAAATTCAAAAATAAAAATAAAAATATCTGGGAAACCATCAAAGCGATTGGGAAGAAGAATGAAGTCATCATTAGGCCAGCAGATAAAGGGGGGGGGGGCTTGTTATCCTTAACAAGACGGACTATGAGGAGGAAATGGACAATTTACTCAAGGTCCCCAATACATATAAAAAGCTAAAGGGCAATCCCAAAGACAAATTCAATAAAAAACGTATCAAATATGTGAAGAAGGGGAAATCGATGGGCATATTGAGCTCCACTGAAGCAGAGTATCTGGTGTCAAATTCTATCAAAACACCGGTAATTTATTACACACCGACGATAAATAAGACACTGATCAAACCTCCAGGAAGACCCATCATTAGTGGGATAAACTCCGTATTTTCCAGGTTGGGAGAATATCTGGACACGTTCCTTAAACCTGTTGTAAAAAAGGGGAGGTCGTACCTTCGTGACAGTGTACAGTTAATTAATGAACTCAAACATGTGGAAGGCGCAGACAACCTACTACTCGCCACAATTGACGTCAACTCACTGTATACTAGCATTTCGCAAACAGATGGCCTTTATGGGGTAGAAAAAGCCCTTCATCAAAACACGACGTTGAAACAAGAACAAATCAATTACATCGTTGAAGGATTACATATGGCAATGAGCTGTAACTATTTCTGGTATAAAAACAACTATTTCGTCCAAAACAGGGGCGTAGCTATGGGGGCACGTTATGCCCCCAGTGTCGCCAACCTGCTGATGGATTGTTGGGAAGAGGAATATGTGTACACACGCAACATCCCCCAGATCAAATTGTATCGTAGATACATTGATGATCTAGTTATACTCTGGGATGGAAGCAGTGACACTTTCCAAGAATTCCTACACAACCTTAATACCAATAAATATGGCCTCACCTTCACAGGAAAGTGTGATATGCAGAGCATAGATTACCTGGATCTTCAAATCTTTAAAGTGGGGTCTCAACTCCACACAAAAACGTTCTTCAAATCCACGGATCGTAACGGCTACATACCGTCTACCAGCTGCCATCATCCTAAATGGAAGGCAAACATACCCAAAGGCCAACTCATGCGACTGCGCAGGAACTGCAACTCTATTGGAGATTACATCAATCAAGCTGACGCCATTATTGAGAGGTTCAAAGAGAAAGGGTATAAAGAAAGCAACTTGACCAAATTGAAAGAAGAAGTCCTTAAAATGGACAGAAACATCATGCTGGAACCCAAAGTTAAGAATAAATCCATCACGTCTGATGTAGCCCTTATAACTGGGTTTAACTCACAATATAAGGAATTTGAACACATAGTCAAAAAATACTGGCCGATTCTACAAGAAGATCATACTCTGAATAAAATCCTAAAGAAAACACCTACCTTCATATATAGGCGAGCCCCCTCTCTACGCCACCATCTTGTACATAACGTGATCGACCCCCCAAAACCCATTAGTCTCTGCCCTGAACTTAAGGGGTTCTTCAAATGCCAAAAATGTTTGGCCTGCAGGGTGAGCAAAAAACAGCCTAGGAGAAAAATCAATTTCAAGTCGAGGGTTGATTTCAAGGAATACAAAATCAAAGAGCTCATCACATGTCATTCCACCCATGTGACTTATGTCATTGAATGTCCATGCCACCTACAGTATGTAGGTCGCACTACACGACCCCTCAAAGTGAGAATTCGGGAGCATATCAACAGGATCAAAAAGGGATCCACTAAGCACAACCTCTACCGTCACTTTAAGAGATTCCATCAACAGGACCCAACCGAACTTATTTTCTATGGTATAGATCTGATCAAAGATAACTGGAGGGGCGGAAATAAAACCACCGCAATTTCCCAGAATGAAACAAGCTGGATCTACCGTTTAGGATCTTTAAAGCCACACGGATTGAATGCAGATATAGACCTTAACTGCTTCTTGGCTAACCCCTAAAGTGCTTATTGATGTATTCTAACTCTAACTCCATGCATGCTATACTCTACTTATATATGCTAATACCTCTGCACACCCTATATCATCTAATGATCACAGAGTATACATATCCCCATCATCTCCTCTCATGACTTTACCCACTTTCTTAAGATGGGTACCTAGACCTATCCATCTTATCCAATTTTTACGTTTAGTCTATAATGAGAACACCCTCCCATGTTTGGCCCTTACCCCTGATCGGACACTTCTAACAGCTTGCTTTAGAAGTCATTTATTATCCTTGGGCCCTTAATTTTAGGGGGTATGTAATAGAATTCCCATCTACCAGATTTGCAGTACAGGTCTGTAGGAACCATCGTACCTACGATGGTACACATGAATGGCCAATTAACATATGTTTATGCATTTCTGCATTATATGTATATATATATATATATATATATGGGGTTTTGGCCACATGAATGGTAGTTCAACTACAGGAGGTGCCATCCCCTTATATTATTTATTATATATATTTTTTCATATTTTTTCTATTATCTAGTACATTCCATAACAATCTTACTCCCTCATGATCTAGTGCTGAGAATTGATTATGCCTATGGATTAGTTTTTAATACAGTTTAATCAATTCCATCTTTCCACTGTCTAGTATGTTTAATTACAATGTCCTGCCATTACGTCCAAACAATTGTCTCTTCTGAATAATCTCTTTAATAGCGATCTTTTCGATTAATAACAGTATAATGGTATACTTTCTGTAATGGCTTTTATGTATTAGGGCCGTCAGCATGGCAATCAATACATACACCCGGGCCATAGTGGCCCCCTATGGAAACTTAATACCACATCGGCATATGTGTATCATAGATATTTACCCACTATATGTGTAAGTTCACCGCACACTGCCCGATTGGCCAATAGCGGTTATACCTTTCTTATGCCGCTGACATTTAAACACCAGATAGGACACTGATCCCGTCACTTAATGCTTTGGACACATCTATCAATGCCTAAGCCCTGTCCTATGATTGGACACCCAACCCGCTACATGCTGCTCGATTGGCTAGTAGCGGCTACTTTTTATTCCAATAGGCGAAATCTGCAATATTTGATTGGACAACTAATAGGCTGCTCCGATTGGACAGCTCCACCGAGCGTATGTAATTGCCATGGTGACACCGCCTATTTATCCTGCAAGTCGTGGTATGCGTGTACCCGCTTCCGAAGACGTAAGGACTACGAAACGTGCGTAAAGCGGACACACGCACACCTACACGCACTTCCGGGATCCCCAGCGTGTCAGCTTGGAACGCACGCCGTTCACATGCTGGATTGATCCACATCCGGAACTCAATAGTGCCTGTACTGTGGAGTACCTATGTCTGGAAAATCATAGGATATTACTCCTTTTTTCTTGTTTTATTTTTATTTCTATTTTTATTTTCATTTTTTACCGCTGATTACATCTACTTCAGCTTTGCATGGTGCCATGAATTTTTAAATACCGTTTTTGTATATTGCACTTGTGCTTGAGATATTGCTCAGCAGTGCCAATAAAATCCTCTTTTATTTATATACTACACTATGGAAGTCCTTTCTCTTTTTTGCTTTGGAGGAATTGTTTAAACAACTATCCATACTAAGGAGATTGACCAGGAATTCCGGTGATTACCTTTGGAATCTAGGAGAAGGAGCCACGACACGGGGGAATATACATTGTGACCTGACACGTCTTATACCCCTGCAGGGGTGACTACATTTGGTGAGTGGGGACCCATAAGGGGGAGCACCGGATTCACCGCGATACCCACCTGACGTACCACCTATCTATATAGGTGCACCTTGATTGTCACACCACACAGAGTCACCCGATTTCAACTGATGGACTAATTTATGTTACCTGATCTATAGTTTATTTTATTATATAGCAGTTACTTTTTGCTTTGATTATACCTCCACTGTATGTGTTTCTTAACTATTGTGTATTGCGGATATACATATATACTTCAATTGACGACACTTATATTGTCACATTATTCAGATTGTTGCATGTCCAGTAATTAGCTGTAATTGGAAACTTATTGCATTACAGCATAGTATGGATTGACGTCAGTGCACATTTATAATTTACCACATATTTTTGTTTATTTTGTTCACGTGTGTACTTATACCTTCACTGATGACACGTTATTGTTAGTACCATTACTGACATCTAACATAGACCACTTTTTTACTACACTTGTGCTACCTAGCACCTTAGGGAATGTTGTCCCAATAAATCTACCCACACCCCTTGGGTAGTCTAACAACATAATAGTGACAGCGCCACCACCCCCAACACTCACATTTTTTATCCATATACTCCTTTCGGAGTTATATTTAGGGGGGGCTGCAGCCACACTCTAATTCCTTCACCCCTGATTAGGCTATCCTGAGCGCAGCTTTCTTATCCTTTTTAAATGTACTCATGGCTATAAAGAATACAGAGAAAATTAATTCATAAAAACAAATAAAATAAGGTTGGGGGTCCCCCCAAATTCAATTACCAGGCCCTTCAGGTCTGGCATGGATATTAAGGGGAAGCCAGCTGTCATTTAAAAAAAAAAGTGGGGTTCCCCCCAAATATCCATTCCAGACCTGTAAATTTAATAATGCTTAAAGTGAAACAATAAAAGTGAAATATTCCCATTAATTTCGCACTTGGGGGGGGGTATAAAGTATGCCTGTAAATTAGTGCATGTTTCTCGTGGTTAGAACTATCTCTGCACAAAATTACATTCTGAAGGAAAAAAAAGTCACTTAAAAATCACTCATGGCTATAATGAATTGTCGGCTCCCGGCAATTCAGAGAAAATTCATTCATAAAAAAAAAGCGTGGGGGTTCCCCCAAATTCAATTACCAGGCCCTTCATATCTGGTATGGATATTAAGGGGAACCCCACCGTTAAATAAAAAAAAAATGATACAGGGTTTCCCCCAAATATCCATACCAGGCCCTTCAGGTCTGGTATGGATTTTAAAGGGGAACTCCACCCCAAATAAAAAAAAAATGGCGTGGAGTTCCCTCAAAAATCCACATCAGACCCCTTATCCGAGCACGCAAGCTGGCCTGTCGCAGGAAAAGAGGGGGAGGAGAGAGCACCTCCCTCCTGAAGAAACCCAAATCCAGAGAAGCAGAAGCGCGGAAAGAAGACATTAATAAAGGAATTGTCAAAAACCGGCTATTGTATTTTTTTGGGTGAAATGGTAGAGGTACAATGTACCCAATTACCATTTCACACAGGGAGGGGGGGCAAGATTTGGGGGTCCATTTTGTTAAAGGAGTCTTACAGATTCCGATAAGCCCCCCGCTTGCAGACCCCCACAACCACCGACCAGGGTTGTGGGGATGGGGCCCTTGTCCCCATCAACATGGGGACAAGGTGCTTTGGGGGGACCTCAAAGCATCTTCCCCATGTTGAGAGCATGTGGCCTGGTATGGTTCAGGAGGGGGGGCGCTCTATCCTCCCCCTATTTTCCTGCGACTGGCCAGGTTGCATGCTTGGATAAGGGGTCTGGTGTGGATTCTTGGGGGAACTCCATGCCATTTTTTTTTTAATTTGGGGTGGAGTTCCCCTAAAATCCATACCAGACCTGAAGGGCCTGGTATGGATATTTGGGGGAAACCCTGTATCATTTTTTTTTATTTAACGGTGGGGTTCCCCTTAATATCCATACCAGATATGAAGGGCCTGGTAATTGAATTTGGAGGAACCCCCACGCTTTTTTTTTATGAATGAATTTTCTCTGAATTTTCTCTGACAATTCATTATAGCCATGAGTGATTTTTAAGTGACTTTTTTTTCCTTCAGAATGTAATTTTGTGCAGAGATAGTTCTAACCACGAGAAACATGCACTAATTGTCAGAAACACAAGTACTTACCGAGGCCGAGATGCTGAGGACGGCTCACCTTTACGACCAAGCGCACCTGCCCCCTGGAATTTGAGACAGGAGGCAGAGGCACAAGGAGGTACCGGTACCGGGGGGTAGGTAGATGGGATGCAGGTACTGGAGGTCAGAGGCTGAGATGTGCTGCAGGTGCTGGAGGGTCACCAAGGCAGATGAAAGCGGTAAAGTCCCAGGGCACAGTTCAAAAGCCAGCAGACGAATGGAAACAGATCCGGGGTACAGGTAAAAAGTCCGGGTTCCGGGTAGCGCTAAGACAAGTCCAGGTATGTAAGCCGAAGTTCAAGGGCAGGAGACAGAAGCAAATCCAGGTCACGGTCCGAGGTCAAAAGGGTTCAAGAAGGCAGCAGAGTCCACAAACAGGCCGAGGTCAGGTTTCCAGGCGAGAGCTGAGTCGGGAAGTAAATCCAGGTCAAAGGGCACAAGTCAAAGTGTCAAAACTTTACTCAGAGCTGACGATAAACCAGCAACCTGTGCAAAGACAGGGGCTGGTTTAAATAGGCCTGTCAGGTCTGTGATTGGTCCTGGGAGGAGGCGCGCACGTCCGCGCGCTCGTGCATGCGCCGCGCCGCTGCGCCACGCACGCGCGCACGCCCCAGGTGCGCGGGCACGCGCCGTGACACGATTCTAACGTGCCTGTGCACGGATTGAGCGCTGTGAGCGCTGGGACCCTGACAGTGCCCCCCCCCAAGGGGCGGACTCCGGACGCCCAAGCTGGACATCAACTCTGGGTGTTCCTGATGAAAAGTTCGGATTAGACGTGGAGCATGCAGATTTCTTGCGGGTTCCCAAGAGTTATCTTCCGGGGGATAGCCCCTCCATTTAATCAAATACTGAAGCTGTCTACCTCTTTTCCTACAGCTGATGATGGACTCAACTTCAAATTCTTCCTCTCCCTCGACCTCTACTGGTGGAGGCGGAGGTCTTTCTCTTCCTTGGAAAGGATCAGGGGTAACAGGTTTCAGGAGAGAGGCATGGAATACTGGATGGATCCTGTAGGAATCCGGCAACGAGAGTTCAAAGGCCACCGCGTTGATCTTGCGCTTGATCCTGAAAGGGCCAATGAATCTTGGACCCAACTTTCGAGAGGGGACCGGTAATTTTAAATTAGTAACAGATAGCCAAACCTCTTCTCCGATTTCAAAAGTAGGACAATCTTTCCTTCCTTTGTCGTAAAATCTTTTGTAGTCCTCCTGGGCCCGTTGCATCACTCTTTGTAATTGTAGAAAGTTTAATTGGATAGCCGTTAAATGCTCTTGGGCCGCCGGAACAGGTGTTTCTGGGAGGGCATCAGGAAGAAAGGGCGGGTGAAAGCCATAGTTGGCCCAAAAGGGTATTTGATTCGTGGTGGCATTGACGGAATTATTATAGGCAAACTCAGCGGAAGGTAAGAGGGACGACCAGTCATCTTGAGAGGCGGAACAGAAACATCGGAGGTACTGCTCCAGCGTTTGGTTAGTCCTTTCCGTTTGGCCGTTACTCTGGGGGTGGTAGGCAGAGGAAAGGCAGGTCTTAACTTCCAAAGATTTACAAAGTTCCCTCCAAAATTTTGAGGTGAATTGAGAACCCCTATCTGAAACGATGCTCCTGGGCACCCCATGGAGCCTGACTATTTCCCTGAAGAAGACTTTGGCTGTCTCTAGGGCAGAGGGAGTACCGATCATGGGCACAAAATGTGCCATTTTGGAGAGACGATCTACTACGACTAGGATTGTGGTGAAGCCTTCAGAAGGTGGTAAGTCGACAATAAAATCCATAGAGATTTCAGACCAAGGCCGTTCTGGAACTGGTAGAGGCTTGAGTAACCTCCAGGTCTTGGTTTTAGGACCCTTATTACGTTGGCAAGTGGTACAGGATGCAACGTAGGCTTTACAATCTTGTCTGCAGCTTGGCCACCAAAAGTAACGTAGAACCATCTCCGTGGTCTTTCGTGCTCCAAAATGACCTGCTAGTTTACGGTCGTGAAAGGTGCTCAAGACCAGTTGTCTAGATTCTGATGGAACGAAAATTTTCCCTCGGGACAAAAAGATATCGTGATGTTTTACCAATGAAGACACCTCTGGATCAGAACATTGTCTGGATGAAGCCTTAATAGAATTTAACAGGTCGATTTGAGAGACTAGTAGAAAATTCCGAGATGACAAAATGGTGCTCGGTTCAGTTGTGGATGGAGTTTCAGGGAACATTCTAGAAAGAGCGTCTGCTTTTCCATTCTTTGAACCAGGCCTGTAAGTGAGATGAAAATTAAACCGAGAAAAAAAAAGAGCCCAACGGGCTTGCCTGGGCTTTAAACGTTTTGCTGTCTGCAGATATTCAAGGTTTTTATGGTCGGTAAAGATCATTATAGGATGAGCCGATCCTTCTAGCAGATACCTCCACTCCTCTAGGGCAAATTTGATAGCAAGCAGTTCCCTGTCACCTACATCATAATTCTTTTCGGGTGGAGTTAGTCTCCGAGAGGCATAGGCCACAGGGTGTAGTAGGGACTTTGGCCCTTGTCTCTGAGATAGCACGGCTCCTGTAGCAGTCTCAGAGGCATCTACTTCCAAGGTAAAAGGCAACATTGGATCGGGGTGTCGCAGAACAGGAGCGGAAGAAAAAACTAATTTTAGTTTCCTGAATGCTTCTTGGGCCTCCGGTGACCAGAAAAAAGGATGACCTTGGCGGGTAAGCTGAGTGATGGGGCTCACGATGGAGGAGAACCCCACAATGAATTGTCAATAGAAATTGGCAAAGCCGATGAACCGCTGCACCCCTTTCTTGTCCACCGGGGCTGGCCATTCCTGAATAGCTTTAACCTTTTGAGGGTCCATGGCGACGCCACTGGTGGATATAATGAATCCCAAGAATTGCACGGAAGATTTCTCGAATTCACATTTCTCAGCTTTTAAGTAGAGTCTATGTTCTCTGAGTATGGTAAGCACTCTTTTTACATGGCACCTATGTAGGTCTAAGGAAGGTGAGAAAATGAGGATGTCGTCCAGATACACGACCAGGAAATCGTCCAGGTGTTCACGGAAAATGTCGTTAACTAAATGCTAAAAAGTGGCTGGGGCATTGCGAAGTCCAAAAGGCATAACAAGATACTCAAAGTGCCCGAATCTTGACCTGAAGGCGGTTTTCCACTCGTCTCCTGCCCTAATTCTGACGAGATTGTAAGCACCCCGTAAGTCCAACTTAGAGAATACTTGAGCTGATCGGAACCGCTGGAATAATTCTGATATGAGGGGAAGCGGGTATCTGTTTTTAATTGTAACTTTATTGAGCTCCCGATAGTCAATACAAGGTCTAAGAGTTCCATCTTTTTTCTCAACAAAAAAGATTCCCGCTCCAGCCGGGGAAGACGAGGGATGAATAAATTTCTTTTGCAGATTTTCGTCAATATAGGCCTTGAGGGCCTTTAATTCTGTCTCGGACAGCGGAAAAATGCGGCCAAAGGGAATCTCGGCGCCGGGTAAGAGGTCAATGGGGCGATCATACGGTCGGTGGGGCGGAAGGCAGTCGGCTTGCTGTTTGTCGAACACATCCGTGAATTCCAGGTAGACGGAGGGAACATTCCGGAGAGTTTCAGGCGAGGTTGTCACGGCAGAGCAGGAAACAACTGGAGGTGGAAGGCAATTCTGTGAACAATATGAGGATGTAAAGTTGACCTCTTTCTTTAGCCAGTGTATGACCGGTTGGTGTGCTTGTAGCCAGGGAAGACCCAGGATGATGGGAAACAGTGGGGAAGGAATGAGGTCCAGACGTAGAAATTCCTGGTGGCCGGAGTCGGTGGTGGCACGGATAGGTGCGGTTTCTTGCGTGATAAGTCCAGATTGGGGTAGAGAACCGTCAGCTAAATGAATTTGAAAATGATGGTTTTTGTTGCGAAGGGGTACATGAAGCTTTTGAGCCAATGTAGCGTCCAAGAAACAGCTGCATGCCCCGGAATCAACTATGGCCGGTAGACGAGTTGCCCCTTCCGGTAACTGCAAGGAAATGAAAAGAACAACGTGAGCCTGAGAAAGGTTTGCAATATTGTAGCTGAGAGTAGGTTGTAGTTTGGACTTACGAGGCCTTGTTGGACAGGAGTGAAGGAAATGACCAGCTTCTCCGCAGTACAGACATAAGTTGTTTTGACGTCTCCGCAGTCTCTCCTCGGAGGTAAGCGGGGCTCGGACCAATCCAACTTGCATAGGTTCAGGATCTGGGAGGTTTATGTTTTGAGGAGCTGCAGGTGGCTGTGGAGCCGGAGTGGGCCTTGGATGGGCCCAGGTAGAGCGTGGAACTTGATATCGTTCAGAACGACGTTCTCTCAGGCGTCGATCCAGCTGCGTGGCAGTTTGAATCAGGTCTTCAAGAGTGGCCGGGACTTCTGTCCGAGCCAGCTCGTCCTTAAGAGACTCAGACAAGCCTTGGCGAAACTGGTATTTTAGCGCAGCCTCATTCCAGCCTGTGTCGGCTGACCATTTTCGGAACTCGGCTGTATAGTCCTCGATAGGCCTTCTACCTTGGGTAAGGTTATGGAGAATAGTTTCGGCAGTGGCCGTACGCTGTGGGTCATCATATAACTTCGCCATGTGTTCAAAAAAGGTGTCTATTGTGTTAAGGATTGGGCTCTGTTGCTCCATTAGAGTGTGAGCCCAGGCTTGTGGTTCTTCCGAGAGAAGAGAAATGACGAAACCCACTTTCACAGTCTCTGAACAAAAGGTTCTGGGCTGAAGAGATAAATATAAGGAGCAAGCATTTTTAAACGCCCGGTATTTTCGGCGCTCACCTGAAAAACGTTCCGGGATAGGCACACGTGGTTCCGGGTGGGTCACCATTACGGCCGAGCTAGAGGCGACTTGAGGTGCTGCAGCTCCAGAGGATGGTGGTGCAGGTGGAGATGAGGGTCCAGGAATCACGGCCAGCTGTTGGAGACGGCCATCTATTTGGAGGTAGCCATCTTGAAGCTTTTGAACTGCGTCAGTAAGTGCGGACACTTGCAGGCAGAGTGTTTCAAATGGTGAGCGCGCCCTGTCGGCCTCAGACATCTGGCTGGTCTATACTGTCAGAAACACAAGTACTTACCGAGGCCGAGATGCTGAGGACGGCTCACCTTTACGACCAAGCGCACCTGCCCCCTGGAATTTGAGACAGGAGGCAGAGGCACAAGGAGGTACCGGTACCGGGGGGTAGGTAGATGGGATGCAGGTACTGGAGGTCAGAGGCTGAGATGTGCTGCAGGTGCTGGAGGGTCACCAAGGCAGATGAAAGCGGTAAAGTCCCAGGGCACAGTTCAAAAGCCAGCAGACAAATGGAAACAGATCCGGGGTACAGGTAAAAAGTCCGGGTTCCGGGTAGCGCTAAGACAAGTCCAGGTATGTAAGCCGAAGTTCAAGGGCAGGAGACAGAAGCAAATCCAGGTCACGGTCCGAGGTCAAAAGGGTTCAAGAAGGCAGCAGAGTCCACAAACAGGCTGAGGTCAGGTTTCCAGGCGAGAGCTGAGTCAGGAAGTAAATCCAGGTCAAAGGGCACAAGTCAAAGTGCCAAAACTTTACTCAGAGCTGACGATAAACCAGCAACCTGTGCAAAGACAGGGGCTGGTTTAAATAGGCCTGTCAGGTCTGTGATTGGTCCTGGGAGAATGCGCGCACGTCCGCGCGCTCGTGCACGCGCCGCGCCGCTGCACCACGCGCGCGCGCGCCCCAGGTGCGCGGGCACGCACCGTGACACGATTCTAACGTGCCTGTGCACGGATTGAGCGCTGTGAGCGCTGGGACCCTGACACTAATTTACAGGCATACTTTATACCCCCCCCAAGTGCGAAATTAATGGGAATATTTCACTTTTATTGTTTCACTTTAAGCATTATTAAATTCACTGCTCCTGAAAAAGTTGATATATTGTCCCCTGGGGCAGGATTCAGGTCCCCAAACACTTTTTATGACAAAAACTTGCATATTAACCTTTTCCACTTAAGACACAGACCAATATGCACTTTAAGGCCCTTGCCCCTTTTTGCGATTAGGCAAACCGTCGCTTTAACTGTCAATTGCGCTGTCGTGCGACGCTGCTCCCAAACAAAATTGGCATCCTTTTTTCCCACAAATAAAGCTTTCTTTTGGTGGTATTTGATCACCTCTGCGGTTTTTATTTTTTGCGCTATAAACAAAAATAGAGCGTCAATTTTGAAAAAAAAAACTATATTTTTTTCCCTTTTTTGCTATAATAACTATCCCCCAAAAAGATATAAAAAAACGTTTTATTTTCCCTCAGTTTAGGCTGATATGTATTCTTCTACATATTTTTGGTAAAAAAAATTGCAATAAGAGTTTAACGATTGGTTTGCGCAAAAATTGTAGCGTTTACAAAATAGGGGGTAGTTTTATGGCATTTTTATTAATATATATTTTTTTAATACTAATGGCGGTGATCAGCATTTTTTTCATGACTGCGACATTATGGCGAACACATCGGACAATTTTGACACATTTTTTAGGACCATTGTCATTTTCACAGTAAAAAGTGCTATAAAAATGCATTGATTACTGTAAAAATGACAATTGCAGTTTAGGAGTTAACCACTAGGGGGCACTGTATTGGTTAAGTGTGACCTCATATGTGTTTCTAACTGTAGGGGGGCGGGGCTGGATGTGTGACGTCATTGATTGTCTGTTCCCTGATATAGGGAAATACAATCAATGACACTGCCACTGTGAAGAACGGGGAAGATGTGTTTACACACACCTCTCCCCGTTCTCCAGCTCATGTGACCGATTGATGGACACCAGCAGCGATCGGGTCCACAGGTCCCATGGCCGCGGTCACGGAGCTTCGGACCGTGTCACGTGCGTGCTCTGGCAGCGCGCGCGACCCACGGCTGGATTCTTAAAGGCGACGTACATGTACGTGCCTGTGCCCAGCCGTGCCATTCTGCCAACAGGAGGAATGTCCTTAAGTGGTTAAAATGAACACTTTTGATTTCTCCCATAGACTTCTAAAGGGAGTTTGGCGGCTTTACATATTTATTATTGCATTGCGCTCACTGATGCGCCAGTTCATATGCTCAATTAATGATTCATCCAGCGCACCAATTAAGCCATGAACTGGCGCAGTGCATTGTTTATAGTAAATCAGCCCCTGTGTGTGTTTGTGTGTGTGTATACCTTGTCTGTCCAACACTGTGGGGGGGTATTCAATTGGGAATTAGGATTAAAATGGCCTACACCAAATTAAAAAAAACTTTATTGACACGTGCGTCAGATTCAGGTAGTTCTTAATAGTGCCACTTTTGCACAGCGGTTCTAATAATGCACCAAATTCAAAAATAATGAACTCAGCTCAGAGATAATGAAACTGTATGTAATGGAATGCTAGTCATGAATTAAAACTTAAATACTTAAATTAAATCATGTAAATAAATAAAAACATCAATTAAATAATTTAAATAAATAAAATACCAATGTGTGGAAGTTAATGGTCGCGGCCTTTATTATAGGTATTCAACAAAATATTTTCAACTGTAAACATACCATAAATATATTAAAATAGTTGTCTTCAATAAATTTAAAGACAATACACATCTAGTTTAGCTATTAAAGCTCAAACCACAATAACATTACACTAAAGTCCCTTTTCAAAGAAAAGGACAAAACCTATTAACTTAGCCGCGACAGGGAGGGATGGAGGGAGGGATGCTGCTTCTTCAGATAATCCAAAACGGTTGTAACAACTGCGCATTTTCTTTTATAGGTCTAAATTCCTGCTGATTGGACCGTTAGAATCACCAATAGCAGTAAGTATATTTCAAAACTTTTATGCAAATTTGGTACCCTATGCCAGTATTCCATGTGTGTTGAGTGGGGACATTTCATGCCCCTCCCCTCACATTTATGGAATGCTAGTCATAAATCAAAACTTAAATACTTAAATTAAATAATTTAAATAAATAAAAACATCAATTAAATAATTTAAATAAATAAAATACCAATGTGTGGAAGTTAATGGCCACAGCCTTTATTATAGGTATTCAATAACATTTTTAACTGTAAACATACCATAAATATATTAAAATAATTGTATTCAATAAATTCCAAGACAATCCACATCTGGTTTAGCTATTAAAGCTCAAACCACAATAACATCATACTAAAGTCCCACAAGTCGATCTTATGGATCATAAGAACAGCACCCCAACCGGCCCACAGCCACTTCCACACAGGACTGCAAATCTAAATGAAAAATATCAAGGGCAACGTTGGACAGATGGATTCCGTCACGGCGATAGAAACCCTGAACACCGCCTTCCAAATCCAAATGCTGAAACGAAAACCACTTAATTGAGGGCATACATTTTGAAATAGCCCTATTTATATTTTTTCTAACTTTTTCAAATTTTTTAAACTGTGGAGAAAACCAAATTAAACGAGGGATGATCTCAGAAAATATCAGAACACAATTAGGTAAAACAGTATAGATGCTTAAGAAATCATTTTTTATATTAGCAATAACATCCAGTGTCTTGTGACGACCAAGATCATTCCCAGCCAAATGCAAAATAATAATATCAGGTACCGGCCATTGTAAGTAAAGAAATTACAAAATTCTGCACAAATTAAACCAGGATAAACCTCTATGTCCATACCAGTACAATTTTACATCACGGGGTGACAACGTAAGGTTGGTACCATAACATCTGAAGTCAGCTCTCTTATGGTCCCAATAGACAAAGGAATGGCCGATGAAATTAAACAGAGTTATTAGCACAAATGTAAGTACTATAACAATTAGAGGACCACCTACCAATACGCTTAATAGTAGACACATCAAGACCCAAGCTAGCAGCAGTAGTGGCAGCCCCTATATGGAATAAATGAGAAGATATTGGTAGGTGTCCCAGCCGCAAATGAACTAAGCATTTTTTCAAGACAGAACTAAACTGAAAACTAGTTAAATGGGTGGAATCAATATGAAGAAGGAATTGAGAACCACCGGTAGGATGTAAAAGCAGATATTGTTGCACCAAAGCTACGGCACAAACCGAACCATCAAAATGTTTGTAAATAGTGATCCATCGACCCTTACCAAATTGATCGGACTTGCTCCTTTGTAAAAATAAACATAGGACTCCAGGTTGTAGAAATACGGCAGACGCCGGTAGACCCAAACCAGAGTATTTATTATTGGGCACCAATTCAGAAATTCTAAAAGCACCGTAAAAACAGCGACAAAAGGCAAGCCAAAACCGTAAAGCTTCAAAAGAAGAGAAACAAACGGCGTCAGTCGCAGCACACAATTGATTTAAAAATCCAAAAGTAATAGGCAACCTCTCATCCGTCGAGACATGTTTTTTATGGTAACCTCTCAAAGCCAGCTTAACAGCAAAGAAACTAGAGCAAGGAGCATCGCCAGACAATTTTTTTTAAAATGAGACTCCAGCTAAATTTTTTGCAATCTTAGAATAAGAATATCCCAGTCCCATCAACGCATTTAGAAAAGATAAAATCAATTCTTCCGGGTCACGTGAGATAGACAAATCCAAGGAGCCTAAAAAACAATTCCACAAGTCTCACGCAGCTACGTAACTTGCTTGCGTGGACGGAGCCAAAGAATTGTACAAGGCAGTCAATACAGGGCTCAAATTATGGACCACAGATGTAGAGGACAAAAAAGACCAATCCTGTCTGCATCTGGAACCAATTCCCGAAACATTCTGCATCTGTTGGCGAGACAATGAATCAGCGATGAAATTAATGAAACTTGGTATATATTTCGCCTTTAACCAAACATTCAATCGTAGACACTTAAGGACTAAAAAACGAAGAACGGAAATGACAGGAATGGATTTAGAAACCAAACAATTGATCGCAAACACCACACTTTTGTTATTTGAATGTAATAGAATTCTCCTCTTTCCGAAAGCTCAAGATCCATGACCACAGGAAGTAATTCCAAAAGTACAATGTTAGAAACAAATCCTTGTTCCACTCAGGAGGAAGGCCACAGACCAGTTGACCAATGACCATGCCAAGAAGCACCATAACCGGAAGATCCAGCCAAATCCGTGTATAAGTTCAAAGCGGGGGCAGAACAAAAGGGAGATTGCCAAAGAGCACAACCATTAAAAGAAACCAAAAAAGAACGCCATATAATCAAATCATCACGAATATCTGCCGTGATCCGAACAAAATGTCTAGGAGACTTGACACCAGAAATAGCTCTATTAAGGCGCCTAGAAAAAATCCTGCCCATAGGCATAATCCTGAATGCGAATGCTAACAATCCCAACAAACACTGAATCGTCCGCAACTGAACCTTTTCTTTCAAAAGAATAACATCTAATAACATCCTGATCTTCACAATCTTTTCTCCAGGAAGCCGAAATTTCCTTGCAACCATGTCAATCTGTATGCCCAAAAAATCCAAACACGTGGTCGGTGAAACCGACTTCTCAGGGGCCAACGGGACCCCAAAATCAGCACAAATCATTTTAAATTCCGAAAAAACATACAAACACTCCAACGAGTCAGCCTTGCCAATGAACAAAAAATCATCAAGATAATGAATACAGCGATTAGAACCCGAACGATGACAAACAACCCAACTAAGAAAAGTAGAAAAGATCTCAAAATAAAAACATGACAAGGCACAACACATTGGCAAACATTTCTCAAAATAAAATTTCTCTTCAAAAAATAAACCCAAAGAAGTGAAAGGCCGACTTGATGCTAACAACGCACAATCACCTGCAGAGCGAATCGGATCCAAAGCATCCTCAAAAGAAGAATAAGTAACTAAACAAATATCATTATCTATATCATCATTCAACGAAAAACCAAAAGGGAAAGATAAATTAGGTATACGTCTAAAAGAACCAGGCTCCTTGGGAACAACACCCAGTGGAGAAACTCTCAAATTAGGAAATGGCGGCATATCGAAAGGACCAGCAACCCCACCATCCTCAATTTCTTTAACAATCTTCTTTCTCACCACATCCTTATGCACATTAACAGAAGCCAAATTATCAAATATAACACAGCCAGAGCCAGCAAAGGAAGGTAAAAGAAAACCATAACTAAAACCTTCAATTAATGTGTCTGCACTCTTGCGATCCAGGTACCGAAGTAGCCACGGCAACATGTTTACCAGTCTCACTGGAGAAACCGCTTTTAAGAGAATGCTCCCTGGAAGGAGTTCCCTGATAACTCGTTGTCTTAAAGCAACGAAAAGCAGGGTGTGATTCAGCACAATGAGCACATTCGTGATTGTATCTGCAACTAGCAAGCCATTTACATTGACCCTCATTGTAATTAAAACAAAGGCCTTTGCGAAAATGTCCAGTAGCAGGCATGGCAGGTTTAACAACTTGTCTCTGGGGTTCAGCCATAGACCGACATCCTTCATACCCCATGTTAAATTTTTATGCACCGCAAGCTTCTGCCAAAATGATTCATCATAAAAGAACCAAGACAGTCCAGGAAAGTTCTTATAAGCTTCCAATATTATTTCAACGTGTTGAAAAAGGCCACTCCACAATTCCGGGGCGACGTTCACCCAAACACTAGCATATATGCTAAATACCTGAAGCCAATTATTAAAACTTTGAGAAACAACTTTACGTCGCTCGTCATGAAGTTTCTCATCAATATCCTTCTTCAACCTACTATCTTTCATAGAAGGGAGCAATGAGAGTAAATCAACATATTCCCCCTTCCATATCTTCTCTTTCTTTGTTAAACTCAAATGAAATCGTGACAGCTCGCACTAAAGCACCTCCTTTAAATGTGATTCTGGCACACCAGAAGATGGTGCTATAAAAGGCAATGACTGCAACCCGGGAGAAGAAATTGCCACATTATGTTCAGCAGTAGACAAATTATCCCTCCACACCGAAATTAACCCAGATTGGTCATTATTTGAAACAGGTAACACAGGTGATGCAGGCAATAATTTGGAAAACAAATTATGCATAGAAAAACCAAATTCATTCAAGAATGAGGCAGTAGCATGCTCACCTCCAGAAAGACCAGGCTGAGAAGCAGGGATGCTGGAAACAGGAACATTCACCATGGGCATAGCTGCAGCAGATTCAGTCTGTGTAGGTGCGGTCGCCTTGGAAACAACATTAACAGCTGACCTGTCCACTGAAATACTCCTGGCAACCTCAGGGTTAACACAAGCTTCACTAAAAGAGCATTGGAAATTGTCAACGCTATCCCTATGGCCACGAAGATCTGGATTACACATAGGTAACAGCATAGGATTTACCCCTGGCAGAGACAGCTGATTCCCTAATTGTTTATCAGTCTGCTTCTTCTTCTTCTTTCCTCCTTTAGGTTCTGTACGAGGAGGCGGGATTCAAATCTCCCGGGTCTCTTGCGTGTTCTCTTTGATGCAATTTCCGCACGCGCCATCATCGGAAATAGGCGAATAGCCGCCGACATCTCGATCTTCACCGAATGAAGCAGATTGCCTCACGGGGTCAGCTGAAGAGTGCCATCGTGAGGAAGAAGTGTCGTTAAAACAGGTTACCGTAACTGACGAAAGAAGGCGGACACCATCATGGAGGGAACCAGGAAACGAAACCGGAGCCAAAGACTTGGATGGAACCGGAGCAGAGGAAGCGGACAGAACCAGAGAAAAACAGCCAGTGGATGCGGAAGAAGGTAACAACAGGCATAACTGGAGCCAACGTTCGCCATCTTCGGTACCGGCCCGCTCCATAACCTGGTGCAACAAGGACTCCATAACAGCCGAATGTACTGCAATGCTGCTTCTTCAGATAACCCAAAACGGTTGTAACAACTGACGCATTTTCTTTTCTTTTAAAGGTCGGGATTCCTGCTGATTGGACCGTTAGAATTACCAATAGCAGTAAGTATATTTCAAAACTTTTATGCAAATTTGTTAACCTATGCCAGTATTCCATGTGTGTTGGGTGGGGACATGTCATGCCCCTCCCCTCAAATTTATTAGGACCTACTCTAATTTGGTGTACAGAGACAGACAGAGTGCCTGTCCCCATCTGCAGTGTAGCAGAGTGGGATATTCACCACTGCTATGCCCTCCCTGTTACTGGTTGTTAAGGACCCTGTCAGCTTCACAGCCAACAGCCACCAAACAACCAATAGTTCTGCAGAGGGTGGAGCCTGATGAGGAAACTGAAACACTCGTTTTTCATCGGGTCTTCTCTCAGCTTGTAAATGACAACAGGCCATCATTTACAAGTTGAGAGCAGACCTTCTTCAGAGGGTTCTTTAGCGAATAGCAGGCTTTCTATTTGCTAAAATTCAATTCACTGACTGCTTTCCAATCACAAGGGGAATCCCTTGAGAAAGTCCTTAATAGATGAAATGCATTGGGGAATTGCCAAGCAGTGGGAGTGTACTGTGTGATCAAGTGCTGAGCTCTCCTGGATGTAGTTTACATTGAGGATTGGGAACATGGTATCTTGGTTCCACTAGTGGTTCTGTGAGGAGGCACTCAACGGTTAGGTGAAATGTTTTACAATCTGTATCATTGTGAGTAGATTTTTTGATAAATTGTGTTTTATTTATGGAATTATACTATTGGGTAATGCCATCTGAATGAGACATTTTGTCGATGGTGATTTAAGAGAACAGCAAGCCATCTCTAAAAACCAGCTTACTACCTGGAAAAATCAAATGCTTTTAATTGCCACTCTAGATATAGAAAGGCATGTTAATCTGGTTAGTACAAGATTACCAAAACTCAGTATTAGAACGTCTGATCAATCGATCAGATTATTAATACTGAACCCAGCGCACAAATGGAAAATACAAACTAAACGGTATTATGCCTGCATAAATATCGTATTGAGGAAGGCAGTATAAGCAGCTATTATATATATATATGTAAAAAATATGTCTATAAAAAGTTATAATACTGATGTACCACAAATCATATAAACATTAACAGCGCTAAACAAAGTTCATGAAGACCTCAGAACTAAAAAATATGTATTACCATATCCTGCTGTAAAAAAAAAAAAACACAATTTCTGTGATGACGTGTGTGCATATGAAAGCACACACGTAAATATCTCTCAAAAAGAAAAAGGAAAGTCTTAAACGTAGTACCTCATATGCTGACGCTAATATGAGGCTAGGTGTCAAGAGCAAAGTACTCAAAAAACATATACAACATATAGCATATGTAAAGAAAGCAAGAACAAGTCCATCAGTCAATCAAGTCCAATCAAGTCCATCAGTCAATCCTCAGCGAGTGTTTGATTGCACATTTTTCTCTTCTATCTGGTGAGTGAGGTCCCTTTGGGGGATCCCGTCATTTCAAATACACTTACATTATTGTTATACAAGTCTATCAATAGAAGTTCCATATTCAAGAGCTCTCTGACTCACAATTATAGGATTGACTGATGGACTTGTTCTTGCTTTCTTTACAAATGCTATATGTTGTATATGTTTTTTGAGTACTTTGCTCTTGACACATAGCCTCATATTAGCGTCAGCATATGAGGTACTATGTTTAAGACTTTCCTTTTTCTTTTTGAGAGATATTTACGTGTGTGCTTTCATATGCACACACGTCATCACAGAAATTGTGTTTTTGTGTTTTTTTTACAGCAGGATATGGTAATACATAAATTAGGAAGAACTGATCTAACTAAGCTATACAGTGTATAAATATATGTACAACACCTGGAATGTATATATATCCTCTACACACTGTAACATTAACTGACTAGCCTGCCTGCCTGCTCTATCTACCTCCAAAAAAATGACACTCTCTCTGTCTCTCTCTGTTCTCTGTTAACTGCCGCAACACACTACACAAGGCCGCCCTGCAGGCGGCCTTTTATAGTGTGGGGCGTGTACTAAACCCCCTGAGCCATAATTGGCCAAAGCCACCCTGGCTTTGGCCAATTATGGCTCTCCGTTTTTTGCGCGCTGTGATTGGCCAAGCATGCGGGTCATAGTGCATGCTTGGCCAATCATCAGCGCGCAATGCCGCAGTGAATTATGGGCCGTGACGCGCCACTTGAATTTGGCGCAAACTGGCCATAGCGTTTGAATTTCGATGAACGGTCAAACAGACGATGTTCGAGTCGAACATACGTTCAAATCGAACGTGGAGCTCATCCCTACTGGTTAGTTGCTCTCTTATAGATGTTGGCCATATATGTTGGCCTCTGAGTCTGATGAAAATCATAGAAAGACACTACACTTGAGCACTTTTAAAATAGAAGTTTATTTATTGAACTTTTGTTTTATACTATATATACTTTTATGACACAATTATTTTATTACACAATTATTTTTTAGCACATAAGCACTTTATAACATTAGTATATTGTATGAATGAATTGGTCATCAACATATTTACTTAATTTATATAATTACATTTTTTGTATCATTGTACAGTAATTCCACACTGTTTAGTAAACACTAAAAATATTTCACTTACAGGATAAAAATGTAGTCAAGTGGTAAAAGTAAAATACGACCGTGGGGTACACCAGCAGGTCAGGAATGTAGTGACATCACAACTCTTGTTTCCATCTGACACGTCTCCTTGTAAAAGGCATCATTTGGAGGATCATCTGAGTGAAAGGGAAAGCCAATTCATGGTTTGCAGCATGCTGTGAAATACATGTTTGGAGGCTGGGATGCTGACCATTAAGCATAAGGTCCATTCTGATTAATGCAACTGTGATGATGAGGTTGGCCCTCTAAAGCCCTGTACACACGGTCGGTCCATCCGATGAGAATGGTCCGACGGACCGTTTTCATCGATTCAAATCGACTTCAGTCCGTTTTCATTGTTTTGAACCGATTGTGTGTACGCGGCATAAAGGATACCTCTTTATTCAACGCTTCTCATAATCTCCTGTAATTTAGAGATTATCTATCTGGTAAGAGGCTATTATTTCTTAGAGCACTGGTGGAGCACAGAAGCATTTGATTGTGGATCAACCATGATTGGGAGTTTTGCAGTAGTTTTTTTTTTCTTGAATACCACATGGAAACTTGTTTATATTTTATTGTTTTGATTGTTCACATTTTTTGATACATTTATATCACATATTTATTTTTTCACTGTTTTTATAAACATCACATTTAACTGTTGATTAGTACACAAATGCTTACGACAGTGCAACCTTTTTTTTTCCTTTAGACCTTGCATTAGAGCCTTGGCTGTCCATGATTCTCACTCCTCATTGACTGACATGGGGGTGTGCCATTGGCTCCCGCTGCTGTCAAAGTCAGCCAATGAGAAGAGATGGGGGCATGGCCAATCTGCGGCTCCATGACTGAATGGACACACAGAGCAGCAGCCAGGATCTGGGGGTCCCCTTTGTTAAAGGGGTCTTCCAGATTCTGATAAGCCCCCTGCCCGCATATCCCCACAACCACCGGGCAAGGGTTGTGGGGATGAGACCCTTGTCCCCATCAACATGGGGACAAGGTGCTTTGGGGGGCACCTCAAAGCACCCTCCCAATGTTGAGGGCATGTGGCCTGGTGCGGTTCAGGAGAGGGGGGGCGCACTCTGTCCCCCCCTCTTTTCTGCGGCCGGCCAGGTCAACGTGCTCGGATAAGGGCTCTGGTGTGGATTTTAGGGGGCACTCCACGCCATTTTTAAAAAAAAATTGGGGTGGAGTTCCCCTTAAAATCCACACCAGACCTGAAGTGTCTGGTTATGGATATTTGGGGGGAACCCCACGTCATTTTTTTTTTTATTAATGTCGGGGTTCCCCTTAATATCCATACCAGACCTAAAGGGTCTGGTTATTGAATTTGGGGTGACCCCCATGCATTTTTTTTTCTTTTACTAAAAGTCCGTGTCCCATTGACTTCAATGGGGATCGGAGTCCGGGTTCAGGTTCGGGTTCCCGAACCCGAACTTTTTTTTTAAAGTTCGGGTTCGGGTCCGAACCCGAACATCCAGGTGTCCGCTCAACTCTACTGGTAATGCCTTGGAGCAGTGACATTAACCATTGGTCTACTATGGCCCATCTATAATCAATGCTCCCTCCTGTCCACCAATGGCTAACATAGGGGAACCAGATCACATGACCGGAGTGGCCTGATATACTGTATATAAATATTCTTCTTACAGCATTTTTAAAATTAGTTAGGTATTAGCTGGAATTATACTTTAGCAAGACTTCTAGACTATGCATTGATTGTGACATCTCTTATACTGGTTTTAGTAAGAGGTATTGTCGTGTCAGCCTCTTTGGCCCCTATGACTTATCTTAGCTGTGACTATGAAAATACAAATATAGTGCAATATACTGTTTTAATAGATTTTTTATGTTATATTTTTATATTTTGTATGCAGAACCCAGGAGGAGTATTAGGAAATGTACCATATGTTGATTATTCAATAGAACTAGCTATATAGTTTGTGCTAACTGTTCTAAAATATATAGTTTTATACATAAAACAAGTGCAAAAAATGTATATACCGTATTTTTCGCACCATAAGACACACCTAACCATAAGACGCACCTAGGTTTTGGAGGAGGAAAACAAGAAAAAACAATTTAGAACCAAATGGTGTACCAAAATATTTACCAGTGCCCATGAAATGCAGCCTGAACATTGCCATTAATTCAGCCTGACCTGTGCCATTAATGCAGCCTGAACATTGCCATTGATGAATATATATATTTTTTTAAACTTTGTTTATTTGGTTTTCTGCGCATACAGATGTATAAGGAACAAAGGCACAAAATCGGTTACAACTCACATAAAGATTACCATAAAAACATCATTATACATGGCAGAAGTCATCATATCACGTGAATTGTTTCCCCAGGCCCCCAACGGAGGGACCTTAACAACAAGCAATCCAGTATAGTTGCCGTGGACCACACAGAGATCCACACCTTATAGCCACTTAAAACAGTAGAAAGCCATACCAGACTCAGAACAAACGAACCAATCACACACACTCAGACATTCGCATCTATACAACCGCCCCGACCATATCATAAACCCCCCCCCCATACCCGCTCACCCTTCAGCCACTTACGGCTGAGAGAGCGGTGTATCCTTCCAAAAGGAGTCTGCAATATCAAGCCAGTGCTGCCATATCTTGGTAAACTTTTGAGGACACGCCCTTCCTTTATAAATGCACTTATACACCGGCAAGACCTTATTTATCATACGGAACAGCATTTGAATATTAGGAGCAGAGGCACTTTTCCAATGCAGCAGAATTATTTTCCTGGCATAGAACAAGATCACACGCATCAGAATTCGAGCATGTATCGTAGGTATAGAGTCATTAAGCACTCCCAGCAACCCAACTTCTGGAGCAAAAGGAACAGGGAGGTGCAGGGTATTCTTAAAAAAAAAAACAAGTCCTTCCAGTAAGTAGACAAAACAGGGCATGACCAAAACATATGCATATAATCGGCCTCTGAGGAGCTGCACCTAGGGCAGCAGACAGTAAAAATTAGCCCCATGCGGGCCAGCCTAGCCGGCGTATAGTGCAACTGGTGTATAAATTTAAATTGGACATACCGGTCATTCGACCCAATAAGATCAAGGAAGCAGACCACCGAGGCCTCCTCCCACCCCTCCTCAGACAGCCTCCTCCTCAGACAGCCCCGTACACACTCAGGCCTCGTACACACGAGGGGATATGTCCGCTGAAAACGGTCCGATGGACCGTTTCAGCAGACATCTCCGCTCGTGTGTATGGGCTAGCGGACAGATTTCTCCACCCGACAGATTTCAAAGCATGCTTTGAAATCTATCCGGTGGGAATCTGTCCGCCTGACATGTCTGCTGGTTAGTACACTTACCAGCAGACATGTCATCCCCCACCGCCGCCGCGCCGCCGCCGAATGGATTTGGCGCATGCGCGGAAGTGTTTAACTTCCTGGTGCGGTGACGTGGCGGTGACGTGGCGGCGTCAACGTCACCGCCGCGTCACCGTGCCGTCCGGCGGCGGGGAATTTGATCCGATGGTGTGTACACGCCATCGGATCAAACTCCCGATCGGACATATCCGATGGAAATGGTCCGCGGACCGTTTTCATCGGATATGTCCGATCGTGTGTACGAGGCCTCACACTCTCCTGGGTGCTCTCTGGCTCATTCAGTAGTATAGCAGTGTTTATCTGCTTCTTTTTAATCTTCCTGCCCACCTCCTTCACTGACAGAACACACAAGCAAGGAGGGAGGTGCGAGAGAAGGGATGTGTGAAGCTGCTCAGTCGGGACAGGCTGCAGGCGGGGCGGGGCCTAATGCATATTCGTTCCATAAGACGCAGGGACATGTTCTATTATTTTCAGCCATAGGCTGTCAGCCGTAGCCTCTCCGGCCTAGTCTGTCAGCTCAGCCATGCTACTGTCTCTGCTCCCTTTGCCAGAACGCCACTCCAGGAAACAACTACTACTTTGCTGCTAAGACTTCCTACAACAACTGCATAGCTGGGAACTACGTTCATGCCATGAACATCTTGCACCATGGACATTCCATCTCTATGCTAGGGGTTGATGCTATTTTGGAGCATCTCCCCTAGTGGCCTAATACATCTCTACATGCCAAGGTGATATGGTGTAGAGAACCCCCAGACTCCTGCTACGAGGAGAGATGCCTGGGGTCCCTTACTGATAATCACCTGCATGTAGTGGTGTATTGGGATATTGTCCTTGAACTCATTTTAAATGCTAAGCTTTGGTCGCATGTTGTAATGCACTCATGCTTAGTAGCTCAACACCTTTCTTTATGTGACACAGAGATGATGTACAGTATATATCCCCCCAAACTCCTGTTGCGAGGAGTGACGCCTGGGGCCTAATACTGAGTTGTCGCATTGAGAATCGCATTGAAGTCCTTGCTAACCGCAGTTGTGGTTCACTCCGTTCACCTGTGCTGTTACACTCCCATGCTCATCTCCAGGACTTTTCCAGAGCCTCCCAAAGCTTAACAAACTCCTTACCCCAATCTGCCTGTCTATCTCCTTCTCTATTTTCTTTTAGACAATCCCCGAAAACCCTCCTCTTCAGAGAAGCATATCCTACCCACACCAACAACCGTATTTTTATTTTGTCCATCTGATCATCTCCCACAGCTACTACCCTTTGTTCCACTTGACCCTCCCTCCCTATATTGTAGGCTCAAACAAGCAGGGCCCACTGATTCCTCCTGTATAGAATTTTATTGTAACTGTACTGTCTTCCCTGATGTTGTAAAGCATTGTGCAAACTGTTGGCGCTATATAAATCCTGTATAATTATAATAATTATGTATTCACCCAAATGTAGTAACATAAATCTTAGCATACACATTTTTCATATTGTCCTGCTTCATAATTATTATGTCAATACTAAATAGGCTGCATCATGAATAGAAATAGATCATTTAGGTTATTCACCCCTTGAATTTGTTATGGTCACAAAGTTATACATCATTTAAAGACCTGAATAAAATAATCTACATACTAAAGTATTCCATAATTATGTTTTATACTATGTTCTGTATATCACTATTGTATAGGACTTAGGCAAATATATCATGATTGCTTCTAGTGCCATGCTCCCCAACCTTTAAAAGTTGCCTTAAAAATAAAATATATATATATATATATATATATATATATATATATATATATATATATATATATATATATATATATATATTTCCAATTACATCTGGTCACTGCTGACATTCTTTGTCAGGACTGTGTTGCCATGTCATGCTGCTGTGTTCTGTTGCATACCCTTAAATAAAGAATATATATATATATATATATATATATATATATATATATATATATATATATATATTAGGGCTGTGCAAATTAACTTTTAATTAATCGATTAATCTTAAATGTTTTTGATCGATTAAAATTCTTTCGATTGGTACTCACCTCTCCGCCCACTTCTGGGCCTTCAGGGAGTTCCATCGGAGATCCGGTAACGTCACGGACACCGGCGGAGCTTGCCGTGTCCATCTGAAGGGCTCCTTTGCTGTGCATTCATATCTGCATGCTGGCGGGACCTTAGTATCTGCCACACGCAAGGGCTGTTACACTTCCCTCTATCACTTCCCTCTATCAACCTGGGAGTCTACAACCATCCACTGGGAGCTGTGATAGTTCCCTTCATGGGACATCTACATGCCGACGGACTGATTTTAACCTCTCCTCATCTGGATTCAGCAGTGGTATCGTTGTACACATTTTTATACCAGTATCATACTTAGCTACATGTTTTTATGACTGCTTTTGGTACCGTTTGGTATTACTCGCACCATTTTTACAGTTTATGTAGCTACATCGATTTTATCTCCGGTGCAATATTTATTTGGTTACCTACATACTAGGAGGATCAGCTCACTTACAGGCACGCATCAGTTGTGAAGTGATGCCCACCTTCAAAAAAAATTAAAATCGGCATACCGTGTGGTTGGTGTATACCGAAAGACATTGTCGGATGTTTTGTTTGTTAAAAAGGAGATATGTGGACACATTTAGTGTCTAAAGAAGGAGGAAGAGAAGAAGAAGAGAAGGGAGAGCGAGAAAAGGGTGGCAGGGAAGGAAAATATAACAGTATATATATATATATATATATATATATACACAGTAGATAGATAGATAGATAGATAGATATGTCTATCTACCTATCTATCTATCTATGGATATATATATATATATATATATATATATATATATATATACTGTATATATATATATGAATTAAAAGGGGGAGGGTGGGGGGTAAGGGAACTACTATGGGGTTGACAGCACAGGGAACCAAGCTTCCAGAACTGAATACCTTCAGATAGTTAGGAATATTCTAAATATTCATCAGAGAAATGAAACATGTCCCAATGCAACCTGCGTTTATTGTGCTCCTCTGTCTTATCCCCGAGGACCGCAGTAAGGTGTTCCATCCGTTGGATATAGTTTACCCTGGAACACCACTGTTTTATAAGGGGTGGGGTTTTTTGTTTCCACATACTGGGAATACATGCCCTAGCAGCATTTGCTTCGGCAAAGACTTATGCCGCGTACACACGACCATTTTTAATGTCAAGGAAAAAAAAACGATATTTTTCTCGACGTGATTCTTGTCAAGCCTGCCTTGCATACACACGATCGTGAAAAAAATGCTCTAGCAAAGCGTGATGACGTACAACACGTAGGACTGCAATATAAGGCTTCATTTCCAGATGTTTTTATAGCTTAAAGGGGTAATTCCCCCAAAAAACTTTTTTTAACATTGATTGAGGCTCGTTATGTCAAGGGGAATCGGGTGTTTTTTTATTAGAAACGAAGCAATACTTACCGTTTTACAGATGCATCGTCTCCGTCGCTTCCGGGTATGATCATCTGGTCTGGGCGTGCCTATTTGATTGACAGGCTTCCGACGGTCGCATACATCGCGTCACGAGTAAACCCAAAAAAATAAACCCAAAGAAGTGAAAGGCCGACTTGATGCTAACAACGCACAATCACCTGCAGAGCGAATCAGATCCAAAGCATCCTCAAAAGAAGAATAAGTAACTAAACAAATATCATAATCTATATCATCATTCAACGAAAAACCAAAAGGGAAAGATAAATTAGGTATACGTCTAAAAGAACCAGGCTCCTTGGGAACAACACCCAGTGGAGAAACTCTCAAATTAGGAAATGGCGGCATATCGAAAGGACCAGCAACCCCACCATCCTCAATTTCTTTAACAATCTTCTTTCTCACCACATCCTTATGCACATTAACAGAAGCCAAATTATCAAATATAACACAGCCAGAGCCAGCAAAGGAAGGTAAAAGAAAACCATAACTAAAACCTTCAATTAATGTGTCTGCACTCTTGCGATCCAGGTACCGAAGTAGCCACGGCAACATGTTTACCAGTCTCACTGGAGAAACCGCTTTTAAGAGAATGCTCCCTGGAAGGAGTTCCCTGATAACTCGTTGTCTTAAAGCAACGAAAAGCAGGGTGTGATTCAGCACAATGAGCACATTCGTGATTGTATCTGCAACTAGCAAGCCATTTACATTGACCCTCATTGTAATTAAAACAAAGGCCTTTGCGAAAATGTCCAGTAGCAGGCATGGCAGGTTTAACAACTTGTCTCTGGGGTTCAGCCATAGACCGACATCCTTCATACCCCATGTTAAATTTTTATGCACCGCAAGCTTCTGCCAAAATGATTCATCATAAAAGAACCAAGACAGTCCAGGAAAGTTCTTATAAGCTTCCAATATTATTTCAACGTGTTGAAAAAGGCCACTCCACAATTCCGGGGTGACGTTCACCCAAACACTAGCATATATGCTAAATACCTGAAGCCAATTATTAAAACTTTGAGAAACAACTTTACGTCGCTCGTCATGAAGTTTCTCATCAATATCCTTCTTCAACCTACTATCTTTCATAGAAGGGAGCAATGAGAGTAAATCAACATATTCCCCCTTCCATATCTTCTCTTTCTTTGTTAAACTCAAATGAAATCGTGACAGCTCGCACTAAAGCACCTCCTTTAAATGTGATTCTGGCACACCAGAAGATGGTGCTATAAAAGGCAATGACTGCAACCCGGGAGAAGAAATTGCCACATTATGTTCAGCAGTAGACAAATTATCCCTCCACACCGAAATTAACCCAGATTGGTCATTATTTGAAACAGGTAACACAGGTGATGCAGGCAATAATTTGGAAAACAAATTATGCATAGAAAAACCAAATTCATTCAAGAATGAGGCAGTAGCATGCTCACCTCCAGAAAGACCAGGCTGAGAAGCAGGGATGCTGGAAACAGGAACATTCACCATGGGCATAGCTGCAGCAGATTCAGTCTGTGTAGGTGCGGTCGCCTTGGAAACAACATTAACAGCTGACCTGTCCACTGAAATACTCCTGGCAACCTCAGGGTTAACACAAGCTTCACTAAAAGAGCATTGGAAATTGTCAACGCTATCCCTATGGCCACGAAGATCTGGATTACACATAGGTAACAGCATAGGATTTACCCCTGGCAGAGACAGCTGATTCCCTAATTGTTTATCAGTCTGCTTCTTCTTCTTCTTTCCTCCTTTAGGTTCTGTACGAGGAGGCGGGATTCAAATCTCCCGGGTCTCTTGCGTGTTCTCTTTGATGCAATTTCCGCACGCGCCATCATCGGAAATAGGCGAATAGCCGCCGACATCTCGATCTTCACCGAATGAAGCAGATTGCCTCACGGGGTCAGCTGAAGAGTGCCATCGTGAGGAAGAAGTGTCGTTAAAACAGGTTACCGTAACTGACGAAAGAAGGCGGACACCATCATGGAGGGAACCAGGAAACGAAACCGGAGCCAAAGACTTGGATGGAACCGGAGCAGAGGAAGCGGACAGAACCAGAGAAAAACAGCCAGTGGATGCGGAAGAAGGTAACAACAGGCACAACTGGAGCCAACGTTCGCCATCTTCGGTACCGGCCCGCTCCATAACCTGGTGCAACAAGGACTCCATAACAGCCGAATGTACTGCAATGCTGCTTCTTCAGATAACCCAAAACGGTTGTAACAACTGACGCATTTTCTTTTCTTTTAAAGGTCGGGATTCCTGCTGATTGGACCGTTAGAATTACCAATAGCAGTAAGTATATTTCAAAACTTTTATGCAAATTTGTTAACCTATGCCAGTATTCCATGTGTGTTGGGTGGGGACATGTCATGCCCCTCCCCTCAAATTTATTAGGACCTACTCTAATTTGGTGTACAGAGACAGACAGAGTGCCTGTCCCCATCTGCAGTGTAGCAGAGTGGGATATTCACCACTGCTATGCCCTCCCTGTTACTGGTTGTTAAGGACCCTGTCAGCTTCACAGCCAACAGCCACCAAACAACCAATAGTTCTGCAGAGGGTGGAGCCTGATGAGGAAACTGAAACACTCGTTTTTCATCGGGTCTTCTCTCAGCTTGTAAATGACAACAGGCCATCATTTACAAGTTGAGAGCAGACCTTCTTCAGAGGGTTCTTTAGCGAATAGCAGGCTTTCTATTTGCTAAAATTCAATTCACTGACTGCTTTCCAATCACAAGGGGAATCCCTTGAGAAAGTCCTTAATAGATGAAATGCATTGGGGAATTGCCAAGCAGTGGGAGTGTACTGTGTGATCAAGTGCTGAGCTCTCCTGGATGTAGTTTACATTGAGGATTGGGAACATGGTATCTTGGTTCCACTAGTGGTTCTGTGAGGAGGCACTCAACGGTTAGGTGCAATGTTTTACAATCTGTATCATTGTGAGTAGATTTTTTGATAAATTGTGTTTTATTTATGGAATTATACTATTGGGTAATGCCATCTGAATGAGACATTTTGTCGATGGTGATTTAAGAGAACAGCAAGCCATCTCTAAAAACCAGCTTACTACCTGGAAAAATCAAATGCTTTTAATTGCCACTCTAGATATAGAAAGGCATGTTAATCTGGTTAGTACAAGATTACCAAAACTCAGTATTAGAACGTCTGATCAATCGATCAGATTATTAATACTGAACCCAGCGCACAAATGGAAAATACAAACTAAACGGTATTATGCCTGCATAAATATCGTATTGAGGAAGGCAGTATAAGCAGCTATTATATATATATATGTAAAAAATATGTCTATAAAAAGTTATAATACTGATGTACCACAAATCATATAAACATTAACAGCGCTAAACAAAGTTCATGAAGACCTCAGAACTAAAAAATATGTATTACCATATCCTGCTGTAAAAAAAAAAAACACAATTTCTGTGATGACGTGTGTGCATATGAAAGCACACACGTAAATATCTCTCAAAAAGAAAAAGGAAAGTCTTAAACGTAGTACCTCATATGCTGACGCTAATATGAGGCTAGGTGTCAAGAGCAAAGTACTCAAAAAACATATACAACATATAGCATATGTAAAGAAAGCAAGAACAAGTCCATCAGTCAATCAAGTCCATCAGTCAATCCTATACTTGTATAACAATAATGTAAGTGTATTTGACACGATGGGATCCCCCAAAGGGACCTCACTCACCAGATAGAAGAGAAAAATGTGCAATCAAACACTCGCTGTCTCTCAGTTGTGCAGTATGGCTGGAGGACTCCTCAATGGCTCTGCTCATCCCTGGTCACTGTCAGCTGTAATAATCCTCCCATGGGTAAGTGGTCATGTAAGAAGAGAGGATACTCCACATAGTGTAAAACTGTTTTTATTACTTACATGGGCACACTTCAACGTTACAATTACAAGATAAGATTTAAAAGTAGCGCTTGTAACATATCATACGGTGAGCGGCTCTCACTACGCTGTCTGACGGGGGATTCCTCCTCCTGCCGCCGTGAGTCCCGGGATGCTCCTCCAGCCATACTGCACAACTGAGAGACAGCGAGTGTTTGATTGCACATTTTTCTCTTCTATCTGGTGAGTGAGGTCCCTTTGGGGGATCCCGTCATTTCAAATACACTTACATTATTGTTATACAAGTCTATGAATAGAAGTTCCATATTCAAGAGCTCTCTGACTCACAATTATAGGATTGACTGATGGACTTGTTCTTGCTTTCTTTACAAATGCTATATGTTGTATATGTTTTTTGAGTACTTTGCTCTTGACACATAGCCTCATATTAGCGTCAGCATATGAGGTACTATGTTTAAGACTTTCCTTTTTCTTTTTGAGAGATATTTACGTGTGTGCTTTCATATGCACACACGTCATCACAGAAATTGTGTTTTTTTTACAGCAGGATATGGTAATACATATTTTTTAGTTCTAAAGGTCTTCATGAACCTGCCTGCCAGTAAATTAGGAAGAACTGATCTAACTAAGCTATACAGTGTATAAATATATGTACAACACCTGGAATGTATATATATCCTCTACACACTGTAACATTAACTGACTAGCCTGCCTGCCTGCTCTATCTACCTGCAAAAAAATGACACTCTCTCTGTCTCTCTCTGTTCTCTGTTAACTGCCGCAACACACTACACAAGGCCGCCCTGCAGGCGGCCTTTTATAGTGTGGGGCGTGTACTAAACCCCCTGAGCCATAATTGGCCAAAGCCACCCTGGCTTTGGCCAATTATGGCTCTCCGTTTTTGCGCGCTGTGATTGGCCAAGCATGCGGGTCATAGTGCATGCTTGGCCAATCATCAGCGCGCAATGCCGCAGTGAATTATGGGCCGTGACGCGCCACTTGAATTTGGCGCAAACTGGCCATAGCGTTTGAATTTCGATGAACGGTCAAACAGACGATGTTCGAGTCGAACATACGTTCAAATCGAACGTGGAGCTCATCCCTACTGGTTAGTTGCTCTCTTATAGATGTTGGCCATATATGTTGGCCTCTGAGTCTGATGAAAATCATAGAAAGACACCACACTTGAGCACTTTTAAAATAGAAGTTTATTTATTGAACTTTTGTTTTATACTATATATACTTTTATGACACAATTATTTTATTACACAATTATTTTTTAGCACATAAGCACTTTATAACATTAGTATATTGTATGAATGAATTGGTCATCAACATATTTACTTAATTTATATAATTACATTTTTTGTATCATTGTACAGTAATTCCACACTGTTTAGTAAACACTAAAAATATTTCACTTACAGGATAAAAATGTAGTCAAGTGGTAAAAGTAAAATACGACAGTGGGGTACACCAGCAGGTCAGGAATGTAGTGACATCACAACTCTTGTTTCCATCTGACACGTCTCCTTGTAAAAGGCATCATTTGGAGGATCATCTGAGTGAAAGGGAAAGCCAATTCATGGTTTGCAGCATGCTGTGAAATACATGTTTGGAGGCTGGGATGCTGACCATTAAGCATAAGGTCCATTCTGATTAATGCAACTGTGATGATGAGGTTGGCCCTCTAAAGCCCTGTACACACGGTCGGTCCATCCGATGAGAATGGTCCGACGGACCGTTTTCATCGATTCAAATCGACTTTAGTCCGTTTTCATTGTTTTGAACCGATTGTGTGTACGCGGCATAAAGGATACCTCTTTATTCAACGCTTCTCATAATCTCCTGTAATTTAGAGATTATCTATCTGGTAAGAGGCTATTATTTCTTAGAGCACTGGTGGAGCACAGAAGCATTTGATTGTGGATCAACCATGATTGGGAGTTTTGCAGTAGTTTTTTTTTTCTTGAATACCATATGGACACTTGTTTATATTTTATTGTTTTGATTGTTCACATTTTTTGATACATTTATATCACATATTTATTTTTTCACTGTTTTTATAAACATCACATTTAACTGTTGATTAGTACACAAATGCTTACGACAGTGCAACCTTTTTTTTTTCCTTTAGACCTTGCATGAGAGCCTTGGCTGTCCATGATTCTCACTCCTCATTGACTGACATGGGGGTGTGCCATTGGCTCCCGCTGCTGTCAAAGTCAGCCAATGAGAAGAGATATGGGCAGGGCCAATCTGCGGCTCCATGACTGAATGGACACACAGAGCAGCAGCCAGGATCTGGGTGTCCCCTTTGTTAAAGGGGTCTTCCAGATTCTGATAAGCCCCCTGCCCGCATATCCCCACAACCACCGGGCAAGGGTTGTGGGGATGAGACCCTTGTCCCCATCAATATGGGGACAAGGTGCTTTGGGGGGCACCTCAAAGCACCCTCCCAATGTTGAGGGCATGTGGCCTGGTGCGGTTCAGGAGAGGGGGGGCGCACTCTGTCCCCCCCTCTTTTCTGCGGCCGGCCAGGTCAACGTGCTTGGATAAGGGGTGGATTTTAGGGGGCACTCCACGCCATTTTTAAAAAAAAATTGGGGTGGAGTTCCCCTTAAAATCCACACCAGACCTGAAGTGTCTGGTTATGGATATTTGGGGGGAACCCCACATCATTTTTTTTTTATTAACGTCGGGGTTCCCCTTAATATCCATACCAGACCTAAAGGGTCTGGTTATTGAATTTGGGGTGACCCCCATGCATTTTTTTTTCTTTTACTAAAAGTCTGTGTCCCATTGACTTCAATGGGGATCGGAGTCCGGGTTCGGGTTCGGGTTCCCGAACCCGAACTTTTTTTTTAAAGTTCGGGTTCGGGTCCGAACCCGAACATCCAGGTGTCCGCTCAACTCTACTGGTAATGCCTTGGAGCAGTGACATTAACCATTGGTCTACTATGGCCCATCTATAATCAATGCTCCCTCCTGTCCACCAATGGCTAACATAGGGGAACCAGATCACATGACCGGAGTGGCCTGATATACTGTATATAAATATTCTTCTTACAGCATTTTTAAAATTAGTTAGGTATTAGCTGGAATTATACTTTAGCAAGACTTCTAGACTATGCATTGATTGTGACATCTCTTATACTGGTTTTAGTAAGAGGTATTGTCGTGTCAGCCTCTTTGGCCCCTATGACTTATCTTAGCTGTGACTATGAAAATACAAATATAGTGCAATATACTGTTTTAATAGATTTTTTATGTTATATTTTTATATTTTGTATGCAGAACCCAGGAGGAGTATTAGGAAATGTACCATATGTTGATTATTCAATAGAACTAGCTATATAGTTTGTGCTAACTGTTCTAAAATATATAGTTTTATACATAAAACAAGTGCAAAAAATGTATATACCGTATTTTTCGCACCATAAGACACACCTAACCATAAGACGCACCTAGGTTTTGGAGGAGGAAAACAAGAAAAAACAATTTAGAACCAAATGGTGTACCAAAATATTTACCCGTGCCCATGAAATGCAGCCTGAACATTGCCATTAATTCAGCCTGACCTGTGCCATTAATGCAGCCTGAACATTGCCATTGATGAATATATATTTTTTTAAACTTTGTTTATTTGGTTTTCTGCGCATACAGATGTATAAGGAACAAAGGCACAAAATCGGTTACAACTCACATAAAGATTACCATAAAAACATCATTATACATGGCAGAAGTCATCATATCACGTGAATTGTTTCCCCAGGCCCCCAACGGAGGGACCTTAACAACAAGCAATCCAGTATAGTTGCCGTGGACCACACAGAGATCCACACCTTATAGCCACTTAAAACAGTAGAAAGCCATACCAGACTCAGAACAAACGAACCAATCACACACACTCAGACATTCGCATCTATACAACCGCCCCGACCATATCATAAACCCCCCCCCCCATACCCGCTCACCCTTCAGCCACTTACGGCTGAGAGAGTGGTGTATCCTTCCAAAAGGAGTCTGCAATATCAAGCCAGTGCTGCCATATCTTGGTAAACTTTTGAGGACACGCCCTTCCTTTATAAATGCACTTATACACCGGCAAGACCTTATTTATCATACGGAACAGCATTTGAATATTAGGAGCAGAGGCACTTTTCCAATGCAGCAGAATTATTTTCCTGGCATAGAACAAGATCACACGCATCAGAATTCGAGCATGTATCGTAGGTATAGAGTCATTAAGCACTCCCAGCAACCCAACTTCTGGAGCAAAAGGAACAGGGAGGTGCAGGGTATTCTTAAAAAAAAAAACAAGTCCTTCCAGTAAGTAGACAAAACAGGGCATGACCAAAACATATGTATATAATTGGCCTCTGAGGAGCTGCACCTAGGGCAGCAGACAGTAAAAATTAGCCCCATGCGGGCCAGCCTAGCCGGCGTATAGTGCAACTGGTGTATAAATTTAAATTGGACATACCGGTCATTCGACCCAATAAGATCAAGGAAGCAGACCACCGAGGCCTCCTCTCACCCCTCCTCAGACAGCCTCCTCCTCAGACAGCCCCGTACACACTCAGGCCTCATACACACGAGGGGATATGTCCGCTGAAAACGGTCCGATGGACCGTTTCAGCAGACATCTCCGCTCGTGTGTATGGGCTAGCGGACAGATTTCTCCACCCGACAGATTTCAAAGCATGCTTTGAAATCTATCCGGTGGGAATCTGTCCGCCTGACATGTCTGCTGGTTAGTACACTTACCAGCAGACATGTCGTCCCCCACCGCCGCCGCGCCGCCGCCGAATGGATTCGGCGCATGCGCGGAAGTGTTTAACTTCCTGGTGCGGTGACGTGGCGGTGACGTGGCGGCGTCAACGTCACCGCCGCGTCACCGCGCCGTCCGGCGGCGGGGAATTTGATCCGATGGTGTGTACACGCCATCGGATCAAACTCCCGATCGGACATATCCGATGGAAATGGTCCGCGGACCGTTTTCATCGGATATGTCCGATCGTGTGTACGAGGCCTCACACTCTCCTGGGTGCTCTCTGGCTCATTCAGTAGTATAGCAGTGTTTATCTGCTTCTTTTTAATCTTCCTGCCCACCTCCTTCACTGACAGAACACACAAGCAAGGAGGGAGGTGCGAGAGAAGGGATGTGTGAAGCTGCTCAGTCGGGACAGGCTGCAGGCGGGGCGGGGCCTAATGCATATTCATTCCATAAGACGCAGGGACATGTTCTATTATTGTCAGCCATAGGCTGTCAGCCGTAGCCTCTCCGGCCTAGTCTGTCAGCTCAGCCATGCTACTGTCTCTGCTCCCTTTGCCAGAACGCCACTCCAGGAAACAACTACTACTTTGCTGCTAAGACTTCCTACAACAACTGCATAGCTGGGAACTACGTTCATGCCATGAACATCTTGCACCATGGACATTCCATCTCTATGCTAGGGGTTGATGCTATTTTGGAGCATCTCCCCTAGTGGCCTAATACATCTCTACATGCCAAGGTGATATGGTGTAGAGAACCCCCAGACTCCTGCTACGAGGAGAGATGCCTGGGGTCCCTTACTGATAATCACCTGCATGTAGTGGTGTATTGGGATATTGTCCTTGAACTAATTTTAAATGCTAAGCTTTGGTCGCATGTTGTAATGCACTCATGCTTAGTAGCTCAACACCTTTCTTTATGTGACACAGAGATGATGTATATATCCCCCAAACTCCTGTTGCGAGGAGTGACGCCTGGGGCCTAATACTGAGTTGTCACATTGAGAATCCCATTGAAGTCCTTGCTAACCGCAGTTGTGGTTCACTCCGTTCACCTGTGCTGTTACACTCCCATGCTCATCTCCAGGACTTTTCCAGAGCCTCCCAAAGCTTAACAAACTCCTTACCCCAATCTGCCTGTCTATCTCCTTCTCTATTTTCTTTTAGACGATCCCCGAAAACCCTCCTCTTCAGAGAAGCATATCCTACCCACACCAACAACCGTATTTTCATTTTGTCCATCTGATCATCTCCCACAGCTACTACCCTTTGTTCCACTTGACCCTCCCTCCTATATTGTAGGCTCAAACAAGCAGGGCCCACTGATTCCTCCTGTATAGAATTTTATTGTAACTGTACTGTCTTCCCTGATGTTGTAGCATTGTGCAAACTGTTGGCGCTATATAAATCCTGTATAATTATAATAATTATGTATTCACCCAAATGTAGTAACATAAATCTTAGCATACACATTTTTCATATTGTCCTGCTTCATAATTATTATGTCAATACTAAATAGGCTGCATCATGAATAGAAATAGATCATTTAGGTTATTCACCACTTGAAGTTGTTATGGTCACAAAGTTATACATCATTTAAAGACCTGAATAAAATAATCTACATACTAAAGTATTCCATAATTATGTTTTATACTATGTTCTGTATATCACTATTGTATAGGACTTAGGCAAATATATCATGATTGCTTCTAGTGCCATGCTCCCCAACCTTTAAAAGTTGCCTTAAAAAAAAAAAAAATATATATATATATATATATATATATATATATATATATATATATATATATATATATTTCCAATTACATCTGGTCACTGCTGACATTCTTTGTCAGGACTGTGTTGCCATGTCATGCTGCTGTGTTCTGTTGCATACCCTTAAATAAAGAATATATATATATATATATATATATATATATATATATATATTAGGGCTGTGCAAATTAACTTTTAATTAATCGATTAATCTTAAATGTTTTTGATCGATTAAAATTCTTTCGATTGGTACTCACCTCTCCGCCCACTTCTGGGCCTTCAGGGAGTTCCATCGGAGATCCGGTAACGTCACGGACACCGGCGGAGCTTGCCGTGTCCATCTGAAGGACTGATTTTAACCTCTCCTCATCTGGATTCAGCAGTGGTATCGTTGTACACATTTTTATACCAGTATCATACTTAGCTACATGTTTTTATGACTGCTTTTGGTACCGTTTGGTATTACTCGCACCATTTTTACAGTTTATGTAGCTACATCGATTTTATCTCCGGTGCAATATTTATTTGGTTACCTACATACTAGGAGGATCAGCTCACTTACAGGCACGCATCAGTTGTGAAGTGATGCCCACCTTCAAAAAAAATTAAAATCGGCATACCGTGTGGTTGGTGTATACCGAAAGACATTGTCGGATGTTTTGTTTGTTAAAAAGGAGATATGTGGACACATTTAGTGTCTAAAGAAGGAGGAAGAGAAGAAGAAGAAGAGAAGGGAGAGCGAGAAAAGGGTGGCAGGGAAGGAAAATATAACAGTATATATATATATATATATATATATACACAGTAGATGGATAGATAGATAGATAGATATGTCTATCTACCTATCTATCTATCTATGGATATATATATATATATATATATATATATATATATATATATATATATATGAATTAAAAGGGGGAGGGTGGGGGGTAAGGGAACTACTATGGGGTTGACAGCACAGGGAACCAAGCTTCCAGAACTGAATACCTTCAGATAGTTAGGAATATTCTAAATATTCATCAGAGAAATGAAACATGTCCCAATGCAACCTGCGTTTATTGTGCTCCTCTGTCTTATCCCCGAGGACCGCAGTAAGGTGTTCCATCCGTTGGATATAGTTTACCCTGGAACACCACTGTTTTATAAGGGGTGGGGTTTTTTGTTTCCACATACTGGGAATACATGCCCTAGCAGCATTTGCTTCGGCAAAGACTTATGCCCCGTACACACGACCATTTTTAATGTCAAGGAAAAAAAAACAATATTTTTCTCGACGTGATTCTTGTCAAGCCTGCCTTGCATACACACGATCGTGAAAAAAATGCTCTAGCAAATCGTGATGACGTACAACACGTAGGACTGCACTATAAGGCTTCATTTCCAGATGTTTTTACAGCTTAAAGGGGTAATTCCCCCAAAAAACTTTTTTTAACATTGATTGAGGCTCGTTATGTCAAGGGGAATCGGGTGTTTTTTTATTAGAAACGAAGCAGTACTTACCGTTTTACAGATGCATCGTCTCCGTCGCTTCCGGGTATGATCATCTGGTCTGGGCGTGCCTATTTGATTGACAGGCTTCCGACGGTCGCATACATCGCGTCACGAGTAGCCGAAAGAAGCCGAGCGACGGTGCGGCTCTATACTGCGCCTGCGCACCGTCGTTCGGCTACTTTCGGAAAATCGTGACGCGATGTATCCGACCTTGGAAGCCTGTCAATCAAATAGGAACGCCTAGACCCGGAGACCATACCCGGAAGCGTCGGAGACGATGCATCTGTAAAACGGTAAGTACGGCTTCATTTCCAAAAAAAAAACACCCGATTCCCCTTGACAAAACGAGCCTCAATCAATGTTAAAAAAAAGGTTTTTGGGGGAACTACCCCTTTAAAAACGCCTGTCAATGTTTATTTTAGAAAAAAAAATCTTTTTTTTTTTTTTTTGAGCTGGAGCTCAAAAACGCGGCGGCAGCGTTTGAGTGTTTTTGCACGTTTTTGAGCGTTTTTTATTGTCTGGCGTTTTTACAGCTCTATTGCTGGAGCTTCAGAACGCCCTGGTCCTGCATTTTTTTTACAGCTCAAAAACACCTATGCCATTTGCAGCTCAAAAACGCCTATGTGGACATGATGCCATAGAATAACATGGACAGGCGTTTTTAAGCTGTAAAAAACGCTCAGAAAAGTGGCGGTAAAAACGCCAGTGGAAATGAAGCCTAATGGGGAAGTTCCATTCGGATGGCTCCAACCTTTGGGCTGCTTTTGCTGATTTTGTGTTAGTAAAAGTTTGATGAGAGACGATTCATGCTTTTCAGTCTCCATGCTTTTCAGTCTGTTACAGTGTGATAAATGTGCTATTTCCATTACAAACGCTAGTTTTACCAGAAACAAGTGCTCCCGTCTCATAACTTGCTTCTGAGCAACGTGAAAAACGATAACGTGAAAAACGACGGTAAAAATTAGAGCATGTTCTAAATTTTTAATGGCCATTTTTCATGTTGAGAAAAATGCTATGGAGCCTACACACGATTGTTTTTAACCACTTAAGACCCGGATCATTATGCAGGTTAAGGACCTTGCCCTTTTTTGCAATTTGGCACTGCATCACTTTAATTGACAATTGCGTGGTCGTGCAAAGTGGCTCTCAAACAAAATTGGCATTCTATTTTTCAAACAAATAGAGCTTTCTTTTGGTGGTATTTGATCTCCCCTGCGGTTTTTATTTTTTGCGCTATAAACAAAAATAGATCGACAATTTTGAAAAAAATACAATATTTTTTACTATAATAAATATCCCCCAAAAATATATAAAAAACATTTTTTCCCCTCAGTTTAGTCCGATACGTATTCTTCTATCTATTTTTGGTAAGCATGGTGTGTTTACACTCACCTCTCCCCATTCTTCAGCTTCTGTGACCGGATCGTGGGACACCCACGGCGATCGGGTCCGCGGGTCCCGTGGGCGCGGTCACTGAGCTTCGGACCCATGGCTGGGCTCTTAAAGGGAACGTATATATACGTACATGTGCCCAGCTGTGTCATTCTGCCGACATATATAGTCGTGTGGGGGTCCTTAAGGCCACGTACACACGATCGAATTTATCTGCTGGAAACGGTCCGACGGACCGTTTCAGCAGACAAATTCGATCGTATGTACAGGCGAGCAGACGGGTATTGTTGCTGTGGGCATTGTGGGCATTGAGTACAGGACCGAGTTTGGCATCCCAATGTGTCATAAGGTGGCCTGGAGGAAGGTCCAGTTCACCCTATTAAACGCCTTTTCAGCATCAGTTGAAAGAAGAATGAATAGTGTATTAAGATGCTTGGCTCTCACTATAACATTTAGGCCCCATTCACACGGACGGACCTGTAACGGAATGACCTGTGACACCCACAGACTTTTTGAGGGATGGGGGTACTCCTGTGCCAGCGTCACTGATGACTCTTGGGTCTAAGGTCACCCTGTGCCCCTTTTGGGCATAGGGTGACTGATAAATAATTCATGTTTTGCAGGAGATCTGGACATATTACAAGCTGTAAAGGTCAATGTTTCATTCAATGTGGGGACACATGCTTTTGAGGTGTTAATTGTGTCAGCTCCTAAGACCTTTCATTGTCCATTGTGTGAGGCTGTTGAGATTATAACTAAGACTACTACTGTGGATTAAAAATGAGAGTCAGCCTGGCTCCTATACCTCTCATTATGTATGCTAATACTGTTTTATGTGTGGAATGTGTCTTGTCAGCTGTAGTAATTAACTCATGTAATTCGGGGCCCTAACGTCTGACATAGGAATGTGTATTCTGCAGGTGAATAGCTGTTGTCAGAGACGGGACATTTGGGGGATAATTACCCCACCTGAATGTCATTATCTAAAAGAATGTGATTGAAGCCCCACTGTGTGATGAGGGGGGGTGGAGAGTTTCTTTGTTCCTTTCATGCTTGAACTGTATAAAAACCTGAGGGTGTACCATTAAAGCATTCATTCATTTAAAACCAGAGAGAACGGAGCTTGTCTCGTCTTAATTCTGGGGAATGGATCGTGTCTACAGGGATTGTCAGAGTGTCGGCTAAGCTGTCGTGGTTGGGGTGATGGAATGGATATCGTGAACGGTGGTGACCGTAACAGGACCGTTGGGGTCCGCCTGTCAGTTTTGACGGAGGACCTGAACGGCCGTTACCATGAATCCCTATGGAGCGTCGGATGTCAGCGGAGACATGTCCGCTGACATCCGACCCTATTCGATGCGCTAAAAACAGATGTATATGGGGCACGTCCCCATCCGTCCATGCGGATCGGGTAAGATCTGATAAAAAGATCTGAGAGGAGCTTGTCATCCGTTGGCTCAGCAGAGATCTGCGGACTGATCTCCCTCTGAGTTGGCAGGAGCAGACGGACTCCTTCGCGACGGACTGCGACGGAGTCCGCCTTGTGTGAATGAGGCCTAATAGCTCTAATTGTGTTGTCTCAAGCCTCTCTGTGCTTTAAAATATTTATATAACAAAAAAAACTTTGATGTCATTGCATCACAGCTGTAACCAGATCTTTCAAAAAAATATTTAAATGCACCAGCAAGCTTCCCATTTGTAGATGTAAAGTATCACTTTTATTTATTTCTACAATTTATTTTATATCATTGAATTAGAGTTGTTTACATCCCTGTTTTATAGAGCTTATCATTTCTCTAGCAGAATGTATTTACCCTTTTCCTAACTCAAAAAACAGCACCTATATGTTTCCTTTTGTATCAAAGAATATGATTGGTATGATTACATTACAACATGTGTACGTTTCTCCTGGAAATAATTGTACTACAAGAAGAATTAAGATCTTAAATGCAATGATGTTAATTACTTATGGTCATAGTATCTGTGTGTAGTATCTGTCTATGGCCAACTCTGAGGCCGCGTACACACGACCGAGAAACTCGACGGGCGAAACACATCATTTTCCCCGTCAAGTTCCTTGTTCGGCTGTCAAAAAACTCGTCGAGCCAAATTTTCCTATTGACGAGTTCCTCGACAGTTTTCTCGGCGAAAAGTGTACACACAACCGGTTTTCTCGGCAGAATACGTCTCCCATCGAGTTTCTTGCTGAATTCTGCCGAGGAAACCGGTCGTGTGTACGCGGCCTCATTCTTCCATACCCTCAGTCTTTTATGAGGATTGCATAACTGAGTGAGGGTTTGTTTCCTTTAGCAATTAGGTAAAAAGACTGCAACAATGACAAAATAAACTGTTATCTAGTGTCCAGGATAGAGACTTGGTTCCACGTCTCTGACAACAGATGACCAAGAAAATGAGGGCAATGCAGGATATGCATCATCCAAAGCCACTGATTTTACTCTTTGTTTAACAACTAACATTCATTTATGAAATAATAACTTAAATAGATTAATTGCTTGTATGTTCTAGAACAGCGATGGGCAAACTACGGCCCGACAGACCTTTTAATCCGGCCCCCACCGGCGATCTCCTCTTGCCACGATCGCCGCTAATTGAGGCCACGGCTTTGCGGCCTATGCTTCAAAGGGGGCTGGAGCAAGGCGAGCGCAGATAGGCTGTGGGCGCTCCGCCTCCGGCCGCCTCTCGCCTAGTGGGATTGGGGAATTCCTCTCAGAGGGGGCGGTGCCACCCAGAGGCATACTAAGTGGGGGGCGGGACGCCACACACTGGGGGTCAGAGTGACATTTATCTGCCTGCCCAGCGCCGCGGTACAAGAGGAGGGGGGGTTGCGGGGGTGACATCGCGGGAAACCATACATCCACTCCTCTCACAGCCACAGCCTGTTAGCGGTGCTCGGCACACAGGCACAGCCGCGTGAAGCCGCTGCCACCTCCCCCTCCTCTCTGTGTGTACGGAGGGGACCTTCTGTCCATGTGCCATGATCGTCGCTGCGCTGATCTGAGGTACTGAATGGGGAGGGGGGTGTTTGCACTGGGGGTTTGCACTGAGGGGGGTTTCACTAAGGGGGGTGTCTGCACTGAAGGGGGTGTAAACTGAAGGGTGTCTGTGTAACATGCAGGGGGTCCAGAGCTGTAGGGCCATGCCATCAAACGCAGCCATTGTGCTATCAATTGTCACCACTGTGCCATGCCATCAAACGCAGCCACTGTGCCATCAATTGTCACCACTGTGCCATGCCATCAAACGCAGCCACTGTGCCATTAATTGTCACCACTGTGCCATGCCATCAAAAGCAATCACTGTGCCATCAATTGTCACCACTGTGCCATGCCAAATGCAGCCACTGTGCCATGCCATCAAACGCAGCCACTGTGCCATCAATTGCCACCACTGTGCCATGCCATCAAACACAGCCACTGTACGATCAATTGTCACCACTGTGCCATGCCATCAAAAGCAATCACTGTGCCATCAATTGTCACCACTGTGCCATGCCAAATGCAACCACTGTGCCATGCCATCAAACGCAGCCACTGTGCCATCAATTGTCACCACTGTGCCATGCGATCAAACGCAGCCACTGTGTCATCTATTGTCACCACTGTGCCATGCCATCAACCGCAGCCACTGTGCCATCAATTGTCACAACTGTGCCATGCCCTCAAAGGCAACACTGTGCCATCAATTGTCACCACTGTGCCATGCCAAATGCAGCCACTGTGCCATCAATTGTCACCACTGTGCCATGCCATCAAAAGCAATCACTGTGCCATCAATTGTCACCACTGTGCCATGCCATCAAATGCAGCCACTGTGCCATTAATTTTCACCACTGTGCTATGCCATCAAACACAGCCACTGTGCCATCAATTGTCACCACTGTGCCATGTCATCAAAAGCAATCACTGTGCCATCAATTGTCACCACTGTGCCAAGCCAAATGCAGCCACTGTGCCATGCCATTAAATGCAGCCACTGTGCCATTAATTGTCACCACTGTGCCATGCCATCAAAATCAATCACTGTGCCATCAATTGTCACCACTGTGCCATGCCAAATGCAGCCACTGTGCCATCAATTGTCACCACTGTGCCATGCCATCAAAAGTAATCACTGTGCCATCAATTGTCACCACTGTGCCATGCCATCAAATGCAGCCACTGTGCCATTAATTGTCACCATGGTGCCATGCCATCAAACACATCCACTGTGCCATCAATTGTCACCACTGTGCCATGCCATCAAAAGCAATCACTGTGCCATCAATTGTCACCACTGTGCCATGCCAAATGCAGCCACTGTGCCATGCCATCAAACGCAGCCACTGTGCCATCAATTGTCACCACTGTGCCATGCCATCAAAAGCAATCACTTTGCCATCAATTGTCACCACTGTGCCATGCCAAATGCAGCCACTGTGCCATTCCATCAAACACAGCCACTGTGCCATCAATTGTCACCACTGTTTCACGCCATCAAAAGCAATCACTGTGCCATCAATTGTCACCACTGTGCCATGCCATCAAAAGCAATCACTGTGCCATCAATTGTCACCACTGTGCCATGCATCAAACACAGCCACTGTGCCATCAATTGTAGTTTTGTAAAATAACTCTTTTTATGCTTTTCTACCTTAAATTTTTTCGAAACATTTAATGTTACAAATTTAAATTTAATTTATATTAATTCACACATACACACCGTCCATCTACTCTTGGTCCGGCCCTCGGGTCCAATATATGAACCCATTGCGGCCCTCGAGTCAAAAAGTTTGCCCACCCCTGTTCTAGAACAATGTATATGCGTGAATTGAAACATTATGACAACTTGGCAGCAACAATAATACCCAAAATACATTGTAGCAGAGCTTCCATTTCACGATGCAAATAAATCCAGTTAAATTGATTTAAAAAATAAAAAATATTTACTTTCAATAAAATTATTACAAGATGAACTACCAAGGCTGAAAGGAAATCAGTGATTTATATGGAATACAATTTATTGATTTATTTGTATAATTCATTATCAGCACATTTAATGCTATCTGAAGTTTTAATTATATTTCTCCAAATGACTTTTATTGCAATGTCACGTTCAATTTTTCTTCTTTTGAAGTTATTTTTTTGCAATCTAAATTACTTTGTATTTATTGTGGGTGTTTGACAGTGTGTGTTATTATTATTTATACTATACGATATAATAATGATAAACAGCTATAGAGTTGCATGGGTTGTCAAATCGGTGTTGTTTTGAATGAATTAAATTACAAAATTTACAGAAAAAATGCTAAGCTGACTACTTTATTATTATCTGCCAATTCACTCAAGTGGAATTATGTGTGCATAAAAAAAGAACATTATTAACCACCAGTTAACACATTTGTACCTTACTGCCTCAATAGATTGATGTGTTGTATTCCGTATAGATGGGTATTGTTCCACTTTAGACACACTTTTATTTTATTTTTATTTTTTTATGGATCAATATTCTTTACTTTATGTTAAATATTTTTATTTAATATAGAATACAAAGTATAGTAGCATATGTAGGACCATTTGTCCTGCAAAGGCCAACATGGTCAGAGAAACAACAGGTGTAAGGCAAAATGTAAGGCACATAGAATAAGTGAAATAAACATGTAACTACCATCGCAATCATTGAGCATATGCTTGGTAGAGTATAATAATGTTAAATATCTGGCTATAAGGAGAGTGTTGGACCCGGGGTCAGGGAGAGCAGACCCACCATCCAAAATGGGATCATACTGTGGCCGGTGCCCTGAACACATGAGTGGTACCTTGTTGTTGTTCAGCAAGTCCAAAACCTAGAAATAAACCTGGAGGTTATATCATAACACATATTACAAATTGGATGATGAAAAAAGATGGCATAATCATAAAAAAAACAATCGAAAAGAGAACAGTGATGGATATAGAATGTCGTCTTCGGAAAAGTGAACAAACACCAGAGTTGGCTGGGTCAGTAAAGGTGAGGGCCTAAACCCATCACCAGAGGAAAGAAGAGAAGGGGAGCAGAAGAAAGAAAAAGAGATGAATGAGGTGAGAAGGAGCGGGACCGACTAGAGGAGAGTGGGAGAGAGAGTGATCGATTTGACGTCAGAGGTGTAAGGGAACATTTATAAAAGGTTGCCCAAGGTTCCCAAACATTTTCAAATTTCTCAGTGCAGTCCACGAGTATACTTATTTTTTCTTGCGTCATAATCAAATACATTTTTCTTTTGGCTAGTAGTGCAGAGACAGTTGGCGTTTTCCAAGCTTTGGCTAGGATAAGTTTAGCACACAAAAGGATGAAGAAAATTAGGCATTGTATACTCCTGGATGCTTCCCACACTAGAAAGATGAGAAGGGTGATTAGGGGAGACGTTGTAATGGGGGCTTTGATGACCTTACGTATCCTGGAGAAGACTTTGTTCTAGAAACTCATTATTCTGGGGCATCCCCACCACACATGTAACATATCACCCCTAAGGTTACACAACCAAAAGCATAGGGGCGGTGATATCAGTTATAGCTTGGCCAGTCTCGATGGGACCGTGTACCATCTAGAAATTACTTTTATACTTGCTTCTGCAAGGCTAATTATAGTAAAGGCTAAAATCCAGGGATATACCGCATTTATCGAGGTATTGTGCACTCTGGCGTATAGCGTGCACCCCTAATGTGGACCTGTAAAAAAAAAACATTTTAGTACTTTTAGTATTTACAGTTTTGGTGTCTTGGGCGGCGTCCATTGGTGGCCTTGTCCGGTCCGGCGTCCGTCTTCGGCATCAGTGGTGTCCTCCCGGCTTCTCCAGCACACGCCTCGAGTCGAATCCCCGCTTCCCGCGCTTGCCCGCCTCCGCCGACATATACTGACATATACCGAGTGCAGTACACTCGGGTACATTCGGCTAGGCTCGGCTTCACTCGTGCTCACGCTCTGTGACATTTATGCGTGAGCCTGGCCGAATGTACCCGACTGTACTGCACTCGGTATATGTCGGCGGCTCACTTCAAACTGAGTGCGGGAAGCGGGTATCGGCGTATATCGCGCACCCATGATTTTCCCCTTATTTTAAGGGGAAAAACGTGCACAGTATACGCTGATAAATATGGTAGCTGAATATGCAGATTATGTACATATACTGTATGCTATATGTTTTACCTGCCAAAGGTTTTGTGTCCATTCAGCCCTGAGATTTAAACTTTTCCCCATAGAACAGCACAGAGGATGGGGATGTAATCTCTTCCTGCTAAAAAAATTGAAACCACACAAACGCCCTGGTCCTGATGGCCTTTCAGCCACCTACTATAAAAAAAATTCAGACCTCCTTTCCCCATTACTAGTTAAAGCATTTTATTTTCTCCTATAAGACCAAACTTTAAAACCTGAAACTCTGACAGAGGTTATAACAATGTTACCCAAACCAGACACATACAATACCTCCTGCTCCAACTATCGCCTAATTTCCTTTCTCAACCTTTGACATCAAACTATTAGCTAAGATTATTTCTACCCACCTGAACCCAATTATCAGGTCTCTGATTCATAATGATCAAGTGGGCTTTATCCTTGTCCGACATGCAGAAGATAACATCCGCCGGGTGGTTCTTTTGGCCCATGCAGCACGCTCCCGTGAAATACCCTCTTGCTTTGTATCCCTAGACACCTACAATCGAGGCCATCTTTAATATTGATTTGACCCTGGGAAAAGATTTTCTGAACTAGTAATGCAATATGTTCCCATCTAATAGGACCTCAGTAATCAGTCCAGCTCTGAGAACATATTTATAAAGCATAAGTTAGTTGTAGTGCCACAGAGTATACAATTGTTTGGGGACCATTATTTATGAAGATTTTTTTTTGCCTATTATTTTTAATAATGACAATAGATATTATTTATTATTATTATTATAAAGAAGTGAGACATACATTGTAGAGCATATAAAATATGTATCAATCTATAGTACTACTAAAATGGCCCTCTAATGTAGTCCAACTCTGCGCTTAGGATAATAACTCAAAAATCTCTGTACAGATGCCTCTGATAAACAATAATATATATATATAAAAGCAGCTGCTAAAAGAAAATAACAATCATATAAAGCAGAAAAAACTTTCAGACTAGTATACAGTCCAATTTCAATTCTGCAGCAGCGCTGCAAACCTTAAGTTTGTAAAAGACACAGTAAGTTGACCGTCCGGGATTGCTTGAAAATTGTGCTTCCAATCACCAACAATGTTCACCACGTGGGGGGAGAAAGAAAGTCCCCTTTGGGGAAACACTTACCAGATGGTAATGATCAGAGAGCCCATCAATACATTTCCTTTAGTCACCGTCTCGATCTTATTACTCTCCAGGTATATTGGATCAAAAATTCGCAAGTGTGTAGGGAAAGAAAAAATATCTACATAGAGCAGTATCGTTTGATAACGTTTAATAGCCCAAAAATAGATCCCCCTTACAAGTGCATGCGTACCATAGTTAAATAAGTTTCAGGCGCTCTCAGAAGAAGTCCTAAACGACGAAACGTCAGAGCGTGGTTGTTCAGCACCTAACCCGGAAGTGACGCGTGCGCTCCACACGGAGGAAACCAGGAAACTGCAGGAAGTCCTTCCAAGCGGTCCTCAGGTATCCAGTGAAGAGTTCACACACACACAGACTGATTTTAAGTATCAGTAATTTGCCTGAAACTTATTTAACTATGGTACGCATGCACTTGTAAGGGGGATCTATTTTTGGGCTATTAAAAGTTATCAAACGATACTGCTCTATGTAGATATTTTTTCTTTCCCTACACACTTGCGAATTTTTGATCCAATATACCTGGAGAGTAATAAGATCGAGACGGTGACTAAAGGAAATGTATTGATGGGCTCTCTGATCATTACCATCTGGTAAGTGTTTCCCCAAAGGGGACTTTCTTTCTCCCCCCACGTGGTGAACATTGTTGGTGATTGGAAGCACAATTTTCAAGCAATCCCGGACGGTCAACTTACTGTGTCTTTTACAAACTTAAGGTTTGCAGCGCTGCTGCAGAATTGAAATTGGACTGTATACTAGTCTGAAAGTTTTTTCTGCCATATAAAATATGTAGCTCAAGCTGTTAGATTTTGATCATGCCTGCCTGTCTTCTTCACTCTTTCCTTGGTATTCTGAGACAATAAATTGTTAGAATAAGTTGTTTTTGAGCCTTCTAACTGTTATAATGCTTCTTATTTTCCACTGAAGTATTCTTGGCCTCTCCAGCTCTCTGAAAGGTTGCTGATTGTGTTTTTAAGCAGGCTCTTATTGTCATAGCACTCACAGTAGCATGAATTTAGGTATAGGCTCACTTATGTTTGACTTTTTAAAAATTGTTTTTTACTGTCTAGTATTGCATTATATTTGACAAGTCTTCTAAACTCTAGGAAACCACTTACATTTTCTTGTCTCTTCAACAAGAAATAAGCTGTCTACTCTTATGTTGATAGATATCTTTATTAGAATATTTGTCTATTGTACTTTCATTTCATAACATTCAATGTACAGTTTACATTTGTTAAATGCATACAATATATCACTGCATTAAATTAACATACTGTACTTACCTTTGTTGTTTCAGTGCTTATTAACAGAGGAGGGGAAGTGAAATATTAAGGGTTATTTACGAAAGGTAAATCCACTTTGCACTACAAGTGCAAACTACAAATGCAAAGTGCACTTGAAATTGCACTGAAAGGGGGCACATCCGTGAAGCCGTCTAGGTAAGGCATGTTTACCTAGAGCTCCACTCTGACCGGGACATGACAGCCTGATGTAATAAGCCATACCGGGTAAAAATTATCCACACATCATCTACATTATCCCTGGAGTACAGGAGCATATTTTGAGGACATGTAAACTACATGCAAATCTAAACATAAAGGGCCAGATTCAGGTAGATGGGCAAATCTTTATTTTGGAGTAACGTTTGTCATTTACGTTACTCCGCCGAAACGTTATGAGCAAGTACTGTTATTCACATAGCACTTGCTCTTAAAGTTGCGGCGGCGTAGCGAAAATGAGCCGGCGGAATTCAAATTGGGCGGGTAGGGGGCGTGTATTATTTAAACTAGGCGCGATCCCGCGGCGAACGTACTGCGCATGCGTCGACTGTCAGTGCGCATGCTCCAAATTCTGTCAGTGAACGTCAATAACGTCAATCCCCATTCACGGACGTTTTACACAAACGACGCTAAACTTTTTAAATTCGACGCGATGACGACGGCCATACTTAACATAGGATACTCCACCTAGGGGGCATGTTTTTCTTTACGCTGCGTATCGCTTAAGGAAACGTCGGAAAGTCACTGCGTCGGGCTCGCGTATGATCGTGAATTGCCGTCTCTCGTTGATTTACATACTCTCGGCGTAAATCAGCGGGAACGCCTCGAGCGCCCATTTTAAAATTGCAGTTCCGATACGACGGCGAAATACAATTACGCCGCTCGTATCTGAACTCAATCCCGGCGTATCTTGTTTTCTGACTACAGAAAACAGATAAGCCGGCTCAAAGTGTGAGTTATGCTGGCAAATCACTGATACTCCAGCGTAACTCTACCTGAATCTGGCCCTAAGTGGTAAACTAACAGGTATCACTGACAAAAGCTGCATCTAAAATGGCTGCATCACAGCCTCATCTCACCTCACAGCTGGGCACACAGAAGCAGCACAAGTCTCCCTCCTCAGCAAACAAAAAAAAATAACCTGTTATAGATACAGGTATGACAGTTTGTCGTGTTTAGAACTGTTCCTGCACAAAATGACATTACTATAAGAAAAAAGTCATTTAAAACTGTTTGTGGCTTTAATGTAACGTCTGTTCCCTGCAATATGGATGAAAATTATTGAGAAAAATAGCATGGGTTGCCCCCCCTCCAGGTCATTACCAGCCCCTTTGGCCCTATATACTTTAAACAGCAGTATACAGGTGGTGCAAACAAGACAGGGACTGTAGGTTTGTTGTTAAGTAGAAGGGGCGTGGCTTGCGGAGGAGCCGAATGGCAGCTTGATCCCGGAGCTCCGTGCCTGCTGAGACTGAACGGCTCATAGCGACCCGCCGGACACGGTATTTGGCCGCTTTACCCCGCGTTTCAGCTCGGGAGACACTCGGGGACATGTCCAGGAAGCGTAAAGAGCAGAGGAAGCCCCAGCGGCTGACAGACTTCTTCTCTCCTCACAGCCACGGAGGTAGGCAAGATGGCGCTGAGTCAGCGTCCACACCAGCGAGCGCAGCGCATGGCAGCAGCTCTGGGTCAGCTAGAGGATCGCAGGGAAAGTGTTCCCCTGATGTGATGCAGGCTCTCTCTCCCTCCCCAGTGTCTGGCAGCCCGGCCAAAGCCAGGTTTAGATTAGATAAAGAGGGAGCTGCTCAAATAACCAGCCCTGGTTAAAAGACATGTTGCTATCCTTGCGTAGTTCACTGCAGTCTGACATGATGCAGTGTATGCACAGATTTCATTCGGATATACAGGAAGTGGAATCTAGGGTGGAGCATATCGAGCGCAAAATGGGGGAATATGCGACCACCATTAACGGAGAAAAAATGTTTTTTAGCCCAAAGGGAAGCACCAAAGAAGGGTGCCCCTGTAGGCTGAGCGGCTACCAAGGCAATGACGGACAGTAACTGAATATAATTAATTTGTTTATTAATAAATAAGTTGGCAATTGCGAAACGCGTTGACGTCATACGCGGATGGACGCTGCGACCACGGACCTTGTATCACGGAGGGAGATCGCAACTGCATAGAGGAGCTGTTTGAGAGCCGATCGAGGGCTAGGAGAGTGGGAGAGACTCTCTTCAAAAGACACCCCCTGACCCACGTCCAGAGGGAGAGCTGCAATAGATCCATTCATGGACAGTGCGCTGATCCCGGCGGGTGGTCATTAAGCCTGAGACAGCACGAATGGGGGCTATCACTGATTGATGGGACGTTTTGCTTGATACCAGCAGCATCTTTTCAACCCATATACCTTCACACGGCAGTCAGCCTCCATTACCGCACCATTGGAGTTGGGTAAGATCCTTTCTCATTGTATATGGAACTCCATACAGAGTCTTTTCTGTTTACTTTTCTGTTTACTTGCCGCCTCCCTGTAAATCCTGGGCTTTCAATCAATTAATGCAAGGACTACACAACGATGACATACTAGTTCATATTGGAACACCATCATTCTTGTCCTTATACTTTTGATTACCCATTGAATACTGTGAAACTAAGACATTCACCCAATTACAGGGAATTTTGGCTCCAAATAAGGACTCATCATATGACCCACTTATTCTCACAGGATCGCATCTCCTCATGATTAAGCAGTTTTTTTTCTTGGATATTATCCATATAAGACAAATGAAAAAATCCCATTTTTTTGGACTATTTTGCGAACTTCATTTATTAATTAATTAATAGCTATATTACTAGTCAGTTAGAATTTTCCACTACAGGATATTTTGTCTTTACATAAATCCTACTATCTCCCCCCGGGGTCCCCCCCTTGCTATTCCCCCTAATTTTTGACTCTACCCATACGAGCACGGTAGTTATACCTTCCGGGAATAACAACGGGGTCGCCTTTCATCAGCGTCCGGACTGCTCTTCTCTATTTGTTATTTGTTTTTGTCTGTCCCAGTTGTGTTTTGTGTGTTGTATTTTGTGCACCCAATTGCATTTTTTCATGGGTGCAACATTGGCCGGCCACTACAGCTATATACATAGCTTTACTTGGTTTATTAAAAACCTTTGAACTTTTTATATTTTTGATATTGTCTAACATACATTATCCAACTTATTTATTAATAAACAAATTAATTATATTCAGTTACTGTCCGTCATTGCCTTGGTAGCCGCTCAGCCTACAGGGGCACCCTTCTTTGGTGCTTCCCTTTGGGCTAAAAACCATTTTTTCTCCACATATGCTTGGGCTATGGTGGTGACCTCATCTCCATGAGGAGTGACAATCTGGATTTTTTTGCTGTTTTTGTTTTCAAGTAGGGATTCAGTTTTTTTTTTTTTTACATAGACCACCATTAACGACCTGGTTGATGCACATGATGAAAGGGAGGGGGAAGCGGACTGGATAAAAACCAAGCTCGCAGATATCGAAGACAGAAGCAGACGAAACAACATAAAAATGAGAGGGGTCCCCGAGTCAGTTCTGCAAGCGGATCTGCGCTCTTTTTCCCTCTCTCTATTCAAGGAGCTTCTCCCTGACCTCTCTGATATAGAGCTCACCATAGATAGAATATATAGGTTGCCCAAGCCGTCCTTCCTGCCAGAACAGGTTCCCAGAGACATTATCTTACGTCTTCATTTTTTTCACGCCAAAGAGCAACTAATGGAGGTTATGCGCAAAAGAGAGAGAATCCCCTCGCACTATCAAAACTTGCAGTTTTTTGCGGACTTATCCCAATTTACCCTACAAAAACGTTGAAACCTGACTACTGTCACTAAGGCGCTGAGAAACCACAAGATCGTCTATAGATGGAGTTACCCTGCCAAATTGTTTATCACTAAAGATGGCCGCACGCACTTGGTGGAATCTCTTGATAAGGGTGTGTCTCTGCTGAGGGAGTGGGGGATTATCCCTGAAGATGCGGTTGCCTCCAAATCCACTACCAGATCTGTGTCGCGGTCTGTTCGCGAATGGAAAACAGTTACCAATAAGAACGCTAAATCGCACACCTAAAACCGTTTGGGGCACTTACCTACTTGTTATGTTCCAGCAGGAGCTCACAGAGAGCCTTTTGGCCTGGACTCATCCCCATTTTAGCCTGTGCAGCTGCTCCGCTGCTTACAGGTATTCTTTCTGAAAATTTCAGGGTGTATACCCGGTACCTATCGGTTATGTACCAGTTACTTGACTGTTTTGTTATTTTTCTGTTTTTGCTATTCTTTTTTTTCCTTATGTTCCTTCTTTTTTCGACTCCTCATTCCCGACTGTTCGGGCATCGCACTTCACATCGGCAGGGGGCGGGATCCTATACTCGGACGGATGGATACGTCGGTGGTCCTCTCGGCTATCTCGGATGTGCGCAGAACATATTTGACTTTGTTAACCCCTCTTTGATGTGCACTACTTTCCTCAAACCACAGCCAGGGGGGTCATCAGAGGGGGTTTTCTCCCCAAAGATGAGCCTATGGTATGTTGTTAAGTAGAATCTGTTTCTAATTTTGAACTGGTACTTTTATAAAGTGTAGCTCCAGCCAAAACATCTATTTTTAAGCTTTTTGGAAGACATAAAGAAGGGTTATCACCCCTGTAACATTTGTTTTGCTGTCTGTGCATATCTGTTCAAAAGATTACACCTCACTTTCTGTCCCAATGACAAATGTTTTTTGAAAATGTGAGTTTTTTAGTGAAACAAGAATTGGTGATAAAGCAACAGTGGACAGGAGATGCCTCTTACAGAAGAGAATTTCCCTCACTAGGGGTAGATTTCCTCTCACTTCCTGTTGTCTCCTTGCGTTTGCAAGTAGGAGTCGTTTGTAAGTTGGATGTTTGAAAGTAGGGGCCTGCCGTATATACTCTGCAGACATTTGGGCCCTAAGTGTTGGTGTTGCCACAACACTGTAAGCCCTCACAGTTAGTCTTGGTGGGTGCTGGAACGCCCTGCTGTGAACTATTATACCAAGAATTGTAATTACATGCCCCTGTTGAACAGGGGCAGAAAAATTGGGCCTTTGTTGGTGGTGGTGGTGCTGGTGCCAAAACACTGTAAGCCCTCACAGTTACTCTTGGTGGGCACAGGAATGGGCCCTGCGGTGAAATATTAGATCAAGAATTGTAATTACATGCCCCTGTTGAACAGGTGCAGAAAAATTAGGCCTTAGACACTGGTGCTGGTGCCACAACACTGCAACCCCTCACAGATACTCTAGTTGGAGCGCAGGAATGAGCCTTGCTGCAAAGCATTGCATCAAAAATTGTAATTACATGCCCCTGTTAAACAGGGGCAGAAAAATTGGGCCTTAGCCACTGGCGGCGGTGCCCAGAACCAAAAATGTTCTTACAAGCTATTAGCATGATCATTGAGGAGGAAAAGTATAGTCACTCAGCATAACAGGATAGTCACTCAGCATCAGCATAGGCAGTCTTGAAGGGATCTGAAATAATAATAAAAAAAAAAATCAGTTACATCAGCATCAGGTGCTTGGTAGCTGGTGGTGATCCAAGCCAAATTTATTTTTATGAAGGTCAGTCGATAGACCGAGTCAGTGGAGAGGCGCACACTGTGATCAGTTACAAAGCCTCCAGCAGCACTGAATGTGCGTTCCAAAAGAACACTGGATGCAGGACAGGCCAGTAGCTCAATTGCATACTGTGCAAGCTCTGGCCAGTGATCCATCCTCAAGACCCAGTAAGCCAGAGGATTTTCAGTGGGAAAGGTGTCCAAGTCTGATCTTGCCCCTAGGTATTCCGCACAATGTAAAACAGACGCTAGTGTTGGTTGCTGGAACCTGTCATACCTTGGGGCTGCGGACTAAAAAATTGTCTGAACGCATCGGTCAGATGGCCACCTTCTCCACCGCTCCTTCTGTGACTGACCGAAGCCTCAGCAACACGTTGAACTTATTTAACTTTTCCTCTTTTCCTTTTCTATATTTTTTTTTGTGTTTTTTCATTTATTTTCCCTCTTTATAGTTTTTTTGATAGATTTTTTTCTGATTGATTGCCGGCAGTTGCATGCTTGCACTTTGGGATCGCCGCTCTTTACTATGTCTTTAGTCTGTGAATGGCTGCATAATTGTTTGTGGACATCCAGGTGAACCCAGGGTGTCTCCAATTGATGGATGAATACCAGGGCTACTTAAGGACATATGCTGGATGTCTGTGCATGCTCTGAAGAAGCTTGGTCATGAGTGAAACTTGTAAGCATTACGTCATCATGCACCTCGTTGTGAGGACACGGTGGTTCCATCTACGCAGGTAACCCCCCTCCACATACCCCCACCCCATCCGGGTAACCTGAAGAGACACAGCACAGTATACCTGAGATTGCTATAATCACGGATTGGACTCTGCTGCATGGAATGACAAATGCTGATGTATTTTCTGCCTCTTAAACTGGACAAACACTTCCTTTCTACCATTGAGTGACCTGGACCAATCCTTCATATATGGCAAGTCGACCTGTGAATGATCGATTCAGATGAGAATGACATATGACAATGAACATGAGCTGTATCTGTCTCCATTCGCTTGGGGAGGAACTCTATTTATGTATACACAGCCGTAAATGCCTCCTTATCTAGTATTGTCATTGTCTACTCCTCTGAAGACGAATGTCCGATAGTTATTTGTTTATTCGAACACATGCAGAAAGCAGTCATGGTGACTTCTATGTACTTTTCCCAAAGTGCTAGCAGCACGTCTCAGTGTTTGCATGAATTTTCTACATCCCCCACTACGAGCTGGTTTATCCAGCAAAGAGTCTTTTATTAGTAATGACTTGAGTTAAATACTGGTGTGAGAAATCAAATCCTGCAGGATTGTGTGAGTGGTGTGTATGGTTGGTTTGTGGTGGCCACCCGTGTCTAATAACACAAATGCCATTGTTGAGGTAAATGTGGTGGAAGTGGGTGTTATTATCTACTTATTCTATGCTAGAGTTATTGTGGAATTTAATAAAGAAATTTTAGTCTTTCATATCCCAGCAGTTCCTTTTTGATGAATTATTTTTAGTATACTCTTTCTTTTTTTCTCTTTTCCTATTCAACAGGAGCACAGCAGAGTCTTTGGATATGTTTGACCAAGGCAAAGGCAGTTGATGAAAAGAACCTGGCAGTTTAAATAGCCAGGAGGGTCTGGCTGTGGGCTTGACTGACGATCAGGAGATGAACAACAAGTGAGCCACTGTGGAACGATGAGTTCTGGCAATTAGCTGACAGATGAGCAACCTGAGCACAGAGAAGGAAGGACTGAGAGCCCAGCCCTTACAGTGACTCCATGTATAGCAGGGGAGTAAAGGGGGATGCCATTATAGTGTAGTATTCTACATCTAATACAATTGCCAAAATAAAAATTGCACTCACTTAGTACATTAAAACAGCATGCATGAAATAGATGTGACCCAAGACCCACAAGCACCATGCTCTTCTTGGACCAGAAGTGATGTCACAGGAACCTGAAACTATGGACTCCACCCACCGCGTTTCTCTGTGCATGTGGGTGTATTCAGGTGGTAAAAAAACTCTGATCTCCACACTGCATATACTGCCGTACTTGTTTTTTAAAGTGAGTGAGTGAGAAACTTATATAGCGCAACACATACAAACTGAATCACCTCTGGGCACTTGGTATCCATTCCTTAAGTAAGAAGAGATGGGTTTTGATTTTTTTTCTAAAGGCCAGGTGGTTCACCTCCAACCGGATGCTGGTTGGTAAAGCGTTCTATAATCTGGGTCCTTGGACTGCAAATCTACATTCTCCTTTGGACTTGTATCTGGCTTTGGGTAACAGGGGTAGATTTTGGTTGTTGGATCGCAGAACGTGATTGGGGTTGTGAGCTTTTAGTTTTTTGCATAGATATTGGGGGGCATTTCCTTGAACACACTTAGGCCACGTACACACGATCGAACATGACTGCTGAAACTGGTCGGCAGACCAGTTTCAGCGGACATATCCGATCGTGTGTACGGCCTAGCGGACAGGTTTCCAGTGGACAAAAGTTTTAAAACATGCTTTAAAACTTGTCCGCTGGAAACCTGTCCGTCGGATATGTCCGCTGGTTAGTAAGCCTAACCAGCGGACTGAAATCCCCCGCATGCGTCGAATGGATTCGACGCATGCGTGGAAGCATTTTACTTCCTGGTTTGCGGACGTCGCGGCGTCAATGTCACCGCCACGTCACCGCGATGTCTGTCTGCGGGGATTTTGGTTTGATCGTGTGTACACACCATCAGACCAAATGATCCCCGAAGACATGTCCGATGAAAACGGTCCGCGGACCATTTTCATCGGACATGTCTGCTTGTGTGTACGCGGCCCTAGACATAGTGGGCCAGATTCCTGTAGAATTGCCGCTGGTGAAGCGTAAGCCATTTACACTACGCCGCCGCAATTTAACAGAGCAAGTGCCGTATTCCCAAAGCACTTGCTCTGTAAGTTGCGTCGGCGTAGTGTAAATGACTCTGCGTATCCCCGCGTAATTCAAAAGGGGCGGCTTGTATTTAAATTAAGCGCGCCCCCGAGTCGATCGAACTGCGCATGCGCCGGCCTCAAAAATAGCCCAGTGCGCATGCTCCAGCTCACGAGGGAAAAAGTGAATGAAACCGACGTGAGCATCGTTTACGTAAATCCCTATTCGCGAACGACTTAGTAAAACAACGTAACCGACGGAGAAAGACGACGCTGACCCGACGCCATACTTAACATGGCAATGACGGAACTTCGTAAGGTTACCCCTTAAGGGGTAACCTTACGCGTACGGAAACAACGTAAATGACGACGGAGCGGTGTAAAAACGTTCGGGAATCGTCGGATTAGGCTCATTTGCATAGGCAAATGAGAAATCATCCTAAAGGCCACCTTGCGGCCAGCGATGTCATTACATCTTCGATCCGGCAGTGTAATTGTTTTTCACATGTCGGATCTTCACTGTATCTATGCATAAGTGATTCTAGAAATCACACGCATAGATACCCAGTAAAAAAAACAGAGATACGCCGGTGTTTCCTACGAAACACCGGCGTATCTCTTTTGAGAATCTGGCCCAGTGCCTTGAAAGTAATTACCGTATTTATCGGCGTATACCGCGTACTGAAAATCAGGGCAAAATCGTGGGTGCGCGGTATACGCGGATACCCGCGTTCCCGCGCCGCTTTCGAATACTGCGCCGGCATATACCGAGCGCAGTACACTCGGGTATAGTCGGGCAGACTCGGCTCCTCTCATGCTGACGTCCTGGACGTACAGGACGTGAGCGCGAAAGGAGTCGAGCCTGCCCGATTATACGCGAGTGTACTGCGCTCGGTATATGCAGGCGCAGTACACTCGTGAATAGTCGGGCAGACTCGGCTCCTCTCGCGCTAACTAATGTTTAGTCTTCTTTGGTAACAATAAAATCATTTTATAATGTTTACATATATCAATAATATGCTTGTATATCATTGCACTATATGTACAAAATTGTGCTTCAATCTAAGGTCCTTATAAGGCATAATTCCCTGTGAAACGCGTAGACCACTTTTCTCAACTCTTTAACCAGGACCAGCACATGCATCTGGACAGATTTACAGTAACTCTGGTTTTAACCAATGTATTCACATTTTTTTTTATTTGACCATTTGTATATGGAAAATAAAGATTTGTTTATTTTTATTTTTTAGTATCTGTATTCATTAGACCCTGCAAGGTACATGCAAAGTTCCACCCCATTTTTGTTTTCACTTGGTAATTACATTTGTAGGAAAGTTAAATACTCACATCTGGTCAGTGGCCTGCACTGCAATAGATATAAGATATGGCTGTGCTCAAGTCCAAATAGCTTTACACACATACAGTATATATAACCCACGAGGTGCTAATGGGGCATGACCATATAAACACTAACAAATCTAAATCAACCTTTCACATTTCTTGCACATTTTGCATTAAAACAGGGATTTGTGGTTCACATACTATGCAATATCACTTTAAGCTGGGCAATTGTGTAAAAGTAGGGATAAGAAGAAATAAGAGAAGTGCGACTAAGTGTAGTAGGTTTGGTTATTTTGTATTAAAACTTCCCCCCAAGGGGTTACTCACATGATAAAAGTAAAAATGAGCTCATCATAGAAGGGGGTCTGTGATTCCAGATGGAGGAACAGTGCATGCAGCCGTGGGGTGGATCGCTAGATGTGCCCAACAGGACGAGGAGGAGGAAGTCGGCTGGTGTGCATGCACCAATACAGCATGGCACATGCTCCGAAACACATCGCATTGCATCCTTGTCTTACTGACGTCACCTCGCCTCTACGCTTCTCTCCACGCTGACGCTGCGCTTCACCGAGGCTACGAGATACACCAGCTGACTTCCTCTTTCTTACCCCGTGGGCACATATCAGAAATATGAAATGTTGGGGGTAACATAACATTTTTGAATCTATATGGCAAATGAGCCATGATGAAACTGAGCAGAATTTACATTTCACAAAAGTTTTAGAGGAATATAAAGGACTGTTACTAAAGTATGGGAATATGGATGCTGCACATCTTTGGCAGGTGTGCCAGCAGTAACAATAATGGTGATGGTGATGGTGACCTAATAAAGTATTTTGTGGGAATCAGAGAAGGAGGTAAATGGGACCTCAAAATTAAACAGGCTGTCATGCAGGGCAGGCTACAAGTAGTTTGGTTATAGAACAAGTATAATCCTGCTGTTAAAGAAAGTGACCCCTTTGCTGTAAAAGCAAAGAGGGAGTTTAATGATACAACAATAAAAGCTAAATTAAGAAAGCATGTACTTATGCTGCTTATCTACCTTGACATTTTTTTTATGTTAAAAAAAAAAAAAAACCTTCATACTTGATGGGGACTAACTAATTTAACCTACTGCAATTAAAAAGAAAAATTATGTTTGACATTGTTTTTCCAATCCCCAACAGCTCCGAAGAACAGTTATTTTTTCTTTGTAACCATTCTTTATTGTTATTTTAACTACTTGTTACACATGGTGCCTAATCTAAATAAAATAAAATGTCTTATGCCGTGTACACACGATCAGTCCATCCGATGAGAACGGTCTGATGGACCGTTTTCAACAGTTAACCGATGAAGCTGACTGATGGTCTGTCGCGCCTACACACCATCGGTTAAAAAAACTGACCGGTGGACAAATTTAAAAACATGCTTTAAAATTTGTCCGCCGGGGACATGTCCGTCGGACATGTCCGCTGGTCAGTACACTCACCAGTGGACATATCCTCCCGCACAAGCGTCATATGGATGCGACGCATTCGTGGAAGTTGTTTACTTCCTGGTGCGGTGACGTGGCGGCGTCAACGTCACCGCCACGTCACCGCGCTGTCTGCTGGCGGGAATTTTGATCCGATGGTGTGTACACGCCATCGGACCAAAATAGCCCAGCGGACATATCCGATGAAAATGGTCCGATGACTGTTTCCATCGGATATGTCCGTCCGTGTGTACGCGGTCTTAACCGATGATCGTGCCTACAAACAATCGTTTTTTTGCTATCGGTTAGGTATCCATCGGTTAAATTTAAAACAAGTTGGCTTTTTCTTAACCGATGGTTAAATAACCGATGGCGCCCACACACGATCGGTTGGGAACGATGAAAACGGTCCATCAGACCGTTCTCATCGGTTTAACCTATCACGTGTACGCATCATTACATGCTTTCTCATTACAACCACAATAATACAATTTTAAATAATAATGCTTTACCACAATGTTCTTAGAAGGGCATGATATCCTATATATTTATTTTATACTACTATTACTAGGTAAAGAATAACTCCAGTATTGCTGAGGAAAAAAAATGATTTTAGGAAACTTTATTGCAGATACCTACCTGTTTCTGCGCTTAACAATAGTGTTTATATGCTCTTGTCTTTTGGATACTTATTTTTGAATGAAAATTAATGGTTCTTTATAAGTGTGGCTTGGACATGAGACTGTGAGGACGCGTCTCGTGCGAGCTCCGGCGCTGACACATAGTTTAATCGTATTTTTGCATTTCTTGCTCGAATCCAACCCCATGGCCAGCATGGTCAGGAAGTCGGGAAAGACACAGACCAAGAGGGGAGCATCCACGAGTTCCATCCGCCGCTTTCTCGCTGTAGAACCGGAGGATGTCTCGGAGGCGGATGGACTAGGCCGCTCACCACGTGGGATCAGCTCCGCTTCCGGATCCAGGTCTGCCGCCAGACACCATTCTCCTGCTTCCTCCGGTGGTTCGGACTGCGACGGAAGCCCCTCGGGACACTCCAGTGTAGCGGAACTGGTGAGTGGACTCCTGACCAAGTCAGACCTGGCCTCGATGCTGTTGAGCTTGGAGAAAGCTATCAAAAAGGAACTTTCCGGGGTTCGAGCTGACCTGGGCCAGGTCTTAGAGCGCGTGGAGGAATCAGAGCTTCGCCTTGATAGACACGCTGCGGCGATAAGGGATCTACAGTACACCACACGCTCTCTTGCCATAGCTCACCGAATGGCGATGTATAAGATCGAAGATCAGGAAAATAGGAACAGGAGGAACAATATCCGTGTTCGGGGTCTGCCCGAGGCTACTAGGGATGAAGATTTGGCGGCCTCCATCCGGGGGGTTTTCAACAAGTTACTGGGCAATGCAGCGGATTATCCCCTGAAACTGGACAGGGTTCACAGAGCCCTCCGACCCCGTAACATGGCTTCTGACATGCCTCGAGACGTGATATGTAGAGTGCATTATTATGAGGAAAAGGAGCTAATTATGCGAAAGGCCAGAGAAGCATCCACACTGGATTTTGATGGCGCCACATTATCTTTCTTTCCTGACTTAGCGAAGGAAACCCTAGAATGGAGGAGGGCGCTCAAACCGCTAACGGAACAGCTCAGGGGGGCCTCAATTAACTACAGGTGGGGGTTCCCCGCAGCCCTGATTGCTAACAGAGATGGGAAGACGCTTTCTGTATGGATCTCAACATCGAACCCCCGGAGCTTCCCAGGTGGCAAGATGGCATCCCGACTACTCCCCCTGCTCCAGAGGTTCACTGGAAGAAGGTTTCCCGCCGACGCCGCTCGGCCACTGCAGCATCCACTCCTACTGCTGATTGAGCTGGCTATGCTCTTTTCTTGGTTTGCCTCAACGGACATGCCTTTCAACCCTGGTCATGCAAGTATTCCCTGACTACACACAGTTTTTCAACTTCTGTTTTTATTTTTTATTTTTTTCTTTGAACTCATGGAACTAAGTGATCTCCGTGGCTACTAAATGTCCCCTACGGTGTTTGCTTAGAGCGCCCTTAATGTCCTAGAGGCCGGTCAGTACACAGAGACACGGAGGATCCAGAGTTGGGCTATACAGGTTTTCGTTATACATGGGGCTATGTTGGATTCTTTAGTATATGACTAGTACTCTTTTAAATTCTTTGGTTTTACTGTGCCGGCGCCGGACCCTGCAGACTATGTATGACCCCTGTGGCCATGGGTGGTCTGGTTTTGGATACGGCCCTACTCCCGTGTACGGGTCGGCTGGAGACCCGGTTCTCCATGGCGGCAGCTCGCTTTGGGACGGCCTGCGGCGGGGGGCCGGGTTTCTCGTCGCTCCGTCTGTTGCACTGCAAGGCTTTGCGTGCAGCTTGGAGTCAATTCCTTACTGTTGTTTCAATGTTATTTCTCATGGTTTTCTTTCTCTTTGCTTTCCTCCTCTCTCCCTTTCTTTTTCCTTACTCTCCCCTCCCCCTCTTACCACCAGCTCCGCGGTTTGTTATTAAGCTGATTTTCTCCTCTGGAACCTATGGCCACTCTTAATTTATTATCCCTTAACGTAAGGGGGCTTCATGCTCCCGGCAAGCGCCATACTCTTTATAGGGAACTTAAATGCCTGAAAGGCGATGTAATTTATTTGTAAGAGACACATTTAACACATACCACCTCTGTAAGGCTCTTTGCACAACACTACCCTACGTGGTATTATAGCCTCTCGGATATACCTAAAGCAAAAGGTGTGGCTATTGGGTTCCGGAGGGGATCTTCTTTTGTTTTAGAAGACTCGTTGGCTGATCCGTCCGGCCGTTATTTGTTCTTGAAGGGCACTCTGGGCAATATGAAATGCACCTTTGCTAACCTCTACGCGCCAAACTAAGGAAAGGTGAGCTTTTTGACCTCCACTCTAAACAAGCTGAGTGATTTCGCGCAGGGATGTGTACTGTTAGCAGGGGATTTCAATGTGCCTTTGGAACCCGCGCTAGATATTTCACTGGGCAGGTCTTGCATTTCCCATAGGTGTATTGCGCAGGTTCGCAAGAGATTACATGAGGCTCAGCTCATGGATGTCTGGCGAATAATGCACCCGCGTGATAGGGACTATACGCATTTCTCCCACATGCATAGCTCCCATTCCAGGATAGATTTTTTTTTGTCAATCATCACTATTTGGATTTGCTCTCAAAATCCCGAATAGAAGTATCCACGATCTCTGATCACTCCCCCATCAGTGTAACTTTACGTATCCCATCCCTGCCTTTGAGATCCACTAACTGGAAATTAAATGATTCCCTTATCACGGACGAGGTAGATAGGAAGGAGATTGATTCCTGGGCATCAGTTTTGCAATGGATTGAGAAAATCCAGGGGTCTGGCGTGGTGATGGAACCATGGGTGGTAATGTTCCATTGTACGAGCGAGCCAGCAGGAGCATACTCTAAATCGATTACTCCCCATCTCCTTAATGCGGCCAAAGCCCTCATACCTAGGTTCTGGAAGCAACCTACTGTTCCAACAATTCCCCAATGGCTAATGGAAGTAGATCACATCTACCACATGGAAAGTAGCACGCTGACTCTTCGTAATAAGGCTGACCTGGCCCATAAGATTTGGTCCTGCTGGATCGCTTTTAAATTTTCTTCTATGTATGCGGATGCTGTGGCAACAAGTTCTTAATGATTATGTGTTGGTAATGCACTGTTACGGTTCAGAATGTCCCGTGGTGGCTGGTATACCCCCCTCCCCCTTCTTCCCCATCCTGCCCCTTCCCCCCCTCCACCTTTTCTCGCTGTAACTCTCTGTCTGCTCTCTTTTTTCTTCTTCATTTTTCTTTCCTCCTGATTCTTTCTTCTTCTTTTACTTTTTTGCTATACACACAGATCTGGATAACTGGTGTTTCAGCATAGAGACACGTATTATTGTGAGGTTCAATACATAGATTTGGTCTTTATTGTATGCTAGACTTGAATATGACCGTTTTAATACATGCTACCTGTGAAGATTGTAACCTACCAACGTTCTAATGTACGTCCTCATGCTGTCTGTGTGTCATTTCGTACTGTGTTGATTTTCTTCCTTTTAATTTCAATAAACACTTATTGAACAAAAAAAATAATCAACTGGTGTACTCTCAGTGTTCTGATAAAGAAAGTCAGTGTCTGCATCCCTTTAGAAGTAATTACCATTAGGTGATTGGACCAAGTGAATATTCTTATTTTTATTTTTCTAGGCACTGATAACGCAACAAAGTAATAACATAAAATAATATTGATTAACATAAAAGGAACTATACAATGTTAAAAACATTTGGACCAAACCCCACAATAGAAAACAGCATTCTTAACGGTAACCGTCATGTGTCTGTTAGAGTGGAGCAGGCCAAAACCTTGTCCGGTTTCATGGAATTACTGCTTCTTCAGGAGCATATGTATAATATATAATATAAAATTGACAAAAAACAAGCAAAATTATACAATACAGTAAGGTAAAATTACAACATTTTAATATATGAAAGAGCAGTCGATTATCAAAAAAGTGTCAAATGCTCACCTAAAAATGGTTTATGGACCAGGCATGGGCTCAGAGACCCCCCGCTGCAATTAAGAGGGAATAATGTGGCAAGCTCTAGTAAAGTAAATGCCTCCCCCCTTTCCCCCCTCCCCCTTCTTTTTCCCCCCTTATCCCATTTTTCTCCCCCCTCTTCCTCCTCCCCTCCCCCTCTATCCCCCCATGGCTTCCCCCCCACCTTCCTTCCCCCTCACCCCCCTATGCCCACACCGCCCTTCCCCTTCCCCTCCCCTCCTCACTTCCCCTACCCTCACCCCCTCCCCTTCTCTTCCCCTCTCCTCTCCTTCCCCCCCTTTTTCACAGTTTCCTTTCTTCCCCCCTCTTTCCTTTTCCCTTCCCCATCCCCCCCTTTCCCTCCCCTTCACCCTCTTCCCCCCCCCCTTTTTTTCCCCATCTTTCCCTCTTCCTCACTTCATTCCCTCACCTATTCACATCTACACGTGGTGGCCCCTTTTTTGCTATTATATTCTAATTACCATCATTAAAGGATTCCATTTTCTTTACTAGAGCTTGCCACGTTATTCCCCCTTGTTTCCCGCGGTGGGTCTCTGAGCCCATGCCTGGTCCATGAACCATTTTTAGGTGAGCATTTGACACTTTTTTGATAATCGACTGCTCTTTCATATGTTAAAATGTTGTAATTTTACTTTACTGTATTGTTGTTTTGCTTGTTTTTGTCAATTGTTTATTATATATTATACAGATCCTTCTGAAGAAGGGGCAATTCCGTGAAACCGGTCGAGGTTTTGGCCTGCTCCACTCTGACACATGATGGTTACCATTATTAAGAATGCTGTTTTCTATTGTGGGGTTTGGCCCAAATGTTGTTTATTATGTTAATAAATATTCTTTTATGTTATTACTTTTTTGCGTGATCAGTGCCTAGAAAAATCCTAGTCAACACTCCCATGACCAGTGATTATTTATGGGTTATACGGCATCAGCAGCCCTCACCCTATATTCACTTGGTCCAATCCTCTATATTCAAGTAATCTGGATGGTGGCACATTCTTGTACTTTTCTATTCATCAATCCTAATTGAGGCTATACTCAACATTTTTGGTAATAACCATTAGGGAATGTCTTACCAAAAATTACATTTGTGTTGCAGAGGATACCTAAAATATGACTATTAACTTACTATAGACATCTGGAAATATCAGTGAGCCAATCACACAAGCAGGAAATTACATTTTTGGAGATGTTCTGTACAGCAAAAAAATAGAAAAGTAATTGTTAATAACATTATTGTACAACAAGGCTTTTGTAGCAAGTGTATATGCTATATTATATTTTATTTTCCCTATTTTATTTGCATGAAAGTAGAGTTACCCTTTAGGATACGTGGTGGATTACTTATAAATCAGATCAAGGGATTGAATTGGATGAACCATCAGTGGAACTCATTATAAAATACCTTATCTCTAAACAATTACCGTTCCTGCAAGTGGTTTAATTGTAATTGTCACAGTACTTAAACATTGATTTTATAGTTATCACAGCAAGATATAAAATAAAAATAAAACACTTAACATATTGTTTGTTACAGTAACTATAGCTGTTTCTCTTCCTTTTCTGTTTTATTTTAGTACAGTTGTAGTAGTGTGACCTAGTTTTGTGAAAGCTTGGAAAAAGTTTTTAATGTTCTATATCTATACTGTCTAAAATGTCTTTTTTTTTCCTGCATGTTTTTCTACTCTGGACATTAAGTTCTGGAGGAAAATTTCCAGGCATAATACAGTAAATTTAGAAAGTATATTACTTCTTCTCCTTTCTTTTTTTTCCCAGAGATAAACTTCTCTAACTCTGCTTTGCTTTCATATTTACCTTACTTATTCCCACAAATCATTATGCAGGGTTTGAATCCTACAGTATTATGACATTTAATTTTGTTTTTTTCAAAACAGATGGGAAATATAAACCATTAATCTGTTTATTTTCCTCTGGGGTTACCATTCCATCATTGTATAGATACAATGGGAACACCAACCAAAAACACCAAAAACTTTAAATGTACTGTAGTTAAATAAATAAATTACTTCAAATCCCAAAATGATATATATCTATATATATATATAGATATTATATTACAGTAACTACTGTATTTATTGGCGTATAACACTCACCTTTTTACCCTGAAAATAGAGGGTAAACTGTGCCTGTTATTGCGTGTTATACGCAGGGGGCTGTGGAAAGTTTTTTTCCCGAAACTTCCCTCTTAAAGTTAGGGTGCGTGTTATACGCCTGTGCGTGTTATACGCCTGTGCCTGTTATACGCCAATAAATACGGTATATTATACTAATTAAAAAGACATGAGGGCTGATCAACCATCATACAATTCAGCTATAATTGCAAAAAACACATATACAGTACATAAGATAACATGTATTACACAGATCAAACATACAGTTTTATAAATACATCAACATTCCTGTTTATTTATGTGTTTTGAGGTCCACAGCCACTGCCTGAGAGATGAAATATGATGTAGAAAACATCTTCAGTTAAACTGTCCCCCTCATGATCCATACCAAATACCACGTGTAGTTTTGATGGGAATCCAAGTCGGATCCCTGTCGCTTCTATGACGGCTTTGTCTCCATCGCTGCAAGCCAGCTAGGCACTGGCTCCCACGATGGGGCTCGTAGGTGATCAATCTCGCCGAGATTAGTTAGGACTACAGAAATGCAGGCCTGTAGCTTAACCATATATTTGCAAATGTGTGCAACCAATTCTCTGCTTTTAACATACAAAGTTAGACAGTTGAATTCGGCCTGCTGTTTGGTTGGTAAGTTTGAGCCTGGTTATCACATATACAACTTTATTTATACCTACTGTTGGCATTAAAACACATCTCATTTAAAGTCCCAAACCCCTTCTTTTTTTGATCAATCATTTGCATAGTTTTCATATTGTGTGTGCAATTTAACCACTTCCCTACTGCCGTACGACTTAATACGGCCGTAGGGACGTCCTGAATCTCTGACAGGCCGTGTTTTTATGGCCTGTTCTTAGAGAGGCCACTGGGGGGCGCGCAAGCGCCGCCGTCGGCGGCGCGCGCGTGCCCGCAGCATCGCTGACATGCCGATGCGCGTGGATGCGGCGGCCGCAGGGACAAGACATGGATCTCTGTGTGTAAACACAGAGATCCATGTCATGTCAGGGGAGAGAGGAGAGCGATCTGTGTCACTTGTACATAGGGACACAGCATCGGTCACCTCCCCCAGTCACCCCCCCCTCCCCCCACAGTTAGAACACAATTTAGGATACACATTAACCCCTTCCTCACCCCCTAGTGTTAACCCCTTCAATGCCAGTCACATTTATACAGTAATTAGTGTATATTTATAGCACTGCTCGCTGTATAAATGTGAATGGCGCAAAAAATGTGTCAAAAGTGTCCGATGTCTCCGCCATAATGTCGCAGTCATGAAAAAAATGCTGATTGTCGCCATTAGTAGTAAAAAAAATAAAAAAATAATAATGTCCCCTATTTTGTAAGCGCAATAACTTTTGCGCAAACCAGACGCTTATTGAGATTTTTTTTTTTTTTTTTTACCAAAAATATGTAGAAGAATACGTATCGCCTAGACTGAGAAAAAAAATGTTTTTTTAAAAAAAAAAAATGGGCTATTTATTACAGCAACAAGTAAAAAATATAGTTTTTTTTTTCAAAAATGTCGCTCTATTTTTGTTTATAGCGCAAAAAATAAAAACCGCAGAGGCGATCAAATACCACCAAAAGAAAGCTCTATTTGTGGGGAAAAAAGGACGCTAATTTTGTTTGGGAGCCGTGTCGCACGACCGCGCAATTGTCAGTTAAAGTGATGCAGTGCCACAAGCTGAAATTTCACCTGGTCAGGAAGGGGTTTATGTGCCCAGTAAGGAAGTGGTTAATTAATTTATTAAGTATAACACAGAGGTTATATGTACACTCATATCTTTTGAGCATACCAAGAGTAATATTTTGAGTAGATATGTGCATTCCCGTTCGTAACGAATGTATTTCCGTACGAATTTGTTAATATTCGTACCAGCGAAACAATGTGAACATACGAAAAACTGAAAGAACCAAAATACGAAAACGACGGGATTACGAATGAGCCAAATAACGAACAAGCGAAAATACGAACAAACGATTCGACAATCTAACAAAATTACGACAAAACGGAAACGGTAAAAGAACGAAAATGACATCTATAACGAATGATTTGCATTCCGTATTTTAAATCCTTTGTTCGTATTTTTAGTCGTATGTTCATATTTTCATTTGTGTGTTTTGTAAATCTGTTTTTTTCTGTCTGTTCGTAAATTTGTGTACTTGTATCATTTTTTTGAATGGGCAGTGAGTGTAGTTAGTGAATCAGCTTCTCTCTTTTGTGCCGAGTACAGTGTAAAGCCTCGTATACACAATCGGACTTCAAATAAACTTTTCCGTGGATTTTCGTCTGAAGGGAGTTCAGTTGGCCAGACTTTTTTGAAAACGAACAGAAAACGATTGTTTTTATGTTTGTTGGCAAAAAAGTCAGACCGCGTGTATAGGGCTTAACAATAGTTAATACAGATGAGCCACGTGTTGAAAGTGCCGCGAATCCCGCAATGTATTTCCGAAAGTACAAAATGACAAAAAATACGAAAATTATTGTCTAACAAATAACTAAAATAAATTAAACAGAATTACGAATCATCCCGCATGTACGAAAATAAAACGATTATACGAAATACGAAACGATTGGAATACGAAAAAATCGCGTCTTACGAAATACGCATGGGTCCGAATAGGAAAACGTGCGTGTTACGAAATTACGAATCAGTAGGAACCTACGGAACGATACGAAACGGAGAAAAAGTAAACACTTTGGGCCAGATTCAGGTATACGTACATTTGCGCAGCGTATCCGAGACGTATCCGTATCAACGAATTCTGGTAGATTTTTGCCCGTACGATACGGCGGCGTAGTCTATTTCTCGCCGCGTAATCGAAATACGCGTTTAGGGGGCGTGAAGCATTTAAATTAGGCGCGTCCCCGCGGCGATCGAACTGCGCATGCTCCGTTCAGAAATTTCCCGCCGTGCATTGCGCGAAATAACGTCGATACGTCATTCGTTGTTTGAGTAGCGTCGTTTACGGACATTCCTATTCCCGGACGTTTTACGTCAAAAATAAAAAAAGACGTCGGAAAACGTTGATATTCGACGCGGGAACGATGGCCATACTTAACATGGGCTGTCTAATATTAGACCAGCAAAAAGCTGGTATAGTTTTACGCAGCAAAAAGATGACTAAAGATGTAGTAAGAGATTGCGATAGACGTTCGTAATTTCGTGGATAGTCGGCAAAAGCTCATTTGCATACCCCGACGCGGAAAACGACGGGAACTCCACCCAGCGGCCGCAATTTTATTGCAGCGTAGATCCGAAGGCATACGAACATGTAAGCCAGTCGGATTGAAGCGCAAAGCCGTCTTTTCATGGTTTGAGGATTCGAACTAGTGAAAAAACGCGTGTAATTAGAAAGTACTCCGGTCTAACACTAGTTAGACAGGAGTTACGGCTCTGTGAATCTGGCCCCTCTCTTTTCCACTTGCTTTATAATTAGTTTAGTTTATGAGACTTAGTAAGCACCACATTCCTTATTCTTTCTATTTACTAATTAGTGTGTGAACACCATTTATGTTGGCTGCTACTTTTATTAGTTTTAGAGTAATATCACCCTTGTACTGTAGTTTGTGCATTAGTATTCCCTCTACAAAATACTACACAGTCCCTTGAAAAAGTTTGTCTTGTTACAAACAAAAACTTAAATATATTTTATTGTGATTTTATGTGATAGACCAACACAAAGTGGCACATAATTGTAAAGTAGAAGGAAAATGTTAAATGGTTTTTAACATGTTTTACAAATAAATATCTGACATGCATTTTTATTCAGCCCCCTCGTCAATACTTTGTAGAATAACCTTTTGCTGCAATTACAGCTGCAAGTATTTTTGGGGATGTCTCTAGCAGCTTTGCACATCTAGAGATTTACATTTTTGCCAATTCTTCTATGCAGAATAGCTCAAGCTCTGTCAGACTGGATGGAGAACATCTGTAAACAGCAATTCTAAATTCCTGCCACAGATTCTCAATTGGATTTAGGTCTGGTGTTTGACTGGGCCATTCTTACTGCTTTGATTCTTGAATATGCTTTGATATAATCCATTCTATTGTAGCTCTGACTGTATGTTTAGGGCCATTGTCCTGCAACCACCATGTTTCACAATGGGGATGGTGTATTCAGGGTGATGTGCTTTGCTTTTAGGCCAAAAAGTTCAATCTGGTCTGACCAGATCACCTTCTTTCACATGCTTACTGTGTCCCCACATGGCTTCTCGCAAACTGCAAACAAGACTTCTTGTGGCTTTCTTTCAACAATGACTTTCTTCTTTTCACTTTTCCAAGGACAAATTTGTGGCGTGCATGACTAATAGTTGTCCTATGGACAACTTTGTGTTGGTCTATCACATAAAATCCCAATAAAATATGTTTACATTTTTTGTTGTAACATGACAACATGTGGACAATTTCAAGGAGTATTAATACTTTTTCAAGGCACTGTACATCAAACAACTAATACAAATGTTCTTCCTACACATGGTTTACATATTTTATAAATTACCAAACAGGTTTGCATTGGTTGTATTCTTATCTGTCCGAGGCATCAATCATACAACCTAGGGTGCTAAGAAATGGACCACTTGGCCAACTGGGGGACCCAGTATAGAATAACAGACAGAGATTATGTTTTATACAGAGTCCCCAGGTGATCCATTGTTGACATCATAGGCTGCATAGTTGCTCTAATGGTTGGTTCAGTGTTTTTAGGTCTATATTATTATTATTTCTGTTCACATGCTTGAAATCATCTTTGGTTGCTTGACAGAAAATAATACAAGCATTACTGACCAGGTAGCTAATCAATTGCATTTTCTTTAACATATCACCAAGTCCTAAGGAAGTGCATACTTTACCTTATGTATGTATGTTTTATACTAAAAAAAAAAAAAAAATGGACATGGTTTTCAGATTTAAAGTACCGTATTTATCAGCGTATCATTTTAAGAGGGAAGTTTCAGGAAAACAACTTTCAACAGCCCAGATGCCAGCACATTACACAGATTCCAGCACATTACATAGATCACAGCACATTACACATAGATCTCAGCACATTTCACATATCTCAGCACATTTCACAGATCTCAGCACATTACCTAGCCCCAACCCCCCCATACACTACACAGCATTCCCCCCCTGCACAGTACACAGCTCCTTTACATTACACATCCCCTTGCACTCCCAGGAGACTGTCAGCGTACTTACTGTAAAGTTTGAAAACAAGCACTGCCAGATCCCTTCTCATAATACTGTGTTCCCTCGGCTGGTCACATGATCGCTCACCTGTGATGTTTTCATGTGACCTCTCCTCCTCCAATCTGAAGCTACACTCAGAGGGGAGGAGGAGCAAGAAGAGGAGAGCGGCCAGGGCTGAATGAAGTGTTATATTAAGTGTCTCCTGGCCCGCGAATATATATGTGAAGGGACTCACATCGATTTTTTTCATCTTTTTAGTACGCCAGGGGGCTGTCCCAGGACCAGGAGAGGTGGGACAGCCAGCATGACACCCCGCCTAATCCCCCCCCCATTGGTAAAAGACAATGATATTGGCGTATAACGCTCACCCACAATTTCCCCCTGATTTTAAGGGGGAAAAAGTCAAGTTATACACCAATATATACGGTAATTTAGTTCCTTGTGGCTACATATAAAGTCAATTATTTTGTTGGGTGTTTTCATGGTATCTTCTGACACTTATTTGTTTAATTTACCTTTGTTACATGCAGTAATATTAATAAATCATAATGATAATGTGAAAATATAAGTTATGTGCAAATAACCTGCAAACTAACATTGAAGTAACAATGTTTTTTTACTCCCATAAAACATTCAAAACAGCATAAAAAAATGGCTTCAACTGATCTTGATTATAAATCCATATGTATTCTGCAAATGCATCAGCATGATATAACAACAACAAAGATCAAGAGATGTGGGATTTTTTAGGTGCTTAATTTATAGAACCATACTTCAAAATCTGTTAAAAACAGTAATATTTATTAAATCACATAAAAACATAGATACATCCAACTGTCATCTCTCATTAGAGGTAGATAACCAATACTATTTGATATTATTGTTGATTCCACACTTGTATTTCAACGTGTTTCGCCATGTAGGCTTCTTCAGGAAAAGGTGTGGCAAAATAACTACTAAACAAACAAAGAAGCATGTGTCAGAAAAATACATATATGCAAAACATATCATGTTACATTCATCATAAAAAGATTGCAAATATACGACAAAGATAACAATGCACCCCATCATTTGGCAAAAGTTCCCAAACATGGCTTCCTACCTCAATATGGTGATGAAACCATAAAAGCAAGTTCACAGTGAAGGGAGTTTGTCCTTGGTAGTCGTGTGCATCTGCCAACTAGGTATACAACCGCCAAGGTTATATAAAAAGCACCTACAAAGTCCTGCATCTCTTCCTCTTTGTTGTTCTAAATGTACATATTTATGGGATGTTGGTGCCAAATGTTGCTTTTTTGGATAAATCTGGGCTTGTCCACATAACATACCAGATGATATAACAACACTCCGTTTTTTTAAAGAATTTTGCTCTTCTTCTGCACTTCCAGTACTCCTGGCAGCTCATTAAATCTCAGTGCTGGATTGTATTTGCCATTACAGAAGCATCCTATTTCCAACATTTTTACTGTTAATTTTGTCAGACAATTATCAGTAAAATGCAGTACTTTCTCTATAAGAAATGCCACATTAAACTGTTTTAATTTACTTTAAGACATGTTAAACCACTATGAAATCTTAATACTACCAGTCTTTAAAATGTGACTTTTATACATAAATAATAGTAATTACTTTTATGTATATGGATCCTCCAAAAACTTTCAGAATTCAAATTATTCTAACATATACTTTCCAGCTACTGTAACCTTAAACAGCAATTAGTAATATCAGCTATTTTAAGCTAGGAAGAGCATGTTGAACACATGCTATTGACTTTTCAATGACTACCTATGTTTAGCAAAATACCTTTTTTCTCAAATGTCCATTTACAATTTGAATTATTTTCATACAACTAGCTTAACTCTTATGAGTGTATAATTAAAAAATGTATAAAAAACACATCACTTATCAACGAGACACATGCCACTTTTCCCAAATCACACTAATATTTGAATAAAAAAATATTATCTTGTTTTTATATGAATAACTAACTCCGTCCCTTTAAATATACATCTAGGCCCGGATTCACATACATCGGCGCATTTATATATATTGTTGCCGTAGCGTATCTTCTTTACGGTACGCCGACGCAGCGCAGAGAGGCAAGCACAGAATTCACAAAGCACTTGCTCTCAAAACTACGCTGGGTTTCTGAAAGGCGTAAGCCGGCGTAGGTGGAAGTGGGTGTGAGCCATGCAAATGAGGCATGACCCTATGTAAATGATGGGCCGAGTGCCAGACAAGTACTTAGAATGGACTGCGCATGCGTCGTGTCGTGGCCGCATCCCAGTGCGCATGCTCACAATCACATCGAAACAACTGCCTAAGATACGTCAAATCACTGCCTACGGTGTGAACGTAACCTACACCCAGCCAAGGAGCTGTGGTGGCTCAACGCGATTGGCACTGCGCTGACAAGTCATTCACCTCTGCAGCCAAGGGTTCGGATCCCGGCCTCGGCTACATGTGAATTGAGTTTGGTGGTCTCAGCCCGACTCCCGTGGGTGTGCTATGCAGGGTAAAAGGTACGCCTTTGCTTAGTACGCCCACCCCCCCAAAAAAAAAACACCACCACACTTGCACGCACACAAAATTGGTTTAACACGCACACACTTTGGCCATGCGGTCTCCTAAAAAAAAAAAGAGGCAAAGGACCTACGGGGCTGGCTGGGTGGGCTAGACCTCCTCACTCCCTCATAGGGGGAGTCCCTCTGCCCCATTGGACTCCCAAGTGGAGCAGGTAGGGCGGGTGAGTGGGAGGCCCCCCCCTCACAGCCGCAATTGCCACCCGGGGGCATGGAGAAGGATGGCAGATTGCCTCCGGGGGGAAGGTCTGCCTACTCCCAACTCCTGCAGTCCGGCTCCTCTCTCGAGAGTTCACGCACAAAAATACACTTAAAAAAAAAGAGTTCTAACAAAATAAAACGGCTGCTATGGCCAAAAAAAAAAACCCTACACCCAGCCATATTAATGTACAACGTAAACTACGTAAAATTTGACGGCGTGTGTTCTCTGGTCCATACCTTTGCATGGGTTGCGCCTCATATATGGGGAATAATTTTATGCCAGACATACGACTTACGCAAAACGCGTATATTATGCGCCGGGCGCAAGTACGTTTGTAAATCACCGTATTTGCATATTTGAATCGAAAATCAATGGGAAAGCCACATGCGCCCAGCGTAATAATGCACCCACTCAAGTTACGTCAGTCGGATGAAGCCTATTTTTAGGCGTATCTTAGTTTGTGGGTCGGCGCATAGATACGACGGCGCACATTTGTACTTACATTGGCATATCTGGAGATACGTCGGCGTAAGTGCTTTGTGAATCCGGGCCCTAGAGTCTAAACTATAATCATGTGGTATATGGCTCCTAGAAGCATTGTTGATGTTTCATATTATTAGAAAACCGAAAGGATTCATTATTTTCATTCATAGAGAAAATGTCTTGTAGATGTGCAGCGACATAAATGGATCAACAAAGCACAATCAAAAAGCAGAGCTTGTATGTACAGTATACATACAACATATTATCCAAAAGAATATGCCATTTAATATAATTAATTAATATGTATAATTTATCTAAAAAAAGAAAAAACAAAAACATCAACCCATCAAAACAAGATTCACAAAACACATAGACAGGAGTCATTTCAAATTTTTGTGCGGCGCATATATTGTACGCGCGGCTTCGGGCTTACATACAGCCTTCGGACATATTATCCAGTTTGCGTCGTTTTGATGCGTCGGAAGAAGGTTTTTAAAAGCGGGCGTCATGGTCTATTTTTTTATATACGTAATGTTAGAGCATTTGTTAATATAATTATTTGCATTATTTTTTTTTTTGTTTAGCTTATCGCCCCGTTTTAAACAACGAATAAATGTATGCACGGCGGAAATGCGAACGGAGCATTATCGCCGCGGGGAACGCGCCTATTTAAATGTTTACGCCCCCTACTTCGCGCAAAAAGAAATAAAAAACGCCGCCGTCGTTTACAAAAACATCAAGGTAAAAAACCGTAGTGTATTTCATCAAAACATATAGTTCTTTATTTTCTGATCACAATTCATTTTTACATGTAATGGTTAGAACTATGTCTAAACTTTATATTTCACAAACCTGAGTATTATACAGGAAATCTTTAACATCTACACCTTTTACTTTGATGTTACTTCAAATAACAATAATGCTTTGAACTTATTTTCAAAGACTGGATTTAATGGAGTTGATGTAATTTTACAGTTTTCTTTATTGTTGGTTCCTCTCTCAAATACTTGGAAACTACTATTAAACATTGATAACAAGTCTAGAAACAGTTTTTGATACATGCAGCTATAAACATATCAATACACATTCTCAAAGCAATGGCGCTCTAAGATAATTAGGTAAAGGTAGATAATGCATAAGCACAAATACCAAGTTCAAAAACGTATATTTTTTTTATTAAATTTATCTTCTTATCACGTTTAACTTTAGTTACAAGACAAAGATATGGCAATGATTTATAGACTACATTTTTTTTTTAAAGAGGATGTAAATCCACTATGCATGTTTGTACCTACAGGTAAGCCTATAATAAGGCTTGCCTGTAAGTACTATGAATGTCTCCTAAACCTTGAAAGTTTATGAGATATTCACACTTCATGCAGTCGGTGATGTCACCAGTGCATGCGCTCTGAAGGGGAGGTATAGCCGTCCCTTCAGAGCTCTGTGCCATGGTCCGTGACTCCCGTGCGAATGCACGGGAGTGACGTCATCACAGCGTGCCCAATCATGTGATACACAAGTAAAAATGCGCAAGAACCGAATACAAGAATTCCTCTGTAATATTAAAATAAATATAAAACGGGTAATGGTAATGATAATAATAGTGTACAGAAAAGTGTACAATATAAAATAAAAGAGTCCAAGCTCAGGGACCTATAGATGGTTGGAGGGGTGACAAATACAAACTCAGAGCTGCCATCATAGAGAAACAGAAACCATGTTTCAGTACTGTGAACAAAAAGCAAGGGAAGAGGCGCCTCTAAATGTAGATGTTTAAAACAATTGTAATAGATAGTGTAGGATTGGGGAATCAGACTCCAATGGTAGATGCGTTTTTCAGTGAGTAGACCATTCCAGAACTGAGTTTTTTAAGGGCCTGGTAGCCCACTTTTATTTAAAGGCATCAAAGTTCATAAATACAAAAGCAGCCCTCGCAGGGGGTTCCATCATTCCTGTATCTTGCAAAAAAAAATCCACAGTAGCACACAGCATCTGGTTCGCACACAGCGACTTATCCGCACACAGCATTTGATTCACACACGTTTGAGCTTACTGGTTGCATACAGCGTTTGATCTTCTCGAAGCACACAGCTTCTAGCTGCCCCAAAAGTAATGACCTCTGCCTCCTATAGAGAGACGCATCCATTCTCTGTCTTCTCTCACAGAGGTTTGGGAGTCACCTGACTCCTAGCACAGACCTCCTGTCTGTGGGGTGGGGCCCTGAATGCTGTTCAGGTCAGAACTGTATACCTGGACACACAGCTGTCCAATTAGTGTGTCTTTCTCTCCTGAATCTGGCGTAAACGAGCCATTTCTCACACAGCACAGGGTCCCATCCTCACATACCCCCCCTCTTGTTTCGAACCAGAGGGAGGAACACATAGACCCATCATCAGAAATGGGACACCTCTGTGCAAGCCATTGGCTGCATAGGCCCATTTTTTCCGGGTATGTTTCCACCAATAATTCACTGTGGTGCCTTTGTGCCACTTATCTGCAGCAGGAGTCCTAATCTGCCCAACCTTTTCTCTAAAAGGGGCACTCTACCCACATCTTCTTCTGGGTGTGCTTCCACCAGCACTTCTTCCTGAACCATGGGGTACCACTAATTTCTCTACCCCTTCTACCTTCTGGCCTCAGGATCCTTCTTTTTTCCCCTACAGACCTACTCTCCCGGGACTGTTGGGGACCCACTTCAATGGGATCTGTCAGGGACTGACCACTCTCACTACTTGACTCAACCTGAACCAACAACATTTGTTTCTCCGGTTCACTAACCCCCATGTGGTTTCCTTTGGCAACCAAACCATCTGAGATCAACACCACACCCTTCTGTGTAACCTCACTAACAATGTTCCACAAAGGGTTACTCAACTCAAACATTGTCATTGGGACCTCTGGTCGGCTTGTTTGCTAGGACAGTGTTTATGGAGGGACCACCTACAGGCAAGCAGTTACTCCCTATGGGACAGTCCCGCCGTTACACATCGCCCCCTGTTGTCCAACACTCCAAAAGCAATTGTCCTACCAACGCACATTTTCCCACACCAATCTCTTTAACCATTTCCGTGACCATTGGTACCTCAACCAATAGCTCAGAATTGTCTGACAGTGCTCTACAGTGCTTCCCATACACTTTTTCATTACAGTTACCATTACTGTTATTTCCTGTCAAAGTGTCTCCGGGTACCTCAAACTGCACCTCTTTGTGAGAGATGGACTGAATTCCCACTACTGCCACGTCCATTCTGAGCCCTTCCTTTACATGAGGTCTAGAGGGTGAGACTGTATGCACACCATGTACCAACCACTGCTCAGCCGTACCTCAGACCGTACCAGTAGGAACACACTCCATCACATCAGCACACGGAGAGACTTCCACTATGTCTATTATTTCTAACAATTCTCCTGAGCGCCTTCTGCACACAACCGCTGCTGGGAGCACTCACGAAGAGAACTGTGAGACAACCTTACACAAAATTAACCAACAGTACAGCAACCAATTTTCATCAACATTGCTTAACATGCCGGTACCACCTGTGTCCACCGATTGGTACTACGCAGTACCACATCACTCCTCTGCTGTGGATACATGCAGGTGTACATTGGAAAGGTTTTCATCAATTGGAACAATATCTCAGTTATTTCTAGACATGCCACATCTAAACACAGAACTCTAGGAATTTCCCCTTTACTAACTATGTGGAGGGGCTCATTTGCTAAAGCGTGAGAGGCTGAGTCATTTAAAGAGACCTCTACCTCAAAGGCAACTGACAAAACTTCCCCTGAGCACTGCAAATCGCATGTGTCACACTCATCCTCTCACTTTCAGCAACACTGTGCGATTCTAAGTCGCTATTCATTACCCCATCATCCTGAAGCTCAACATTCCTAATCTCTTTTGCTGTGGACAAAACCTCTGTTATGCATGCGCCCCCCTTCAGATCCTTCCAACGAGAGAGGGTTAACTTCTGCAAAAGCCAATGCACCCGTGTCTACCGGCCCTGCAGTCTCTCCCTTTAGCACAGCAGAAATTGTGTCCACTTCACTGTTATCTACTGCAAACACATTTTTAAACATAACAGGCTGCAATAACATAACTTCACCACTTTGCTCAAGTGGCGCTTCATTAAACTCATGAGAACTTTTTCTGCCAGCAGTGACAGACCGTAGTAACCCATTATCACTACAAACAATTTTAAACATTTAAGTTGTACCATTTTTCTCATCACCAAGGTCAAGTACCCTCTTATCCATCAAAGCGGCACCACAGTTGTCTGCGGCAACCTCTGGCTCCAACACACAGAGCTCCCTCACCTCTGTAGCCTTATCTACCGTTGCTAAGTGGAATCGCATATCCTTCTTAGCAATCACCCCTACCTTATTAAGCATCACATTACCACAAGTATCATCAGCCATATCTTTAACATCAGCATTCATAAACATAGCAGTTTTATTATCGCGATCAGATTGACTTTTGTCAGAACGCATGGCACCCTGCATGTGACTCAGCACATCACCCTTTCTCTCTAAAGGAAATATTTTGCCCACTAGGGCGGCTTCACAGTTGTCCTGGGAAACCACTTGCCTTACCCATACAGGCTCCTTGGCGGTTTCCCTTGGCAACTCCGCTGTAGCTGTCTCTATCGCTAGGGAACATGACACATCAACTGTTTTGGTCACCCCTAACCCATCTCTCTCAACATTCTGCTGGACTACCTTAGGTGCACCCATAGTCCATATGTCCATTTCAGACCTTGACCTTGCTGCAAACAGGGCTTTAATCTGTGTCTCCCCACTGATCTGGGTAGCACAGTGCAGCAAGTCCATCTTTACAACTTCTGCAGATCTCCTCACCGGACACACTGCTACTTCACTTGGATCACAAATTGCAACAGTCTTACCATATCTTGAAGCCGGTAACTCAGTCTTCACTTGAGGGCGTTGTCTCTCAGTTGCATATTCACTGGTAACCTCCCCCTGGTGGCCACAGGATGAAATTACATCAGGCATCTCCCACTGTTTAGCACCCCCTGCAGACACAACAGAAGACTTCTTGTTGCCAGGGGTGAACAGGAAACTTGGCCCACCAACAAAGAGTTCTGCTCAGCAACATCACTTTCAACTGCACCCCAGAATGTAGGGCAAGAAAATATGCCATGCCCCAGCTGACCACATTCCAGGCATGGTATTTGGCGACTTTCTCCTGTTGCTAAGGGAGATGACACTCTCCCAACACGCAAAATTTCACTTGCATCTGACACCTTTTCTCCGGTTGCCTACCGGAGAACCGGTGCTCTCCCAGCTGCATGTTGCTGGCTCTCCGACACACGCAGACTTCTCTCTCCATGAAGCGGCGTTGCTTTAAACTTGCCAGGACTCCCTGTAGGCAATATCTTTGTCTTGCGGACCTGACATCATAGGCGTTTCTATGGGCAACTGCACCCATCTGCTCACTCTTTACATTTTTCACATTAATAGCTGGCTGGCCTGCACCAGCAGTGCTAGGGGCAACAGCAAGCACTTCCCCTTTAACTTGGTTCAACACAGCCAAGAGCTTTTTGCATGAGTCTGGGGCTTGTTCTGTCGGTAACAACCCCTCCAGCGATAAAATTCTGTCTCTCATTTCAGCAAACCTTGCTTTCTGTTTGCGATTTGACCTTCCTATTGCTGCAAACAGGGCAATGGTTTATCACACAGTTCCTTTTTAACACAGGAAAATGTTGGTGTACTGTCTCCAAGACTTGCAAACAGCACACTTTCATACGCAGACCTCACTCTCTGCGATTCCACTTGAATCATCCACTAGGCGTCCCCAAATGGATATGTCTTCTCAGAGCTCACGTCCACAGGTATACCACCTGTATGCAAACACAGTCCATTAATTGAACTCCTGTGAAATGCAGTTCTCCTGACTGCCACACACAGCTACCAGAAGTTCACAGCAGAAAACTTTTAACTTCCAGTTCATATTGGCTGTTCATCATAGCATTGCTGCCAAAAACGCACGCGGTTGCTTTCTACTCACTGTTTTGTTGGTATGCGGATCTGGAACTGTTCCAAACTGCCCGCAGCAATCCACCATATGTAGGATTGGGGAATCAGACTCCAATGGTAGGTGCGTTTTTCAGTGAGTAGACCATTCCAGAACTGAGTTTTTTAAGGGCCTGATAGCCCACTTTTATTTAAAGGCATCAAAGTTCATAGATACAAAAGCAGCCATCGCAGGGAGTTCTATTATTTCTGTATCTTGCAAAAAAATTCCACAGTCGCACACAGCATCTGGTTCGCACACAGCGACTTATCCACACACATCGTTTGATTCGCACACAGCGTTTGAGCTTACTGGTCGCACACAGCGTTTGATCTTCTTGAAGCACACAGCATCCACTCTCTGTCTTCTCTCACAGAGGTTTGGGACTCACCTGACTCCTAGCACAGACCTCCTGTCTGTGGGGTGGGGCCCTAAATGCTGTTCAGGTCAGAACTATATACCTGGACACACAGCTGTCCAATTAGTGTGTCTTTCTCTCCTGAATCTGGTGTAAATGAGCCATTTCTCACACAGCACAGGGTCCCATCCTCACAATAGATAAGTACAGGCAACTCACATTTGGTAGAGTTCAAACAGGCATTGTTCAAAAATCATAGAATAAGTCATCAGGTCAGTCACTTTTTTCCTTTTCCTGCTGGGGCGATGTGCTGTGTGAAGTCATCTTTCACCGCTGTAAGGTGTTGAGACCGGTGGCAGTGGGGGAGCGACGCGTTTTCCAGCGGGCGTACTGCGATGATGTGGCAGTCGCGCTCCTTTCAGTCAAGCTGTCAGAGCCGGCTCTTTCACAGACATCCCCCACGGCAAGCTTCATCTCTGCAGCCAGATCATCCGGGGGCATCGGCATCCAGGCATCAGGGCAGTGCATAAACCTTCTGAGGCCCCCTCCCGTCCCTTACCGTACTAGCTGGGACACCGGCATCTCCCTTATCACTGCACGCAGGGAGACAAGTGTGTCCAGTTCAAAAACTTTCTGGTATCGGGTTAGGGTATCGGAGCATTTTCGCGAGTACCGCTGGCTCTGATAGGCACTTCCACAGCCAACCAGCTGCCGTTATTCAGATGGCCGGCGCTCACCAGGGGGCCGGCCATCTAAATAGCCGGCAGCAGCGGCAATACATAGATTCATGCAATACATGAATCTATGTATTGTATCAGTGGCGGTGCGGAAGCGAGAGGAGGCGGCGCTCCGGCACCCTCTATGGATGCACACCCACTGGTCACACAGCAGTCTAGAGCAGGGATCTCCAAACTATGGTCCTCCAGCTGTTGTGGAACTACACGTCCCATGCAGCATTGTAAAACTCTGACCTTAACAGATATGACTAGGCATTAGGGGAATTGTAGTTCCTGAACAACTGGAGGGCCATAGTTTAAAGACCCCTGGCCTAGAGCTTCCAGTCCCAGTCCTATATATAACCAACTGTAATCCAAAATGATTGTTCACAGAAGTAATCAAAAAGTCCCACATCCAGGAAAAGTATAAATATATGTATCAGGTCCTGTTGTTCACAGATTATGACCGATGAGAGAGACATCCATTGTAGGGTGTACGATTCCATAGGTGTCATATAGATAACAGACAGGTTATAGTGGAGAGGTGAACTCTGACATATCCTGGCCAGTTTTTCCAGTCTCTGTCAACTGCTTCAGAGGCTGATGAGAGTGTGGTTCTTTTGCAGGAGTATTGGCCTAATTTCACTGGACCCTGCATACACATATCCCCTTATAGTTGCAACACAAGCCAGGGGACAGGGACCAACAATATTTGTTTGTCTCTGTGGTCATAGTTACATGCACATATGAGGTGCACATTGCTTTGCTTTGAGGTTCTCTGCCGGCCGTCGAAATCGGCGACCCGCCCGTTGGGAATGGCAACCAGCCATTCATCCAGGCGGGCCGTCGAGCAAATAGAGAGCGTGCTCTCTATTTCTGCTCGACGGGCTTCCTGACGGGAAGCTCGCTGAGAGCGTACACACGGCCGAGGTCCTCGCTGGAATGCAGCTTCCAGCGAGGTTCTCGCTGGTTTCCAGCGAGAACCTTGGTCGTGTGTACGCCGCCTATGATTGGTACCAGTTTTAATGTTGTTTTTTTTCTTGTTCCTCTTTGATATCAATAAATATATATCTTACTGATGGATACTGTGAGTTGTAATAACAATTTCTTTTTTGATATGAGATGCTTGAGCAAAATTTTATTTTTTTAGTTTAAGTATTACATGTTTTTTACTGATAGCTCCCATCGCATTCATCCTTTTTGCCTTGAGTATAGCCCATAGGGATGTTTTGGAATTTTGTATAAGGCAGTATCCTGAGGGTCATTTATTTTCAGTGTTTTAACACTGAGATACACAGGAGCTACAGTATGTAAAATCTGTAAAAGTTTATAGCGCAAAAAATAAAAACCACAGAGGTGATCAAATACCACCAAAAGAAAGTTCTATTTGTGGGAAAAAAGGGTGTCAATTTTGTTTGGGTGAAACGTCGCATGACCCCACAATTGTCAGTTAAAGCAACGCAGTGCTGAATAAAAAAAAATGGCCCGGTCATTGGGCAGCCAAATCCTCTGGGGCTGAAGAGGTTAAGGGAACCCCAATTCTAAATAGAACGCTAGCTGATGTCAGCATTATATCAGCGTTGCATGCTCATAGCTCCCTTATCATGAATATACCATCCTGCTTACTGTACCTAGTGTGCTGGTCTAATGAGTGCTGGAATGGGAGTTGTGATATATTTTGTATTCTCTTGTACTCTACATATTCACTTTCTATTTACAGGTATGTATAAAACCTAATAAAAACCTATTGCAAAAAAAAGAACCGCACAAAAAAAAAATAATAATCAGTTTCAGCACCATGCAAGGCCAATGATGATAGATTAGCCTGCAGGCTCAATGTTCACTAATTGTACATTAAACATACAATGGTTCTTCTCCTCCAGCTGCATTCACCTGGTGCACATGTATTCTATTATAAACTGAATAAATGTGACTGTGGTTTGCAGGGAGTTACTGTATGGTGGGTGAATATTATATCTACAAACTGTTCACTGGGAGAATTGCCCAGTGAAATAATAATAACAAACACAACTGTAAATTGCAAAAATGCTCATAAATTAAATGTATTGCTTAGCCCATAGGAAGCCAATGTATTCACTATAAAGATCCAGAATACCTTCTTTTGTAATAAAACCCCATCCATATTGTTCCTTATCATAGGAAGGCTGAGATCATATAATCCATAAAGTTTATGTGTGGGAGATGTCTTGGTGTTCCCAGGGTTTAAAGGGATGTAGTGTTTGGAATTTTATGTTTAGTGATCCTCAGAACACACGTCACTTCCTGATTTTATGCACAGTAGACTTCCTGTATTTGTACATGTACAACGCTTCATCTCTTGCTGGTATGTAGATATTAGACACAGAAGCCAGTTAGACACAGGAAGGCATTCATCAGCTGACCTCATTAGCACACACACCTGTGGCTGCCCTCCCCCAGCAGATACCAAATAGGGTGACCAAATTTCCAAACTACCATTCAGGGACACCCTCCTTCCCAAAAATCAGCTTGTGATGTAACGAATCGCAGCACAGTGATTGGACACAAGAGGTGGGATTTATGATTTCTCCCATCACAAGCAGGGCGTGGGGATTGTGCTCCTCCAGACATTCCCAGCCAGGACAAGTACTGTCAGTGAGTAAAGTGGTGATGTGGTGGCCTTTTTTGGGGGCATCAGATTGGCCCAGGGGGTGGCTGTGTCAGTTTAATTTCGGGACACTCTATTGTCCTGGAATAAAGGTACCCGGGCAGACCTGCAAAATGTGGAACTGTCCCGGGACACGTGGTCACCCTAATCTCAACCACCCCCAGCTATGTGCACAGTTTTCTAATACAATTACTCACTAAATACAGATTTTTTGGTCTTAAATTCATCTTGCATATACTGTATCTGTTCATTTGGAGATTGCAGAAAATGAGATATCAGATAACAGCCTATATGGATAGAGATGTAGTATTGAAAACAGAAGAAGCATGTCCTGGATCTAATTCTACAATCTCCTTTAGATCTGCCATCAATTATGTAGTGCAAGGGCCTGCCTGAATGGATACTAGAGATGGGCTATCTGTTCGAGTCGAACATGAGTTCAACACGAACTTTGCCTGTTCACCTGTTTGCCGAACAGTGAACAATTTTGGGTGTTTGCGGCAAATTCGAAAAGCCACAGAAAAACCTTAAAAAGTCTGGGCCAGATTCACAGAGCCATTACGCCGGCATTCTAGGAGATGCACGGCGTAAGTCTAAATCTGCGCATGCGTATCGATGCGCTGCATCCCCAAAACGATATACGCATACGTGTCTAACTACGCTAGACACACCATTGATTTGCTATTCAAATATGCAAATGAGGGAGTTACAGGGATCCACAAAAGTAAGTTGGTGCAGCGCAGGCTACGCGCTGTGCGCAACAGCAGCACGTCCTGTCTAAAATTAGACCATAAAAAAGGTGGAATAAAATTAGACAATCCGTCTACATGTCAGCTAAAGCAACACTGTTAGTGTGGAGCTGAGCAGTCACACTTGCTGGACAACAAACTTTATGCCAACATGCCAGGGGCATCCTTGCTCATAGCTATACTAATAACTTTAGAGGAGCAAAGAAGGAGGAGGGCACGGAGAAGGGCACGGAGGAGGGCACGGGAGAGGATATACCGCACACGCATAGACCTCTTTGGCATGAGTGATTCTGAGGTGTATCGCATCTTCAGATTCACCCCTCATGCCATCCTGGAATTAACCACAACCCTGCAGGAGGACATCACCAGCCCAACACACCGCTCACATGCAGTGCAGCCACTGGTCAAGGTCCTGGCAACACTCCATTTCCTTGCCAGTGGCTCTTTTCAAAGAACAAGTGGAGTGATGGCTGGGATGGCACAATCCTCCATGAGCAGATGTGTGCACCAGGTTATCCCTGCAATCCTCAGACGCATGGCCAACCAAATCATCAAACCAACCACTGAGGACCTGCGGCTGAAGGCAATGACAGATTTCTACAGAATTGCCAGATTCCCACGCACTGTGGGGGCCATTGATTGCACACATGTGGCACTCCAGCCCCCCCGTGAGACAGAGCACATATACCGCAATCAGAAGCATTGGCATTCCATCAACGTACAGGTGATAGTCGATGCCCATGGCCTCATATGGCACGTCCGTGCCAAACACCCCGGATCCAGCCATGACAGCTACATATACAATCAAAGCCCCATCCCAATGGAATTCGAACAAAACGTGTATGGGGACACCTGGCTGGTTGGTGAGTGACATGGGTGGCAGGCATGACTGTCCCCCCCATGATGCACACATCACAAGGGGCACATGCATGACTAACATCCTCCTGTCTTTTCCCTTCCAGGTGACTCTGCATATGCACTGGGACCCCATCTCATGACTCCTATCCGGAACCCCCAAACCCCAGGAGAGGAAAGATACAATGAAGCCCACGCCCAAACACGTGCAGTGGTGGAACGCACCTTTGGCCTCCTGAAGTCATGTTTCCGATGCCTGGATAAGTCTGGGGGGAACCTGTTGTATTCCCCAAACTTTGTGTGCCAGATTATCGGTGCATGTTGCATGCTGCACAACTTCGCAGTGAGAAAGGGCCTACAGATTGACATACGTGATGACCTGCCCCCCGAACCAGACAATCCCCCCCTAACCGAGGATACCCCGTCTTCTGAGGGAGGAGCAGCCAGGAGACAGCTCACATTAGGCATCTTTGCACGTTAAACACACACATTAATCATGGCACAATGAGAATGCATGCATGCACACCACTGTGGTCCCTAGCACAGACACATCACATCCTCATCAAATTGGAATAGCACAAGCCCACCATGCAGGACTTGTGAGCAGCAACGCCACGCCACGGCTCCAATTATGTCACTGTACATACATACACCATTCACACGGACCTGGGGATCACTTCTCCCTGGTCCTGGGGAACCCTTCTCCACCACAAATGAGGGTGACATCCCTTTTCCGGCAGGAATGTCACCCCCACATTCCAAAATCATTCACAACACAAAAAAAAAAATCGTCCAGCAAAAAAAAAAAAAAAATTCCCAGCCCAAAAAAAAAGTCCAGCACCAAAAAGAAAAAGAGGGAAACCAAATTAATGCAGCTGGCGTGACCCATGCCTGGGGCGCCCACGGCCAAGGCCCCGGCTCCTCAGGGGAGACTCATGGGGGGGGGGTAATCCGGGGAAGGAGGAGCAGCCCCTGGTCTCTGCCCACCTGGCGGCCTGCCCTCCAAGGCCACGGCAATTCTGTTCAGGCCAGCACCTAGTGTTGCCGTGTTGGCCTGGATAGCCTGGGTGAGGGCCCTCACATCCTGCCCAACGTCTGCTGTTGTAGTCTGCAGTGCATTTAGGCAGTTTGTAAGAGCCTGGGAGTGGCAGTCCAGGTCCCCAAGCGTATCCTTTATGGAGGACAGGCTCTCCTCCATCCGCACCAAAGTCTGGCTGACCTGTCCCAGATGGCGGGTCTGAAGGGCCTGGTCCCTTCTCAGATTGGCGGGCAGAAGCTTGGCCACCCCCCTGGTCTTCTGGGATGACTTCCTGCCTCCAGCTGAGGCTTGTGGCCGGGGAGAAGGGGAGGCCCTTGGGAGGGGAGCCCTGTTGGGGGAGGAGTGGGAGGGGCTACCCCTTATGGAGGGCTGGCTGCTGCCAGCCAGAGGGGAAGACACCTCCAAAAATAACAATCCACTGGCTGACATGACCTCCTCCTCCAACTCAAACTCCTCCTCCTCAAACTCCTCCGAGGACTCCGGCCTTGTCTGGGGGTCCTCATCAGGCTGGTGTCCCGGGGATGGTGCAGTCAGGCCAGATGGCCCAGCACCCTCCTGCACATCTGTGGATGACACAAAACATTCACAGGTTGGAGGATCCACACACTTGCCACATATTCCCTTCCCCCCCACACACATGCTACACACCAGATAGGAAAAAAAAACCTTACCTGTCATCACAGGCTCCTGACTGGAGTCATAGCCTGGCAGGCCCTCCACTTGTTGCCTATTAAAGGTCTGGGCCACCACACGCTCCTCCGCTGTCAGCCTAACAGGGCATGGTGGCCCCCTCCAGTGCCCCTGGCATGGGCTGCCATTTTGGCCAGCTTCTTTCGGACCAGATGCCGGAGATCATTGATCTTCTTGACGATCCTCTCGCGTGTCCGGGTCTCCCCTCCCCCCAATGAATTTACCTGGTCGGTAATGTTCTGCAAAATCTCCTTCTTCCTGGCCGGGGGAGTGTTGGCACTCTCCGGGCCGTGCAGGAAACGCCCATATTGGGTAAGGGCTCGGGCAATAATTTGTTTCTCCCCCAAAATAAAATTGCTCTTGCGCTTCCTCTCAGTCATATTTATACAACAACTCTCTCCCAAACAATCACCAAAAATCACTCACAAAAACAAGCAGGAAAAATCAAGCAACAAAACAAACAAACAAAATCTATCAACCAAAAAGTCTCACAACCAGTCACCAAAAGACACTATCAAATATATTCTACAAAACACTAGCTCAAACAGTCAACAAATATCACAAAGACAAGTCACAACGCAACAAACGCGAACACACAACAGAACAAAAGCACCTTGCTGTATAGGAAGGGATACAAAGGGATGTACTTTTGCAAAGGAAGGGCGTTTGTGTCTGTCTATTTAAGCTCTCTGCGTAGTTCACTAAGTTGCCCGGGTCCACTTCCAATTTCACTGATTGCACTGAGTTGTGAGCATGCGCAGAGAGGTGCTGACCATGGTCTGCTTCATGTGCGCATGCGCGATGCGGCCGGCCCTTCATTTGCATGGGGTCACGGCTCATTTCAATGAAACACGCCCACGTCCTTCCCAATTTGAATTACTCCGCCTTACGCCTCGGAATTTACGTTACACCGGCGCACATTTCTGCGCAAATACTACGAGGATACGGTGATTGCGCCTCTACATTGCGCCGGTGTAACGTAAAGGAGGTGCGCTACGTCGGTCAAAATATGCGCCAATGTACGTGAGTCTGGCCCTCTATGGGGTAAATCAAAAGTGCAAATTTTAAAGGTCAATATGCAAGTTATTGTCATAAAAAGTGTTTGGGGACCTGGGTCCTGCCCCAGGGGACTTGTATTAATGCAATTTTTTTTTTTTTAAACTGCAGTTTTTTTGGGAGCAGTAATTTTAATAATGCCTAAAGTAAAACAATAAAAATTCCTTTAAATTTCATACCTGGGGGTGTCTATAGTATGCCTGTAAAGTAGTGCATGTTTCCCGTGCTTAGAAAAGTCCCTGAACAAAATGACATTTCTAAAGGAAAAAAAGTAATTTAAAACTACTCGTGGCTATAATGATTTATCGGGTATCGGCAAAACAGATAAAAGTCATTGAAAAAAAAAACAGCATGGGTTCCCCCTTAGTCCATTACCAGGCCCTTTGGGTATGAATATTGTATGAATATTAAGGGGCATCCCGAACCAAAAAAAAAGTGTGGGGTCCTGAAGTAAATAACAACAGGTCCCCCAAAATTCCATATCAAGCTCTTCAGGTCTGGTATGGATATTAAGGGAAACCCTGCGCCTTTTTTTAAAAATGGCGTGGGGTTCGCCCCAAAAATCCATACCAGACCCCTCAGGCCTGTTATGGATTTTAAGGGGAACCCTGCTCCACAATAAAAAAAATGGTGTGTGATTCCCCCCAAAATTCTATACCAGACCCTTATCCGAGCACGCAAACTTGCAGGCCGCAGGAAAAGAGGGGGGGACGAGAGAGCGCTCCCCCCTCCTAAACCATACCAGGCCACATGCCCTTAACATGGGGAGGATGTCCCCATGTTGTTGGGGACAAGTGCCTCATCCCCACAACCCTTGCCCGGTGATGAAATCCTGTCTCGAGCAATAAAAAAAAAACACAACGCTACGAACAATACCACCTCATAGGAGGCACCCGGCCGAATGATGCTCGCTTGGTGTGACAGCTCTTGTATAGGTGAGGGCAGGGCCACCCGTCACGGGTGACTGACTCCCGCTCCTGTCAATCAAATCCAATGACGCAGGTTCGGGGGGGTGGGGCCAAGTCTGGCATTCTGTGTTTATGTACGCGAATGCTGGACTCAGGAGTGCACCCACAAGGTAGCCCCCACGGAGAGCGCTTCTCCCAGGGGTTTACCAAAGCGAGGAGGAGCCGTAAGCGCCGTCAGGGGACCCCAGAAGATGGGGCTCGGGGCCACACTGTGCAAAATGAACTGCACAGTGGAGGTAAGTATGATATGTTTGTTATTTAAAAAAAAAAGGGCTTATAACCTCTTTAAATCTTAAACAGCATAGTATGCTGAAAATAGGCAAACATCTATTTACCAGTGCCACATGAGCATAGTTGTTTGTATGCTCAATTGCATACAATGGTATGTTATTTAGCAAAAATTATTATTGTGTGGAAATAAAATAACCAAACACTAGTGAACATGCAGGGTGTTAGCATGGTTGGGGTTTGTTCATGAGTGCAGACCGCTAGGCAAATGTACTAGAGTACAATTAGACTTGCATTATAGTTTAGTATTGTAAAGAATGAACATACATAATTAGAACTCTATAGACTCCTAAAAAAGAAATGTAACATGAAAAAAATAAAACATATAACAGATATGTAACTGTAAGTGATAAATACATGTAACCTCACTGAATAGCAGACATTACTCTGTAATACTCATTAAGAACAGTATTCGTTAGCAAAAGAAGAAAACAAACTGTGTACAATAATTGTAATATAAAGAAATAGCCACACGTGAGGTAGCCACACCCCATATTTATTGGCATACATGTACACACATACAGTGCATTTCCATATAGGAAACGTGTTGGCAATTGTCAGCTATGGAATCACAAATATGCCGATTTGGAATTGACTAATGCTCACTTACTTACTTTTGCATTTGAATGTTCACCTAGTTGAGGTCCTAATTTGCTTAATTTGGAGTAACTAAATGTAGAGTAACTACTTTTTGCATGACTACAAATATGTCATTCTTGGTGCATTAGCACTGAAAGCTGAAAATTGGCCTGGTCAGGTTGGAGGTATAAGTGTCCAGTAAGCAAGTGGTTAAAGAATATTACAAAGTTTATGAGTGGTTCTAAAAAAAAAAATAAGTTAACTGAAAATTACACTTAAAGCCCTCTGAATTTAAAAAAATTGTGTTCTATTTTCACAGTTCACCTTCAAAGAACTGATCTAATGTTTTTTTGATGGCAAACATTGTTTGCGAATCTCTCATTCAAAAACACTTTGTAGATCTGTTTTCATTGAAGTGGTTATCAATAGATTTTAGAACTCTTACCCCAGATCCAAGGCTTAAACAGTGTGCATGTTCCACATAATAACTTATTTTGTATCCTTTAAAATGTAGTCTCACAGCTCCTTGAATACTTCACATTTTTTTTTTTTTTTTAGTCAAGCTGCCTTTCTCTGTATTTGAACATTAACAGCAGAGCAAAAATCTAAGCTTTAACTGTTTTTAACAATACTACTTCTGCTCCAATTCCACATTCTGCATTCAAAAACACTCTTCAGCACATACCAAGCTCCTAATCACAACTGGTATTTTACATAATGAGGAAATTCAGACACAAAACAGTATAAGCCCAGGTTCACACTGGGTACGATTTAGTTAGATTTGAGATGCGATTTCACATGTGAAATCGCATCTCAAATCGGCGGCAATTGCCGGCAATGACACCGTCCTAATCGGTGCGACTCCGCATCTGCGGCGCTGCACCGATTTCAAAAAGTAGTTCCTGTACTACTTTTTGCGATTTCAGGACGCGATTTACATTGACATCTGTGCAGAACTCTGCACAAATGTCTCCTAAATCGCGCCGAAATCGGAACTGCCAGAGGGAGTGAAATCGCGCAAGTTCAGCTGAAATCACGCGATTTCACTCCCGCAGCCCAGTGTGAACCAGGGCTTAAAGAGGCCATAATTTAAAGACAAAATGACATTTTTTTTTTCCAAGTGAATCTCCTCTAACTCATAACGTCTAAAAAAAAAACTGATTTCAAACATTCTTGAGTCCTTCCTCAAAAATGTACAATTTTTCTCCTTATAATGATACACTATCCAAACACATACATCCCATCAAAACACATATATACAGTATATAAATGTATGTATTATTATATATTATATCTATAAAATAGATATAAAATATCCTGAATTTAACTAAAAGTGAAGGTTTGTGTTAAAAAAAAAAACTAAAAATAACAAACATATCATACACTGTGCAGTTTGTTTTGCACAGAGTGGCCCCGAACGTCCTCTTCTGGGGTCCCACGGCGGCTCTCGCAGCTCCTCCCCACAAGAGCTAATCCCCTCTGGCCATGGTCGCCGAGTGTATGACTTCCTCCTGCCCCACTGACGCGATGCGTGAGCCAATGGCTGCACTGCTTTCAAGCTATCCAATGAAGAGCCGAGAAGAGCCGAGAAGCCCAGGCAATGATCGAGCGCTTTTGCAGCACAGGACTTTCCAGGGCTCAGATAATTAATTGGGGGTGGCTGGGGTGGCGCTAATTGTTGGATGTTTTTTTACCTTAATGCATAGAATGGCCGGCGATTCCCTACCTAGCGGCTGTTCCACCACTTGATCGTTCCTACAGGCGGTGAAAGGGTACGCCCCCCCGCCACCCTCCGGTGCTTCTACCCACTCACCTGTGCGATCGGTGAGTCAGTGACATGAACCGCCGCCCCCCGAAGGCAGATCACAGAGAACTCCGGCGGACCGGATAGTCACACAGTCTCTATGATCGTCGGAGGCCGGGCGCGATGTTATGACGTCACACCTGGCCTCTGCATTCAAAAAAACGGTGCTGCTTTGGCTGTGAAGCGTTGATAGTTTTTTTTTTTTTTTGCCTTCCCAGCCTAGTGGTGAGATGGTGGGTCCTATTAACCCCATATCTCACTGTAAAGAGGTCCTGTCATGCATATTCCTATTACAAGGGATGTTTACATTCCTTGTAATAGGAATAAAAGTGATCCATTTTTTTTTTTTTTTTAAAGTGTCAAAATGTAAAAACAATAAGTAAAATTAACAATCATAATATATATATATATATATTTTTTAAAAGTGCCCCTGTCCCCGTGTGCAATTTTGAAGCGTGACATGTTAGGTATCTATTTACTCGGCGTAACTTCATCTTTCACATTATACAAAGAAATTGGGCTAACTTTACTTTTTTAAAGCATTAAACTGTTTTTTTTAAACGCATTTTAAAAATTGCTGCGCAAATTCTGTGCGAGATAAAAAGTTGCAATGACCACCATTGTATTCTCTAGGGTCTCTGCTAAAAAAAAAAAAAATATATATATAGGGCCAGATTCACAAAGCACTTACGCTGGAGTATCAGAAGGTGCGCCTGCGCAATTGGAAATATGCCGTATCCCCAAAGCGATATACGCCATAAATCTAGACTTTTTAGACCGGCGTAATTTCGTTAGACCGGCGCATCATGCGTGCAAAAAATGCGCTAGACACAACATTGATTTGCTAGGCAAATATGCAAATGAGGGAGTTACGGCGATCCACAAAAGTAAGTTTATGCAGCGCAGGCTACGCGCTGTGCGCATCAGCTGCACGTCCTGTCTAATATTAGGCAATATAAAAGCTTGCCTAAAATTAGACAATCCGTCTACATGTCAGCTAAAGCAACACCGTTAGGAACGAGCTGAGGAGCCACACTTGCAGGACAACAATCTGTATGCCACCATGCCAGGGGCATCCATGCTCATAGCTATAATACTGACTTTAGAGGAGCGCAGAAGGAGGAGGGCACGGAGGAGGGCATGGAGGAGAGCACGGGAGAGGATATATCGCACACGCATAGACATCTTTGGCATGAGTGATTCTGAGGTGTCTCGCATCTTCAGATTCACCCCTCATGCCATCATGGAATTAACCACAACCCTGCAGGAGGACATCACCAGCCCAACACATGACACCACCCATGACACCCATGACAGCTACATATACAATCATAGCCCCATCCCAATGGAATTCGAACAGAACATGTATGGGGACAGCTGGCTGGTTGGTGAGTGACATGGGTGGCAGGCATGACTGTCCCCCCCCATGATGCACACATCACAAGGGGCACATGCACTACTAACATACTCCTGTCGTTTCCCTTCAAGCTGACTCTGCATATGCACAGGGACCCCATCTCATGACTTCTATGCCGAACCCCCCATGGTACCCGGTTGTATTCCCCAAAATGTGTATGCCAGATCATCGGTGCATGTTCCATGCTGCACAACTTTGCAGTGAGAAAGGGCCTGAAGATTGACATAAGTGATGACCTGACCCCCGAACCAGACAATCCCCCCCTAACCGAGGCTACCCGGTCTTCTGAGGGAAGAGCAGCCAGGAGACAGCCCACATTAGGCATCTTTGCACGTTAAACACACACATTAATCATGGCACAATGAGAATGCATGAATGCACACCACTGTGGTTCCTAGATCACACACACCACATCCTCATCTAATTGGATTGGCACAAGCCCACCATGCAGGACTTGTGAGCAGCAACGCCACACCACGGCTCCAATTATGTCACTGTACATTAATACACCATTCACACGGACCTGGGGGTTACTTCTCCCTGGTCCTGGGGAACCCTTCTCCACCACAAATGAGGGTGACACCCCTTTTCCGGCAGGACTGTCACCCCCACAATCATAAATTATTCACAACCCAAAAAAAAAAATTGTCCAGCACCCAAAAAAATGACCAGCAAAAAAAAATTCTGTTAAAAAAACACGCCTGGGGCGCCTAGGGCCAACTCATGGGGGGGGGGTAATCCGGGGAAGGAGGAGCATCCCCTGGTCTCTGCTCACCTGGCGGCCTGCCCTCCAAGGCCACGGCAATTCGAGTGAGGCCATCATTGAGCATTGCCGTATTGGCCTGGATAGCCTGGGTGAGGGCCCTCACATCTTGACCGAGGGCCCGCACATCCTGACCAACGCCGGCTGTGGTAGCCTGATGTTCATTTAGGCAATTGATCAGAGCCAGGGAGTTGCAGGCCATGTCCCCAAGTGTATGCTTTATGGAGGACAGGCTCTCCTCCATCCGCCCCAAAGTCTGGCTGACCTGTCTCAGATGGCGGGTCTGAAGGGCCTGGTCTCTTCTCAGGTTGGCAAGGAGAAACTCGGCCACCCCCTAGTTTTGTGGGTTGCCTTCCTGCCTCCAGATGAGGCTTGTGGCCGGGGAGAAGGGGAGCCCCTTGGGAGGGGAGCCCTGTTGGGGGAGGAGTGGGAGGGGCTACCCCTGATGGAGGCCTGGCTGCTGCCAGCCAAAGGGGAAGACTCCTCCAAAACAAACAAGCCATTCCCTGACAAGCCCTCCTCCTCCAACTCCTCCTCCTCCACCTTCTCCGAGGACTCCGGCCTTGTCTGGGGGTCTCCATCAGGCTGTTGTCCCGGGATGGTGCGGTCAGGCCAGATGGCCCAGGACCCTCCTGCACATCTGTGGATGACACAAAACATTCACAGGTTGGAGGATTCACACACTTGCCACATATTCCCTTCCTCCCCCACACATGCTACACACCAGATAGAAAAAAAAAAAACGTACCTGTCCTCACGGCCTCCTGACTGGACTCAAAGCCAGGCAGCCCCTCCACTTGCTGCCTGTTGAAGGTCTGGGCCACCGCACGCTCCTCCTCAGTCAGCCGAACAGGGCATGGTGGGCCCCTCAAGTGCCCCTGGCATGGGCGGCAATCTTGGCCAGCTTCCCATGGACCACACGCCGGAGGTCATTAATCTTCTTGGCGATCCCCTGGCGTGTCCGGGTCTCCCCCCCCAACGTGTTTACCTGGTCGGTAATTTCCTGCAATATCTGTGCCTTCCTGGCCGGGGTGGTGTTGGCACTCTCGGGCCGCGCAGAAAATGGCCATATTGTGTAATGGCCCTGGCAAGAATGCCCTTCTCTCTTAAAGAAAAATGTAGCTTTCCTGACGTCAGACATGGCAGCATACATATGATATAGCCCCGCCCCTATATCCACCCACAGGACACGTTTTAACTCTCTATAAAACTCTGACTACTTCCGGTTCCGGCGCCACATGAGGAAGAGGTAGATTCCCTCAGCTCCCGCCACGCTCCTCTCAGACCCGGCCGATACACCCAGCTACAGCTTCGGGGAGACCCCCCTCCGCCCCCGCTAATCTCTGGGCACAGATGGATCGCTTTCTAGAGCGATCGTATGCACGAGTGACGGCCGCCGCGATTCACACAGCGGGAGAGCCGACAGCTGATGCAGCCAAGATGGCCGCCACTCACACGCAGGCAGAGCAGCTGTTAACACCTGCGCAGCCCCCCACGGCTCCTATACCACCAGCAGCCATTGACCCTGCTTCCCCGGCAGGTATAGCGCAGGCAGTTGTAGCCTTGCTGGGCCCCACGCTCACTGCCACTGTGGATGCTGCAGTACACAGAGGGCTGGAACAGCTCCATATTGAAGTACAGGTGCAGGCACAGAGAATCACACATTCGGAAGACAGGATCTCCTCACCAGAGGATGACTCCTCAGCTGCCTCAGCTATGCTAGCACGCATTGATGCCACACATAGGGATATCCGGTGCAAACTCGATAATTTGGAAAATCGCGCGAGAAGGAATAATTTGCGCATTATTGGACTCCCTGAGTCGGTCTCCGCCACTCAACTCACGAATATTTGCGCGAAAATAATTCCTGAGCAATTAGGTCTCCGCATGCCCTGCACCATTGAAAGGGCGCATCGCATTGAGCAATACTCGGAAAGCCGTGTCAAACCTCGCCATAGTAAAATACCTCAATTATGCTGACAAGGCGGCCATTATGCAGAAGTTTCGCCGCACACCTCTGATGATATCCGGCGCACAATTAAAAACATGGCGTCTGCTAAGGCCCCAGGCCCAGACGGCTACACAGCTGAATTCTTTAAATTGACCAAGGACTTTGTACCGGACGCCCTACAACGTGTATATGCAGCCATGTGGGAGGGGGGCCCTTACATTCCTACTGGTACGCAGGCGCACATCAAACTGATATCTAAGAAAGGGAAGGATCCCTTACTGCCGGGCTCCTACCGCCCAATTTCCCTAATCAATGTAGACGTCAAAATCCTTTCCAAAATTATTACATCACGCTTGGCCCCACTGCTCCCTTCTTTGCTGCACTCGGCTCAATCTGGCTTTGTCCCGGGACGCTCGGCGACTCTAAACATCCGTAAGGTTTTGATGGCACTGGAACACGCTAAAACACACCCCGACCAAGACGTTGCTATTATTTCGTTAGATGCCGAAAAAGCCTTCGACAACGTTAGTTTGTCTTGGCTGTTCAAAGTAATGGACCGATTCGGTTTTTCGGGCCCAATCATCCGATTCCTGCAACAAATGTACGCATCACCAACTGCGCGTCTTGTTACCCCTGATTTTGTCTCGAACTCGATACCCCTAACAAAAGGGACAAGGCAGGGATGCCCCCTGTCCCCCCTACTTTTTAATTTTGCCATTGAACCCCTATCCAGATTACTCGACTCACATGAAGGAATCAGTGGCGTCCCTGTGGGTAACCAAGTTCTTCGCTCTGCCCTGTTTGCAGATGACATACTCCTATTCTCCACCGACCCCCTCGCAGACTTTGACAGACTCCAAGAACACTTTGCGGCCTTCCGACTATGCTCTGGCTTTCGTATAAATTTTGATAAAAGCGAAATTCTGGCGCTCAACCCACGATTGTCTGCTAGATGGAGACCTCTTTCTCCGTTTGCTTTGGCAACTCAACATATTACATACCTAGGCATCCGCATAGGCCGTGACCCCTCTTCCTTGTATGCACTTAATTACCCTCCATTAATAGCAAAAATTGTCAAAGAGCTAGAAGCATGGGCGGCCCTCCCCCTTTCACTCTTTGGGAGATGCCACCTTTTTAAAATGGTGTCATTTGCACGCCTACTTTATCCGATGCAGACCATACCTTTGTTGTTGAAACATTCTGATGTACAAAAAATCCACAGGGCTCTAACCACTTTTGTATGGTCCCGCAAAAAGCCGCGCATCGCGCTGCAAAAACTATGCCTCCCGAAGTCTGATGGTGGAGCAGGTCTACCCAATATTCGGTTTTATAATATTTCATGCTTGCTTAGACAGGGCCTAGACTGGCTGAGTGGAAAGTCAAAATATTGCAATATCCTACTTGAGGGTGCTCTGACTGCCCCACATACCCTTTCAGCCATCCTACACTCCAATCCTAATGCTCTACCATCCCACCTCAAATCAAGTGTACTTATTAGAGATACAGTCATTGCCTGGAGAGAGGTACGGAAATTGTTGGGCCTTCCATCAAGTATCTCGCGCTATCTACCAATCCAGGGCAACCCTATGTTTCTTCCGTCCACTCTTCACAAAGCATTTGCCCACTGGCAATCCAAAGGGCTCACAAAAATAACTTCTGTCTACCATGGTGAACCTGCGAAGCTTAGGTCCTTTGAGGCCCTGTCAAGCGAATTCTCCTTACCACCGTCGCACTCCTTTTACCATCAACTAATTGACTATCTGAGGTCGTGTCATGGACCTAACTCTGATCCTTTCCGGCAATCCTTCATTGATGTTGTACTAAAAGAAATGATTATTCCATCTCCAGTCTCTACTCCTACCTTATCCAACACCAATCGGAAAAATATCACCCCGCACCGTTCCGTAAATGGTCCACCCTATTTGATGACAATGATCTACCGGAAAAAATCCTTGAGGGCTACAGACATGTTCGCAACCTAACTATATCGGAAACATGGCGTGAAACACAATTTAAGATCATACACAGAGCGTATTTCCCATTTCGCTTCAATAAATTGGACCCAACTCAAGCGCAATGCTCCTGGTGCTCCCAGCCTCGCCCCAAATTGATACACCGACTCTGGGACTGTACAGCCGTCTCCAAATTTTGGGACTCTATAATTGCCCACATATGCACAGTTAATAAAACTACCATACCGAAGGATCGGTTATTATGCTTGTTTGCCTACACGCCACCAGCATCCTCTACAACAGCACTGGTGCCCCTCAATATTCCACAATGGACCCATCTATGCCTTCTAGTTGCTCGCAGGACTATTATGTCACACTGGATTTCACCAGCGCCACCCACGCTAGAAGCAGTGAAAAGGTCCATGCTATCGCTATTTTACTTGGAGAGGTTGGACACGATTACGCTTAACTTTCGCTCTACTTCCCACTTTTTCGCAAGATGGCGTACCTATATTGTGGCCACCTTAACTCGGACGGTCCTACAAGAAGTCATGCAGCCATTTCGCTATACCGACTGGTACTTGAAAAGAGACCTCACTAACTCATTGGGCCACCTCAAGGTCTCTGATCTATCTGACCCCTCTACCTCTTGGCCACCGTAATGCGACCATGGCCTGTTGGAGCTCCTTTACTTCCATGACTTTCCTTTTCCTACAGCCAATAAGTCCAGTAGCTACGCTAGCTATGGATATGATCAGACCGATACGTAATGTGTGACATTCAGTTTTTGGTATTTGCTTCATACTTCTACTCCTGAGGGTTCTACTTTTACCTTTGATGATGCCCTTTTTTTTTGTTTTTTTTGTTTTGTTTTGTTCTGTTTTGTTTTATTGATACAGTATAAGTCATCACTTTTGTTCGATTCTGTCATACTGCTCTAGTATACTGCATATTTTCTACTGTTCTGGGGTTGTTTTTACCCTTTATATCTGTAAACTGAAAATCCAAATAAAAATATTTGCAAAAAAAAAACTCTGACTGAGAGCTACCTCCCCCATTCTTATTTTTGTCCTCAAAGATCAACCTACAGACCGTTTCATTCAGGATTAAGCCCTTACCTGCCGACTATGTCGAAGTTCCGGGTGGGTTCAGCCTCTCCCAGTTCGAGGTCCCACATCTTAGGCACGCTAAATGCACCAACAAGGTGGGGAACCCCTTCTGGTGGTCTTCTGGGGTTGAGGTGTTCTCTAATCAGAGACGACAGTCCTCCTTTGGCATTGCCGGCAATGGAGTCTGATTTAAGCAAGCTGGGACTGCATGATGCCTTCTTTCCTATGGAAGCCCTTTTCCAGGTCTGTCAGTTTCTTTCTTGTTCTCATGTCTTTAAAGGCCCTATACACACTGCAACTTTTGTTGTCTGATTTCCTTTAGAGTTGTCAGGACCATGTGGTACCTGCCTGATTGCATACAGGTTGAGGCTTTAGGGTTTGGCCTCATGTTGTGTGGTTTTGATAAATCTGAGGGGGAGAAAAATCTGCAGAAGATTGTATGGTGTGTAGCCAGCTTAAAGGTGTCCTTTTGTGTGGATGGGCGTTGGCCCTCCCAATTGTATTAGAATAGAGGTGAGAGAGGACTGAGTCTCCGGTGATCCAATTGCAGGGAGCAGATGGACAGGTAATGAATGTCTTTGCTATTCAAGCATCCAGAGAGGCAGCATCTCCTTCTGAGGTAAGTCTTATCTATCCTAGTAATGGAGATATATGGGGGGAAGGAGTAAGGAGCAATGTATTACTAGGGGGATGGGGGTTTTTACCAGATTTATTTTGTTTAAATTATTACTATTTGTAAAAAAAAAAAGGCTGGGATATATGTATATATTTTTCTCTTTCACTTCCCTTATTTCTGTGGTCATGCAGTCCCCCTTGCACCTTTCAGTAACTCCCATCGGCATGAGCCTACCACCACATAACAAAGACCACCCCCACTATCAGGCAAAGGGCCAACTTTTGGTAAGTAAGAGAAAAGAGTGCATTGAGCCCTGACGAGTGTGCCTTCTTATCTGTTGCAACCCCGGCCGCTCACACCCGCTCAAGAAGGTTCAGAGGCCCTCTGTGGATCATCAGGATTTTTCAGGGCGGAAGGTGTCTCCTCAAGTCCTGGCAGACCCCAGTACAAAGGGTGCAAATGTACGCTTAAGAGAACGCATACAGCTTCTCCTCTGAGGGCTCAGAGCCCGAAAGGTGAATGTTGGTCATGTGGAGATGACCCTATGCCTGGAAAGCTACTTTGCAGCGACTGCTTCAGGCAGCTTGCCAGAGACCAGGAGTTTGGGAGTCAGCAGGTGTCAACCTTGCTCAGCAAAATAGTCCCCAACCCCCTGGCTGAATTTTCCAGTCATCTCGGGCAGCCAGGGACAGAAGTGGACAAACAGTATGGGCACTACACCAGGTCTAAACCAAGCCATTCAACCCTCTCTAATTGGAGGGGTACCAGGCACTTCAGGGGTGTCTCCAGCCCAGCAGATTAGGCAGGCTAGTTCCCCAAACCCAGTATTATAGCCAACCTTTCAGGCAGAGGGAGATGATATTGCCCCCTTCTCAACAGAAGATCCTGAAGGTTGAGGCTTTGCTTTAAGCTAATATCCTCATTTGTTATGGCAGTAAAGCTGCACTGAAATGGGTAGATCCAGAACCTCCTGCAAAGAAGGAGAAAGCCTGTTATTACACACCGTACAATCTGATTTTAAAATTGGGTGACAATCGCTGTACAATATGCATTAGGTGTGCAAAAAACAGTGTAGCGCTGGACAGCATATACCACATAAGTATCTAAAGTAACTGGTGTAAACAGTGTTAATCTATAGATGGTAACAATCAAAATGTGAATACACAAAAACTATAAGTGCATAGGTTGTTATAACACTGTGCCAATCAATATGGCACTGAGCATAAAGTGACCAATTCAGCATATGAGGTGCAAAACAAATAGAGTCCACAGAAAAAAAAGCTGGGAGTTATTAGCCCCTTCCAATGCAGGTGATGAAAAGATGCAAACAATGAAAGTCCAATTAGGAGATCCACAGGTGAGAAAGGAGGGAGATTTCGGACAACAGTGGCCCAACACCAGTAGAAATAAAGGCTTACCAGAAAGCCTGTGACTATCCCTTTCAGGAGTAGTCTAAACAGGCATAGCAGGAAATTCTGATCCTTTGGGGTGTCAGGAACGAATCCGCATCTCTCCACAGATTAGATGGCAGAATCCGGAGCTTTTTATCCTTGCAAGGACTTTTGTATCACTCTCTATGAATGAGAGTATTTTAAGCTGTTTCAAATTTTTTTAGTTTTTAAATAAACCCTCTCGTTTTTTACGCCTACACTATGGGATTGTCCCTTTGTTTTTTCCCACATGGTGTTTGATAAACACACGCTCACATACATCTATGTAAGTTCCATTTGGAAGCAGTGGTTAACCCCATGAGGAGCTGTGGATTCTACCATCTAATCTGTGGAGAGATGCGGATTCGTTCCTGACACCCCAAAGGATCAGAATTTCCTGCTATGCCTGTTTAGACTACTCCTGAAAGGGATAGTCACAGGCCTTTCTCACCTGTGGATCTCCTAATTGGACTTTCATTGTTTGCATCTTTTCATCTTGCATTGGAAGGGGCTAATAACTCCCAGCTTTTTTCTGTGGACTCTATTTGTTTTGCACCTCATATGCTGAATTGGTCACTTTATTTTTACACTGTTTATTTATCTGTTGATATTTATAAGTACTTTATGCTCAGTGCCATATTGATTGGCACAGTGTTATAACAACCTATGCACTTATGGTTTTTGTGTATTCACATTTTGATTGTTACTATCTATAGATTAACACTGTTTACACCAGTTACTTTAGATACTTATGTGGTATATGCTGTCCAGCGCTACACTGTTTTTGCACATTTTTATTTACACTTTATATCTAAGTTGTAGTGTTTAGCAGCAGGACGTCCTTCTCAGGACCCTATCTTAATTGTTTCACTAATATACATTTTTACTAAGCGCAATTATTCCCATTCCCTTTTCCCTTACTTTTACACAATATGCATTAGGTACCTTTATTCTTTCAGGGCACCCCAAATGCCATGCGATTCTGCTGTGATAGGTCATGTTGGAGAACGCAAGTTTCAAAACATTGTGCAAAGCTGGTCACCCTCAAATAGGAGCTTTTTTTAAATATCTACAGCTCCGCCATGCCATACAAACGCAATTCCGCTCTCAGATAATTACATGGGCACAGATTCCTGCCCTGCTCACCCTAATAAGGGTAACAGTGGCTAAGGGTCTAATCTCGGGGATGTACAACAGCTTGGGCGATAGGGCACTGAGTAAAGCAGGCCCGTGTAACAGTAGAGTGGCGTGGGAGAACGATTTGGGAACAATAACTCCACAACAATGGGACAGGATTCTTCAACAGGGTACCTTGGTATCCATAGCCCCGGCCCAAAGAATGTCGCACCTATTCCTTCTATATAGGGTCTACCATACCCCCCATAAAATGTTTAAGGTAGGGTGGAGACAAGACAATGAATGCCCAAGATGTAAAAATAAAGGAGACCTTATACACATGGTCTGAAAGTGTTCGAAATGATATGGCTATTGGCTGGGAGTCATTGAATATATCAATAAAATATTCGGATCTCGACTAGACCCAATAGCCAGGATATGCCTACTGGGCTGTATGGACGACAATAGAGTACCGCAGGGTACCCTTGATGCTATATTAAGAAGCCTATTTCAGGCCCGTAAGTTAATCGCCCAAAAATGGCAGGCGCAGGCTCCTCTGTCTATAGACAACTGGCTAGTGGCTATGAATCAAACAATTTCAAAGGAAAAAATTTATTTCATCAAACTGGGGAATTATCCCAAATTCGTTAAAATATGGGGCCTGTGACAGGCCTTCCAGTATTCTCTGAGCCCCTGAGTAAAAAAAGGACATCCCCTTTCCAGGCTCTGGAAGTAACATTTTACCAAGCAGATTCCCCTGAATGGACCTTATTGGCTCCCGACACCAAACGACACGACTCTTGATAAACCTGCACCATTAGATATCGAGCCTGTATGCTCTCAAGGTACGGGTAAGGGTGGGAGGGTAAGGAGGGCGGGGGGTGGTATACAGCCAACAAGACAAATAAACAAGATCAAGAGTTTTTATTTTCAGTATGCCCTAGCGGACATTTATCCTGATGTGTGCTATCTTGCTTTTTATGATTCATACTCTGTATGTAAAGAGAGTGTATACTTGCTGGCTGATTTGTAAAATGGTTTTAAACTTTCAATAAAAATGAGTGAAATAAAAAAAAAAAGAAGCAGGGGCTTCTATTTGCGCACATAGGGCAACCAAGTGAATGGGCCGCACCCATGCGAGTTGCAACATTGTGTACAAATCGCTCTTTGAAAATCGCATTGCATATACATTGGTCTACTCTAAGTGACAATATCAAATACCTTGGAAAGGTGACCTAAGCACAGATTCTTAGGAAATCTCCCTCTTTGTTAGCCAAGTGTAGAAGTCCCTGTCTACCAGAGAAGCTCACAATCTACACTCATACACGCCAGGAGCTATACGGGCAGGAAACCAACAAAACCCACATTACTGTCACCTGGATCTCGTACTGGATCAGTCAGTCAGTCAGCTAGTCAGGCAGCGGATTAGTAGCAGGAGCCCCCATCGGCACTCACTCCTAGGAGTAGGAGTGTGCTGCTTTAGCTCCAGGCAGGGGTAGGCAGCAGGCAGGCAGGGTTCCCCCCAGTCCAGCCCAGCCTCAGCTCCTACCCGTATCTCCTACCTGCATCTGGATCCGGATCTCCTCCAGCCTCTCTCCAGCAGACTTCGCCCCCCTTTGGGCTCCACCTGGCAGGTAAAACCTGCCCCCCCCCCTGGGATCAAGGGCGGCCGTCCTTTTCAGGACAAGCCGCAGCTTGTCTCAAGCCAGGAATCAGCCCACCCTCACCACGGACCACAACCGAGGCAGCCCCCCCGTCGCCACCCCTCCCCCACAGCGAATTCCCGTCTTTTTCGGCGGTCCGCGCCGGCCTATGCTAGGTCCGCGGCAGCCGCAGCTCAGGAAAGTCCGCAGCTTCAACCGCGGCCTACCGGCGCACCGCAACAGCGCTCGGGATCACCCCCAGATTCGCCCAGCATACCCACCCTTACCCCTGGAAGGCCCCATCCATCCCTGATTCACCCAACCAGCTCTCTCTGGCTGTTTCCAGCCAGTGTTAGCTCCCCGGCCTGGGCCCTCTGTCGGCGGCCATCTTGGTACACCTCCCCCTCCCCAGCATCAGAAATACCTTTCACCCCATCCCCTCACAATCGTATCAGCATTTGATCATCTAGGGTCTGTACCGATCACCTCTTATGGATCAGGAAGGAATTTTTTCTCCCTGCCCAGCACATTGGCTTAGCTTGGCCAGGGTTTTTTTGCCTTCCTCTGGACCAAATAAATAATAGCTGGGAGAGAGGAGTCAAGGATTCTTCTCCCCACCGCCATCTGACCATCAACCCCCCCCCCAGTGACGGTCCACCATGGCTAATCGGCAGTACTCGGCAGAAACCATTTGGAGCCTGAGGCATTTTGCCACTATACTACCAGCCGTCACCAAAAAGGCTCTAAGAATGGAGCAACTTTTGAGGATAGATCGACGATCGACTGTCAAAAAAATCAGTCACCCACCTCAACCCAAGCACATATCATGTGCTTTGATCAATACTAGATCGGCAGTAAGACACCGATTAGAAATTCATGATTTCATTCTACAACACGACTTAGACTGTGTCTTTATTACAGAGAGCTGGCTCACAGCCGACTGTAACACCATTCTAGGAGAACTGGTGCCAGAAAATTACCGTATTATCACGGAAAACAGAATAGGGCAAAGAGGGGGAGGCCTGGCGGTGATCCACAAGATTCATCTTGTGATCTCCAAACCAGCCCTTTAGTACTCGCTTTCATTCATGGAAACCCTTACTCTACAGCTGCAAACAAATCCCCAGGATACCGTCCACATTCTACTCTGCTATAGGCCACCCGGGCCAAAATCGCAGTTTTTACCATCACTGACAGATGTCATCTCCTCTTATACCCTAAACACCTTTTGCTGCTCGGGGACTTCAATCTCTGGGTCAACTCCTCACAGGATCCCGTGGCCGACGCCTGTATTGACCACCTGGAAGGATTAGGGCTACAGCAATTAGTATGTGGGCCCACACATGCTTCAGGTCACACAAAATCACACAAAATCTGGAAATAAGTATTTTGGAAAATGAACCGTTGCCATGGACAGATCACCATGCAATTAAATTCATAATTTCCAAAACTCCGCCATTGATAAAAACACCCAAGCCGATGACAACACACTGGACTAGATCTCAGAAGAAGCTCCATTCGGAACGCTTCAAATCTATCTTGGGAAATAAAATTAAAACAATGCAACCATCTCGAACAGCCTCAGAAACATTGGATGCCATAAATGCAGCCCTACTACAGTCAGCAGACTTAGTAGCGCCGAAACGCAAAACCCTTATCCGGAAAAACAAGGCCGGCTGGTTCAACAACCAGCTGTCGCTACTGAAGCAAGAGCGTAGAAGGGCAGAAGCCGCCTGGAAAAGAAGCGCTTCTGAGGAGAATCTCTCCATCTACAAAGTAGCAACAAGAAAATTCTGCAAAGAAATCTTCAAAGCCAAGAAAAATTATTTTTCCGAGGCTATCAAAAGCGCCCTAAACCACGGGAACTCGTCAAGCTGGTCAGTCAGACCATGAATCCTGGTTGTCTTGAAGCCCCCAATTCAGATACCCAAGAATTTTGTAATGAATTGTCGGATTTCTTCATCAATAAAATTGAGAGAATCCGGGAAAGCATTCAGCAGAACAGGGCCCTCCTTACCCCCCCCCCCCCCGTACAACCACACAACATCCATAGAAACTCTCTACAACAAACAAAGTTCACTCTTGAACCCATCTCCATCGAGGCCACAGAAAATATCATCAGCGCGTTGCGCAATAGCACATCGCCTAATGATATTATCCCCACTAAACTGCTGAAGGAATGTGCCGATATCCTGGCACCTCCCATCACGCAGCTTATAAACCAGTCATTTAAGGAAGGCATAGTGCCTTCCCTACTGAAAGAGGGCACAATCCAGCCCATCTTGAAGAAACCCACCCTGGACCCCAAGGACCCAACCCACCGCCGCCCCATAACAATGCTAAATGTGTTCTCCAAGGTAATGGAGAAAGTAGTGGTACAACAGCTGCAACAGCATCTAGATACCCATAATCTACTTGATCCATACCAATTGGTTAAGCATTGCTTAAAATATGGGACGACGTTCTAGAGGCCGCAGACGAAGGGGAATCTTGTCTTCTGGTTCTGCTGGACCTAAGCGCAGCCTTTGACACGGTAGACCACAAACTTTTACTGACTCAGCTGGCTGAGGTAGCCAGAGTCACAGAAGGTGATTTACCATGGTTTTCCTCTTTTTTGGAAAACCGATCACAAACAGTGAAATTGGGACCGTTCACTTCTGGAAAACGCACGGTGTCATGTGGAGTCCCTCAAGGATCCCCCCTGTCACCGGTGCTCTTCAACATCTATCTTCGCCCACTATTTGAAATCATCAGTAGTCAGCAACTACTCTATCACTCATATGCAGACGACACGCAACTATATTTTCGCATCTGCAATAAAAAGGATCATCATCTCAGTTTAGAGAATTGTCTCTCTTTGATAGAAAACTGGATGACTAAGAGTTATCTCAAACTCAACAATTCAAAAACAGAACTTCTTCTGTTTCATGCCAGTCGCAAGAGTCAACTGTCAACAACCTGGACACCTCCGCCCATGTTTGGCCAGATCATCACCCCTAGCTCCAAAGTCAAATGTCTTGGGGTCATCTTTGACTCCTACATGACAATGGACGCACAAATAGGGTCAGTAGTCAGCGGATCTCACCATCTGCTGCGCCTACTACGCAGACTTATTCCATTTATTCCAGAAAAAGACGTAGCAGTCGTGGTGGGAACAATTGTGAACTCCAGACTGGACTATGCAAATGCCCTTTACCTTGGACTTCCCAAGTACCAAATCACTCGTCTGCAAACCGTTCAAAATACGGCCGCCAGACTGGTGACTGGGAAAAAAACCTGGGAATCCATCTCACCTTCACTGAGAGCCCTTCACTGGTTGCCAGTAAAAGACAGAATTGCTTTTAAAGCACTCTGTCTGATGCATAAGTGCATCCATGGGAATGCCCCGCGATATCTTTGCGAAAAAATAGAAGCCCACAATGCCAATCGCATTCTGCGATCCACCGACCAAAATTTGGTCAAGGTTCCCAAAGCCAGATACAAGTCCAAAGGAGAAAGAAGGTTTGCTTTCAGCATTCGCAATCAGTATTCGGTTGGAGGAAAACCACCTGACCTTCAAAAGACAGATTAAAACTCTGCTTTTTTGATGTCAAGAGAGACAGAAACAACAAGCGCCCAGAGGCGATTCAGTTCGCATGTCTCGCGCTATATAAGTTTTTCATTCATTCATTCATTCATTTCATTCAGATTGCTTTTCAGTGCAATGGCAGATCCTGCTGCAAGTGTGAACAAGCCTTTGGGTTCCATAGGAGGAATCTAAAGAAGCAGGTAAGCTACCTTTTTTCTCTTATGACAGAAATAGGAAGCCTGTTTCAGGAGGAATGAGAAAAGGGAGAGAGAGAAAATCCTCCTCAACCAATAGGTTACAGAAGTTGTATCCACTAATGGGGAAGAATGCGACTCCTTTATCTACCCACCAACGGTGGATGCGGCAGTCATCAGACTGACCAAGAATGTGACATTTCCAATGGAAGGCTCTTCCTCCTTTCACGAGATCCTTGTAAGACGCATTTCTTTAACATCCGTAGCAAGTACTATGTTAGTGTGTGGGCGCAGAACTTGGAGTATGCGATTAAAACCAGCTGCCAAAGAGAAGAGTCATCAAGGCTCTTGATGAGAACTTTCAGCAGACTTTACAGGTGAGGCAGCTATAGACATCATTCGATGGTCATCCAGAGCCATGCTTGGCGCGGTCACAGCCAAAGGTGCACTGGGGCAAAATCCTGGACGGCTGGCCCATCCTCCAAGCAGAATTGCTGTAAACTGCCTTTTGATGGGAAGGCGTTGTTTTGCCAAAAATACTGGAAACCATCTTCTCCAGGGTTATAGGAGGAAATTCAGATCTTCTGCCCCAAGATCGAAGAGCCAGAGGGGGCAACCATTCAGAGGAGCGCCAAACAGGTACTGCGATTTTGGAGGCTTTCGCCCATCCAAGGGCGTCAGAAGGCGTTGGAGGGGTACACATTTAACCTTCGTAAGATCGCAGGGGGCCAAGACCCATGCGGCTCCCCAAGATATTCAGAAGCCCTTTTTATGCAAGGCCTGCCCAGAAGGCAGTTGGAGCCAAGTGGCTCAAAGTGACCCAGTTCCGGTAAGACCACTGCCAAAGAATGGTGGTTTCAGCCCTCAGTGGTGCAAGGCCATGTAAGAAAAAAAAAAGACTGCACATCCAGGAATTTTGATTTTCCTTTTTATTGTTCAAAGTGGTGGCACCAAAGACACCAACACGAGGTAACAGATGCATTTCACACATTAATTTTGCGCTTAATCATTACCAATGGCAAGGCTGTTATTGGTTGTTCAATCGGCAGCCTCCAGAACTACCTCAAGAGGCTGAATCAATTTATACGGATAGACTCAAGATGGAGTCTCTCCATACCATAAATCTAGGTCATTCAACAAGGTTACTGAAGGATTTCAGTCGACCTGCAGTATATCTATCAGCATGTCCCAATCCTTCAGTCATACCAACCGTTTCGAGTTGAGGGGCAAGCATTTCCAAAACTAGCTGGCTCCTATGCAGAATATGCTCTACCTAGGGGCCCGATTTAATACTCAGGCAGCCTCAGTTTCTTTGCCACTTCAAACTCCCTAAAGTCAGGGAGATGTTTCAACAGGCGTTGGCTGCACCAGTGATGTCAGCATCCCAGTGCATGAGTCCTCTCAGGACAATGGCTTCTTGTATTCCGATGATCCTCTGGGCTCACTGGAAACTCAGTTTTCCAACAAGGCTTCCTGATGCAATGGAAGCGTTTGTCTAGCCGGAGGCACCAGAGTTCTGGTGATTTATAAAAAAAAAAAGAAAACTGCTAAATGGCTTAGTCTATTAGGGCTGCAGCCATGGATCATTGTTGCTACAGATACCAGCACAGCAGGGTGGGGCACCACCTGCGAGCATCTCAGGATCCAGGGCAGGTGGGAATTTCCCACTCAGGGCCTAGTTTCCAATATTCTGGAACTCCTACCAGCATTGACATTGAACACTTTACTGCCACACATATAGGGTCTGCCAGTCCTACTCCATCTGGACCACATGGCAGCAGTCCTATATACAGCGACAAGGTGACATGCACAGCCAATCCCTCCTGAGAGAGGTGGAACCAATAATGGCATGGCCCAGCAATATCTCCCAGATTTGAGGGCAATATATCTTCCAGCCTATCAGAATTTGGAAGCTGATTGTCTATCTGGGCAATTCAAGGATCCCAACGAATGGTCCCTTCACCCCGAAGTGTTCCAAGGGATCATCCACGAGTGCTGGTTACCACAACTGGATATGTTTCGCCTCATCGGCCTACTACAAGGGGAACCGGTTCCTCTTGCGCTACCCTTATCCATTAGTGGAAGGGACAGATGCCTTTATCAATCCTTGGGTTGGGCAACTGGCCTATATCTTCCCTCACTGAGTTTTAGGATTAAAGAAATTGATGAGATTTGACAGTCATCACAGGTTTTCCTTACTGGCCTCACAGACAATGGGTCTCTCTGGCAATGGGTATCAGCGTGTGCACACCAATCACTCTGCCAGTGACTCCATCTCCTCTTTTCTGAGGGAGATGCACTACATCGGCAACCATCACGACTAAGTTTAGCAGCCTGGAAATTGTAAGGCAGAGGTTACAAGAGTTTCCCAGATGTTTTTCAGAGGGGATTAGAACTTTGCAGAGTTCTTTGAAAGGGTCAATCAATGCCATCTACTCCAGAATATGGATTAGGTTCACAAGCTTTGCAGCTGGGCATCAGTTTGACCCTTGTGACCCAAATGTATCACAAATCCTGTCTTTTTTTCTACAATCTGAATTGGATTTGGAGCTCAGTTTGCTTAAGGTGAACATTTCTGTCATCTTGGCTTTTAACCAAAAGAAATGGGCAGCAGACCTGCTGATGGATCACTTCATGGGAGGTACTTGGACTACGCCCTCCCAAAAGAAATAGGTTCCCTTAATGGGACCTGGCAGTAGTCCTCAATTTTCTAGCAAACCCTCATTGTACTCTTGACAGAACACTGTTCTTTATGGGAGATCTCCTTAAAATCGGTATTTCTATTAGCCATGATTTCGGGGGAAAGTGCTTTGACTCCGAAATTTGGGGCGGCAGAGCCTTATTCCATGTTCTTCCCAGACAGGGTTGGGCTAAAATCATTTTGTTCCAAAGCGTGACATCCATGTTTTGTCTTTCCAGTGAATGGGTGCTTCCAGCCTTCCCAGCGCAATCAGATGCCGATCTGCACAGTTGGACATTCCAAAGTCCTCCAAAGCCTATCTCAGGCTACTTCTACATTCAGAATGTGTAAGATTTAAAAAGTAAGTGGCTTCAGCCAGAACCATCTCGGCCTGAATCGTGAAAATACTCACTGGGCATGTGGAGCCGGTAGGGATCCTCCAGAGATGGTTAGAGCTCATCGCTCAACCAAGGTGATGTCATCTTCTTGGATAGCACAGGCAGGGTTGTCTCTGTAGACAGTCTGCAAAGAGGCTAGCTGGTCATCACATGTGTTCTTAATACACCAAAGGGTGGATCTAGCAGCTCTTACTACAGTAGAGTTTGGGAGGAAGTTTATCCAAGCTTCTTTGTCTTTTTTAAGTTTACAGCATTAAACCCTCCCTCTAGAAAGCTCTTCATGTATCATATGTATGCTGCCATGTCTGGCGTCAGGAAAATGGAAAATTGTATCAAATACTTACCGTAATTTTCCTTTCCTGATGCCAAGACATGGCAGCATATGAACCCTCCCTCTGATCTTTGTACTTTATACGGAGAATTGGGGAGGTAGCTCTCAGTCAGGCCTCGTACACACGATCGATTTGTCCACTGAAAACGGTCCGATGGACCGTTTCAGCAGACATCTCCGATCGTGTGTATGGGCTAGCGGACAGATTTGTCCACCCGACAGATTTCAAAGCATGCTTTGAAATCTATCCGGTGGGAATCTGTCCGCCTGACATGTCTGCTGGTTAGTACACTTACCAGCAGACATGTCGTCCCGCTCCGCCGCCGCACCGCCGCCGAATGGATTCGACGCATGCGCGGAAGTGTTTTACTTCCTGGTGCGGTGACGTGGCGGCGTCAACGTCACCGCCACGTCAGCGCGCTCTCTGCTGGCGGGGATTTTGGTTTGCTCGTGTGTACACGCGAGCAAACCAAAATCCCAGCAGACAGATTTGTTCAAATCTGTCGGACGGACAGATTTGAACAAATCTGTCCGCTCGTGTGTATGGGGCCTCAGAGTTTTATAGAGATTAAATAAGTGTCCTGTGGGTGGATATAGGGGCGGGGCTATATCATATGTATGCTGCCATGTCTTGGCATCAGGAAAGGAAAATTACGGTAAGTATTTGATACAATTTTCTATTTTCGTTTCCTTTTACTCATGTTCTCACAAACTGGAACCAAAACAATCACCAAAAATCAGTCACCAAAAATCAGACAGCAAAAATCAGACAGCAAAAATCAGACAGCAAAAAAGTATCAAAAACAGTCACCAAACAACACTCAGCAAACCACTATCAAAAACACTATACTAAACAGTCAAGAAATTTATCAAACACAAGTCACAAACTGACAAACGCGAACACACAACAGAACAAAAGCACCTTGCTGTATAGGAAGGGATACAAAGGGATGTACTTTTGCAAAGGAAGGGCATTTGTCTCTGTCTATTTAAGCTCTCTGCGTAGCTCACTAAGTTGACCGGGCCTAGTTCCAATTTCACTGACTGCGCCATTCCCGAGTTCTGAGCATGCGCAGAGAGGTGCTGACCATGGTCTGCCTTATGTGCGCATGCGCAATCCGGCCGGCCCTTCATTTGCATGGGGTCACGGCTCATTTCAATGGAACAGGCCCACGTCCTTCCCAATTTGAATTACTCGGCCTTACGCCTCGGAAATTACGTTGCACCGGCGCAAATTTCTGCGCAAATACTACGAGGATACGGTAATTGCGCCTCTACATTGCGCCGGTCTAACGTAAAGGAGGTGCGCTACTCCGGTCAAAATATGCGCCAATGTACGTGAATCTGGCCTATAGTGTTTGGGGGTTCTATGTAATTTTCTAGAAAAAAAATGCCAAAAAAGAAGATATTTACATGTAGAAACAAAGTGTCAGAATTGGCCCGGGCCTGAAGTGGTTAAAGAGAAACAGGCTGCATTTGCTTGCTTAGATCTTTATTCGTGAATATGAGATTTACCACCTTATCAGCAATTATGCAAGCGTTTTTTACCTCAACACTTAATATTCCCGATACGTGCCTGCTGTATCATGTACTTGTATGGAAAAGTCTCCCATTTTCTTTGTATTGATTTGTTTATGGGAAAATCCCTGGTGTTCCTGCTAGTCCATCTGCTTTCCTGTTAAAAATGTACCACTCTAAGCAGAAGAGCACACCATGGTCAGTTCCCTACCTATGCTGGGAACTGGATGTATGCTCCTCCAATGATCAAACTTGTCCTGACACGCCCCAGCTGCACAGCCATTCAATGGGAACTTCAGTGTCCTGCTGCTTCTCCTCCCCCAGCTCTCATGGAGATGAGAACTGAGGGAATATGATAATTAAAAAAAAAATGAAAAAAGTATGCGCCAGATTCAGGTAGCTTAGCGTATATATACGCTACGCCGCCGCAACTTAGAGAGGCAAGTGCTGTATTCTCAAAGCACTTGCTCCCTAAGTTACGGCGGCGTAGCCTAAATATGCCGGCGTAAGCCTGCCTAATTCAAAGTAGCAAGGCAGTGGGCGTGTTGTATTAAAATGAACCGTGACCCCATGCAAATTATGGGCCGAACGAATGGCGCATGTGACGTCTGTGGATATATCCCAGTGCGCATGCTCAGAATCACGTCGGATAGAATGCCTAAGATACGTCGAACACTGCCTACGACGTAAACGTAACTTACGCCCAGCCCCATTCACGTACGACTTACGTAAATGACGTAAAAAAAAACGACGGCTGTTCCGACGTCCATATCTTTGCATGGGATGCGCCATCTTTTTGGTGGTTTATCTTTATGCCGGAAAAACGCCTTACGTAAATGGCATAGATTACTGCGTTGGGCGTATGTACGTTCGTAAATCAGCGTATCTTGCTCATTTGCATATTTAACAAGGGAACACCGAATGCGTCCAGCGTAACTATGCGCCCAAGATACGCCGGCATAGGCAAGTTACGTCGGGCGGCTGAAGCCTTGTTTTACGGCGTATCTAGCTTTGCGAATCGGCGTAAAAGTACGCTGGCACACATTTGTACTTACGACGGCGTATCTGGAGATACGCCGGTGTAAAGGTACTTGAATCTGGCCCTATATATATATATATATATATATATATATATATATATATATACACAAAATGTTTTGCATTTCATTTCTATTTTAACCACTTAAGGACCGGGTCACGGGTCACGCACATTTACTCCCGAAGAATGGCACGGACAGGCAAATCTACGTAAATATACATCACTTTAAATTTAACACTGTGTGGGCGCTTGCATGCGTGCCCCTGCTGCGAGCTCCGTGATCGTGCCGGTGGGACCCACAGACTCGATGTCACGGAGCAACATTGGGAGCAGTGATCAGTGTCGTATGACAGTAAGCCACGCCCCAAACAGTTAGATAGACTCCCTAGGACACACGTAACCCCTTCCTAGCCCAGTGCTTAACCTCTTCAATGCCAGTCACATTTACACAGTAATCAGTGAATTTTTATAGCACTGATCGCTCAATAAATGTAAATGCTACCAAAATAGCAGCAGGTTTTGCAGATTTTTTACTACTATTGTTTTTACCCATTCACTGTGGGAATTTTTTTCACATTCTTAGCGCAGTTTCTTTTCCCTTTTCTCCCAAAATAGCACCAAAAGTGTCCGATGTGTCTGCCATAATGTCACAAAAAAACTCACTGATCGCCGCCGTTACTAGTAAAAAATACATATTAAAGCGGAGCTCCACCCTGATTTTTTTTTTCTTCAAAAATGTAAAAATAAATAAAAAATAATTCAATGGAAAAAAAAAATACTCACCCTAAATAGGCTGTTGCTATGCGGAAGTCCCGAATCTGCCCTCATGATCCGCGGTGTGGTTTTCTTCCTCCTCCTCTTCTCGGTGTCTTCTTGTGAATGGGCCGCGCTGCATTCTGGGAACTGTGTGTATCCCAGAAAGCAGCCGGACCATTCACAAAGCGCCGCGCTGCTCGCACATGCGCAGTAGGAAATGGGCAGTGAAGCCGCACGGCTTCACTGCCTGTTTCCCTGACTGTGGATGGCGGTGCCGGGATCGAGGATCGGCATCGGCGGGGGCCGTCAGCGTGGGCGCCTAGGACAGGTAAGTGTCCTTATTCAAAGTCAGCAGCTACACTGTTAGTAGCTGCCGACTTTGAAAAAAAAAAAAAAATGCGGGTGGATCTCCGCTTTACTAAAAATGCTATAAAACTATACCCTATTTTGTAGATGCTATAACTTTTGCGCAAACCAATTAATAAATGCTTATTGCGATTTTTTTTGCTGAAAATATGTAGAAGAATACGTATCGGCCTAAATTGTATTTTTTATATATATATATATATATATATATATATATATATATTTTTTTTTTTTTTTGGGGGGGGGGGAAATATTTATTATTGCAAAAAATATCGTTTTTGTTTTTTTTTTCAAAATTGTCGCTCTATTTTTGTTTATAGCGCAAAAAAAAATCACAGAAGTGATCAAATACCACCAAAAGAAAGCTCTATTTGTGGGAAAAAAGGATGTCAACTGTGTTTGGGAGACACATCGCACGACCGTGCAATTGTCAGTTAAAGCGACGCAGTGCCAAATCGCAAAAAAGGACTCTGGTCTTTGGGCAGCCAAATGGTCCGGGGGTGAAGTGGTTAAAATGAATGGGTTGTTTTACAAGGTGATCATTTACAATCACTTTAATACTTCATTACTTTTAGTAATCCTTACGTTACAAGCATCCCTATGAGTATTTTCTCACTGAGTATTTGTGCTGAATGTCATTGAGTACAATAACCATTCCCACAGGAACTGGACAGAGTCTTTATTTATTTTTTCCTTTTGCTGTTTTTATAGTTTATCTCTCGTGTTACTTTTCTCCTAACACAACTATAAAGATATGAGAATCAATATAATGCTAGCTTTGAACAAAGCTCTAGCTACATGGCTTTTCTTTTCTTTTTTTTTTCTTTTTTTCTTTTATAAAATGACATGGTATTTTGTAAGCTGCTAAGGGGGCATGTGCATGTAAGGTGTTGAATGTATTTTTGGTGTGCAGTTTGATGTAGCACGCCCTTTAAAATAGAAAACACTTTACAATAAAGTGAAATGAAAACTATAATCTAATAAGAGACAGAGACTGTCAGCTTTTCAGTGATTTTTTTTTTTAAATCACAAGTATGCTGGAGAGTAGTGTGGATATTAGCCATTGCAGTTTTTTGCTTATATTTAATCCACTAACAAAATGAACTGTAAAAACTGTACAGGGACAACATTCAGGCTGGGTTCACACCTATGCGAATTGGTTGCGGTTTCAACCGCATCCAAAACGCAGAACATTTCTAAATACATTGTTTTCAATGAGGCTGGTTCACATATGTGCGATGCATTCGCACTGCGCATTGCCGGAAATCCGTATGCGTTGTGGAGGCCTTGCAGTGCGGCTCAGGTGCGAATTCAGTCCCATTATCTTCTATGGGTACGCAGCTGATTCGCAGATGTGTTCAGCTCTCTTCAGGAATTTCTCTCATTCAGCTCAATACATTTCTCCCCCACTCTCCTCTCACTCAGAACTTCTCCCAGGTCTCCAAATTCGCAGCAAAAATGAAGCTAATCTGCTGAACACTTCCCTTATCCATCTGAAGAGATAAAAGAGCTGAAATTCTCACCTCACAAGTGTGAACCCAGCCTAAATGTTGACCTCGCAATGGCAGTGCTTGCTGTATGCTATAATTCTCAGTAAAAGATGATAATTTTTTTTTTATTATTATTTTACTTTATTTTATTTAGGAATATTGCCACATATAATACAAAATACATATGCATTTTAAAATCGTACAAAGCATCCTATATTTATTTAACCTCTGCGTACTCGCACTCGCTTAAACTCACACCATTTCTTCCAGGTTAATCTATATCTTTCCTCCATCCCCCGCTCCCTGCTGCAAAGGTACTCTATCTCACATACATGATCTACTCTCTGTATCAATTCTTTAATAGATGGCTTCTCTACTTGAAGCCATTTTTTTGTGATCAGGGCCTTTGCAGCATTGAGCAGGGAAGGGACCAAGGTTTCTTTATATTGTTTTCCGTGCAATAACACGTTCCAGGCGTTTTGAGGGATCCCTGCCCCGGTTATCTCCTCAATGTAATCGAGGATACTATGCCAATACTCTTTTATTTTTGGGCACTCCCACCAGTTGTGTATTGTTGTTCCCCTTTGTTTACACTCTCTCCAACACTGGGGGGACTTGCTTGGTTGAAATTTGTTAATTGTTTCTGGAGTCAGATGCCATCTTACCAGACACTTAGGCTGCGTATACACGGGGAGACATGTCCGCTAAAACATGTCCGACGGACCGTTTCTAGCGGACATGTCTCCTCGGATTTTGGTCCGATGGTGTGTACACACCATCGGGTGAAAATCCCCTCGGACTGAGGACGCGGTGACGTGGCGGTGACGCCACCACGTCACCACTCCAGAAAGTAAAATACTTCCATGCATGTGTCGAATCCATTCGGGAGATTTATATCTGCTGGTTAGGCGTACTAACCAGCGGACATGTCCTACGGACAGGTTTCCAGCGGACAAATTTCAAAGCATGCATTTGAAATTTGTCTGCTGGAAAAACCTGTCCGCTAGGTCGAACACACGATCGGATATGTCCCCTGAAACTGGTCGGCGGACCAGTTTCAGCGGACATGTTCGATCATGTGTACGCGGCCTAATAGTTAGCTTCTATCGTAATGATATCTGTTGCGTAATTATGTACTGCTTCTTTGTCTTTCATCTAACTTTATTGCTAGATCTTGTTCCCATTTCTCTATGTAGAGTAAAGCCCCCCTTCCTTCTAATTTTGTTAATATATCATACATTTAAGAGATTCCATGTTTCGTAGGTGTTTTGATATTGCAAAGTTTTTCAATTAGGTTCAGTGTTTTCTCCTCTCTAACTGGTTGAGGGATCGTGCTTACTAAGTGCTTAAGTTGCAAATACTCCCACTCACTTACCTGCTTCCACCTGTGCATTGTTATTAGAGCTGCTTTTGTCCTTAGTTTTCCTTGTTTCACTATTCCTTTTAATTGTACATTTCCCATGTGTCTTCCCATCCGTGTCCCATTCCTTGGGATAAAAAAAACGTGTTCCCATCAGCGGGATTAATGGGGAATTATATTCCCATTTTTTCCGTCGATATAATTTATCCCATACTTTAAAGACAATTTTAGTTAACTCATGTGTGTCAAAACTAAATCCCCATACACACTATGGGCCAGATTCTCGTAGATGCGCACATATTTATGCAGGGGTAGCGCATCTCAGATGCACTACGCCGACGTAACGCGGAGAGGCAAGTACCGTATTCTCTGAGCAAATGCCTTCCAAGATGCGCCTGCGTAGCGGAAATTCATCGGCGTAAGCCTGCGTAACTCCAAAGTAGGAGGGAAGGGGGCGTGATGCATTCTAATAAAGCGTGACCCCATGCAAATGAACGCTGGGATGAACGGAGCATGCGCCGTGACATGGATGACCCGCGCCGTGATGTGGATGACCCGCGCCGTGAGGTGGATGCCCTCTGCGCATGCGCAAAGTCTTCCTACGATTCGCCGGCCCATCGTATAAATAATGCGCCCACACATGCGCCCGTGCAGTGCAAAAGTCTCCCATTTTTGGTTTGGCCTGGGAAAACTTTTGCAGGAACATGTCTGCTATTGGGAAGGAAAGGAGGAAGAAGAATTTCTCACCAGAGGAGAGGGCCATCGTGATTGCGGCTATAGAGAAATACGATTTGCGGCTCCATGGTGTAGACAGTTCCGGAACCAGCAAGTCACGTAGGGATGAAATTCTGATGAAGGTGGCTTGTCAGGTTAATGCCCTATCACACAAGGTCCGGACACCACAGGACATTCAGAAAAAAATCGTCTAGTGAAGGGCAAGCTGGCTACGAGTGCTCGGCATGCCAGGGGCACTGGAGGGGGCCCACCCTGTACCATCCGCCTTACTGAGGAGGAGAAAGTGGTTGCCCGCTGCCTGCAGAGGGAGCAGGTGGAGGGAGTCGGGGGCTACGAGTCTGAAAAGCCAGCCATGAGGACAGGTAAGTGTGTTTGATATACTATCTGTTGTGTTGCATGTGTGGGGGTGGAAGGGAACATGTGCCAAGTGTGTGGGTCCACCAACATATGCATCTTTTGTGTCATCCACAGATGTGCAGGAGGGAGCGGGGCCATCTGTTGCTGCCAGGGCCCGTCCGGTTCCATCCCCTGAGCATCCAGTACCTCTGGCTGCCCCCCTGGAAGAGGCCTTGTTGGAGGGAAGTGGGCACACCCCTACGGAGGGGGTGGTTGAGGAGGAGGTTGTCGAGCAGGACCAGGAGCTATACCAGATTTTGGAGGAGGCGCATGGGGTGCCCGGACCAGCCCAAGACACCACCCCATATATCTCCAGCCCATCAGTGTCCACCCCCCACCTCTCCAATCCCTCCGATTCCATCCCCCTCATCTCCGGCTCCTCAACATCCTCCCCATATGCCAGGTCCCCAGTAGTGTTGCTCGCGAATATTCGAATCGCGAATATTCGCTACGAATATTGCATATTCGAGTATTCGCGATATAACTCGAATATAGCGGCGAATATTCGCTATTTCGAATATTGTTATTTTTTTCAAATTTATTTTTAAAACAGATCACATCCTAGTGATCAATGATCGCCTTCAAGGTCTAAAAGCATGCTGGTATGATTACAGAGAGACCCTGGGCCGAGTAGCTGATGCAATTCTTTTATTTTCCGAAAAATCGCATTGCGTTTTTTCGGCCGAAAAAACGCATTGCGCTTTTTCGGCAACATAAAATAATTGCATCAGCTACTCGGCCCTTCTTTTGCATCAGAGCCAATCAGAAATCTCGAATATCGCGCAATATTGCTATTGCCGAATATTCGAGATTTTCTGATTGGCTCTGATGCGCCAATCAGAAAATCTCGAATATTCGGCAATAGCAATATTGCGCGATATTCGAGATTTCTGATTGGCGCATCAGAGCCAATCAGAAAATCTCGAATATTCGGCAATAGCAATATTGCGCGATATTCGAGATTTCTGATTGGCTCTGATGCGCCAATCAGAAATCTCGAATATCGCGCAATATTGCTATTGCCGAATATTCGAGATTTTCTGATTGGCGCATCAGAGCCAATCAGAAAATCTCGAATATTCGGCAATAGCAATATTGCGCGATATTCGAGATTTCTGATTGGCGCATCAGAGCCAATCAGAAATCTCGAATATCGCGCAATATTGCTATTGCCGAATATTCGAGATTTTCTGATTGGCTCTGATGCGCCAATCAGAATTCATGCAATATCGCGCAATATTGCTATTGCCGAATATTCGAGATTTTCTGATTGGCTCTGATGCGCCAATCAGAAAATCTCGAATATTCGGCAATAGCAATATTGCGCGATATTCGAGATTTCTGATTGGCGCATCAGAGCCAATCAGAAATCTCGAATATCGCGCAATATTGCTATTGCCGAATATTCGAGATTTTCTGATTGGCTCTGATGCGCCAATCAGAAATCTCGAATATCGCGCAATATTGCTATTGCCGAATATTCGAGATTTTCTGATTGGCGCATCAGAGCCAATCAGAAAATCTCGAATATTCGGCAATAGCAATATTGCGCGATATTCGAGATTTCTGATTGGCTCTGATGCAAAAGAAGGGCCGAGTAGCTGATGCAATTATTTTATGTTGCCGAAAAAGCGCAATGCGTTTTTTCGGCCGGAAAAACGCAATGCGATTTTAATCGCAATCAAAATATCGCAATTAGCGAAAAATCGCACTTATGATACTTCGCAAAAATACCGCGAATATTCGAAATTAGCGAATATTTCTCGAATATTCGGAAAAATATTCGTGATATATCGCGAAATCGAATATGGTGTATTCCGCTCAACACTAGTCCCCAGCCACTCCCAGCCACTCCTCGTGTGTACGCAGCCTAATGCCGCGTACACACGGTAGTTTTTTTGCGATGAAAAAAAACCAACGTTTTTTAAAACGTCATTTAAATTAATCGTGTGTGGGCAAAACGTCGTTTTTTGTCTTCAAAAAAACGACCAAAAAAAAATTCCAACATGCTTGAATTTTTTGTGTCGTTTTTCAGAATGTCGTCTTTTGTTTCACAAAAAATGATCGTGTGTGGGCAAAACGACGCTTAAAAATACGTTTTTAAACCCGCGCATGCTCAGAAGCAAGTTATGAAACGGGAGCTACAATGGAACAGAGTGCCGTCGAAAGTGTCTTACGTAACCGCGCTTTGCAAGAGCATTTTCAGAAAACGATGGTGTGTATGCAACATCATTTTTTTAAATGAAGTTTGAAAAACGTCGTTTTGTTTCATGAGATAAAACAATGTTTTTTACATCACAAAAAGTGATCGTGTGTACGCGGCATCATGCCGCGTACACACGGTCGTTTTTTGCGATGAAAAAAAAAACGACGTTTTCTGTGAAGTAAAAAACGACGTTTTTGAAACGTCACTTTTCAAAGACGATGTTGCATACACACCATCGTTTTTTCACAAAAAGCGAGGTTACGTTCACCACTCTTTTCCATTGAAGCTCGCTTCATAACTAGCTTCTGGGCATGCGCGGGTTGAAAAATGTCGTTTTGAACGACGTTTTTGCTACACACGGTGACTTTTTGTGAAACAAAAAACGACGTTTTGAAAAACGACACAAAAAATTCAAGCATGTTGGAATTTTTTTTGGGTCGTTTTTTTTAAGACAAAAAACGACGTTTTGCCCACACACGATCAATTTAAATGACGTTTTAAAAAACGTCGTTTTTTTTCATCGCAAAAAACGACCGTGTGTACGCGGCATTAGAGTTTCAATTTGTATGCAACCAGGCAGGCCCTTGCACTACATGGTTTTGGTAAACCCAAAGAGAAAAACTTGCAGGAAAACTGATAGGGCCAGATTCTCGTAGATGCGCGGCTAATTATGCAGGCGTTGCGCATCTCAGATGCACTACGCCGACGTAACACGGAGTGGCAAGTACCGTATTCCCTAAGTAAATGCGCTCCAAGATGCGCCTGCGTCGCGTAAAATCATGGGCGTAATCCGGCGCAACTCCAAAGTAGGAGGGAAGTGGGCGTGTTGCATTATAATGAAGCGTGACCCCATGCAAATGCAGGCCGGGACGAACGGAGCATGCGCCGTGACATGGATGACCCGCGCCATGACGTGGTTGACCCGCGCCGTGACGTGGATGCCTTCTGCGCATGCGCAAAGCCTCCCTACGATGCGCCGGCGCAGGGTATATAATGCGCCCACACATGCGCCCGTGCAGCGCAAACGTCTCCCATTTTTTAGAGAGTGACGGCGAAAGTTTGTGCTGGACAAGATGGCAACTGCTGTTAAGGAGAGGAGGAAGAAGAATTTCTCCCCAGAGGAGAGGGCCATTGTCATACGGGCCATGGAGAAGTATGACTCGCGGCTCCATGGTGCTGACAGTGCCCGGACCAGCAAGTCCCGGAGGGATCAGATATTAATGAGGGTGGCGTGCCAGGTCAATGCCCTCTCTCATGAGGTCCGGACACCGCAGGACATTCAAAAGAAAATGAATGACCTGCGGCGTCATGTGAAGGGCAAGCTGGCTGCCATAGCTCGGCATGCCAGGGGCACTGGAGGGGGCCCACCCTGCCCTGTCCGCCTGACTGAGGAGGAGAAGGTGGTTGCCCGCTGCCTGCAGACGGAGCAGGTAGAGGGAGTTGGGGGCTATGAGTCCCAGAAGCCAGCCGTGAGGACAGGTAAGTGTGTTTTCTATTCTATCTGTTGTGTACATGTATGGGGGTGGAAGGGAACATGTGCCAAGTGTGTGGCTCCACCAACATGGGCATCTTTTGTGTCATCCACAGATGTGCAGGAGGGAGCGGGGCCATCTGTTGATGCCAGGGCCCCTCAGGATCCATCCCCTGAAGATACAGTCCCTCTGGCTGCCCCCCTGGAACAGGACTTGGAGGGAAGTGGGCACACCTCAACGGAGGAGGTGGTTGAGGAGGGTGTGGTAGTCCAGGACCAGGCCCTCTATGTTGTTGTGGAGGAGGATGGTGGGTTGGCCGGACCAGCCCAGGCTATTCCTCTACCTGTAGCAAACCCCTCAGTGTCCCCCTCCAACCTCTCCAGTCCCTCTCTTTCCCCCCCCCTCATCTCCGGCCCCTCAACATCCTCCCCTTATGCCCGGTCCCCTGCCACTCCCCGCAAGGCAACGTCAAAGACCAGGGGTGTATCCCAGGTCCTGCGGAACAGCTGGTCAGACAGCAGGACCAGCAAAATAAACACCTGGCCGAGGTCGTGGAGGAGATGAGGCGCCTGGCCGACAGCCTGGCATCCTCGGACAATATAACAGATGCCATCCAGGATGTTGCTGTTAACAGCGCAGCAACGCTGACCAGCTTGGGGGAGCTGCAGGAAAACACCTCAGAACTTGTGGGGGAGGTTCAGGCCCTGCGCCTTGCTATCGAGGCGCAGACTGCTGTGCAGACCCGCATAGCGGTTGCCCTGGAGGGCATGCAGGCAGCCAGGGAGGGACGTGGGGATGTTCCTCCTCAACCTGCTCCCCCCCCCCCATCTAGGGCTGCCCCAGGCAAGTGAGGGGCAGGACCCGTGGCACCAGGCAGAGCCCCCGCCAGGCCCATTAATTTGAGTTTTCTTTAGTATTATGCTCTGGATAAGAGCTTATTTATTTTTTGTTATGCTCTAGATAAGAGCTTATTTATTTTTTGTTATGCTCTAGATAAGAGCTTATTTATTTTTTGTTATGCTCTGGATAAGAGCTTTTTTTATATATTTTTGGATACTGCACACGGTGCAGTGTGAATGGTGTGTGAATGTGAGAGGGTGGCACTCCTGAAAGTAAGGGGTGTCACCCTCGGCCGTGGTGGTGAAGTTAACCCCACGGCTGTATGAATGATGTGTGAAAGGTGTATGAATGGACAGCAACATCATTGGGGCCTTGACGTGGCGTTGCTGCTCCCAAGTCCTACATGCTGGACTTGGGCTAATCCAATGCGATGTGCATGTGGTGTGTGTGATCTAGGGACATCAGTGGTGTACACGCGTGCATTGTCTGTGTGCCATGCTGTATGTGTGTGTTTAAAGGTCAAAGATTCGTAACACGAGGACACTCCTGACTGCTCTTCCATCAGCTGACGGGGTCTCCTCTGGCGGGGGGGGGCTGTGTGGTTGGGGGGTCAGGTCATCACGTAGGGCAATATGCAGGCCCTTTCGCATGGCAAAGTTGTGCAGAATACAACATGCACCAATGATCTGACCGACAAAGTTGGGGGAATACAATAGGGCCCCCCCAGACTTATCCAGGCAGCGGAAACGGGACTTCAGGAGGCCAAATGTGCGCTCCACCACTGCACGGGTTTTGATGTGTGCTTCATTGTATCTTCTCTCTCCTCTGGTTTGGGGGTTCCGGAAAGGAGTCATGAGATGGGGTCCCAGTGTATATGCAGAGTCACCTGTAAGGGAAAACACAGGAGGATGGTAGTCATGCATGTGCCACTTCTGTTGTGCATCATGGGAGGGGATAGTCATGGCTGCCACCCATGTCACTCACCAACCAGCCAGCTGTCCCCATACATGTCCTGCTCAAAATCTTCGGGGATGTTGCTTTGACGGTAGATGTAGCTGTCATGGCTGGACCCAGGGTCTTTGGCACGGACGTGCCATATGAGGTATTTGGCATCGGCTATCACCTGTACGTTGATGGAATGCCAATGCTTCCGATTGCGGTATATGTGCTCTGTGGCACTGGGGGGCTGGAGTGCCACATGTGTGCAATCAATGGCCCCGATGGTGCGTGGGAATCCGTCAATTCTGTAGAAATCTGTCATTGCCTTCTGCCGCAGGTGCACAGTGGTGGGTCTGATGAACTGGTTGGACATGCGTCTGAGGATTGCGGGGACAACCTGGTGCACACATCTGCTTATGCTGGTTTGTGACATCCCAGCCACCACTCCACTTGTACGCTGGAATGATCCACTGGCCAGGAAATGGAGTGTTGCCAGGACCTTCACCAGTGGCTGCAGTGCACGTGAGCGGTATGTCTGGCTGGTGATGTCATCCTGCAGGGCTGTGGTTATTTCCAGGATGGCAGCAGGGCTGAATCTGAAGATGCGATACACCTCCTCATCACCCATGCCAAAGAGGCTCATGCGCGCTCGGTAGATCCTCTCACGTGCCCCCGTCCTCCTCCTCCTCCTTCTATGCTCCTCTTCCTCTGCATACCTTAGTATTGATAAGACCATGGCTGGCCCTGGCATCATTGGCATATGAATGTCTTGTCCAGTAAGTGTGATTGCTCAGCTAGTCCGTTACGGTGCTGCTGTAGTTGCTCTCCAGCTGACTTGCACACGGCCTTGAGCAAAGTTACCCGTGCTTTTATGAGGGGTATGTTTACTCAAGGCTTTCGAGTTACGCGCACCACGAGTAGCCAACGCCGGACGCGCGTACTTTCGGGAATACGCGCATCTCCCTCATTTGCATATTTGCATGCTAATTCAATGGGAACTGAATATTTTTGATGCGTAACTATGCGCCTACGCCGCGCTAGCTTAATGCATTTTCGCCGCCCAGACGGAAAAAAAAATCGCGCGTATGTGGTTCTGTGTTTACCGCGCATCGATACGCAGGCGCACATTTACTATTACGCCGCGCATATACATTTACGCAGGCGTAGCGCCGCTGAGAATCTGGCCCATAGTGTGTATGGGGCTATAGTATATTTGTGTTTGCCCATTCTAATAACCTTGCTATTATTACCGCCGTAAAATATATTTTAATATCACGGACCACCAACCCTCCTTTCTTTTTTTCCCTGGATAGGAGCCCACTACTTACTCTAGCTTTTTTATTCTGCCAAATATATTTCAAAATTATTGTTTTTATAATTTTAAAGAAACATTGAGGTATCTCTATTGGGAGCATTTGAAATGTATATTACTTTTTTCCGCTATATCTGCTTTCACTTTATTCAATAATGGAATATACTGTATTTATTGGCGTATAACACTCACTTTTTTACCCTGAAAACAGAGGCTGTGTAAAAAAAAATCCTAAAACTTCCCACTTAAAGTTAGGGTGTGTTTTATACGCCTGTGCGTGTTATACGCCGATAAATATGGTAATTGGCATAGTATATTTTTTTTATAGTAGGGGTTAATCTAATTCCCAAGTATGTCAGTGCCTCTGGCTCCCAGGAAAATCTTAATTCCTGTTGTAAAGCTATTGCCTCTTTCTTCTCTATTCCTAGATTTAATATTATTGTTTTTGTACGATTTATCATAAAGTTCTTAAGATCACTGTAGTCTTTCAATTATTTTATTATGTTTTGTAATAATAGCCTTGGCTTAGTTATGTATAGAAGTATGTTGTCTGCGTAAGAAACAACCTTATGCTCTTCTCCCACTCTAACCCCTCCTATATTCAAATTTTTCCTTATTTTTTCCAACAATGGCTGCAGTGTGATTACGTACAGGAGTGGAGAGAGCGGGCAGCCTTGTCTTGTTCCATTGAACATCTCGAAGGAGGACGACATAATTCCATTCACCCTAACCCTTGCCATGGGAGGTTTATATAGATTATCGATCCATCTCATAAATCTTGGGCCCAGCCCTATACTTTGTAGTGTATCCATCATAAACCCCCAGTCTACTATGCTTTCTCAGCATCAATTGACATGAGCAAGACTGTTTTTTTTTTCTCTTTCGACCCCTACGTTTTATTAGCATTGTTCTTATGCTATTGTCCTTACCCTTCCTTCCTGGAACAAAGCCTACTTGATCTACATTTATTAATTCTGGCATCAAGTTTTTCAACCTTACAGCCAATATTTTTGCGTATAGTTTTACGTCTGCGTTTAATAATGCAATAGCGCGATAGCTAGAACAAATGGTTTGGGTATGATTGTAATATCTGCTAAGAGTGATTATTTTCTAATTTCCTTGTTTTCTCCTATTTTATTAAAATAGGTACATAGTGCGGGTACTAGTTTCTCCTGAAATATTTTATAATATTTTTATTTTTGATCAAATAACTGTTTATTGAGAAGAGAAAAGTTGCATACAATCAAACAAGAGCATACGATACAGCATGAAGAGAGATACATGGAGATGAGGCACTCATCTGCCTGTGTTACATGTAATCAAGTAGTTTACAACATGGGCCGTCTAGATGTTCCCAGACAATGTCAAATATAATACTAAGGTCGGAGATGCCATATCATAGTAACATAGGTTAGAACTCAGCAAAGTGTGAGACAGGGAGGGGGGGTCAGAAGGAAACCCCCAGAAGGAGGGAGGGGGGGGAAGGTGGGAGAGAAGAAAATGGGGGGTAGAGAAAGAGGAAGGGGTAAAGGTCATCGAGTAGATTCACGTACCTGGTCATTGCTGATCCTCCCGAAGGCGCCATGGCTCCCAGACAATGTCATGGGCCTCCAATCTATCCTGTATCCTGGCGGTCATTCGCACCATCAGCTCCACATCTTTGATTCTAGTGTACAGGGCTTCAGGGTTGGGGGGAGAGTGGTTCTTCCAATTCAGGGCTATGAGACAGCGAGCTGCTGTGAGGATATGGCGGATCAGCTTCGAGCAGGGCCTGGAGAACTTCAGGGGGGACAGGCCCAGCGGGAAGAATTTGGGGGACATGGGGACCTGCACGTCCAGCATGTGAATCAATAGTTGTTGCACCGCGGTCCAATAGGGGGCTATCAGGGGGCAGCTCCAGTAAATGTGAAAAAGGAAGCCCTTATCTACCTGACATCGCCAACAGCGATCTGGCACCTTGGGATTACACATGAATGAGGTCAAGAGTGAACGCTCCGAGGACAGGCCATGCGGTAGTGACAGCCGACGCCACAGTCGTCAGAGCTGTGACATAGAGCCCAGTAGGCATCCGCATTCCAAAGCAGGCTATTAGGATGGGTCGGGGCTAACCACAATTTTTCGATCTCCGTCCACTGGTTGTGGGAGTGTTGAGTGAACCAAGAGGCTATTGCATGGAGTTGAGTGGCCTATTTTATAATATTTTATCGTAAAGCCACCCGGGCCTGGACTATTTTTTAGGGCGTTGTTAATTTCCTTTTGTGTTATTGGCCTTTCAAGGAGTTCTATATTGTCTACTGTTATCTTTGGTAGGTTTACTTCTGCTAAGTATTGTTGTAATTTAAGTTTCCTATTCTTCTCCTTCTGTCGTGTTTCTTTGTTTCTAATTGCATATAGTACACTGTAACATTTAAAAAAAATCTTTGCAATATCAGTTGTTTTGTATTTCATTTCGCCTTTTTCATTTTTTATCTTTTCTATGTAGTTTAAGGGTTTTTCTCCCCTTGAAATTTTTGCTAGATACTTTGCGGGCTTATTTCCCCACCTATATCTTTATTTTGCCACATTATTAAATACTTTTCTAGTTTATTCCTCCATCAGTTCCCTTAGTTGGTCTCTCTTTATCACCACCCTCTGATGTGTTTCCCTATCTAAATGCATTTTGTGTAGCTGTTCCAGGTCGTGTCGTTCCCTTATTACCTGTTTCAGAGTTATTTCCCTTTCTTTTTTTTTCCTGCTCCTATTGAAATTAGTTTTCCTCTGATATACGCCTTATGGGCTTCCCAGATTGTGGCCCTTGTGACATCTGGTGTATCATTGATACCATTTTTTTTTACCCACTTTTTCATCCTCTATAAGATCTTCATTTAACTTCCATGTCCCTTTGCTGTTTTCCTTATTCTTAAATCTAATTTTCACTGTTACAGGGGCATGGTCCGAGATTGTTGTTATCTCTATTGTGGTTTCTCCCACATACTCTAGGATTGCATGATCGACCAAGATGTAGTCCAGTCTTGTGTACGTATTGTGCACCGACGAGTGAAATGTGAAATCTTTATTACTTGGATTAGCTATTCGCCATATGTCTACCAACTGGTGGGTATGCATTTTTTTTAATCAATTTCAATTATTTACTCCCTCTCATCGGTGCACGGGACGTACTGTCGAGACCCTGGTCCATTGAGGGATTGAAATCCCCTGCCACAATCAGATGTCCTTGTTTAAAGTCCACTAAGGCTTCTAGAATCTCTTTTAAATATTTTTTGGGATGTTTATTAGGGCAATATATATTTACATATACCTAATTCCCTGTAGGGTCCCTTTGAGGAACAAAAACTGGCCTTCTGGACCTACTTTTCTGTCTTCTAACACAAAATTGAATATTGGAATGAATATTTTTCCCTATACCAATTGTGACTCCTTTTGCCCTTTTATTTGGGGAACCCCCATAGTACCAGGATGGGATGGCCCGTGAGTACAATCTTATGTTTGAATCAAGGGATAGGTGTGTTTCCTATAAAAAAAAATATCTCAGCAGCATACCTTTCCAACTCCCTCAGCACCATGTGCCTTTTTTTTTTCCGGGGAATTCAATCCTCTTACATTATATGTCATAAAATTAACCTCAGTCATCAAAATCGTTTTTTTTTTAGCTTACTTGCTTCCACAGACAACCTATACTTCCTATACTGCAATATACAGATCTCCCTATATCTTAAACCAACATATGTATATATATGCACAAATATACAGATCTTTCCCTTCCCCACCCCTCTCCCTTCCTCCCCGCTATTGTGATATTTTGACCTCATAGTCTAGAGCAGAAATTGTCTTCTCCTTGGGGACACCCTTGTTCCACTGCTCTCTCAGGCCTGAGGTGGAGTTCTGTATGACGCTATTGGTCTCACCTCCCCTACAGTACCTGTCACCGAGAATGTGTTTCCAGCATGACAGCATCGCGCTGATTCTCGGCGACAGGGTGCCGAAATCTCGCACTCGCTGGAATAGAAAAAGCACATTCCAGCGAGCGTGTCACAGAAGCGACGGGGATCCGACTTGGATTCCCGCCAATTATACACGCAGCGTTTGATATGAATCATGAGGGGGAACTCCAAGCCAACATTTTAAATAAAAATCTGGCATGGGTTCCCCCCAGGAGGCATACCAGGCCCTTAGGTCTGCTATGGATTGTAAGGAGAACCCCCCCCCCTACTCCAAAAAAACAGCCTGGGGTTTTCCCCACAATCCATACCAGACCCGTATCCAAAGCACGCTGCCCGACCGGTCAGGAAAGGAGTGGGGACGAGCGAGCGCCCCCCCCCCTCCTGAGCCTTACCAGGCAGTATGCCCTCAACATGGGGGGTTGGGTACTCTGGGGCAGGGGGAGCCCTGCGGCCCCCCACCCCAAAGTACCCTTTCCCCATGTTGATAAGGACAGGGCCTCTTCCCGACAACCCTGGCCAATTGTTGTCGGGGTCTGAGGCGAGGGACTTATCGAAATCTGGGAGCCCCCTTTAATAAGGGGGCCCCCAGATACGGGCTTCCACCCTAGGTGAATGAATATGGGGTACATTGTACCCCTACCCATTCACCTGGAGGCAAAGTGTTAATAAAAAAAAAACAACACAGGGTTTTAAAATAATTAATTAGTCAGCTCCTGGACCCCCCTCTCTTCTTTAGCTCTTTTAAGAGGGGGGGTTGCTTCTTCAATGTCTTATGGGGGGTCTTCTCCGCTCTCCGGGGGGTCTTCTTCGCTCTTCGGGGGTCTTCTTCCATCTTCTCCACTTCACCGCTGTTGTCTCGGCGCTCCCCGGTTCTTCTCCTGCTCGCTCTCCAGTGCCTTCTTCTTCAGGGCTGGCCGCTGCTATCTTCATGTTAGCTCAATTACTAGCGGCGGCCAGCCCGCTCTTCTATGCCGTCTTCTGCCTTCTTCTTTTCTTCTGATGTTGACACAACGCTTCTTCCCGCTGTACGACGTCACAGTCCCATGATGCTCCGGGTACCCACGTGGGTAGCTACCGAAGCATGATAGGACGTTGACATCATTAGAGGTCTATATAAATCGGTGCAACAAAATGACCGCCCAAGTAGGACATGTTCCTCCAAGATATCAACTTCCAAATATAAAACACTATGGGCCAGATTCTGATACACTTAATATTGCGCTGTGTAATCGAAAAACTCTACGCTGCCGTATTTCACCAGGCTCTACACCGAATCCTGGTAGATTTTTGCCCGTACACTACGGCGGCGTAGTCTATTTCTCGCCGCATAATCGAAATACGCGATTGGGGGGCGTGAAGCATTTAAATTAAGCACGTCCCCGCGGTGATCGAACTGCGCATGCTCCGTTCAGAAATTTCCCGCCGTGCATTGCGCAAAATCACGTTGTTACGTCATTCGTTGTTTGAGTAGCGTCGTTTATGAACATTCCTATTCCCGGACAACTTACGTTAAAAATAATAAAAGACGTCGGAAAACGTAGAAATTCGACGCGGGAACAACGGCCATACTTAACATGGGCTGTCTAATATTGGACCAGCAAAAAGCTGGTATAGTGTTATGTAAACAAAAGATGACTAAAGGTGCCGTAAGAGATTGCGATTGAAGATCGTAATTTCTGGGATCGCCGGCAAAAGCTCATTAGCATACCCCGACGCGGAAAACGACGGAAGTCCACCCAGTGGCCGCAATTTTATTGCAGCGTAGATCCGAAGGCGTACGAACACGTAATCCAGTCGGATTGAAGCCCGCAGCCGTCTATTCATGGTTTGAGCTTTCCAACTAGCTAAAAAACGTGCGTAATTTGAAATTACTCCAGTCTAACACCAGTTAGACAGGCGTAATCGCTCTGTGAATCTGGCCCTATATATTGTAGAAAAAAAACAATGTTGTATGGTTAAAAATAGACGCTGAACAGAAAGCCCTCCCCCACTGATCCTGAATGAAAAAAAAATGCTTCCTCAGATAGAGAGTTGGATTTAACCACTTGGTTACTGGGCACATAAACCCCCTTCGTTCCCAGGCGAAATTTCAGCTTCCGGTACTGCGTCGCTTTAACTGACATTTGCGCCGTCGGACGACGTGGCTCCCAAACAAAATTGACATCCTTTTTTCCCCACAAATAGAGCTTTATTTTGGTGGTATTTGATCACCTCTGCGGTTTTTATTTTTTGCGCTATAAACAAAAAAATAGCGACAATTTAAAAAATATATATTTTTTTTTACTTGTTGCTATAATAAATATCCCAATTTTTTTTTTTTTTAAAAAAAAAAAAATATATTATTTTTTCACAGTTAAGGCCGATACATATTTTTATACATATTTTTATATAAAAAAAAAAAATCGTAATAAGCGACTGGTTTGCGCAAAAGTTATAGCGCCTACAAAATGGGGAACAGAATTATGATTTTTTTTATTATTATTTTTTTACTAGTAATGGTGGCAATCTGCGATTTTTATTGCGACTGCGATATTGCGGCGGACATATCGGACACTTTTGACACAAATTTGGGACCATTCACATTTATACAGCGATCAGTGCTATAAAAATGCACTAATTACTGTATAAATGTGACTGGCAGGGAAGGGGTTAACACTAGGGGGTGAGGAAGGGGTTAAATGTGTGTCCTGGGTGTGTTCTAACTGTGTGGGGGGAGGGGGGTGACTGGGGGAGGTGACCGATGCTGTATCTCTATGTACAAGAGACAAAGATCGGTCTCCTCTCCTCTGACAGCACGTGGAGCTCTGTGTTTACACACAGAGCTCCACGTCCCTGCTGTCATCTGCTCGTTTTCCCGTCGATCGCATGAACCCGACGGACATCGCGGCCGCCAGGTACATGCATCGGATCCCCAGCGATGCGGCGGGACAGTGTTTACCCGCCGCGCGCGCGAGTAATGCACAAAAATCACGTCCAAAGACGTCTAGTTGGCGCCTCAGGTCCGCGCTGTTGACGTATTTTGTCAATAGCGCAGGTCTGAAGTGGTTAAAGTGTAATTGATAAAAGTGTTACATGCACTTTGTAGCAGATTGGTCTTGAGTATCTAAAATTACTGATGTAAGTTGTGCCCTAACCACCAGGGCTTGAATTGTAGTAATTATAAAAAGACAGACAAGGACCTGCTTCCCATTACTGCTGTGGATATACAGTTCAGTAAAGTGTATGAACAATGTTTGTAGAAATTTAAGGGTATATCAAAATCAGTTTAGGATATACAAGTAAACACAGGTATCCAATAATTCAGTAATGAGACTGAACACACTGAGGAGAAATATTCCCGATTCGAGTAGTGTGACAAGCTGCAGAGACTGTTGCTGGTTATATAAAACACGGAACATCTGTGACTCATTTCAGTCAGTACATTAATTGGAAGGCAGTCTTGGCATATAAACACACAAGGAGACACATATAGAAGCGTGGCACAAGTCTGTGAGTTTTTTTTACCCTTCCTTGAGTGTGGCTGCTTGGCCGATAAGTGTACGTCCCCCTTGTGTTAGGTGCCAGCAAATCATGAAAAAACAGACTGGAATAATCCTAGCGTAACAGGTTCCATGTATCTTCCCCCCAACATTATGCTGTGCCCCCCCATGTGCCCCCCCCAAATTTATTTTTTGTATTTTGCTCGGGCCGCCACTGGAGTAACAGTCTCTCCTGAGAGGGAGAGCGCCCCCCAGACAGCTCTGCTGGGCATTTCTCCCCTCTCTCCCCCTCTCTCCGCTTGCTGACACTGCATAATGCGAGTGCTCACACAACCACTTCCGCCCAATCTGCTTCTTCTCCTGCATCCTCATTGACACGGAGAAGAGCAAGTTGCAGAAAGGACTCCATGAGCACTGTGGGGGGGGGAAGCCTTCACCCCAGTTACTGAAAAAAACAGACTGATTTCTCCCATCCTTAGGACAGGAGGACAGCTGAACCAGCCTGTAAATTCCGAGAGTGGTGACTGCAAGCTGAGCCGAGTGTCAGTCTATGACACTCTTTTACAGCCCAGCGAGTCCAGCCATCACTCTACTCACATACGAGCAGGGAGGAAAACAACTCCTCCTTCTTTCAGTCCCGCCCACACTATTCCGGTGTGCTGTATGTGAAGAGAGGGGATGTGTGGGTGGGAAATATGAAAATTAGCAGCATTCCTGGCTGTGTGTGAATGATGCCTGAGATTCTAGCCTGGACGTGGGTAAGTGTGTGCACTGCAGATTGCAGTACACTGTAATCACTGAACTGCATTATCTCCATCTCTTCTCTCCCCCATCTGTCTCCCTCCCCCTCTCCTGTTCTTTCAAGACATTCATAATTTACTTTCACTTGTCAGTTAGGCAGGTAATATACGGTGCAAATTCCTTTCCTGCATCCACAGATTGCAGGAAAAAAACTTGCATGAGTCCCCCATCAACACAGACAGTGCTGACAGGGGAATATCCCTCCTGACCAGCAATTGTATTCTCCCGACAAACAGTGATATCACTAGTGGCTATAGCAACCACTAGTGATAATCATGAGAATCTGCTCATTAATGGTTAAAATCTCAGCCAGTTCCTGCTGGATCGGCTGAGATTTAAACTGTCTGACTGGTCTTAGCTCTTAAGCAGCCCATACAGTGATCACTTTTTTTCATTCAACTATTGGGTTGAATGAAAAAAAAATGATCCGATTCCACCATCTACACATTATAGGTGGATGGGGGAATCCTCCCAGTGTGGACAGAATGGTGCAACGCTGCAAATGCGGCATTGCACCCATTCGGATGGAGTCATTGGCGGCAATTGCCGCTGATTTGGCAGGTGATGCTCCTAGTCAAATCCTAGTGTTAAATATCAGAAGATTTTATTGATCAAAGCCCACACTTTACAGGCATAGAGCCCACATGGCTGCGGAACATACGGTTGATTGTATTAATGTGGTTGTACTCTTGATGCTAATAAATACTGTGTTTATTAGATCTGACTGGGAGCATCACCTGGATCACATACCGATCAGCATGTCACCAGAGAAGGTTATACAGCATTACTGCTGCTAGGTGACCAGCTGGGGGCTTGGCTCTCTATAACCAATAGTGCCAGCCTTCCCCTACATGCATCCGTAATGTAACCAGCACTAGGTCCTAATAGACTTCCGCCGCTCCCAAGGAGACAGATGCCAGACCAGCTCTGTTAATAGCAGGGACAGGACAGCTGGGGAACCCCACAGTGGCAGAACACCAGGGCCCCGATGGCAAAACAACCTTTGCAACCCTGAGAGTTCTCCCACTGCTTTGGACCCTTATATTTTCTTGGTGTGCTGGTGACATATACCGTGTTTCCCCGAAAATAAGATATTTTTCCTCAAGAAATCACACTATGACTTATTTTCGGGGAGTGTCTATTTTTTTATTACAGAAAATAAAGGTTGCCTACCTGAACCACACTCACGCTTCTTAGCATTTCCTCTGTCCACCTGTAGACTGAGATTATCGTATTCTGCACGCCATTTTTGGACCATTCCGGATATCCAACTTCTTCTCTTTGCAAAAAGCCGTAAGATTCTTGCCTCGGGAGTCCTCCACAATTCCTTTCTTGTACTCAACAGAATAACTCTTTCTTTTTGCACTCATCTTGTCTGGCTGTACAGAAAGATAGGCCAGCAAAGCTGATGTGGAGCACAGTGGAGCTGGGGTGATCTCTTTGGGCTTTTCCCCCTATCCCCTGGTGTTTGTGTGGGGTGAGAGACTGTTGCTGGTCAGTGCTGGGGGCGTCCTTCTCCTCACTTCTTTACAGCTCCTGAGCTCCGCACCAGTACAGTACGCCTATCACGTGTTGTTTACCTCTCCGCATACGACACGCCCATCGCTGCGTCTTATTTTCGGGGATTCGACACGCCATCGCTACGTCTTATTTTCGGAGGGGTGTCTTATATTTTCGATCTTGTGTCGAAATCCCGCTACGGCTTATTTTCGGAGTACGTCTTATTTTCGGGGAAACACGGTATCTCTTGTTTTCTGCCACCCTGGGGGGCCCCAGTATAGTAGGAAGGGAGTTCACTGCAGAACATGTGAAAGGACTCATTGTGGAATCGTAGTAAAGGGCCCCAGGATATATATATATATAAATTTTATATATATATATATATATATATATATATATATATATATATATATATATATATATATTAAAAAAATTGCATTTTATAGTTGGCCCCCTTACTTTTGTCCCTGTGCCCCCCTAAATATGAAAGCTGGAGACGCCACTGATTGTTTGAGAAGCGGTAAGTATAGTTATAGTTAGATGCTCTCAGACAGGTTAACAGCAATACTCTGTGCTTTAAAAATTGGACGCAAGGACGCAAGGAAACACCTTGCTATCATTCATGCAAAATCAAACAGGGTTGAGGGGGTCAGCAATCGTCTACAGCATCACTACATTGACGCGTTTCATGCTTTGAACAAGCATTTCATCTAAACGTTGTGTGCATGTATTCACAGTCATTAAATAGGGCAGTTTAGCCAATCAGATTCTGATGTGCACATGTATTGTATACCTCCATCCTGTGGTGAAAACTTAAAACTACAATAAAATTAAGAAAAAACAGGTAGATAATTTCAAATTGGCCAAGGGGATAATGTTGTCCTGGCATAGTTCAAAGGATTGTATCTGACATACCAGTAGCCACCACCCTATCATCAAAGAATAATAATGATATATTTCAATAAGATGAAAAACATGCATGTTCCTGTACAGAGAGCACTAACTAAAAGAGCTGAAAGGGGCTTTCTGGAAAAAAGAAGCTTGTCATTAATTTTTTATTGGTATGGCATTTGTACCTGGTGATGAATCAAGAAATGAAAGCTACGTTTGGTGAAAATTTCTCGGGAATGGAGCCACAGGTTCAGGATGATATTAGACCCCTGTTCAGAGAACATAAAAAACTGATCATTAAATGGGATGTTCTTTCATTAGAATACTACATCAATAGGGGGATAATCCCTCGCGGCTTAAGAGAAAGGGTAGTACCTGCAGCTCGACCTCCAAATGGAACATTTTCTGGATAAATGGAAAAAATAATGTATTAAACATGGCCTGGAGGTAATGAAGCTGATTGTGGAGGAGGAGAAGGAGCAATTGGTGACACTACAACAGTAGATAACAGAAAGTGGCTCTAAGTTAGAGCCCTTCAAAGAAAGCACAGATTTCGACAAACTTAACCATATTCTTAATAAAGAATCCTTTCTTAAAAATATTCTTAAAAAAATCTTAAAATCACCAAACAAAATAGATTCAAACGGGACCTCAATAACTGGGCCAGAAATGAAATCTTTGACCTAACCACCAGAGGTCGTCGGGGGAGATCACGCCAGCGTAGACATCCCTCTTACTCCAAAACAGATACGGGTGTTCAATCGTCTGGCAGTGAAGGACAAAATACCCAATTCAGTATATTTTTTAGACAAAGACTCACTGGAGTTGGAGGATCAGCCTCCATCCAGGGGCATCTTAAAGAAAGGAAAACAAGGAGTAACAGGAGGTGGAAGGAATCACGGAAAAAGGAAAAAAAGGCAGAAAGCGTGAATCAGAGAGCGGACCGTACCATTACAAGGAGTCAGAGACAGCACCGATAGTTGACCTAGTACATGACAGCACCATAAAGGAGGATTTAAAAATTATAAACCTCTCAAATTTTAAATTGGAAAAGAGACATCTGGGGCTACTCGGTAGAGGGCTGTCTTTTTCTCCTAAAACAGGAATAGACCAGTTTGAAATATATAAAGATCTTAATCTGTTTCCTTAGGAAAGTCTATTATAGATCACGCTAAAAAATAACTATTTGAGGAAGGTGGTATCTCCTCCAGTGATTAGGAGAGCCCTGAATGGTCCAGTTGAAGGAGATATGCTGGGCTTCGGATTCAATCAACGAACATGCCACAATTCAGAAAGAACAAGAGATTGGGCATTTTTCTGGACGTAGTCCAGGAAGACCTTGCAAAGATTGAGTGGCAAATTAACCACTTGCTTACTGGGCACTTATACCCCCTCCTGCCCAGGTGATATTTCAGCTTCCGGCACTGCGTCGCTTTAACTGACAATTGCGCGGTCGTGCGACGTGGATCCCAAACAAAATTTACGTCCTTTTTTCCCCACAAGTAGAGCTTTCTTTTGGTGCTATTTGATCGCCTGTGCGGTTTTTATTTTTTGCGCTATAAACAAAAAAGAGCGACAATTTTGAAAAAAAATACAATATTTTTTACTTGTTGCTATAATAAATATCCCAATAAAAAAAAAAAACACTTTTTTTTTTCTCAGTTTAGGGCGATGCTTATTCTTCTACATATTTTTGGTAAAAAAATAAGCGTTTGGTTTTCGCAAAATTTATAGTGCCTACAAAATAGGGAACATAATTATTATTTTTTATTATATTGTTTTACTAGAAATGGCGGCGATCTGCAATGTTTATTGGGACTGCAACGTTATGGCGGACACATCGGACACTTTTGACACATTTTTGGCGTCATTCACATTTATACTGCGATCAGTGCTATAAAATTGCACTAATTACTGTATAAATGTGACTGGCATTGAAGGGGTTAACACTAGGGGGTGAAGAAGGGGTTAAATGTATTCCCTGCATAGTGTTCTAACTGTGGGGGAGGGGGGGTGACTGGGGGTGACCGATCTGTGTCCCTATGTACAAGAGACACAGATCGGTCTCCTCCTCTCCAGAGACAGGACGCTGTCTCTGTGTAAAACGGCAATGAGAGATGATCTCATATGTTTACATATGAGATCATCTCTCATTTGCTCACAGATTGCATCGCAAATGGCCACTCTGATTGGCCGTTCACGGGGATCTGTGATTGGCTGTGTCCAAGGGACACGGCCAACACAGTGTTTCCCCGCAGCGCAGTCTGGAGCGCGCGCGGGGAACGCACTAGTGACATGCCGTCAATTGACGGCGTGTTGGCAATTTAGATCCGCTCTGAAGCCGTCATTCTGTTATAGCGCGGATATCAAGTAGTTAAAAACGATGTTGCCCACACACCATCATTTAAAAAAAATGATGAACAAAGCGTGGTGACGTACAACACGTACAACGGCACTCTAAGGCCGCGTACACACGAGGGGATATGTCCGCTGAAAACGGTCCGATGGACCGTTTCAGCAGACATCTCCGCTCGTGTGTATGGGCTAGCGGACAGATTTCTCCACCCGACAGATTTCAAAGCAAGCTTTGAAATCTATCCGGTGGGAATCTGTCCGCCCGACATGTCTGCTGGTTAGTACACTTACCAGCAGACATGTCGGCCCCCACCGCCGCCGCGCCGCTGCCGAATGGATTCGGCGCATGCGCGGAAGTGTTTTACTTCCTGGTGCGGTGACGTGGCGGTGACGCGGCGGCGTCAACGTCACCGCCACGTCACCGCGCCGTCCGGCGGCGGGAAATTTGATCCGATGGTGTGTACACGCCATCGGATCAAACTCCCGATCGGACATATCCGATGGAAATGGTCCGCGGACCGTTTTCATCGGATATGTCCGATCGTGTGTATGGGGCCTAAGGCTCCATGCACACTGAAGCTGATAAACTGGCGTTTTGAATGCCAGATTTCTGGCAGAAAAAGCTGCTTTAAAATCTAGCATTTATCAGCGTTTTGTATCAGCTTTTATCAGCTTTTATCAGCGTTTAATCAGCATCAGCGTTAATGAGCTTTTTTATTGTATAAACACTAAGGACACTCCAAAAATCCCAGAATGCATTCCCAAACTCCCAGAATGCATTTTTTTTAAAGCTCATAAACGGCCTTTAATTAGCGTTAATTAGCGTTAATTAGCGTTAATTAGCATATAGCGTTTTTTGGAGTTTTTTCACGCCAAAAAACGGCACTTTGAATGCAAATTTCGGGCGTTCAGAAAAAAGCCAATAAACTCCAAAGCTCATTAAAGCTAAAAAAACGCCTAGGTGTGCATGGACACATAGGCTAACATAGAGTTCAGTTTATGGGCTTTATTAAAAAACGCCAAAACACCAATAAACTGCAGTTTATCAGCTTCAGTGTGCATGGAGCCTTAAGGGGAAGTTCTATTCGCCTTTGGGCTGCTTTAGCTGATACCTTGTTAGTAAAAGACAATTCGTGCTTTTCTGTCTGTTACAGCGTGATGAATATGCTTACTCCATTATGAACGGTAGTTTTACCAGACTGAGTGCTCCCGTCTCATAACTTGCTTCTGAGCATGCACAGGTTTAAAACATCGTTTTAGCCCACACACGATCATTATTTTACAACCCGAAAAACGACATTGTTTAAAACGACGTTAAAAAAATGCAGCATGTTCAAAAAAATGTTTTGTCATTTTTCAGAACCTGAAAAATGATGTGTAGCCCACACACAATCATTTTAAATGACGTTTTTCAAAAACAACATTTTTTAATGCTGAAAAATGATCGTGTGTAGAATATCTGTGATGCTGCCAAAAAAAAAAATGATAGTTGCGGGATTGCTAAAACAGCATGTAATTGTCTCTGAGACAGGGATCATACTGTTCATCCCGGTGTCAAAGGACTGATAGGTTAGGAAAAGGCTGTTGGGTATCTTTAGGTCAATGTTGAGATGTGGATATATGTCCAGTTAGAGTCATGACTTGTTACCTAGCAGTTAGGCCAACAGGTGAAGGTATATTTTTGATTCTCACTGATGGGTCCCGTCTTACTCAGTGAGTGAGTGAGTGAGTGAGTGAGTGAGTGAGTGAGTGAATAACTTGTATACCGCAACAAATGCGAACTTAATCGCCTCAAGGCCGCTTTGCATCCAGTGTCGTCCTGGTCCTTCAGAAGAGGTGGGTCTTTAGTTTTTTCCTAAAAGCCCGATGGTTTTCTTTCAAGCGGATGGTAGTGGGTAGAGCATTCCAGAGCCGTGGTCCTTGGACTTGCAAATATACGTTCTCCCTTAGATTTGTAGCAGGATTTAGGGATTTGGAGAAGGTTTTGGTTGCTTGACTGGAGCACACGCTTGGTGATGTAGGGTTTTATTTTCTCACTTAAGTATTGAGGAACGTTACCCTGTGTACATTTGTGCGTGAGGCAGAGTCTTCCCGGTCTTGAATACGGGTAGCCACATCCGGTCCTGTACGGGTAGCCAGTGAAGGGACCTCAAGACTGGGGAGATTGGTTCCCATGGCTTTTTACCTGTTACCAGTCTGGCTGCTGTGTTCTGGATGACTTGTAGATGTGAAATCTGGTATTTCGGTAGTCCTAACTAGAGGGAGTTTGCATAGTCGAGCCGTGAGTTGATTATAGTTCCAACCACTACTGCTGTGTCCTCTTCCGGGACGAAGGGGATGAGTCTACGTAGCATGCGGAGCAGATGATGAAAACCGATGACTACTGATCCTATTTGTGCATCCATCGTCATGTCTGAGTCAAAGATGACTCCGAGACTTTTGACTTTGTTGCTTGGCGCAATGGTTTGTCCGAGGATGTTGGGTGGTGTCCATGTGGTCCTAGAATTGGATGTGTATCAGTTTAATTTCATATTAAAAGGCATGCATGAAAAAGTTGGATTTACATCATTTTAAATTTACTTCTCATTCTTTCAGGATTAGGGCAGTTACAGAGACTGCTAAGATGGGATTGGATGATACAATAATCAAACGATTGGGTAGATGGGAATCGCAACGTTTTCAGATTTATGTCAGACCTAATCTTTTTCTTATAATCTAGGCAATAGAAGATATGTTTGGATTCTGGGCCACGCTTGTATACTGGGCAAATAAAAGAGCCATGAAGCGCTGCTATACGTCCAATTTGTCTCTGAATCCTGGAGAATTTCAATTTCTGGAAAGGAATTAGAGTTCTTTAATGGGCTAATTCGTTTTTTTTTTATTTCTCCAGGTTTATTGAGTCATGACAGCCCCTGATGTCTTAATCGTACACCTAGGGGGAAATGATGTTGGGAAAATTAGAACGTTTGACCTTATGTCTTTTTTGAGACGTGACCTACATAGAGTTGAAGGGGTTGTAAAGGTTCATTTTTTATTTTCTAAATAGGTACCTTTAAGCTAGTGCATTGTTGTTTCACTTACCTTTTCCTTCAATTTCCCTTCTAAACATTTTGGGCCAGATCACAGAGCACTTACTCCGGATTCGAGTTAGGCACGCGTAAGTCTAAAAATGCCACTATGCACCTTCCCCAAAACGTATACGCCTGAAATCCACATTTTTTAGACCGCAATTTGGATAACCGGCAAGAGTGCGTGCAAAACCATGACACACCATTGATTTGCTATGCAAATATGCAAATGAGGGAGATACGCCGTCCAAAAGTAAGTTTTGCGGTGCAGTCTCTGATGTGCTTATCCTGCACGGAAAGTCTAAAATGAGACCATATAAAAAGGTTTAAAATTAGACATTCGTCTACATGTCATAAAGCAACACCGTTAGGGACGAGCTGGCACCCAACTTGCAGACAACAATCTATATGCCAACATGCAGGGCTGCCATAGGGGGTACAGCATTACACCTTAAGGGACCCGGGGGTCCCCAGGGGCCTGGATGGGAACCCCCTAAAAAAAAACAAAAAAAAAAGTTTGTTTTTTTGTTTTAGGGGTCGGAGTTCCCAAGGGCCCCCCCTTTAAAGCCCCCCCCACTTTCAATTCGCAGCAGCCACCCCCGCTTTCAATTTCAGGAGGCAGCACCCCCCCCAGTTCTCTGTCCAGGGGCCCATGCCTATTGAGGGGCCCCATATTTCATGGCGGCCCTGCCAACAGCATGGGCCCTGCTCATGCTATACTACTGACTTAATGAGCACAGAAGGGAGGGGGGCACAGAAGAGGGCACGGAGGAGGGCACGGGAGAGGATATACAGCACACATAGACATGGCATGAGTATTCTGGGGTATCACATCTTCAGATTCACCCCTCATGATCCTGAATTAACCACAACCCTGCAGGAGGACATCACCAGCCCAACAACCGCTCAATGCAGTGCAGCCACTGGGAAGGTCCTGGCAACACTCCATTTCCTTGCCAGTGCTCTTTTCACGTACAAGTGGAGTGGTGGTAGGAATGTCACCCCACATTCAAAAATCATTCACAAACAGAAAAAAAAAAATGCCCAGAAAAAAAAAAATGCCCAGCAAAATAAAAAAAAAAAAAACGCAAAAAACACTCTCCAAATCACTCTCCAAAAATCTCAAAGACACGTCACAAACCAACAAACCTAACAAACAACAGAACAAAACACCTTGCTGTAGGAAGGGAAAAAAATTGGAGTACTTTTGCAATGAGGGCATTTCTCTCGGTCTATTTAAGCTCTGTGCATGCTCACTAAGTCTGACGGGCCTAGTTCCTTCTAATGATTTGCTTGCCGATTTGAGCATCTCAGAGAGGTGCTGACCATAGTCTGCTTATGTGCCTGCCCAGTTGGCCAGCCCTTCATTTGCATGGGGTACGGCTCATTTCAATGGAACACGCCCACGTCCTTCCCACTTTGAATTACACTGCCTTACGCCTCGAAATTTACTTGCACCGGTGCAAATTTGGACGAAAATACTACGAGAATCGGTACTTGCACCTTGAAATTAAGCCGGTCTAACTTAAAGGAGTTGCACTACGCCGGTCCAAAAATGCGCCGATGTACCTGAATCTGGCCCTTTCTTTCTTTGTCTGAATTTCTCACTTCCTGTTTCTCTTCAGTAAGCTTTCCAACATCATCCGAGCTGTGAAAAGTCAGCTTACTGAACAGCTTACTGAGGAGGAACAGGAAGTGAGAAATTCAGACAAAGAAAACAAAAAAAAAAACATTTAGAAGGGAAATGGAAGGAAAAGGTACGTGAACCAACAATGCACTAGCTTAAAGGAACCTATTTAGAAAATAAAAAATGAACCTTTACAATCCCTTTAAGTTAGCATTTCCGAATACCAGAATGATCTTTTCTGAGATAGTCCCCCGGCTAGTATGGCTGCAAGAAGCACAATTAAAAAAAAATAGAAAATTAAGAAGGGATTGAACAAGTATATGGAAAAATGTATGCTATGCATTGGAGGTTTCTCATATAGACATATTGATTTAGAGGGTGGTTTCCCTGGATTAAATAGATCAGATGGAGTACATCTGTCGGACATAGGATTAGACATCTTTAATGTAGGACTGCAAAACTGCATTGAATTGCCTGTGGTTGTGGGGTAGGCCGGGTTTGAAATTTCAAACATGGCGTGTGGGGACATTGGTTATAAATATTTAAGACTGAGCTGTTTAAGTTGATTGTTTGAAATGTAAGAATTTTATGAAGTTATAAAATCAGAATATGGTTATTATTTATTTATTGATCTGAATACACCAATACAAGTGCTGCTGCCAATTCTTTGCCAATAAGTGTCTTGAGTTATTATTTAAATAGGATATATAAGTTTTGGTATTCAGGGAGGCTAGGTGTGGCCTGCATTCCCATAAACTAGGAGGGCTTAAGGCTTTGAGCCTGAGAGCATGGGCATGCAGTTGCCCCTCCCCTCAGAAATAAATAAAATAGAATTAATATAATAAATATTTATGGCTATGTACAAGTTAATGTATTTTGAGACAATGTCCCTTTAAGATATTTTCAAATGGGGCTGGGGGTGGCATTAACGGCCTCAAGGCTATTGGGAATTACCCAGATGATCATGGGGAATGTTCTGGAAAGAGGCGTATTTAAAATAGGACCCTCTCACAGGTGTATTCCCACCAGTTCCCAGCTAGTCAGTGAAGGTGCAACAAGCTCCCCACCCTCCCTCCCTAAGCACGATTACCGTATGTGGTCTGTCACCCTACGTGATTTTAGGGGGGAATTTGGTTATAAATATTCTGTAAGTCCTTTAAGTCTGAGCTGTTTTAAGTTGATTGTTTGAAATGTAAGAATTTTATAAAGAAAAAAAAATGATCAGAATATTGTTATTATTTATTTATTGATCTGAATACACCAATAAAAGAGCTGCGGCCAATAAGTGGTTTGAGTTATTATTTAAATAGGATATATAAGTTTTGGTATTCGGGGAGGGTAGGTGCGCCCTGAATTCACATGTATTGTGAAGCTGAAACTAGGCAACAAATTAAAAGCCTCTGTATATTTATTGAAAAATAGGAATGAACATCTGTGTTAGGCTTTGGTTCATGGGGGATTCGTCAAACTCATTGTTAGGTTCAAAAATTGCAAACTTAAATCTGTACCTTCAACAAGGTCTATAAGGGAGGAATCTTGAAAAACAATTCTGGACATTTTAAAGACTAATATTCAAAGGATTGTCAACAAAGGGCAAGGCAATCAGGCTCTACTGCAAAAAATACCGTACAGCAGGGAAAACATCTGTCATTTAACATGACTTCAATGTCAACATGGGAAAACACAACTTCTTTAATCTATGCACTTGAGAGCTGTATTTAAGCTATATATGGTATAACAGAACAATATACCATATTTATCTGCGTATAACGCGCACTTTTTTCTCTGAAAACAGAGGATAAACAGTGCCTGCGCGTTATACGCCGATATCATTTTTCACCAGCAGGGGGCGCGGATCGTCCATGTCATTGTAAAACAAAGCTTGTAAATGTTTCTATAGCTCCGTTTTTTTTTCAGGCTGCTCTCCTCCTCCTCTGAGTGTAGATTTGATAGGAGGAGGAGAGCAGTCACATGCCCATCAGGAGGGCTGTCATGTGACCAGGTCAGTGAAAAAACAGAGCTATTGAGGTAAAGAGAAGCTTTGTTTTGCAATAGGAGACACAGGAGGAGCAGTGTGATAGGGACTGACAGTGATTTTTTATTTGTTTTACTTAACTGTAGGGAATGCTGGCAGCACTATTCCAGGAGACTGGGGGTCTCCAGGGAGTGCAGGGGGGTTATAATGGATGGGGGCTGTATACTGGGGAGGGGGGCAATGTATAATGTATGGGGGGGCTGTGTATTGTATGGGGGGCTGTATAATGTATGGGGGGCTGTGTACTGGATGGGGGGCTGTATAATGTATAGGGGGCTGTGTACTGGATGGGGGGCTGTGTACTGGATGGGGGGCTGTATAATGTATGGGGGGCTGTGTACTGGATGGGGGGCTGTGTACTGGATGGGGGGCTGTGTACTGGATGGGGGGATGTGTACTGGATGGAGGGGATGTGAAATAGAGGGGGGGGGTGTATTGGATGGGGGGATGCATAATGAAGGGGGGTGTGTACTAGATGGGGGGGGTGTGTACTGGATGGGGGGAATGTGTACTGGATGGGGGAGGCTGTGTACTGTAAAGGGTGCTGAGAAAACATTTTTTCCCTAAACTCCCCTCTTAAAATTGGGGTGCGTGTTATACGCCGATAAATACGGTAATTCTCATGGACGAGGTCAGTGACACTATATTCTGTTATTATTACATATTTTGCATGTGTATTTTATTTTAACTTTTTCATTACTGCTTGGATAAAATGCAGCAGCAACCCAATCTAATTCCTACAAAAAAAGGCTTTTATTACAATAAGTTACTGTTTTACAAAAAAGTATTTACAAAAAACAGCCAGCAACAAATTGGAAATACAGTATGCACTGTGAAAACATACATGTAGCCAGTTAACAGTGAAGTTCACATGGACTCAGGGACAATTTGTGATAAAAAGAAACAAACAAATTACAGCCAGCCAGGGGCAGACTGACAACTTATGGGGCCCCCGGGAAATAAAAGATCATGGGCCCCCTGTGTCTCCGTCCACACTCAAGCCACACCTGCACAAAGCAACACCAACATATTACACAGTCCACATTACATGCATTTGTCACAGAGTTTATGATTAATAAAGTAAGAAAATAAATAAAAATAAACTTACATTAACCACTTGCTGCCCACCCACCATCAAATGATGGCATGGTGGTTCGGCTCTCATTCTGGGTGGACGTCATATGACTGGTTTTCACGACAGCCACTCTCACGGGGGGTGCACAGCGCAGCGATTGCGGCCGTGCTGTGTTGCTAAGACACAACACAACCCCGATCTCTGTACAGAGACGCGGCCGTGGCTCTTTAAAATTGTAAATGGGTGTGTCCTATCACAGCCGCTCACATGTAAACACGGAGATGCTCCTCTCCTTACACTGACAGAGTAAGAGGAGAGCTGATCAGCAACATCTTCTTACAGAGGACATCTAGGTATGTAATCCGGGCACTGATTGTAATTAAGTACCCACCAGTGCCAGCAATGAGTGCCCACCACTGCCAGCAATCAGTGCCCACCAGTGCCAGAAATCAGTGGCCATTAGTGATGCCATTTAGTACTGGCTATCAGTGCCGCCCATCAATGCCCATTACTGCTGCCCATCAAATTGGGGGTTTCTCTGTGGTGTCAGAGGGGACGGGGTCACCCATTTACGTCACCAGGGTGGCCCCACCCTTAGCTATTTAACAGCTGTCAAACCGATAGAAGCGTGAGTCAGCTGGAGCCGCCCATGGAGGCAGAGCTGTTGTGGATTTTTTTTTCAGTGTGGGCGGCAGATCAGAAGATAAATTGACATCGCTGGACATTTTTTTTTTTTTATAAAGGACTTGTCCCGAAGTGTCTCCTGTCTTTTTTTTTACCATTTTTGACACCTTTGTTTGTGAAATGGTAGGGGTACAATGTACCCATTACCAATTCACATAGGGGGGCTGGGATCTGGGGGTCCCCTTGTTAAAGGGGGCTTCCAGATTCTGATAAGCCCCCTGCCCACAGACCCCCACAACCACCGGGCAGGGTTGTGGGGATGAGGCCCTTGTCCCCATCAAAATGGGGACAGGATGCTTTGGGGTGGGGGACACAAAGCCCCCTCGCCCCAAAGTACCCATCCCCCCATGTTGAGGGCATGTGGCCTGGTATGATTCAGGAGGGGGGCGCTTTTCCTGTGGCCTGCCAGGTTGCGTGCTCAGATAAGGGACTGGTATGGATTTGGATTTTTGGGGAGACACCTATGCCATTTTTTTTATTGTTTCGCAGGGTTTCCCTTAAAATCCATACCAGACCTGAGGGGCCTGGTAATGGACTGGGGGGAACCCATGCATTTTTTTTTCAATGAGTTTTATCTGTATTGCTGAGACCCGACAAATCATTACAGCTGCTATCAGTTTTAACCATGTCATTTTGACCACTGGGCAGAACTATTCTAAACCCCCTTAATAACCAGGGACATTTTCAGCTTTCGGTGTTCAAGTCAAACTCATGTTCGACTCGAACATTGTATGTTTGACTGTCGAATTACAAACATTATAGGCCAAGCATGCACTATGACCTGCATGCTTTGGCCTATCATAGCCTGCAAAAAACGGAGAGCCATAATTGGTAAAAGTCAGGTGGTTTAGTACACGCCCCACACTATATAAGGCCGCCTCCATGGCGGCCTTGTGTAGTGTGTTGTGGTGGTTAAATACAGATTAGAGAGAGAGTGTTATTTATTTTGAGTTAGATAGAGTAGGCAGGCAGGCGAGTCAGTTACCGTACAGTTACAGTGTGTAGAGGATATATATGCATCCCAGGTGTTGTACATATATGTATACACTGTATACTTTAGTCCACTCACAAACAACACACCATATTGAATAGACACCACATCCCAGGCAAATTGAAAAATAGAAAAGGAAGGAAAAGGGGAATGGGATTTTCTAAACGGTGCTGGATAACAAAAAATTATTGGTATGAGAAAGAAAATATTGTACAAGTCAATAGGTACAAAAATAGAAAATTGATCAATTTATTATATAAACATCTGATATAATGATAGCCTATCCATTCTTGAGACCCTAACATGCCACAAAAGTCTTATGAATACCCCCCTATAAATTACCCCTTTTTGGAAAAAGACATTCCAAGGTTGTCGGTCAAAGGTAGGTAAAATCGTGGTTTTTTGAAGCCACACTGGTCATTTTTGTATCCCAACAGTTTCGCTTGTAATAAGCTTCTTCAGGGGTAGATGGTGACAATCAAGGCTTTTGGATTGATTAAATTTTTTTTTCCACAGAAATGTAGGAAAACATAAATATTAGGTTATTTCACACACAGCATATGCATACCACAAATACACCCCAAAACAATGTCTGTATTCCTCCCGATGTACATGGCGATACCCCATGTGTGATACTTTATACACTATTACTGGGTTGCCACATACAGAGGCCCACATGCAGGGAACGCCATTGAGGCGTTCTGGAACACCCTTAGACCACAAAATTCTGACATTTCTCTCCTACAGGAAAAACATCGTTTATTTGCTGAAAATTCGCCACCAAGTGGGGTGGACACCCCAAACACATTATATATGCTTTTTTACACAGGCCCAAGAGTACACAAATGTGGACGGGCGTTACTCCAATGGTTTGATCTCCTTTAGATTGAAGAACGATCAAAGGCGTTTTTTTTAGACTAATGACAAGAAACCAAAAAATAAAAAGTAGAAAATAAAATAAAAATAAAAATAAAATAAAATTATAATAGGGAAAAAAGATGGGCGAATATTGGGGAACAATATACTAAATTTAGACCAGGGAAGTGGCGCCAAACTTACTTCACAAAAGCAGAGGTATGTGAGAGATGAAAAAATATTTGTTTATATTTTTTATATATTGGAGAGATGACACAGGGTGTAGAACGATGATGTGCTTAAGTAGATACCTCACAGCTTGAACACCGTTTTCATATCGGGACGTGTGCGGTCGCGTCTAACAGAGAAATAGGGGCGCTGAATTTTTTTTTTTTTTTTTTATTGTTCAACAATACTGACACCTTTTTCCCAAAAATAAATGTTTTGGTTACTTTTATTCCTATAAAGGAATGTAAAATCCCTTGTAAAGGAATATAGCATGAAAGGTCCTCTTTAAGGAGATATGGGGTAAATATATCTCCCCTCTAGGCTGGGAATTTTGGTTTGCATAAAAAAAAACGATGGACAGGACCTATTGCGCGGGGGAGTATTGCCGTGTACACACGGCAGAGAACCTCGACGGGCAGAACACATCGTTCCGCCCGTCGAGGTTCCCTGCCGGCCGTCGAAATCGGCGACCCGCCCGTCGGGAGTATGGCGGGTACTAGCCATTCTTCCAGGCGGGCCGTCGAGCAAATTGCGGGGTACTGCGGAGATTGCGTGCTCTCGGAGTATTGCGGGGTCTGCTGAGATTGCGGTATTGCGGGGTATTCCAGAGATTGCGGGAAGCTCGCCGAGATTGCGGGGTACTGCGGAGTATTGCGGCCGAGGTCCTCGCTGGAGTATGCGGGGTATTGCAGAGTATTCCAGCGAGGTTCTCGCTGGTTTCCAGCGAGAACCTCGGTATTCGTGTGTACTGCGGCCTGAGTATTCGGAGTATTCCATAAGCGGGGTATTGCAAGTATTGAGGAGTATTGGGGGTATGCAGGTATTAGGAGTATTGGGGGTATGAACAGACAATGGGGGGGGAATCAGAGTATTGGGGGGGGATGCAAAGATGGGGGGGGTTAGCAGAATACTAAAATGGGGGGGGGAAGTGCACAGTATTGGGGGGGGTATGCAGAGTATGCTGGGAGAGGTATGAGAGTTTTGCGCAGGGAAAGAAGGAGTAATCAGAGCCGGATTGGCTGAGCAGGGTGATGGATCTGTGACTGCAATGTCACAGATCCATCCCACACTGCTGCATCCATCCGTGCTCTCCTCTCACCTGCACTGATCGTTGTGAGACACGCAGCTATTTAGGAGGGAGAACGTGCGCCCGACGTAACAGTGACGCGTATGTTTACATGTCAAAGACTGACACGCCGTCATTAGACGGCGGATCAGAGGAAGGAGCCGATGAGTAATGAATAAAACTACATGTCCCAGAAAACACCGGGTCCCGTAATCACGTGTTGGCGTGCGTGCGTGACGCTCTGACGAAAAACACGAGCGTTCAGATTTGTTTACAGAAAGCAACACGTGGTCGCGCCTCTATGCAAATGATGGAGGCGCATACAGGGGCTGGAATAAGCGAGCCGCCGGGCATACCGCGATCATCGGTGCTGCGGGTCCCGGAATAAACAATAAACAGCCGGTAAAAGGAACATACAAAATAATACAATGAAAGTAAAAATGAATAAATAAAACTATGTATAGCAAAACGCCGCCGGATTTTAAGGTTGAGCGGCCAGTGTGTGTAGGAGGGTGACAGGACACCGGGCCGCGAGACATGGACGGATCAGGTCTGAAAAGGGGGAAGGGGGGAGCATGGGAAAGAGTTGGATGGTAGACCGTGATACCTCCAAACTTTCCCTAGTGCCTCTGCAACCCAGAAAAAAATAAAAGATCAATAAAGAAATAGACATAGAATTCTGACAAGAAAGTCAGTAATTATTAAATACAGTGCGTAAGTATTGCATCACTATATAAATTCAAATAATCATTACAAAATAATTTATTAGCATCAAAAATATACTGTATTGCATGATCATTCAGAAAGCATATGTCCAGGTTAACAAACAAACCTGGAGGTGTAGTAAGTTGCCGAGAAAGACGTGGCAAGGAAGGAAACATGAATTTGGTAGGGGGAAGGGACAAAGGAAGCCAGATACTAGGTGTTGAAGTAATGGGGAAGAAGACCAGGGAATATTGGGACCAACAGAGGTAGCAACAAAGTATCACAGAAAGGGTTTAAAACTCAGACTTTCATTAAACCCAGGGTAAATGGTAGCCCTGAGTTTGTATATCCAGCGTGCCTCAAGTTGGAGCAACGTTCCATCAACGCTGCCCCCTCTTGAGTCAGGCTGGATATGTTCAAGAGCAAAGAATTTAATGAAGTTTGGATCAAAGTTATGGTAGATTCCCACATGTCTGCTAATGGCAGTGACTATTTTCTTTTTAAGAATCGGTTTTATGTGATCTTGAATTCTTTTAAACAAAGGTCGTTTAGTTTTTCCTATATAAAAGCGGCATTTAGCTATGTAGATCACACCTACCGTTTGGCAAGTAATGACATCTTTGGTAGAATGCCAGTTGCCATTTGGCAATTTAAATTGTTGTTGATGTCCAACAAAACTACAGACGTCACATTTGCCACATGGAGCGGTACCACCTTTTGTTTTTTCCTTAGACAGATCAACCATGTTGAAATGGCTATGCACTAAGCGATCCCTAAGTGATGGAACACGTCTAAAAGTGACTTCTGGAGATTCCCTAATGAATTTTTTTAGTTTCGGATCCGCAGATAATAAAGGCCAAATTTTTTTTAGAATGTTACGCATCTCTTTGTGCTGACTAAAATATTTAGTAATGATTCTCACTGTGTCCGTTTTGCTTTTGGAGTTGGAAGATATACACTGTATTGAGTTCAGATAGATCTGTTCCTGTATGCTCTTCCTAATATACTGACAGACAGGCTGGTGATTGTGCTAGTTGCAGTATTCTCACTTGGTGTACTGTGTCCTCTGCATAGTGTGCACCTAAAGCTACGTGAATATATTTGCTGGTGTTCGCATATTAATACCACAGGCACAACTGCTATTTGCAACATATGTCGCAAGCGTATCTCACGTGGCCAAAAAATCACACTTAGGCACCACATGCTTGACCAGACATACGTCGACCTGCCATGCAGTTCGTTGGCAAGCGTACCTCAAAGACCCACACCAAAGAACAAAGCAGAACTCTCCTTGCTCCTCATCAGCTGGGATCTCCAACCCCACTCGGCCCTCAGTCCTCTCTGAAGCCTGCACTGATAGGACTGAAGGTGTAGAATTAGGTGTGTCACAGCCAAGTAATTGCGGGCAATCTACTATCGGTACAGCGACGTCAGATTGTACAAGGCAAATTTCCCTGCCCCAGCTGCTGCAGCACCGAAAGAAGCTCTCTCCCAGCCATCCACATGCCCAGCAGTTGAATGACAGCTTAGCTTAATTGATAGCACTTAAACTGCTGCCTGTTCAGTTGTTAGACTCTGCCCCCTTCCTTGAGTTTGTGGAATGTGTGGTACCTCAGTGGCAGGTTCCCAAATGCCACTTTTTCTCACGGAAGGCGATTCCGGGTCTCTCTACCGGCATGTGGAAGAGAATGTCCATGCCTCGCTGGACAGGGCGGTCAATGGTAAGGTGAATATTACCGCTGACTCATGGTTAGGCAGGCATGGACAGGGACATTACCTATCTTTCAGGGCGCATTGGGTGACTCTGCTGGCAGCTGGGAAGGATGCAGGACAAGGTACAGTAGTTTTGGAGGTTGTTCCGCCACCACGCCTCCAATATGCTACTACTGGTTGTGACACACCTCTTTCCTCCACCCTCTCCTCTTCTTTTTCCTCAGTGGCCTCTTCCTGTGCTGATTTGTCCTCTGAACCAGCAGTGCTCCGTAGGCGTTCAAGGGGCTACGCAGGTGCGCAGGCAAAAAGATGCCATGCGGTGCTTGAGCTGGTGTGATTGGGGGACAGGAGCCACACTGGGACAGATGTTCTGTCAGCTCTGCAGTGGCAGGTTTAGAGGTGGTTGATCTAATATTTAACAGCAGGGCCCATTCCTGCACCCACCAAGAGTAACTGTGAGGACTTACAGTGTTGTGGCACCAGCGCCAGCACCAAAGGCCCAATTTTTCTACCACTGTTCAACAATGGCATGTAATTGCAATTCTTGATATAATAATTCACAACAGGGTGTTCCAGCGCCCACCAAGACTAACTGTGAGGGCTTACAGTGTTGTGTTAACACCAACACCTAGGGCCCAAATTTCTGCAGAGTATATACAGCAGGCCCCTACTTTCAAACATCCAACTTACAAACGACTCCTACTTGCAAAAGGAAGGAGACAACAGGAAGTGAGAGGAAATCTACCCCTAGGAAGGGAAATTTTATTCTGTAAAAGGTGTCTCCTGTGCACTGATGCTTTATCACTAATCCTTGTTTCACAAAAAAAATTTGTCATTGGGACAGAAAGTGAGGTGTAATCTTCTGAACAGATGCGCACAGACAGCACAACAAATGTTACAGGGGTGATAACCCTTCTCTATGTTTTCCAAAAAGCTTAAAAATAGATTTTTTGGCTGGAGCTACACTTTAAAAAAGTACCAGTTCAAAATTACAAACAGATTCTACTTAACAACAAACCTACAGTCCCTGTCTTGTTTGAACTGCCTGTATACTGTACTAAGTATATAGGGTCAAAGGGGCTGGTAATGACCTGGGGGGAGGGAACCCATGCTATTTTTCTCAATGATTTTCATTCATATTGCAGGGACCAGACATTACATTAAAGCCGCAAGCAGTTTTAAATGACTTTTTTCCTATAGAAATGTAATTTTGTGTAGGGACAGTTCTAAACATACTATAGACACCCAGCAGGTATGATTTTTAAAGGAATTATAAAAAAAAAAATCACTTTAAGCATCATAAAAATCACTGCTCACGAAAAAATTCCAGTTTTTAAAACTTTTTTTGCATTGATACATGTTCCCTGGGGCAAGACCTGGGTCACCAAACCCGTTTTAGGACAATAACTTGCATATTAGCCTTAAAAATTAGCACTTTTGATTTTGAACGTTGGAGTCCCATAGACTTCAATGGGGTTCTAACGTTTGGTCCTTACAAAGGTTCTGATGCGAACTGAACCGGGGGGTGTTCGGCTCATCCCTATTCTAAACATGGGAAAAATGTGCCACTTTACAGGCATGCTATAGACTGTTATGCTTTTTTAAGGTAATTTTTACCCGAACAGTAATTTATTTTGAATTATTTTCTAATGAAGATATTTTTAAATACAAGTCAATCTATATGACATAGTCTATAATATGAAACTTATTCACGGAGACGTATGATCATACAAAATAGCTAATTTATTGGTAGACAAAATATGAATATTTACATGAAATTAAAATACCAATTGCGTTACATGAACCACTTGCAAATCAATAAAATACCCCCAAAATGGGCATACAATATACTTGACATTAGTGCCAGGGTAGATTCTCATTATGGTTACAATAAATGTATGTAAATGACCCTGGGGATGGCTGCTACCCCTCGTAGGGGTCATCAAGATGCTTAACCCCTACTGCCCTCGATCTTGGGCTCAATAGTAGCTTGAAAGACCGTTCCCTGCTGGTATTTCTGACTGCCTAACTCGTTTTTGTTTTGTTTTTTTGTTGATTTTTTTTTTCTCTTTGCTTTTATCTTGTTGTTCTCCCTCTCCACCTCTACCACAGCGATGGAGTCTAGATGCCCGTTGCCGCTTCATCATAATCTGACATTGCTCTCTCGGGTCAGGATCCAACTGCCCGCGCCTGGGAACTCTACCATACAGGTATTTGCTCTTGTTTATGCCTCTTTTTGAGTCCTCTTGCTGGATGAGCCATGTGGACTCTGCTCCATAACCCTCTCAATGGTTCCTGAGAGGCTTCATAAGCCTTCACACTAGAGTCGCTGCTCATATCCCAAGAGGAGAATGACAGTTGGAATCCCACTATATTTGCGGGTGTTATGCCCAATATCTATGCTCCACCAGACCCACGAATGCTTACCATGTAACTGTTCCTGATTGCTGTCTGCTGATTATGGGTCCCTAGGATTGCGAACTATACAGAGATAGAAGATTAACAAAGAAGTGGGATGGATACATAGTTTGGCATTTTCTATGTTTAACTAGTCACCTGACTTGTTTGCCTAGTGTTTTAGCAGGCTTCAGTTTTTTTTTTCTTAATTTTAATCTTAATGTTTGACTAGTATGTATACTTACTATGTTTACCTAGACAAGGGAAAAAATAAAAAAAAAATTACAATGCGCCAGATGAGGTGATCTTCGCCTGGCAACAACCCAGGCCCACATGCGAGTTCATTGTTCTATTCACGATAACCTGTTATTGTTGATACATGTTGTGCTTTGAGGCTATGCTATCTACGCACTTACTTCATCAATGTCTCATAGAATGTATGACAGATTGGGTCATTCTGTACGCCTATTGACAGGCTCAAGCATTTCTCAAGACGTAAATCCTATCTCCTCCAGGCTAACATTTTTCTTTTAGAAATCCCCTGATTACCATTATGCCCTTTTTTCTTTCTTTTTTCTCTTCGTCCTCTTTGAGGCTGTTTCGTTTGGTCCGGTTCCAGTTTTCTGTCTCCCCACAGCTTTCCTAACGGATTACAGCTGACTTTCCGGGTTCCCCCCCTTAGGTGGCTGTATACTCCTATAGCTGCCTCCGGTATACTCCCACACCTGGGTCAGAACCACCCTGTAAAGGTGTACATTTTGCCTTGTCCTTTGCTCACCTTTAAGATGTGGTCGTCCTATACCCCCCGTCCTTTCTTGATCCCATACTTACCTGCCCCTCTTCTGTCCCCCCCCCTCTTTCTCTCCCCACCTCCTTTTTCTTTTTCTCTTCTTTTCCTTCCCCCCCTTGTTTTTTTTTCTCCTCTTCCCTTTCCCCGTCTCCCTCGCTCCTCCCTTCCCACTTCTCTGGGGTCCAGTAAGTGATCTCTGGATAGCACTGAGCCGCTTTGTCTAACTACTCGGAACCTTAGCACAAATATCTCATCATCCGCTGTAAAATGCAGAAGGATCCGACACTTAGACAACAACTCTCACTAAAATGTCTCTCTCTGAACGTCAAAGGCTTAAACCTACCAGAAAAAAGATTGCAGGTTCTAACATCTCTAACCAAACACAAAGCCCATTTTCTCATGCTCCAGGAAACACATTTCCGATCGGACGCAATCCCTAAGCTAGAGAATCACATATACAAGCGTGTGTTCCACTCAACTAATCCAGATTCCAAGACCAAAGGGGTGTCAATCCTAATCTCCAAACACGCTGATTTTCAACTGACAGACACAATGGCCGACCCCGAGGGCAGGTTTATTTTTATTAAGGGCAAATACGCCTCCAAATCGATCACGTTAGCGAATGTCTACTGCCCTAACGACCACCAAGTCTCATTCTTCAGGAAAATCTGTGATAGGCTCGCCACATTTCTAGAAGGGATTGTAATACCGGGGGGGACTTTAATGTACCTCTCAATCCGTCCTTAGATACATTCACTGGCACATCTTCACTCCCCTACAGGGCACTGCGTCAAATCAAACTCCAGTTGCAAAACCTAACGCTCCATGATTAATGGCGCACTATGTTCCCCAATGATAGGGATTATACCTTTTTCTCCCCCCCACATCAAAAATACTCCAGGATCGACTATCTGTTCCTATACCAAGTTGATCTTTCCTTCCTCACACAGTCCACCATAGAGCCAATGTTTCTGTCAGACCACCACCCCATTACAGTGACCCTCACATTTCCAGAATTTAACACTACAACAAAGACATGGAAACGTAACCCTTCCCTGCTAAAAGACCCGAAAACCTTAGACAGATACATGACCTAATTCAAATATACTTCATGGAAAACTCCACCCCTGACGTATCGCCTACCACGCTTTGGGAAGCGCATAAATGTATTTTGAGGGGAAAATTAATCTCGTTGTCCATAATAGCCAAGAAAAGACATCAGGAGAGAATCAAATCGCTTATTGATTCCATTAACAGGTTGGAAGATGCCCACAAACGATCGTCTGCACAATCCGCATTGCAGCATTTACTACTTGCACGTTCGACTTTATTAGACGAGCTGGGGAAACGCGCCAGAAGGCGTTATGTTCTCAAGCAGAAAGTCTTCTACGAACATGGAAACAAAAGTGGGAGACTGCTGGCACGCACGATACAGGCAGCTAAGACTTCATCTGTGGTGCACCACATTCGGACAGTCAAGGCAATATGCTCTCTAAAAATTAGGAGAGCTAAACATTTTGAGAAATTTTATACGGAGCTTAATAACCTAAAACAGGGAGGAGGTCAATTATCCGATTCTCCTAATCGTCCCTCCCGGATAAAGGAGTTCCTGGAGCGATATTCCCCTAAGCCCATTACTTCAAGTCAGGCGAAGGCCAAGGAGAGTCCTCTCTCCATGGAGGAACTTAATCTTGCAATAAAACAAACGAAATTAGGCAAAAGTCCTGGCCCCTAAAGTCTCCCTTTAGTGTATTATAAGTGCTTCCTGGATGAGCTTGCACCTAGGATGTTACAGACGTTTAACTCCTTTTCTAGTCCCCATGCTTCCCTAGGCAGAATGTTAGAAGCCCATATTGCTGTAATCCCAAAGGAAGGCAAGGATCCCTCACAGGTGGCAAATTACAGACCAATTTCTTTGCTCAATGTAGATATTAAACTTTATGCAAAGATTCTGGCTAATAGGCTGCTCCCCCTAATTCCTGGCCTCATTTCACCAGATCAAGTGGGATTTGTCCCTGGTAGGGAAGCCAGGGATAATACTATCCGTACCTTAAACATACACCATTTGCTTACTTCGTCGGGCTCAAGAGGATTTCTCCTCTCCCTTGATGCTGAGAAGGCATTTGACAGGGTGGCCTGGGACTACATGTGAGAGGTGTTAAAAGGCATTGGCCTCCTTCCTCGCATGCTCTCGCACATCAATGCTCTGTACACTAATCCCTCAGCCAGGGTGAAAGCTAATGGTTTCCTGTCAAGTGTCTTCCCTATCAGCAATGGTACGCGGCAGGGAATTCCACTGTCCCCTGTGATCGTTGTTCTATCACTGGAGCCTCTTCTAAACAGATTGCGCAACAATTCAGATATCAAAGGAATTCCTTTTGCCCATAGAGAATATAAAGTAGCCGCATTTGCGGACGATATTCTACTATCCCTCCGAGAACCCCGATTGTCCCTTCCTAACCTCCTGAAAGATATTAATCACTTTGGTGAGCTATCTAACCTTAAAATTAACTAAATCTAACGCTCTGAACATAACATTGACCCCACAGGATGTCTCTCACTGTCAAGACTATTTCCCTTTTCAATGCAAATCTGAGGCCATTACATACCTGGGTATCCAAATTACCAAAAAATTGCCAGACCTGTATAATCAGAACTTTCTGTCCTCCCTTTCAAAAGTCCAAGCTGACTTGAAGGACTGGGCCAATCTAAACGTCTCATGGTTCGGCCGATCGGCACTTATTAAGATGGTTTTCCTCCCCGCCTCTTATACATAATGCAGACGATTCCTATACATCTACCCCCCTCCTTCTTTGCGGCATACAAGAAAGCCTGCACAACTTTCATTTGGAAGAATAAAGCCCCACGTATCAAATACTCATGCTTGACCTGCTCTAAAACCTCAGGTGGAATTGGCTTACCAGATCTGTATAAGTACTATCTGGCATGCCACTTGACCAGGGTAGTTGACTGGAAAATTCACAAAAGGGGGCAAACGTGGGTAACGCTAGAAAACCATTGCACCAGATCCGGGACACACACACTCCCTTGGTTATCACCTAAACACTGGCCCCAATCCATCAGGGAACACCAACTTATCCTCCCCTCTCTACTGGCCTTTGGAAAAGCGGTATCCCTATTCAAGCTTTCCTCACAACCGGGGCCACTGACTCCTGTGAGGGGGAATCCTGAGTTCCCACCGGGAGATTCTAACACATTCCTTCAATTGGAATGGCCTCATGAAGAGGTCTTAGCTCACCACTTCTTTCACAAAGGCCGTAGACGCTCCTTCGAGTAATTGTCCTCTGAATCATGCACTAATACCTTCCCTTTCTGGTCATATAGACAATTGAGGCACTTCCTTTCCTCTGCAGACTTAAACGCAAAGTTGAGTAGACAGCTCACGCCCTTTGAAGCCCTGTGCTCGCGCAATACACCACAGAGACATTTAATCTCGTACATTTACGCCCTTCTCCAAAATGACTGTAGCCCATCTGCGAAACAGACCCTCCATACCTCTTGGGAAATGGATCTCCAACTTTCTCTTACTGAGGAAGACTGGGAGTCGATCTACACATTTGCTCATAAGGGATTGTTAAACATAGCGATTTAGGAAAATGGTTACAAAATCATAACTAAATGGTATAGGACCCCAGCACGCTTACACAAGTTCTTACCTTCAGTTCCAAACACATGTTGGAGATGCAATAGAGCGGGGGGTTCCATGATCCATATCTGGTGGGAATGCCCCTTACTCCATCCAGCCTTTCTGGAAAGACGTACACTCCATTATATCCCGAGTCACCACCTATACTCTGGACTACAACCCGGCCCAATTTCTACTACATCACACGACCCTGCCCAAACATACGTACCAGAAATCCTTAGCCATGCACATGGTCAATGCGGTCAGACTCTGTATTCCCACACATTGGCGATCAACAGAAACCCCAACCATTAGAGAGTGGCTGAATAGAGTTTCCAAATCAGAGGAGATGGAGGAATTGATCCATGTTTCTCAAGACCGAATACAGAAATTCACAACGACCTGGGCATGCTGGACACATTTCAAGACTTCGGACTACTACAAGTCCCTTTTTCTTTGAGAACAAAGCCTCTGTATGTTAAGAGAACCTTGGAAACTGGACCCCACTCACCTTCCTTTCCCCCTATCCCCTCCTCCCCCCCTTATTATTTATATATATATATATATATATATATATATATATAAAAATATATATATATATATATTTTTTTTATCTTCTCTTCTCTCTCTTTTCTTTTCTACTCGCTCTTTCCTTTCCTCCCTCCCCTCTCCCTCCATTCCCCTTTTGTCCTTTACCCCTATAGCAATATGACTGTACAAGACTACTTTTGCTGCAATTGCTAACTACCCCTTACCCCCCTGAGCTATCAGGGACTCAAGGCCAGGGTTTCCATTAATGTTGGTACTAGGTTTATTGGCTGTGACCCCCGGGGTACTGAGAGTACTCATAATTCTCTTTGATCCTATATGGTCACTGCTATTCAGTTACATGAGTGACGGTCATCCATAAGGTTTCTTGAAGCTTAATGTATCCTATCTGGTAGGACTTACAGCATAGTGCTGTCCTAACGCCCATGTCTACTAATGTATGAACAAGGCTTGTCTTATTTGTATGTTTATTTGTTTAAAGTACATTAGTGGATGACATGTCATGTTATATTATGCAACTTATACAGTACATATGTGTTTGTATGTATTTGTACTGTGAATTATCTCCTAATAAAACCTTATTTGTGGAAAAAAAAAAATGTAAATGACAATGAAACAAAAGCGTCTATTTCACATGCCCAACCGTTACTATACTGCAGGTAAGTAAATGGTTAACAATGTGAAATATATTGGATGTTTGCTTTGCCACTAAAAAAATGTAAAAAGAAAAATATAATGAAAAAATTGTACTCTTTAAAGAAAAATTACCAGTTATTGATTATTATGAGAACAAACCATAACTACAACATATTCAATACTTTGTACTTTGGAGAACAACATCAATATTTCAATATTTTTAGGGAACAACAACAGATTCATGATAAAATAAAAAATTGCATAATTACCGATTCCAAAATGGCTATTTCCTACTGGCAAGTGACCTTCTTTTGCATCAGAGCCAATCAGAATAACTCGAATATTCGGCAAAAGGAATATTGCGCGATATTCCTTTTGCCGAATATTCAAGTTATTCTGATTGTGTCACGTACCTGATGGGAGACTGAGATGACAAGGTCGGCCTCTCTTGTATCTCCAGCCCTGGCACCGCCGGAGATGGTACAGAGGACACCAAAGGACTGGAGGAACACGAGTGCCTGTGGGTAAGGACTCCGACAGCCGGGCGCTGAGGATCCAGCGAGATGTAGTCCCAGAGGGTCTAACAGCAGGACGTTTGCAGGAAGTCACTGAAGCCAGAAGCGGGTATTCAGGGTTGCTGGATCGCAGGCACTAGAAGTCAATACGGGTCATAAGGATAGCCAGGTCAAGAGGAAGGCGGGCAACGAGGTACCAGGCGGCAGGCAGTAGCGGTGTCTGGTGGGGAGCTGGAGTCAGGAACCAATAGTCTAAGTATAACAGAGTCAATAGCGGGGTCAGAGCAAGCCGGGTTCATCAACAGGAAGTCATCAGGATAAGAGCAGGATTCAGGTTGCTGGGTATACGCTGAAGATCAGTCAGCAAGGATCTGGGTCAGAGCACTTCCTTAAGAAGAAGGGCGCATCAGAGCCAATCAGAATAACTCGAATATTCGGCAAAAGGAATATTGCGCGATTATCTTCTCCACCCTTCTTTTGCATCAGAGCCAATCAGAATAACTCGAATATTCCGAACATTAGCGAAATTTAGCAAACATTTTTTTGGATTAAATATCACGAATATTCGATATTAGCGAATATTCGCAAATATTCTTCTATATATTCGCGCAATATCGCAAAATCGAATATGGCGTATTCCGCTCAACACTAGTCCTGAGTCATCCCTCCAGTCATACTTCCTGCTTTTCATGGGGTGATCTCGCTCTGCTCCTCTGATCTGATTCTTTATACCCGTCAGGACAATAAGACTATAAAATTATACCAAGTTCTGCCCAGCTGATATGTGTCCTTAATTGATAGGTTTGTGGCCCATATGAGAGTTCCTGTCAAGACGTGTCTGGTTTCTATTGGCTGACAACTTAATGATTAACTGTTCCCTGGGCTTTGAGGATCCTCAAGTAATATCACTTTTAACCACCAGGTGTCTCACCTTTTTTGTGAGATATCTATACGTTATCTATACGTTAGTATTTATGTTATTGGGGAGACTATCTGCATATATGTGTGTGTATATATATATATATATATATATATATATATACACACACATATACAACTCTGGTAACTTTATATTATATACTGTATGATACAATTAGTATATATTTGATTCCTACATAACATGCTTCTATCTTCCTTTTTAAACGTTATCTATTAAAAAGTTTTTCTAAATATGCACAGGTTACAGTATATCCCTCAATCAATGCAAAATAATTATAAATGTGAGAGCGCATGCGCGCAAGCTCCGGGATGGTGGCTTAAGCACGGAGCTCCGCAGAACCCAAGCCCCACGATCGCTCCATCGGGCACAGCTCCCTCTTATTTGGCCCAGTTCCTCGAAACACGTACCTCGGGGATCCAATAGAGCACCCCTTCGGATGTCCGGACCGGCTGCCATGCGCGACTTGGAGCCAGAGTTTAACAGACTCGGCGGGGAAGCGAGATCCAAGATGGCCGTGGCTGCAGCTCCCGCACAGCCACTCGTCTCCACAGGGGAAAGGAAGCCAGATGCCAGGCAAGTGCTCACCCCAGCTACCCTCACATATGCCCAGGCCGCCCAAGGCTCCATCCACATACCTGCAGCCCCTTCCCCGGCCTCCACAGAATCCCTGCTTGGCACATCACACAGGATGACATGTTCATTAAATTCTCAGCGTTGCTTAAAAGGGGCTTAGCCAATACTGCTGCTCAGATCGCTAGGGAAATGAAAGCAGACTTTGCCAACCTGGGATCTAGGATGGAAGCTATAGAGAGCAAGCTTGATGCAACGGTCTCTCACACCAACCAAAATGCTGCTCATATTCAGACCCTCCAGGACCAGCTGAACACGGCCCTATCTAAGATAGATGAACTTGAGAACAGGTCCAGGAGGTCCAATTTTAGGGTCAGGGGCCTCCCCGAGTCCATCTCTGACATTCCTGAAGCGGTCCAAGATCTTATTAAAGGCCTTATCCCAAATATTCCGCCGCATCGCCTTGAATTAGACCGAGCACATAGAGCTCTGGGCCCACCCAGAAAGGATGGCTCTCCGAAAGACATTGTTGTTAAGCCACATTTCTATGCTACCAAGGAAGCAGTCATGAAACAATCCCGGTCCCTACAGCAGATCTCTTGCCGCGGTCATCAGGTTCAAATTTTTGCAGACTTATCCCCGTTCACCATCCAGAGAAGGAGATCCCTTAAACCCCTACTCACCGTGCTCTCCAAACAGGATATCAAATACCACTGGTCCTTCCCCTTCGCAGTTAAATTCTCTATCCAGGGCAGAGCTTACGCATTTTCCAGCCTGCAAGAAGGGTAGAGACTTTTGCTGCATCTAAAATTGATTAACCAGGAAGCTCCGATGGAAGTCACGGGGGGCTCTGTGATCTCCTCCAAGCGCCCTCCTCCCATGAGCCCAATCTCCCCGTCATGGAATACCGGGAAGCCTAAGAAATCTAAAGACGGGGGTTCCTCTAGGAATGGATGAACAGCTTTTCTCGCTCCATCTTGGCTCTTCTTTCTGGGCGGTTTGCCCTGGGACTTTGGGCTCTGAAGGGGCTTATCCCCCTGTGAATCTTGGGGGGCCTCTCTGCCTGATCATCCCTAGGTTTTGGGATATGTGTTAACAGAACATTTTTCTTATAGGTTTCGGTTGCTGTGCTACTGTATTTGTATTATACTGTGTTCCAGCAAGGGGCTGGGGTGTTACCCTTGCGTCTCCATCCCTCCCACTCAGGCGGTTTTCCGCTTTTGGGGGACGGGTAGTCGGTCCTCCTTGGTAGGTCATCGACTCTGTTGTCTCAGGATTCTAGCCAGTTTTTTCTGGTTGAGGTTTCTGAATATTCTTGATTGAATGTTTTTGTTCTTGTGTGTGTCTCCCCATTTTTCCTTTCTCTCACTCTTTCCTTTCTTTCGAGCTAGTTTACGGATGTCACGAGACCAGGGGGATTGTTCCTGGTTTGCCTTCTTTCAGCGCTTGCCGTTCATTTTCGTATTGAGAAGACGTCTAAGGGTAAGTGATATATGTTTTAACAGATGTCCACCCCTCTATTCCAATGCCTGAACCAGACCTGCCTGGTGGAGAGCTTAGGATTGCCTCACATAATGCACAAGGTCTAAACTCTCCTCAGAAAAGGAGACTAGCATTCGCCCATTATCGTTCTATGAGGTTTGATGTCGTCCTACTTCAGGAGACTCACTTTCCGATTCGGTACAGTCCCAAATTCCTCCACTCTCACTTCCTTTTATATGGCGAATGCCGAAAACAAGACCAAGGGGGTAGCGATACTGTTCTCTAAAAACTCCAAATTTCATTACATGGCCACGCACAGAGACCCGGAGGGCAGGTATATCCTTGTTAAAGGCTTGATCGAGGGTGTCCTATATTCTTTTATATCCTATTATGCGCCTAACAAGGGCCAAGCGTCCTTTTTTCAAACCCTTCTCAGGACCCTTCTTCCGCTGGTGGAGGGTAAGCTGATCTTGGGCGGGGACTCAAACACTGCCTTTGATCAAGGCCTGGACAGGTCCAGACCCCCTGGGTCACAGCTTACGCGGCCAACTAAGGCCAGTTTGAGGATAGCTAGGTCACTTCACTCTCAAGGTTTGGTCGACATCTGGAGGGAACTGAACCCTACTTCAAGGGATTATACTCATTATTCTGCCCCACACAATCTTTACGCTAGAATTGACCATATTTTAGTCCCTCCCAGCCTCATCCCTTCCATCTCCAAAGCATCTATTGCCGACTGCTCTTGGTCTGACCACTCAATCATATACCTTCATTTGCAAAATTCCCTTTTCAATCCAGCCAGAACCTGTTGGCGACTTAATGAATCTATTTTAAGTGATCCCTCTAATGTAGCAGAGATAGGAGACTCCTTACGGGAATATTTTCTCTTAAACAATGTTGAGAATGTCTCCCCGGAAGTTCTGTGGGCGGCCCATAAGGTCGCAATCAGGGGTAAAATAAATGAAATTGCCACTCGTGTCAAGAGGGAGAGGCTAATAGAAATCAAAAACCTGGAGAGTAGATTTTTAACTTTGAAGACCCAACATAAAAAGTCTCCCTCCAAGGACCTCTTGGATTAAATAGATGCCACCAGGTTGGAACTTAACCTAGCTCTCACAGTAAAAGCAGAGTAGGAACTCCGCTGGAGTGGGGCAAAATTCAACTGTTGCAGAGACACAATTGGTTCCATGTTGGCCTCCAAGTTCTCTCCGCACTTTCGCTCCCACTCGTTTCCCAAAGTTAGAATCGCTGATCAGACCATATCAGCTAACCCTAAAAAAATTATGTTAGCATTTCAAGAGTTTTACTCGAAACTATATAGTTCCGATCAGTTAGACGGTAGCCGGGGGGTTTATTCCTTTCTCCGGGAACTTCCTACTCCAGCTCTGACCCCTTCTCATAAGGATGCTCTGGAGGCGGACTTTTCGGTTGAGGAAATAGTGGAGGTCATAAAAAACCTAAAGACGGGTTCCTCTCCAGGGCCAGATGGCCTGTCAGCACCCTATTATAAAGCATTCTCTGATATCTTGGCACCCTATATAGCTAGTTTTTTTAACGCAAAATTCAAAGGAACCCCACTAGATCCTCATCTTAATACTGCATTTATTACAGTAATCCCAAAGCCCAACAAGAACCCGGAGGAGGTGGAGAACTACAGGCCCATCTCCCTCATTAATAACGATCTGAAGATCCTAACCAAGATCTTAGCAAACAGGCTGCCTTCCTTTATAGGCAGATACATACATAAGGACCAGGTGGGTTTCATACCAGGCCGTCAGGGTCCAGACCAGATTAGGAGGGCCATTGACATTATCTCCCTTTTGCAGTCGAACTGGGCAGGAGGCCCCACTCAGAAAGGAATGCTCTTGTCCCTTGATTTGCACAAGGCTTTTGACTCCATTGAATGGCCCTATTTGTTTTCCCTTCTGGAATGTTGGTGGTTTGGCAGCAGGTTCTTAGGAGTCCTTCGCTCTCTGTACTCTACTCCTAGAGCAATGGTACATTTCCAGGGACATTACTCCCCCCCTTTTGGCACCTTTAGAGGGACTAGGCAGGGGTGCCCCCTTTCCCCCCTAATTTTTGCGATCGCTGTCGAAACGCTAGCAATCACGATTCGGTCCAATCCGGATATTTTAGGCGTTTCGTGTGGCTCTCAAACCCATAAATGTGGCCTTTTTGCCAATGATATGTTGTTGTTCCTGACCTCCCCCATTACCTCCCTTCCCAATCTCTTTAAAGTCTTAAAGGATTTCTCTTTGGTTTCGGGTCTCAAGGTTAATTTCGCTAAGTCTTGCGCCCTTAATGTCTCCCTAACTCCCGACACAGTGGCAACAATTAGAAGCTCCTTCCCTTTCCAATGGAGGGATAACTGTTTAGAATATTTGGGAATTAATCTCACTCCTAAAATAGAACTCTTATACTCAGCGAACTTTCCCCCCGCCTATAAGAAACTAGAAGCGGACTTAAAGGTTTGGGCTAAGGGCAATCTTTCGTGGCTCGGCAGAATTCATTCAGTGAAAATGACCCTCCTCCCCCGACTGCTATATCTTTTTAGAGCACTCCCAATTAATGTCAGGAAAGATCACCTCCTCTCTCTACAGAGGAAGGTAAATAAGTTTGTTTGGGGTAGGTCAGGTTGTAGACTACCTTGTTCCACCCTCCTCAGGCCCAAAAGAAGAGGGGGATTATGCCTTCCGCGGCTTTTTGGGTATTTTCAGGCAGCACGTCTTTCTCAGCTTTCGGTGGTCTACTCCAAATCTGAGAAACCGGACTGGACCCAGATTGAGAGACAAGCAGCCCCATCCTACACTCTAGACTATTTACTTTGGATACCCCCCAGGAATCGTCCCCCTATCCTTTCGCCTACCCTTTCTCAGTCTCTCTCTCTTTGGGACAAGTTGCGATCCAATACAGATTTGATCTCAGAATTTCATCCCCTTGCTCACATTTTTAACAATAGTGACTTTATCCCGGGACTAGATATCACAGCTTTTAAGTGGTGGCTGGACAAGGGACTGTACCGAATTGGGCACTTCTTTTTGGCGTCGGGACCCATTACTTTAAAATTTTGTAAACAAAAGCTTAAGCTCTCGACGTCGGAAATCTTCAGGTTTGGGCAGATAAAACACTTCCTCCACAAAATTTGGAAGGGGAAACCCGTTCCACCCCGAATTATGGCTTATGAACGTTGGTGTGGAGAGGCTGTCGATCAGAGGGGTGGAATATCTGTCATATATCACTCCCTTGCACACCAGGATAGTAAAACGTCTTATATGGTTGCCTGGAAAACCGACTTTCAACTCCAATGGAGTTTGGAATCATGGTCGACTGCATATTCGAAAGCATACAAGGGTATTCAAAATGTTTCCCTGATAGAAGCCAATTTAAAGGTCCTTACAAGATGGTATTATACCCCTGTAAAATTATCTCGTATGTTCCCTTCTGCCAACCCCTTATGTTTTAGAGGATGTGACATCATTGGTTCTATGGCACATATATGGTGGGAATGCCCAAAAATCAGACCTTTCTGGAAAAAAGTGTTCAATTTAATTTTCAAGGTAACCGGTCTTCAGCTCCCTAGAACCCCTGATGTCGCTCTCCTCAACGCCTATATCCCCAACACCAATAAATCCACATGATCCTTGATTCACTTTATTCTCTTAGGCGCCAAGGCTACGTTGGCTAAGGCTTGGAAACAGCCCTGGGTCCCCTTTTCAGCTGTGAAACGCAAAGTTTCCTGGATCATGTCCCAGGAAAAAGTGGCTAGTATTTTGCTTGACACCAAAGATCGCTTTGAATCCATTTGGGAACCGTGGGCCTTATTAGTTGGCATCTCATTGATACCAGGAGTCCCTGTCGCAAGATCGAACCAATTAGATGCCTCTCTGGTCGAGGCACTGTAGACTGGCTCTTTATTCTCTTCTCTTTCCCCTCTTTTTCTCCCCATTTTCCTTTATCCTATCTCTTGTGGAAATCTAGTTCCACTCTATACGATTTATTTCCAAAGGGTTACATATTTTTCTTTTGTTTTGTTGTACATTGACCCTTGAACATGCAAAAATGTAAGTGATTTTAGGATTTTTATGACTGAGCCGAAGCCCTAATTTCTCCTGGAGGTGCTTGGTGAATCACCCCAGCACAGTATAGCTCCCATTTGGGATGCTGGGGTGGCTCCTCCGAGCCTCGGAGGTCTGTTATTGTATTACTATTTCAGTTTTGGCACTCAGCCTCTTGCATTAGCCGTAGGGCTTACCCTATTATTTTATCTCACATTGTTCATGAGTGATGTTTTCTCCCTGTCTCTATTTGACCAATGTTTTTGGAGGGTAACATGTTTACAGAAGCTGTGAAGTTCAGTGTACTATGTCTCCATTACTTATAACCTATTTTCAATGATGTGTTTACGTTTTTTCGTTTCTATACTCAATAAAACTTTTTGAAAGTAAAAAAAAATAAAAAAAAATTATAAATGTGAATCATTGTGATATATGTTTAATGAATATGTGTTACAGGTAATTTACATTTTTATAATCACAATTTGATATCTTTCATAATGTTGGTTAGCTCTTTAAAATACTTCTATTTATAAAATACAATTTCTCATATGTTTCTTTCTTCTAACAAAATGTCTTACAATAACATTTAGATATTTTAACATATTTCTGACTTGTATAATTTCAAATTTCTTCCGCTATGTGTTCGGATGGACTAAGGCAGCATTCAAGGATGTTTTGAAAGTGACACAGCTTGTTTAAACAGTTCCTTACTTGAACACAATGGTTTTCCTTAGATAAGGCTTGTTTCCATGTGATAAATGCTTGGTTACCGGTAGCTATCTGTAGAACTTTTCCTATGGCAGGATTTCTAAACAACAATGATAGTAAACATTTTCTTGTTAGTCTAATAAAGCTGGGACAACATTTCTTTGTCCTGTGACGAGAACCGTCACTGTTCCAACTTTCAACCCAAGCTTGTAAATGTTATAGATAACTAATCCAATTGTTCATGTCTTAGACACTTGTCAAACTTTTTTTTTCCTTTTTGAAAGATCCCTAAAAGGACTCATAGTTCATCTAAGCAAATCTCACAAATATGGTCTAGTAAATATTAAATTATTATTTTTCCTGGAAAACCCACGACAAGACACCCCCAGGTATAAAATTTAAAAGGAATATTTCACTTTTATTGTTTCACTCTAAGCATTATTAAAATCACTGCTGCCGAAAAAAAGGCAGTTTTTTAAAACTTTTTTTTTGCATTAATACATGTCCCCTGGGGCAGGACCCGGATCCCCAAACACTTTTTATGACAATATAATACATATAAGCCTTTAAAATTAGCACTTTTTTTTTCTGTTCGTGTCACATAGACTTTAAGGCCGCATACACACGATCGAACATGTCCGCTGAAACTGGTCCACAGACCAGTTTCAGCGGACATGTTCGACCGTGTGTACAGCCTATCGGATCGTTTTCCAGCGGACAAAAGTTTTCAAGCTTGCTTTGAAATCTGTCCGCTGGAAACCTGTTCATCGGACAGGTTCGATGGTTAGTACACAAACCATCGGACCAAAATCCCCCGCATGCGCAGAATCAAGTCGACGCATGCTTGGAAGCATTGAACTTCGTTTTTTCATCACGTCGTTGTGTTCTACGTCACCGCGTTCTGGTCCGAGGGGATTTTGGTCCGATGGTGTGTACGCACATCAGACCAACAGACAATTCAGCCTTGTCCGATGAAAACGGTCCGTCGGACATGTTTCCTCGGACACGTCTGATCGTGTGTACAGGGCCTAACAGTGTTTGCGTGTTCGAACAAATTTTTTGACTGTTCACAAGTTCTGGTGCGAATGGAACTGGGGGTAGTTCGGCTCATCCATAGGCCACGTACACACAATCAAATCTGTCTGCTGGAGACTACCAGACCGTCCCAGCAGACAGATTTGATCGTGTGTACAGGCGAGCCGACGGATTTGGCCAGCCGACAGATTTGAAAGCATGCTTTCAAATCTGTCGGCTGGGAACCCGTCCGCCCGACATGTCTGCTGGTTAGTAGGCTAACCAGCAGACATGTCTTCTCGCACACGCGTCGAATGGTTTTGACGCATGCGCGGAAGTGTTACTTCCTGGTGCGGTGACGTGGCGCGTCAACGTCTCCGCCTCATCAGCGTGCCGTCTGCCGGCGGGGATTTTGGTTTGATCGTGTGTACACGATCAAACCAATACGTCCCCAGCAGACAGATTTGTTCAAATCGGTCTATCCGACCGATTTGAACAAATCTGTCTGCTCGTGTGTATGGGGCATTAGTCTACACTAGGATAAAAAATCTGAACTTTAGCACAATTTCACAAACATGCGCAATTTGGGTATCTATTTACACAGCATAACATCTTTCATATTATACCAAAAAATTGGGGTAGATACTGTTTTTTTTTTTAATTCATGAAATTGCATTTGAAAAATTGCTGCGCTAATACCCTGTGACATAAAAAAATTGCGACAGCCGCAATTGGGTCTCAGCTCAAAAAAAAAAAAAAATATATATATATATATATATATATATATATATATATATTGAGTAAAGGAAAAGTTCACTTATACAGCAGATGCCCATGCAGGGGTTTCTTCCACAAAACAAGAATGAACGAAAATACCAAGCCACCTGGCTTACATGTTGGCAGCACCGCTGCTCCTTTTACAAGTCCTTTGACTGTGTCATTCAGCTGTTTCACACACTTGGCTCTCTAGCCCTCAGTTGCAGTGCCCTGCTGCATGGCCCACCTCTGGCATATGAGTTGTGGTTCTCCTGATAGCCCTGATAGGAGCCGACCTGACTCCTGGGACCAAGATCCGCTGCCTTGTGGCTGGGTCCCGTGGCATCTGGATGGGGCCCCCTGACCCCAGATGAGACCTTCCAGACACCAAACTGGAAGCTATCTCCAAAATGAGAGCCATGCACAATTCTCAGACCTGACTATATAATGAGCTTGCATATCTTTGTAGTGAGTCAGGTTGCAGGCATCTAGCAAAACCTGGACCCAGGACTAGATGTTCCGATTCAGAACTACAGAATCTGGAGAGATTCTAGTTATGAACCTTGCATTAACCCTTAATGAGACTCCTGAGTCACCTTTTCCTATAAACTTATAGTGACAGAGCCTCACTCTGTCGCAATATATACAGATATATATATATATATATATATATATATATATATATATATATATATATATATATATATTATATATATATATATATATATATATATATATATATATATGTGTGTGTGTAGAGAGAGCTCCTGCAGCTAGGGGGCACTATTTTGCTTGTCTGAGCATCTTCGCCTTTACTATTCTGTAAAGTAAAGGCGCACTCAGTTTTAGTATTCACTCAATGGTTCACTTACCCACGTTGTGAGTTCTATACCATTTATTTCACAGCGCTGACACCACCACTTTTAAAAATATATATATATGCTATAAAGTGGAGGAGAACCGCACCCAGTTTGTAGTAAGTGCCAGCAAACAGGTCTTCCCTTACATATACAAATAAAGTTCAAGAGTTGCTACACTTAAAAATCATTTTTTTTATTTTTCTAATTTCTTCAAGCAAGGTTACATACCAAAAGTTATTCAAGGTTGTTTAGACAAAAAATTTAATTTAGGGCTTACATGTTCACGCCCTTCCTCAGATCAGTCAGAACACATCTAATAATTTAGTCATGTGCTTTTAAACACTTACAAACATCATCACATATGGAATCAATTACATGGTTAATTACTCACTAATACAATTAAATTCCTGCATTTATTATTTGTTTCACACCCTAGATACAAAAAGGGTTAATCAAACTGATCACAATCTCTTTATTCCCTCAGGAGCCATCCCAATGTCAATCTGAAAAACATTATATATATATATATATATATATATATATATATATATATATATATATATATATATATATAAAAAACATAAATTCATATAAAAAAAATCGAAAGCCAATGTACCTCACGTCTCCTCAAGGTAAGTTCACGATCACCAACTCTCCTATTTATTTCAATGCCTTCTAATACCATGTATTTTAATTGTGAAACTGCATGTCCTCTTTCTGCAAGTGTCGGGCAAGTGGCAACTGTGTTAATTTTCTCTGATTGAATATTTGTGTCCAGCGATTCGGTCTTTTATGTTTTGAGTGGTTTCTTCAATATACATCAATCCACATGGACACTTAATAGCGTACACTACATATGATGATTGACAGGTGTAGTGCCCCTTAATGGGGTTATTAAAACCTCTATGGGGATGTAAAATATAGTTACCCTTTATCATAGAGTTACATTGGATACAAGATAAACATGGAAAAAATCCCTAAAAAAGTCATCTTAGGAACAGGTGTAGAAAATTGGTCTGATTTCACAATCGTTCCCTGAGTGTTCTACCTTTTTTTATATGAGGGCATAGGTACTCCAAAATTACTCAATGGTTGGATAACTAATCCTAAGTGTCTTTCAATGTTTCTTAATAATATCATTTTTTTTTAATGTGAAAATGGATGATACTGTGTGACAAAAGGGATCTTTCTAGTGAATCTATTAGGCATCCTGGCACTATTCAAGTTTAACCGTTCCTTTTTAATTAGTGCTTCAGGATATCTCCTCTGAATAGTTTTTTTCTCCATTTCATTTAATCTCTGTTGACAACGTTTTGGATCATTAACTATTCTCTGAACCCTCATCAGCTGACTTTTTAGAATTGAATTAAATACACTACCTGAATGAAAGCTATCAAAATGTAGCAATTGATTGCGATCTGTGGTTTTAACATATAGAACACTCATAATTGGCATATTATCGATCCTCAGTGTGGTATCAAAAAAATACATTTTAATATTGCTAAACTCAATATTTAACTTTAAACCGGGATGAGATAATTAAGATAACCGCTGACATACTTCAATTCCTAACTCATGAGGGATCACTGTATAGAGACTAGAGATGTCCCATGTTACTAGAATGGAATCAGATGACAAATGGATATTTTGAATTTTATTTAAGAAAATCTGTGGTATCTTTTATGTAGGATTTTGTATTACACAATAAGGGTGTAAAACACCTATCCAAGTATTGTGCTAATGGGGTTGTCACCGATTCCATCCCAGAGACAATGGGACGTCCCGGAGGGTTAATTGGAACCTTGTGGATCTTTGGTAAAATATATATATATATTTTTTTCATAATTCTTTATTTTTTATTTTCTATATTTTTCTTTACATCACTTACATGTATAGCTAACCTCCACCGGGGATAAAATACATAACATTTATAAATACAAACATAACAGATACAAAAAAAAAGGAAAATAAAAGTGGGGGACAAAGGGAAAGGGATGGAGCATTGCTTCTCCCCTCTCCCTCTCCCTTCCTCCTCCCATCCCCCCCATATAGATTATAACAAAATTACTCCTCATTAGGGTATTCCCTCTTTTATATTCTTGTGCACTTATCGTGTTTGTCGTGTTTGTGTGTTCCTATTTCAAAGCGTGGGAGAAAAAAAAAAAATATATATATATATATATATATATATATATATATATATATATATATACACATACACATGCACACATACATATATATACACACTCATACATATACACACCTACTCACACATATACACACCTACATATATATATATATATATACACACACATACACATACTGTACATACACATACATGTACATTAATTTTAGGCCCATTTTAGGTTTATTTTTATTTTTGCTGTCTATGTGTATGTGTTTATTTTATGTGTATAAGTATTGGCCTGTGTCTCTAGTGTTTATGGAATTCTTTTAACTTTGACCTTCTTTATATTTCCCTTTGTGAGTTATTTACATACACTTTAAAAACCTGTTCCCTTCCCCTTTCAATCTCCATTTCCTCCCCTCCACTTTCCTATGGAAAGAAAGGAGAGGGCGAGGAGGAGAGGAGTAAAAAGAAAAACAATGAAGGAAAACAACATTCATCTAAAATTGTAGTTTGTCTTTCTTACTGAGCATCAAGTATATATTTTTTTTTAGAGAGAGTGAATATATATGTGGCTCAAGAAAAAGAAAAAAGAGATAAAAAAGAGAGAGAGAAGTAAACTCCCTCCATCACTCCCATTATATCTGTGGGGAGTGGTGTTCCCAACCTGCCCATATGTTGTTAAATCTATCCTGTTTATCTCTAATCTTATGCACCCATCTCTCTGCCTCCATTATTGAGTTAACTTTTTTTTTCCATTGCATAAGGGAGGGGCGTGTGTTCTGTTTCCAATGCCTGGGTATTAGCATTTTAGCATTGTTTAATAGGTGTGGTATCACACTTTTCTTATAGCTGTTTATAGATCCAGGTATCCCATGAAATAGAAAATATATAGGTGATAATTCTATAGGTTGATTGGTCATCTTCTTAACCCACGATGCCATTTCTTCCCAAAATGGTCTGATCTTTATGCAAAACCCCCAAATATGGAGGAATGTTCCTTTTTCTTTGCATGCCTTCCAGCAGCTTCCATATGCTGTAGGGTATATTTGGGCTAATCGGGCTGGAGTCTGATACCATCTGACCATAAATTTATATGACATTTCTTGGATTTTGGAACTTATAGAGGTTGTATACGTTGATTCTATAATTTTATTTTTATTTTGTACTGATGTAAATGTATAATTTAGCTCCTTTTCCCATTCCCTAATAAAATAAGGAATTGTATTTTTCTGTTCACTAAGAACCAACTTATACATTTGTGATAACAGATGGTTAGGCTTCGACATTTTCGCACACATATTCTCAAATGTTGTAAGCGATCCTACTGTCCTTACTTTTGGTTTTAACTTATTAAAAAACTCTGCCATTTGGTAGTATCTCCATTTAGCCATTATCATATCCCCTTGAGATGATATTAATTCTGATAAGGGTATTAGAGATCCTTGGGGTGCATATCTTGAGCACATAGTGTTTCCTTAGATCCCCATAGGCCCATTGTCCCATTTTCCTCTTCTGGGGGGAACCATGGATATCCTCCCAATGGCGCCATTGGGGATGTGGGTGGGGCATATTTCCCCTCTTTGTTTAATCTGTCCCATATTGCTAGGGTACTCCAAGTCAACGGGGATGTCCATTTAAAAAGCCCCCTCACTTTAGTCGGTATCCATGGTGCTCCCTTTAAATCTCTTCCTGCCATACTTTTTTCGACTTGAACCCATACTTTGGCTGGAGAGTCATGGCACCATATTAAGGTACGTACCAGAGACATTGCTCTGTAATACATAGATATATCTGGTAGTCAGATTCCCCCTTCCTGTTTGTTTCTATGTAACATATCATAAGCTATTCTAGATTTTCTATCTTTCCATATGAAAGATATAAATGCTTTACGTATTTGTTTAAAGAAAACTTGTGGGATTGACATTGGTACAGTATATAGAAGATACATTATTCTAGGTATAATATTCATTTTGATTACGTTAACCCTCCCAAACCAGGTGAGGGAATGGCCTTTCCATCTCTGGAGATCCGTCATTATCTCTATTATTAACGATCCATAATTACGCTTGTACAAAAGTTTTGTATTCGCTGTAATATGTACGCCTAGATAATGTAGTGATTCTTCTTCCAAGATGAACGGAAGGCTATTTTTCAGAGATGTGGCCATTGCGACTGGTACATGGCTTGGTAGTACCAGGGATTTATCAAAATGTATTTTAAAGTTAGACAATTCTCCATATTTCTGTGCTTCCAGCATCAATGCAGGTATGGACTCTTGGGGTTTGGAGAGATAAAACAACAAGTCGTCTGCATATGCAGAGACTTTATGTACTCCTGAACCAATATCAACCCCAACTATTCCCTTATTTTACCTTACTTTACAAAGAAAGGGTTCTAAAACTATTGCAAATAATAATGGGGAGAGGGGGCACCCCTGCCTAGTGCCATTCTGTTTGTCAAAATTATTTGAAAGGGTCCCGTTTACCTTGACCCTAGCTCTAGGATTTGCATATAATGCTAATATCCATCCCATCATCCACTCCCAAAGACCTATTCCTTTTAATACCTCTGTCATGAACCTCCAGTTTACTCTATCAAATGCCTTTTCGGCATCCAATGATAGTACTACTCTTGGTTTCTTATTTGGTCCGTTCTGTATCCAGTGAAGTATATGAAGTGCTCGAATAGTATTATCTTTAGTTTCCCGGCCCTTCATGAAGGCCGTCTGATCAATATGGACTAATTGAGTCATGTGATCTTGTAATCTTGTAGATAGGATTTTTGCTAGGAGTTTGGTATCTGAATTTAAAAGGGAAATAGGTCTATAGTTTGCACAGAATTGTGGGTCTTTCCCTGGTTTTGGTATTACTGTCACATGTGCCACTAGGGCTTCTGGGGGCAGAGGATTACTATCTGTTATTTTATTAAAATAATTACATAAAGGCATTACCAACATTTTTCTATACTTCTTATATTATGCGTTGGTTAGGCCGTCTGGTCCAGAACTTTTCCCATTTGGCAGATTTTCTATTACCTTATGGTAAAATATATTTTACTGGTGTAATTTGATTATGTTTAGAAGTTAGGAATGCCACAGTCTCATCATCAATAATCTTGTTTTTCAACGCTGCTGTCAACACACTTTAAAAACGTCAGATTCATATTTTGAGGTATCCATTATCACAATGGCTCCCCCCCTTGTCAGTCAGTTTGATAGTTATATCTCGCCGGGACGACAAGGAGTTCAGTGCTGTAATTTCATCCCGACTTAAATTGTTCGGTGTATGGTCTATTTTGTTTCTATCACTTAAAAAAGATTTAATGTCATTATCCACTTTTCTATGAATACCTCAATAGCAGAACAAAAAGTAGGGGTTACACTAGTATTTTTTAGCTTCAAACCCATATTCTTAATAGATAATAATACATTTATTTTACTTTCAATAATAGGTTGACCTGCAAAATGCACTTTAAACCTAATGCCCTGTACACACGATCGGTTCATCTGATGAAAACGGTCTGATGGATTTTTTCATCGGATATCTGATGAAGCTGACATTCATCAGTCGTGCCTACACACCATTGGTTAAAAAAACGATAATTTCAGAACGCGGTGACGTAAAACACAACGACGTGCTGAGAAACATGACATTCAATGCTTCGGAGCATGCGTCGACTTGATTCTGAGCATGCATGGATTTTTAACCGATTGACGTACCCACAGACGATCGTTTAACCATCAGATAATTTTAAAACAAGTTCCTAGTTTTTTCACCGATGGATAAAAAAACGATGGGGCCCACACACGATCGGTTCGTCTGATGAAAACGGTCAGACGAACCGATCGTGTGTACATGACATTAGTTGTCTATAAAAATGATAAAGATCTTGTTTCAAAATAAAGTCATTAATTTTATCTTTAGAACAAATGCCTAACCTTTTGTTTAAAACCCATAATTCAGTCTCAGTTAACCACTTAAGGACCCCTTCATGCCGATATATGTTGGCAGAATGGCATGGCTGGGCACAAGAACATACCTGTTTGTGTCTCTTTAAGGCCCAGCCGTAGGGTCGCAAGCACGCCACCGCCGGTGCGCTCGCCACCTGGTCCGTAGCTCTGTGACCGCGCCCGCAGGACCCGCACGCCGCCGGTGTCCCGCGATCGCTCCCCCGGAGCTGAAGAATGGGGAGAGGTGTGTGTAAACACACCTTCCCTGTTCTCCATTGTGGCAACGTCAGTGATCGTCTGTTCCCCGATATAGGGAAAGATGATCACTGACGTCACACGTCCAGCCCCGCCCCCCTACAGTTAAAAAAACATATGAGTTCACACTTAACCCCTTTAGCACCCCCTAGTTGTTAACTCCTAAACTGCAATTGTTATTTTGACATCAATCGGTGCATTTTTTTTTGCGTTTAAAGTATTTATTGAGTTTTTCAGAAGAATACATGGCTAAACAGTACAGGGTGAAGTCAAATAATCAAAGCAAACAGTTGCAGTACAGTTTGAAAATGCTAAATGGGGGTCTGTTCTTTGCAAGAGCTATTGGAGAGAGAAATACGAGAAAAAAAGGAAGAAGCGTATGCGTACCGGGGCGTCAAGGACATCCATGCCCAGTGGCCCCTTGGAGCTGGCTCCTCTGCCAACCCACCCCCGCACCCCTCTGGGAGCAAACTGTGCGGAGGGTGATGGAGAGGATCCCTGCCCACCATATGTGTCTAGACGCAATACTTGTAAGAGAACATTATAAATGGAGAAACAGCCCATACGGGAGGTATGCTATACTTGTATGTAGCCAACTAAAACAAAAAAACGGATACTATAACCGTGGGAGAGACCTAAGCTGGGCTTAGAGGATTTAATAGAGCACAGAGGAAAAGCAAGGCCCAGGAGTAAGTCCCCCACGTGGGGGGTTGAGGGTGGTAAGCCAGGGGAGGTAAAAGGGAGAGAAATAAAGAGATAGATGTGAAAGGAAAAAAGAAGTACATCGGCGGTCTGCTATTACTGTTCATACTCAGGTGGGTCAGCTTGACAGACAAATGGAGTTTCCAATCCCCATATAGATAGCCCAAGGCTCCCATATCTCCCTAAATTGAGGGGAAGTATCCAGGATAGAACTCATCATCTTCTCTTGGGACATAATCCAGGATTTTTTTTTTTAGCTGCTGTGATAGAGACCTTGGGGTGTTTCCATGACCTGGCCAAGGTGATTTTAGCCCCAAGAGGATAAAGAATATAAGTTTACCGGGTGGACTTCGGGGCCCTGGAGGGGAGGTGGTTGAGGAGGGCCGTTGAAGGGGACCTGGGGATGACAAGTCCGGTGATTTTGGATGCTATATAGAAAATGTTATTCCAAAAACTTCTAATTTTAGGGCACTCCCACCAGACGTGCAGCATGGAGCCCTTCAACTGGCACCCCCTAAAACACAAGGGGGAAGTCGAAGGGTACATAGCCGAAAGGCGGGCAGGGGTACCACCTGGTGAAAACTTTTAGATTGGCTTCAACAAGCGAAATATTGAGGACGCCCCTAAACGAGGATCCCATGGCTTTGTGCCAAGTTTCCAGGTCCCAGTTCAGCTGTAAGTCCTCCTGCCAGGCTAAAATGTAGGGCGCTTTCTGCATATCCTTGGCCAGTGACAAGTAGATTATGGAGATCCTCCCACTTTGCTCCAGTAGGTCTCCGCACCATTGTTCATATGGTGTGAGTTGGGGAGGGGCAGGTTTCGTGACCCAAATGGAGTGAAGAAAGTGGGATATTTGATGGAACCTGAATCCCTCTGATGGGGGTAGTTTCAGGGTCTTAACACATTGGGAAAGGGAGAGAGGTCCTGCAGGAGAAAGGAAGTGCCCGATCCGATACATCCCCTTGTCCAGCCACCATTTGAATGCTCTGATGTCCATTCCAGGGGGGAAGTCTCAGGAGTTTACAGGGGGAAACTAAGGAAGGGTCATGCTTAAGCTTGTCCCAGATCACAAAAGTGTGTGATAAAGATGGACAAAGAGTGGGGGGTCTAGCCCTAGGGGGGCACCATAGGAGAAAGTCAAGGGTGAAGGCAGGAACCGCTTGTCTCTCCATGTCCACCCAATCAGGTTTGGCGGATTTGCTATAGACCGTGGAGATCTGGGCAAGTCTAGCCACTTGGTAGTACCAGAGTAAATTGGGCAGTCCCAGTCCCCCACTGTGTCTGAGTCTAAAAAGAGTGTGCTTAGCTAGGCGGTTGCCCGACTTTCCCCAAACAAATTTGATAACCTTGCTTTGGAACGAGTCTAAGTAGTCTTTCCTGATTGAAATCGGGAGCGCGTGAAAGAGGTAAAGGAGCCGCCGGAGCAGGGTCATCTTCACCGAGTTTATCCTCCCTAGCCAAGAGAGTCGGTGCGGGTACCATTGTTTAAGGTCAAGTTCTATTTTTTTATAAATGGGGGGGTAGTTGGCCAGGTATAATTGTTCAAATTTGGGAGTCAAGTTAATTCCCAGGTAGCGAATGGAGGTGTCGCTCCACTTAATGCGAAAGGAGTCCTTCAACCGAGCCACCAGGGGCCCCCGGGAGGGAGATGTTGAGGGCCATAGACTTAGTGTAATTACCCTTGTTCTATCTCTGTTTTGTGGACAGGGTCCGATAGTATCATATCGTTGAGATGCCATTGGCGGGAGTTAGGGAGTGAGGGGTGATTAGTTAAGGACATACTTACTAGGGAATGGTCAGACCAGACTGTGTCTGTGATCTGAGATTTACTGACTGAGGGGATCAGAGCGTTGGCGATTAAGAGATGATCTTTTCTGGCGTAGGTTTGATGTGCGTGGGAAAAGTGTGTGTAGTCTTTTTGGGTAGCATTTATCTCCCTCCAAATGTCCGTGAGACCCCTTTGATACACTAATTTGGCAATCTTCGAGCTAAGTCTGGTGGGACGCACATTCTGTGCCGTAGGTGGTTTGGACTTATCAATGCCTTGATCAAAGGCGACGTTTGAGTCCCCGCCTAAGATCACCATGCCCTCCAGTAGTGGGTCCAAGGTTTTGAATAGGTCAGTGAAGAATTTCAATTGGCCCACGTTGAGGGCATAGTAGTAGTAGTAGTAGTAGTAGTAGTAGTACAGATGGCCGTCAATAGTGCCCTTGGCCAGGACATACCTCCCTCCCGGGTCTCTGTATTCTGATTGTAACGAATACCTACAGTGTTTAGATATGAGGATCGCTACCCCCTTGGTCTTATCTTCTACGTTAGCCAGGAAGAATTGTGGGAATTGGGCGTGTATGAAATTGGGTTTGTATCGGATCGGGAAGTGCGTCTCCTGCAGGAAGAGGACATCAATGTGGCGGGACTTCATAAAGTCTAGAACCTTCCGCCGCTTGGAAGGAGAGTTAAGGCCCTGTGTGTTATGTGTGGCCACCTTCAAGGAAGTTGCCTTAGGAGTGTCACTAGCCATGGAGCAAAGGGGTGGGGGAGATCACCAAAACCCCGTCACCTACCTTGGTAGAGGCCTCACAATAGGCGCAGAAATACGACCATCTGGGGAGCTGACGACCTCCCGGGAGTAGAGAGCCACCAGCAAGCCTATCACCTCCTGAAAGAGGAAGAGAAGTTAGAAAAGAATAATACAGTGGAAAAAGAAGGATGTTCTTTGTTTACTTGTTTACCGCACCCTGCAGGCAGGGTGAGCGCCTAACCCAGGGAGAGGGCATAGCCGAATCCGTGGGGTAGGAGGAGGCGCAGCAACACCGCTCCAGCTGTGACGTGGCCAAGAATTTCAACTGGAGCCGATCGCTCCAACAAAAATTAGAAGCGGGCAAAAAGGATACCCCGCCGGCCTGCCCCCGGGGGCCCACCCCCCCCCACACGCCAAGCATGAGGAGGAGGCCATAGGCCCCCAGAGGCACGCCGCGCGCTTCAACAAATTATCTATATATAAAAAATTAAAAATTAAAAAACAAGCAAATACATCAAAAACATTAGGCAAGAGGAATAAACAAGTAAACATGAGTGGCAGCACTCAGACCATGAGTTTATATCGAGACAAATAAGTAGACCAGTCCTAGACTAACACTAAGACTGGAATGGCCCCTAAGGGCCGCAACCGGGTAAAAATGAGAGAAAGATAGTTCTCCCTAGGATACGGGAGAAGTCCACAGAGGAAAAACGACAGTCTTCACGGACTATTCCCAGAGAGTCCTTGCGGCAGTGTCACGGTGGCCTGGTATCCCTGGTCTTCTTGAATTTAGGTTTGTCCCAGGTGTTTGTTAGAGGGCTCGCAGGAGAGGGGCGTTTGGTGGATCCGGGATTGGAGTTGGAGAGGTCCATGGCTGCTTCATGCAAAATGAGGCGTAGGTTCAGGAGTAGGCGTTCCCCATCATGGAAGTTGTGGAATGCATGTGCCTTACCCTTATATTCAAACTTAACGGCAAATGGAAAAGCCCACTTGTATTTTGTTCAATAAATGTTTATTATAAAAAGAGCAAGAGCAGATAGACTACAAGTGGCACAAGCCAGAACACACAACACAGGATGTACATCAAAGGGGGTGACAACACAAAACAAATAGCGGTTCATACAAAAAACATAACAAGAGTCTCCCCAAAATCCCCAGCACAGCAGGTACCCACTAGCAAGGGTGATGGAATGATGATCCACCCGAATCAGTGCCTGAGATGGTCAGGAGCCGCGAGAGAACTGGGGGGGGGGGGGGCTCAGAGCTTAGGTTATCATATGCGACAAGTGCCAACCCTAGGGTCCGGGCGATTCCGCCACGAATAATGGGTGTCTGTGACATATGCCTACCTGAGGGCCGCACCATTCCTGTAATCTGTCGAAAAGAAAGCATAGAAGGTCAAAGCAAAGCGAAAAGAGAGAGAAGAGGGAAAGGTATAGAAAAAAAAAAGGTGGGGGGGAACTGTTCTGAACTATGAAAACAGGCATAAACACAACTTATAAAGGGACAAACACGAGTTACCATGGTTCAATGAGCATTGAGGGACATAAGGTCAGCATACTTAGATGTGAATTTAAAAGCGAACCAACAGGACCATATCTTGTTTTCCAAATCCGATTTGTTGCGCAGCGTAAGTGTACTAGTTTCCATATGGTAAAAGAAATCCACCCTGAGCAGCCAGTCTCTAATTTTAGGAACCGACTGAGACTTCCACAGTTTCGGAATAAGAGACTTGGCCGCGTTTAAAAGGTGGGGGGTAATACTCTTCTTATATGATCCCATTGGTTCGCTAGTGCAATGAAGTAAGACAACCCACGGGTCGCGTGGGACTGCCACTCCCTGGATCTCATCAATCAAGCTTAAGACTCCATCCCAGTATGGCTGTATAAGGGGGCAAGACCACCAAACGTGAGCATGTGTGCCAGGTTGACCACACCCCCTCCAACACAGTTCAGAAACACCAGGAAACGATTTATGGAGGGCAGTGGGCGTGTAGTGTCACCTGGTCAACAGTTTGTAGTTGACTTCCGCAGTTGACGAAGAGATAGCCGACACGTGAGCCAGTTGGAGAATGGTGGAGCGTTGAGTATCAGATAATGAAGATTGTAAATCCTTTTCCCACTTAGAAATAAACAGTGAGTTGGCAGCAGGGGGAGGGATAAAAGGGCACTGTAAAAGCCAGAAATAGGGTTCATGGGCGGTTGGGAGCCTGCAAGCAAATGTTCCACCGGGTTCAGATCCGAGTCCGACCGAAGAGGCTGAGTTAGCGATTTAGTGAACAACAACAGCTGGTGATATTTCCATAGGTCCATGAAAGAGACAGATGAGGGTGCTAATAAGTCCGAAAGAGGCCTGACCCCATTGGGGGAAGTCACGTGATGGAGTAAAAGAGGGGAGGGCGTAAGCCAATTGTCGAAGGAGCGGCCCAAATTACCTGGAGGAAAATAATCATGGCCTGTTAACTGCATAAATGGGTAGTAGTAACGTTTGACATTCGGAATTGCAAGACCCCCAGCACACTTGGGCAGAGTCAGCGTGGAGAGAGCAATCCTAGGACGTTTCCGATTCCAAACATATCTACAAAACAATGAACTTATCAATTTAAAAAACCCAGGGGGGATCCTGTAGGGTATCATCTGAAAAAGAAAGAGCAGTCTGGGCAAGACATTCATTTTTACAACGCTAACACGCCCCAGCCAGGAATGGGCCAGCTGTGTCCATTTTTGTAGGTCAGCTTTGATGGAATTTAGTAGTGGAATATCATTTTTCCGAAATAGAGAGGCGGGGTTGGCAGTAAGATGTATACCAAGGTACTTCAGGGAATGGGCCTGCCAGCTAAAGGGAAAGGAGGACTTTAGCGATGACACCATATTAGGAGGGAAGGAAATATTCAAGATTTCGGACTTGGACATATTAATCTTAAAGTTTGATAGGGCACCAAATTTTTCAAACGCTACCATAAGATTTGGGAGGGAGATAAGGGGGCGCTGTATGTAAAATAAAATGTCGTCCGCATATGCTGCATACTTATGTTCTCTAGTACCCACAGTAATACCGCTAATATCGGGGTTATTACAAATCGTCGAAAGGAAAGGCTCCAGGGACAAGGCAAATAAAATGGGAGACAGGGGGCAACCCTGTCTGGTACCATTATGGAGGGTAAACGGTTCGCTTAGGATGCCGTTGATACGGAGCTGTGCAGTAGGAGAACTATAAAGAGCTGAGATATGAGCAAGCATATTGGGACCCAGGCCGAGATGCGATAGCGTACATAACAGGTACCCCCAGTCCACCCTATCAAAAGCTTTTTTCCGCGTCCGTGGAAAGTAAGAGGGTGGGCTGGGGGGACCCCCTCACATGGGAGATCAAAGAGAGTGTGCGCAAGGAGTTGTCCCTCGCCTCTCTCCCAGGGACAAAACCGGTCTGGTCCAGAGAGACCAAACTCAGAATAAAGGGTAGTAGTCTGATCGCGATCACCGTAGCGTATAATTTAGCGTCCAAGTTCAGTAAAGAAATTGGACGGTAGCTTCCACATAAACTCGGATCCTTCCCAGGCTTGGGGAGAACCGTTATATGAGCGTGAAGAGTTTCCTGCCGGAAGCCCGATACCCCGGAGGCCGAATTAGCGTAGGACGATAAAAATGGAAGTAAGGTATCAGCGAAGGTACGAAAATACGAAACCGACAGCCCATCCGTCCCCGGGGCCTTGCCCCCAGCCATGGACTTAAGGGCGAACGCAAACTTCGCAGACGTAAATTTCGCCTCTAGGGAACCTATCGCCGCCGTGGACAAAGTAGGGAGTTTGGCTTGAGTCAGATATTCGCGAATAGAGGCAGTCCGGTCATGACCCGACGCATCCGGCCCATTAACGCAATAGAGACGCTGATAAAACTCCCGAAATACTTTGGCTATCTCGGTGGTTTTAAAAACGAGATTATCGGAAGAGGATTTAATTTTAGAAATAAAGGCGGGCGTTTTTTTCTGTTGGAGCAAACGGGCCAGGATACGACTAGGTCTATCCCCCTGTCAGGGATTCTAGATGGACCAGGACTGTGTGCCTACACTGAGGAGACCAACACTGTATATAGTGGAAAAAGGTGTTTATTTACAAAGGTGAGAAAATAAGTGCACGAATAACACAAAAGCTATATACAAGTTCAGGGAGAATGCAATACTCATAAGCCAAAGCCAAGCCGGGGTCAAATACCAGGAGATCATTCAAAGAGGCTGCAGACAGGGAAGGGGCAGGAAGGAAATGTCCAGGAGAGGGATCGGGATCAGGTCAGGACAGATCGGATCAGGTCAGAGGTCCAAAGCAGGTTCAGGGTCTGGTTAGTAAACAGATACCAGGGCGAGTTCTGTTTGAACTCGCCGGGTATTTATAGTGGGTGTACTGATTGGGTTCAGGTCACACCTGAACGGAGCAAAGGCCAGGTGTTCCACACTGCCAGGGTCCATCCGCTGGTGGAGGTCAGTACTGCATCCCAAAGGTGATATACCAGCAGGGGGAAGTTCCCCTGACAGCTCCAAACTGCCAGGAGACCCCTGCTGGTGGGACGCAGCACTGCAAGACAAAATATCAATAGCACCAGCGGATGGACCTTTTCCTGACAGTACCCCCCCTCAAAGGAGCGGCCTCTGGACGCTCCAACTATCCGTTGCCGGGGAAAGTCCAGAGTGATCAACTGGGCAATGGGAGGCTTGAGCCGAGAGGTGGGTACATCCGGGTCGTCGAGCTGGGGAGCAGGCACCGGGTCAGCGAACTGGGCAGCAGGCTCCGGGTCATCGAGCTGGGCAGCAGGCTCCGGGTCATCGAGCTGGGCAGCAGGCTCCGGGTCATCGAGCTGGGCAGCAGGCTCCGGGTCATCGAGCTGGGCAGCAGGCTCCGGGTCATCGAGCTGGGCAGCAGGCTCCGGGTCATCGAGCTGGGCAGCAGGCTGGCAGACTGGCACAGGAACAGCAGGCTGGGCAGCGGACTTGAGGTCATCAAGCCGGGCAGCAGACTGGAAGTCATCAAGCCGGGCAGCAGACTGGAAGTCATCAACCTGGGCAGCACACTGGAAGTCATCAACCTGGGCAGCACACTGGAAGTCATCAACCTGGGCAGCACACTGGAAGTCATCAACCTGGGCAGCACACTCGAAGTCATCAACCTGGGCAGCACACTCGAAGTCATCAACCTGGGCAGCACACTCGAAGTCATCAACCTGGGCAGCACACTCGAAGTCATCAACCTGGGCAGCACACTCGAAGTCATCAACCTGGGCAGCACACTCGAAGTCATCAACCTGGGCAGCACACTCGAAGTCATCAACCTGGGCAGCACACTCAAAGTCATCAACCTGGGCAGCACACTCAAAGTCATCAAGCTGGGCAGCACACTCGAAGTCATCAAGCTGGGCAGCGGACTGGAAGTCATCAAGCTGGGCAGCGGACTGGAAGTCATCAAGCTGGGCAGCGGACTGGAAGTCATCAAGCTGGGCAGCGGACTGGAAGTCATCAAGCTGGGCAGCGGACTGGAAGTCATCAAGCTGGGCAGCGGACTGGAAGTCATCAAGCTGGGCAGCGGACTGGAAGTCATCAAGCTGGGCAGCGGACTGGAGGTCATCAGGCAGGGCAGCGGACTGGAAGTCATCAAGCTGGACAGCGGACTGGAAGTCATCAAGCTGGACAGCGGACTGGAAGTCATCAAGCTGGACAGCGGACTGGAAGTCATCAAGCTGGGCAGCGGACTGGAAGTCATCAAGCTGGGCAGCGGACTGGAAGTCATCAAGCTGGGCAGCGGACTGGAAGTCATCAAGCTGGGCAGCGGACTGGAAGTCATCAAGCTGGGCAGCGGACTGGAAGTCATCAAGCTGGGCAGCGGACTGGAAGTCATCAAGCTGGGCAGCGGACTGGAAGTCATCGGACTGGCAAGCTGGCACAGCAACATCAGGTTGGCAGGCTGGCACAGGAACATCGGGTTGGCAGGCTGGCACAGGAACGTCAGGTTGGCAGGCTGGCACAGGAACGTCAGGTTGGCAGGCTGGCACAGGAACGTCAGGTTGGCAGGCTGGCACAGGAACGTCAGGTTGGCAGGCTGGCACAGGAACGTCAGGTTGGCAGGCTGGCACAGGAACGTCAGGTTGGCAGGCTGGCACAGGAACGTCAGGTTGGCAGGCTGGCACAGGAACGTCAGGGTGGCAGGCTGGCGCAGGAACACCAGGGTTGCAGGCTGGCACAGGAACACCAGGTTGGCAGGCTGGCACCGGAGCAGGCTGGTCGGATGTCACAAGCTGGGCGGCTGGCACTGGAACTGGTAGAGCAGCTGGCACAGGGACAGATGGCACCGGGACAGGTTGAACAGAGGGCACTGGGACAGGCTGGGTAACTGGCACGATGGTATGAGTTGGGAAATACTTCTGTTTCTTTTTAGACTTAGTCACTACAGGTTTGTTAACAGAAGTGATGTATGAAGAGGATGGAGATAAGTAAGAGGAAGGATTGGAGTATGGCAGAGACAAAGGGATGGTGACTGGAGGAGGTTTTTGTGGAGTAGTTACAGGTGGATTAAAGGCAGGGTAGGTACATTTAGTAGAGACTGGGTAGTAATATTTGGTGGGATGTGGAATTATCTGGGCTGGAGTTGCCATTGGTGATGGACAGATGGATCCTTGGGAAGGCAGGTGGTTACTAGTAGGACTGGAACGGACAGGTGGATTAAAGGCAGGGTAGGTACAATTAGTAGAGATTGGGTAGTAATACTTGGTGGGAAGCGGAATTAACTGGGCTATAGCTGAGGTTGTCATTGGCAATGGACGGCTAGAACCTTGGGAAGGTAAGTGGTTAATGGCAGGGCTGGAATGCAGTGGCTTGGCTGGAAGCAGGAGATCTGACTATGCCTGCAGCACAGGTTGAACAAAGGCTGGTTCACACACACCTTGTTTAATCAGAGCCTGCACAGAATCAATACACTCAGATAACTTTTGCTGGGGACAGGAGGAATAATGCTCATCAAAATAAGCCGGATCATCCTCCATCAACCATACCAGGGATTCAACTTGGTCAGGACTGAAGGGGGGAGAGAAGTCATCACCTCCAGCTGGAATAACTGACAGGGCTGGTTTAACACATAACTTGATCAATGGCTGAACATCATTGTAAGACATATAACCCAGATCCACCATGGAATGGGCCGATCGGATGGCTTCCATCAGCTCATCCCTTGTCCATCCCTCCAACACCTGACGACAATACTCCTCATCCTCCTCTGCTAGCAGAGAAAAGTAAGTGATTTCATTGAAATCCATGTTTCAACAAAAACGCACTACAACAGGATGGTTCCCTATGCAGGCACGTCTGGTCAAAATGGCCCTGGTATACTGTCAGGGATTCTAGATGGACCAGGACTGTGTGCCTACACTGAGGAGACCAACACTGTATATAGTGGAAAAAGGTGTTTATTTACAAAGGTGAGAAAATAAGTGCACGAATAACACAAAAGCTATATACAAGTTCAGGGAGAATGCAATACTCATAAGCCAAAGCCAAGCCGGGGTCAAATACCAGGAGATCATTCAAAGAGGCTGCAGACAGGGAAGGGGCAGGAAGGAAATGTCCAGGAGAGGGATCGGGATCAGGTCAGGACAGATCGGATCGGATCGGATCAGGTCAGAGGTCCAAAGCAGGTTCAGGGTCTGGTTAGTAAACAGATACCAGGGCGAGTTCTGTTTGAACTCGCCGGGTATTTATAGTGGGTGTACTGATTGGGTTCAGGTCACACCTGAACGGAGCAAAGGCCAGGTGTTCCACACTGCCAGGGTCCATCCGCTGGTGGAGGTCAGTACTGCATCCCAAAGGTGATATACCAGCAGGGGGAAGTTCCCCTGACAGCTCCAAACTGCCAGGAGACCCCTGCTGGTGGGACGCAGCACTGCAAGACAAAATATCAATAGCACCAGCGGATGGACCTTTTCCTGACACCCCCCCATTCGTAGAAGCGTTGAGACACCAATCTCATCCGAGACGTGTGCTCGGCATGGAAGAGAGCCTTCAACTCTTCCCTTTTCTGCGTGAGGGAGTGGAAGATAGAGGGAGAGCTTGACACCTTATGCGATTTCTCAAGAACACCAATTTCCTCTATCAGACGGGATAGCTGAGCCAGCCTTTCCCTTTTCTTCCTGGAACCCAGTTCTATGAGCTTCCCACGGATGTGGGCCTTTAGAGCCTCCCAAAGCACTCCCGGGGACACATCAGGGGATGCATTGTCGCTAAAGTAACTTTAAAGACTAACCCCAAGTTCCTCAACATCCAATTCATCCGAGAGTAGAGAATCATTCAGTTTCCAATTAGTGGATTTAATTGGTAGAGAGGGTACACGCAGCCGCAGGCTAAGCGGTGCATGATCAGAAATCGTAGAAACAGCAATACTAGTATCCAAAATAAGATCCAAATAATGGTGGCTAACTAAGAAATAATCTATTCTCGAATGAGACCGATGTAAATGTGAAAAATGGGTAAAATCCTTCTCCTGCAGATGTAGCAACCGCCATGCATCTATCAACTGAACCTCTAGAAGCTGCTTACGCACAAATGCCAACCTCCTATAAGGAATGCAGGAAATACCCCGCAAAGTATCTAAGCGTGGGTCTAGAGGCACATTGAAGTCACCTGCTAACACAATGCATCCCTTCGCAAAATCTAATTTATGAAGTGTGGTGGAGAGGAAGCTCGTCTGACCCTGGTTCGGGGCGTAGAAGTTAGCGAATGTACATGAGAGGTTGCCCAGACTGCCCTTTAAAAACAGAAATCTACCGCAAGAATCAACTAAACTGTCTTCTAGAACAAATGACGTGCCCCTCCTGAAACCAATGGTAACACCCTTCGCCTTAGCCACATCAGAAAGGGCGTAAAACCAAGTAGGGAAGAGGGGATCAAAAAGTTTAACCCCAGTAGTATGCGTGAGGTGGGTTTCTTGTAAAAACACCACGTCTCCCCGTAGCCTCTTCAGTTCCCTAAACAAGGAATGACGCTTCCCCGGAGTATGGAGACCCCGGACATTCCAGGAAAGTAAATTAAGTGCGGCCATTGGTTTCAATTTCCCAAACAGCAAAATCACAAATATCTTTCGGATCGGTTCGTGGGAAGGACAAGGGGGGGAGGGAGAAGAGTGGGGAAGATGGGGGCAAGAAATAGAAGGAGCAGGTAAGCAAAAGGAGAAACAGATAGGTTAAGTAGAGAAAGAGACAGAAAGAGAAAAAGGAAGGAGAGGGAGAGAAAGCAAGAAAGTGCCAGAGGACAGAACAACAACCACCTATTGCACGCAAACTAATGCAGTGCCCAGCCCGGTGTACCACAGGGTCCGACCCCCCGGAGCAGACGAAACCCAAAGGATCGCCAACCTCAAGACACCAGCCCCCGCGGCAACCCGGGACACAGGGGGAGGCCATCGCCGCCAGTCGCCCGTGTATGACCAAGCAAGGCATACCGCAGGCAACGAGCCCGACGACGGCACCAGAGCAAGAAATTAACATGGTATGACTATGCAGTCATCCCCAAGCCACCCACGCCAGGCTAAGTGCCTGAATCGTGAGCACAGGCCCGAGGACGACCGCATACGATCCACCTTAAAACAGAAAAATTACAACATGGGCATTTCAGAACCAAATAAAAGTGACCAATATGGAAAACATACATTAAAAATAAAAATATAACTAAAACTAGCCAGAGCATGTAGAGAACATTCAACCTAGAGCAGGAAGTGGGTAAACCAACAGTCATAGTAGTAATGGACAATAGTCCAACGAATACTTGCAGTGTAGCAGTAAGGGACACATCCCGCTCAGGTAGCGGGAAAGAGACCACGGGGGGGATATTCAATCCGCCTAAGATCCAGCACCCGTGGATGCCGAACGGCGTTTCTTAGAGACCTTCAGCCAAGACCCCTCAGGGGGAGCAGAGAGAGCTGGGATTCGATCCTGCCAGCCAGGCAATTCCGGAGGATTGATGTTGAGATCCGAGCAGAACGCAACCAACTCCTCTGGGAAACGGAGAACGGCAGTCTTCCCATCCCTGGTGGCGATGAGAGCTGATGGAAAGCCCCACCTATAAGTAAAGACGCCTCTCTAAGTTTTTCCGTGAGGGGTTTTAGCGCCGACGGCGCTCTAGAGTTTCCCTGGCCAGGTCAGGAAAGAAAGAGAGGACCGCACCGTCAAAATCAATTGAGGCGGGGGCGTGGCTTGCGCGCGCACAGCAATGGACGCTTGACCTTAGAGCTCCGCACACCGGACCGGACAAAAAGCTACTACCGGACACCTCCGTCGCCGCATTCAGCGCCACAGACCTGCATCTATCCTCCCCAAGCCCCGCAGCAGCGATGACTCGCAAGCGATCGCAGGAGCATGGCCCTAAGAAGCTGGAAGCGTTCTCCATCCAGCCCCGCCGAAGGCTCCAAGATGGCGCCGCCGGAGGAACGACGAGGCAGCTGCTGGACTTCTCGGGCCTCTCTGACACCCATCCGCTTGATTCCAGACCTGCATCGCAGCACTCCCTTCTGCCTGATCCCTCTCCTGCAACTCCGGGAACGCAGAGTCCAGCTAAATCGAGGATGAGGATGAATCCCCCGGACCAGGCCCCAATCGCAGTGAGTACAGGCCTGCACAATGACGCTGCTGTATCCTCTCTGCAGTCCTCCATAGCGCAGTTTCCCACAACAGGGCAACCAGTGCTGGATACGACTATGAAGGACATGCTGGTGACTTTGCAGTCATCTCTAATGTCTAACTTGTCATCACTGATAAATAAGTTTTCGCTGGAAATGAAGCATATGGATAATAGAATGCAATATGTAGAAAACAAAATAGAGGATTGTGCTGAGACAGTCAATGAGCTAGTAGATGCCTATACTGAACAGAAAGATGACACCCTTTGGATCAAAGCGAAGCTCGCGGACCGCGAGGACCGGTCCAGACGCAACAACCTTAAAATCCGCGGGGTCCCTGAATCCGTTCAACCCAAAGAATTGTTTAACTTTGCCAGCACAATGTTTTCCAGCATGCTCCCTGAGCTCTCCCCAATTGAACTGACTATAGACCGCATCCATAGACTTCCTAAACCCCGCCATCTTGCTGCTGAGATTCCCCGAGATGTTCTCCTGAGGGTTCATTTTTTCCAGGCTAAAGAGCAGATCCTTATGAAGGCGAGGGAACTCTCTCCACTCCCAGCACCTTACTCAGACATCCAGCTATATGCAGACCTGTCCCGTTATACGCTTGAGTTGAGGAGACAACTAAAGTCTATCACGAAAGCTCTAAACAATCACAAAATCGTGTACAAGTGGCGTCACCCAGCGACCATCTTGGTCACCTATAATGGCATTCCTCACACTGTCTCAACCCTAGAGGGCGGCCTGAAGCTCCTACACTCCTGGGGGATTCTCCCAGATCCCCCCCGCAACCAACCTGATCCTGCTGGAGTACCTAACCTGTTCACCTTTGGTCTCGGCGGAGAAAATGCTAAAAAGCAGCACCCGGCACCACGGCACTGAGCGACTATACCTGTCCGGTCTGGTCATGCGCTCTTACATTTGCTTGCTGGACTTTCCCCCACTTTTTAGTCAGTTGCTCCATCAAGCCATCTGTTGCTGACACACCTGTTCTGTACCTGTTCCATCTCTTTTTACATTTGTTATTTTGTTTTCCCTTTTGGTTTTCCTCACCCTACATGTTTTGGGCACACACAGTCTGAGTATATGTTATGTAACACGCTCTCATCCTGACCTGTTCTCTGCTTATCTAGTAACCGGATAAGATTCTGAAACTGGTACTGCCGAAGATCCGACTTCATCCGCAGACCTGTGAGTACCTCCGAATCTCATTTTTCTTTTTCTTTATATTACCCCTTATTTTATTTTTTTGATTGTTACACCATCTCCTCACAAAACATGGGGATTAACATTTTGTCCCTTAATGCCAAAGGGTTGAACCACCCGGTGAAACGTGCATCTTTATGGAAATCGGCAATTGCACTTAATTGTGACGTGTTATGCGTCCAAGAGACCCACTTTGACCTAAACGCTTCCCCCAAATGTCAGCATAGACAATTTCCGCATGTTTTCCAAGCCTCCTACTCTAAAAAGCAGCGTGGAGTAATGATCGCCATTAGAGACTCTGTTCAGTTTCAATTACAGCACTGTGTCCTGGATCCGGAAGGTCGGTACGTTCTTCTAAACTGTACGATCAACAATGTACCGTACACTTTGGTGTCATTGTATGCGCCGAACTATAGGCAACTATCCTTGATTAGGAAGACTTTGAAGGCGGCCAGAAAGGCCCTAACAGGTCATTTACTAATATGCGGAGACTTCAATATGGTCCCAAACAATATAATGGACTCCACAGCGGGCTCCAGAAAACGCACACCCGCCTTGGACACTTTCATTGCTGCCAACGATCTGTTTGATGTGTGGAGGTGTTGTCATGCGAGTGAGCGAGACTATACGTTCCTCTCGCCGCGTCACAACACCTACTCAAGAATTGATTTGTTTTTAGCTGATAAGAAATTGTTGCAGAAAATTTCCCAGTCTACAATTCACACCACCACCTGGTCAGACCATGCCCCTGTTAGTATCACTGTATCTGACGACTCGCCCCACCCCACCTCCTACATCTGGAGAGCGAATAATTACCTCCTGAACACCCCTTGCTACTCCACACCCATACGACAACAGCTAGAAGAACACTTTGTACTCAATCAGTCTTCAGTGTCTGACCCGCTGGTGGTGTGGAACGCCCACAAGGCAGTGATTAGGGGAGTGTTCCTCCAAATGGAAGCCAGAGCAAAAAAGAGGAGAACTCAGAGACTTGATGAACTCACGACCGACATAACCTCCACGGAGACCCGTAATAAGACCAGTCCCTCACCTTACCTGCAAGCTAAAAAAAATTCTTTAAGACAGGAACTGCGATCCCTTCTTCTTGAAAAACATGACAAACTGTTCAGATTACTCAAAGCCACCTCCTATACAACAGGGAACAAGGCAAGTAAGGCGATGTCCCTACGAGTTAAAGGCCACAGAAACAAAACAAAAGTCCCTTTCCTTTATCACCCACGTACTAATGAAAAACTCCTTAAACCCCAAGCGATAGCAAATGCCTTTAGTGCATATTATGAGGATCTCTACAACCTCAAAGAGGACCCCTCCACCACCCAACCTCTCCCTGATACGATCAAAACATTCCTGGATAGTGTAAATCTCCCATCTGTCACCCCTCCACAACTCTCTGCATTAAACGACCCTTTCACGGTTACTGAAGTACTAACAGTTATTGACAAGCTTCCTTCCTCCAAATCCCCTGGCCCTGATGGCTTCACAGGGGAATACTATAAACAATTTAAACAGATCCTAGCCCCCACTCTGTGCCAAACATTCAACCTAGCAGCCAAGTCTGCTTCTTTCCCTGCTGAAATGCTCGCTGCTATGGTGGTGACTCTGCCTAAGCCAGGCAAAGAGCCTGAGTCCCCAAAAAATTTCCGGCCTATATCATTGCTCAATATTGATTTAAAAATCTATGCCAAGCTCATAGCCAACAGACTTGAAGGAATCCTCCCATCCCTTATCTCTCCAGACCAATCGGGGTTTATTAAGGGGCGCCAAGCCTCAGACGCAACTAGGCGGATGATCAATGTGATCCACCACGTTGAGACTGCCGGAATGCCTTCTCTGCTTCTGTCTCTGGATGCGGAGAAGGCATTCGACAGGGTCCATTGGGGGTACGTCTCGGCGGTGTTGACTAAATTCGGCCTCACAGGTAACATACACGATGCAAATTTGGCTCTGTATTCTAAACCCTCGGCTCGAGTGTTCTCAGCGCATACCCTCTCGCAACCCTTCCAAATCTCCAACGGTACGAGACAGGGGTGCCCGTTGTCACCCTTAATATTTAATTTGGTTATGGAACCCCTCGCAGAAAGTATACGATCCAACAACAAAATCTCGGGTATATCAATAGGAGGCGTAGAACACAAAATTAGTTTATTTGCAGACGACGTGATCCTCATGATCACTGACCCTGAGCGTTCCCTACCTGAAATACAGAAGACGTTGGTCTGGTTTAGTGATGTGTCCTTCTACAAGGCAAATGAGATGAAATCATATATACTAAACTTGGGAATAGACGAACCCACTAAGACACAGCTCAAAGCACGATTTCCACATGTATGGGCAGAAAATAGCATACCATATTTGGGGATTCAGCTACCTTCTTCCACGAAAGCGTTGTTCTCCTCCAACTATTTGCCGGCTCGCACTAAATTACAAACAGATCTCACCAAACTAGCGTCCTTTGAATTCTCATGGTTAGGCCGCTTAGCGGCATTTAAAATGTGCCATCTTCCCCAAATGCTATATTTATTTCGGACCATCCCCATCCCTATACCCATGAGCTACTTTAACTCACTACAATCAATTTTATCAAAATTTATCTGGAAGGGAAGGAAGGCCAGATGCAGCCACAGCCAATTAGTAAAACACCGTTTAGCGGGCGGCATGGGATATGTCAACTTTCATGAATACTACCTGGCGTCCATTCTCACACAAACAAGGGAATGGTTTCTACCCTCCCCCCCTCCTACACTTTGGGGAAAAATAGAAGAATCCTTAGTCCCGCGCAATAACCTCACTTCCTGGCTACTCGCTGCCAGCCTAGGGGCTAAACTACCCCCCCCGCTTATCTCCAACTATACTAGCGACTATTAGAACATGGATCAGTTTCCTTAGACTGACCACAGACTAGATATGTGCACAACAAAAATTTTCGTGTCATTTTGTTCCGTTTTGTATTGTTACGTGGATTCATAATGATTCGTAAATTTGTATAACGTCAATTCTCCTATTCGTACTCGTTCGTATTTTCGTAAAAGTTAAATTTCCGTTTATACCGAATGATTCGTAATTTTGTTTAATGTTTTTACCGAAAAAATGTGCACAACAACAATTTTCGTGTCATTTTGTTCCGTTTTGTATTGTTACGTGGATTCATAATGATTCGTAAATTTGTATAACGTTAATTCTCCTATTCGTACTCGTTCGTATTTTCGTAAAAGTTAAATTTCCGTTTATACCGAATGATTCGTAATTTTGTTTAATGTTTTTAGTTTATTCGAAATTCGTAATATTGTTTGATAATGATTTACGCTTATGGAGATTGCTTTGCCTTTTCGGTTGATACGTAACCGTTCTTAGAATGGATTTGTAATTTTATACTTTCGTAAATACATCGCGGCGCGGACAGTCGCAATCTGGTATTTTTTTGTTGCTATATCCCGTGCTTTCAATGCATTCGTAGTTCCGTAAACAAACACATCGCGGTCAATCACAATCTCGTATTTAAGTTACGTCTTCATGACGCGGCTATGGCTAGACGGTCGGCTATATCCCGTGCTTCGAATGCATTCGTACTTTTGTAAATACATTGCGGTCATTCGCAATCTGGTTTTAGTTTTGTTTTCAACACGCGGCTACTCCCTCCGCCCCTGTACTCCATTTTGATAGGGTGCACAGTGTACAGTGTACACTGGTGTGGGAGGAGCAAGCTCACGCAGCAGAGAGCAGAGACAGTCAGATTTTGGTTTTTGTAGTTGTTTGTTTGCATTTTTTTTGCAATTAGAATGTCTGGGAGTGAGAATGGATGTGTGAGTCTTCACAGTGAGAATGTTGGTGTTAGTGAGTGTATTGGTATGAGAGTTATTGGTGGTGTGACTGAGAGTGGAGGGGAGCAGAGGAGTGGAGGAGGGGACTCAGAGAAGAGGAGTGGAGGGGAGCGGAGGCGTGAAGGTGAGGGGAGGCGTGAAGGTGAGGGGAAGCGTGGAGGGCAGGGGAGGCATGGAGGTGAGGGGAAGCGTAGAGAGGAGGGGAGGCGTAGAGGGGAGGAGAGTCATGGAGAGGAGGACAGGCGTAGAGGGGAGAAGAGTCATGGAGAGGAGGACAGGCGTAGAGGGGAGGAGAGTCATGGAGAGGAAGACAGGCGTAGAGGGGAGGAGAGTCATGGAGAGGAGGACAGGCGTAGAGGGGAGAAGAGTCATGGAGAGGAGGACAGGCGTAGAGGGGAGGAGAGTCATGGAGAGGAGGACAGGCGTGGAGGGGAGGGGAGGCGTAGAGGGGAGGAGAATCATGGAGGGGAGGAGAGTCATGGAGAGGAGGACAGGCGTAGAGGGGAGGAGAGTCATGGAGAGGAGGACAGGCGTGGAGGGGAGGGGAGGCGTAGAGGGGAGGAGAGTCATGGAGGGACGGAGAGTCATGGAGAGGAGGACAGGCGTAGAGGGGAGGAGAGGCTTGGAGTGGATGGCAGGCGTAGAGGAAAGAAGAGGCGTGGGGAGAGGAGGAGTGGAGGGGAGAGTAGTGGATGTGAACGGAGGCATTTAGTGGAGCCCAGGCCTCGAAGGGAGTGTAGAGGTGTAGTGGAAGGGAAGCATGGTCAAAAACGGAGACATGTTTCCCCCCCTACATCAGAGAGTGCTGAATCAGACATTCAGCAACCCCACCAAAGCAAGCAAGAAAGATCAAGGGGGCCTGTATATACCCAAGAGGAGAATGCTGCATTGGTTGCTGCAGTTCTACTAGACAAAGTGACACTCTTCTGCCAAACCGTGCCAACATCCGATAAGGCAGCAGGCTGGGGACGAGTCCGTGACTCCGTGAATGCGGTCTCCAAATTTTGCAGGCCCACCACTGGCATCAGACACAGGTAAAATTATTTTAATATTCCTATTTTTTTTATGTTTACAATCTTTTTTATTGGATACAAAAGGGTGGTACAATTAACGAATTGACATACGTATATGAGGCACTACCCCTGAAGGAGCTGCTGTTTTTTTTGGGGTGGCATGTTACCTCTATTCCTTAGCCGTCCAGGGTACTTGATGAGAGCTGAAAAAAAGTTCAATCTCCACACGTTGCGCTTCTTTACCTTCTTTATTTATCAAACGTGTTAAAAGACCAAACATTGTGGTTGAGGGTTTAAAACTTTAGGTCGAAAACACTCCTGCTTCCAGCAATGAAGCTTTCATTGCCACGCTAGCCATAGTTGGAATTGTGCGGCTGGATAGGCCCCTGTCACTAAGGCCCCTTTCACACTGTGGCTGTATGTGCTTTTTCAGTGCTGATAAAAAATAGCGGCGCTATACCGTTTATAGATTGGTTTGCACAAAAGTTATAGCGTTTACAAAATAGGGGGTATTTTAATGTCATTTTTATTAATATATTTTTTTTACTAGTAATGGTGGCGATCAGCGATTTTTTTTTTCCGGTACTGCGACATTATGGCGGACACTTCGGACACTTTTGACACATTTTTGGGACCATTGGCATTTTTGTAGCGATCAGTGCTATAAAAATGCATTGGATTACTATAAAAATGCCATTGGCAGCAAAGGGGTTAACACTAGGGGGCGGGGAAGGGGTTAAGTGTGTTTCTGGGTGTGTTCTAACTGTATGGGGGGGTGGCCTCCCTAGGGGAAATCACTGATCTTCTGTTCATACATTGTATGAACAGAGGATCAGCGTTCCCCCCCTGACAGGACCGGGAGCTGTGTGTTTACACACACAGCTCCCGTTCCCCGCTCTATACCGAGCAATCGCGGGTGCCCGGCGGCGATCGCGCCCGCCGGGCACCCACACGGGAGTCACGGACGAGCCCCTAGTGGCCACTAAAAGACCCGAGGTAGAGCTACGGGCTCTCCCCCAGGAGAGCCGACCTGCCGCCGTAGAATGATGGCGGCTGGTCGGCAACTAGTTAAGTGGCTTCCTCCATTTAGGACGGACAGCACAGGACCACCTTGTAAACGTAGACCCAGTCTGACTACTTTTGGCCTAGCTGGTAGATCACAACTCTGGACCAACAAAATATTTAAAACACACCCCCAGCCAGGAGGGCCACTCACAGGGGGTTGATGGGACGACTGGCCAGGGACAAACGACGACCCTGAACTAGTGATGTCTGTCCCTTAAGTACTCTCTCCTGGCATGCACAGTGAGGCGATCAACCCCCACTGATTGTCTGCCGAGGAAAAACACACAATATGGCACTCTTGGCCTGGGGTGGAACTGAGACCCCTGACAACAATAGTGGTCACTTACAGCACAGCCATGGCTGGAACAGAGGCCCAAATTTGGCAAAACAGAAAACAGTACAGTCAGAAGTAGTAAAATCTGACTACCCTCTAAATTTAAAGCAGATCCAGGTAAGAGAAATAACAGGCCGCTACATATAGAAAAATTCCAAAGAGCCATTTTACATACAAGGACCGTATTCCAAAATTCTTTCACTCTTACAACACACATTTGTAAAAATTACCCCCTCTAGTAGTCCCAAAAAAAGGTAACAGTGCAACTTTTCAAAAACTTTTCAAAATGTATTTGGCACAGCCATATACAGAAGAGAACATTTAACAACATACTTTTAAATATAGTAACGTGTATATATATATATATATATATATATATATATATATAAAACATCACTGTCGTTTTTCTACAAAATAAATCCGTTTGTTTTCCAATTTATGCAACTAATTTATTTTTTGCATGTGCAGATTCTATGACTGTCGTACCACAGTCATCAAAAAGATGAAGAAGCAGCTACAGGGAGAGTATATTAGGGGGAAGCCTGTACAGTTCCGAAAGTGGGAGGCAGAGCTGAGAGATGGCCTTGGCCTTTCGGCAGAGGAAGTCCCTGTAATCAGCAGCAGGGGTCCACATCAGAGAGCTGTTGGTAAAATGAAATATATTGTTTTATATTGGAGTTATATGGTTGTTTCAAGCTCACTATTATTTTTTATGACTATGCATGTGAGACTTACGTTTGTCTTTACATTCATGTTTTCCAGATCGAACCACATCATCTTTTTTTTTTTTTTTTCAAATAGTGTTTATTGAAAAGGTTTTATAAAAAAGACAAAATAAGGTCATTACAGGAAAGTAATACATAGAAGCATTACAGAGATACAATACACATGAATGAGCCAAGGTAAGTACTCCAGCCAGATAATGATTCGAAACCATGAAGAACAAACAGTAACAAGTGGAACACAACCGTACCTAAAGGAGCACAAAAATTCGCCAGAGTAGCTATCCTTAATACCTTGAAACCTTGGTAAGAGAATAAGTAGTATTGATACGAGTAGAAGACACAGAACGAGAGGGGGGGTAGGGGAAAGAGAAGAAGGGGGAAGAGAAAATAGGAGGGAAGACAGAGTAGGGGGAGAAAGAAAGGAGGGAAGGGGATGTCTGATCTGAGCTCACGTATGTGCAGATAATGCATGGCAGTATAGGGCACACATAGTCATCGCAAACATAGTCATCATAAACATAGTAAGCCAAGGAACTGAAACATATAATTCCAAAAATAGAAGAGAAAAAAAAAATAAGATAATAAAATAAGGATCCTAGGGCCTAGCCTTGTACCACAAGGTCCAGATGGACCAGTCGGAGTCAAATTTAGCTTTATTACCTCGTCTTTCCGCCAAAAGGGACTCATGAACATAGTTGGTTTGGACTATTTTCAGGACTTCTGATACGTTAGGGGCGTTGTCTGCTTTCCAATGTTGAGCTATCAAGGACCTAGCAGCCAAAAGGATGTGGGTCACCACTCCTCTGAAATTGGGTGGGAAGATTTCAATTCCTAAATGTAATATCGCTAGACTGGGGTTGGGGCTTGTTAACATTCCCGTAATTCTAGAGATCTGTGAGAAAATTAAGTTCCAGAAGCTAGTGAGGTGTTTACAGGACCAAAATACATGTAGCAAATTTCCTACCATCCCGCACCTCCTCCAGCAAAGAGGAGAGTTGTCAGTACTAAATTTAGCGAGTCTATACGGTGTCAGGTACCATCGAAGAGCAATTTTCTGAGTCAGCTCCCAATGGTTAACACAGCTTGAAGCTTTGTATAGGGAGCTGAAGGCCTTACGCCACTGATCATCCGTAAAGGATTCACCTAAGTCTCTTTCCCACTTCTGATAAGGGGGGGATTTTGTAAAACGTAGCTTATCCTGAAAAAGGTTATAGAAGAGAGTAATTCCCTTACATGGGGCGGGGGTGTCAGTGTAGAAACGCCATATTTCCTTAGGAAGGAATATTTGATGAGTTTTGATAGACCGTAAAAAGTGGGCAATACGAGTGTAAGTGAACTGGTCAGAAGGTGGCAAGTCAAACTTAGACTGTAAGTTTTGGAAGGGGAGAAGCACGTCATTGTGAAATAAGTCTGAAACCAGTTTAATTCCCTTGGTTTGCCAGCTGAGAAGGGACAAGTTAGGGATGGCTTGGGTTAGAGTAGTTATGGGTACAGGAATTTCAATAAGGGAAGAGGGAGGAACTGTTCTAGCATACAACTCCCTCCACACCTCAATAGAGGCCCGAAGGGAGAGAGGGAGATTCCGAGTTGGAAAGTGCTTCCATACGTCTATAAAGAGGAAATCAGTGAGGTTAGTGGTGGGGCATAGATCTTTCTCTATAACTGTCCAAATAGCAGTAGAGTTTGGGTCTATCCAGGGTCTGAGTTGTGCTAGTATGGAGGCGCGGAAATAATCTCTAATATCGACCAGGCCCATGCCCCCAGCTAGTTTATGCTTAATTAGATACAATTTGGAACATCTTGGTCTTTTCTTTCGCCAGATAAAATTAGAGAGCAGGGTATTGAGAGTTTTAAGGTGTGCAGAAGGGACAGGAACTGGGAGAGTTCTGAAGATGTAAAGAACCTGCGGGAGTAGTAGCATTTTAAAAGCCGCCAACCGGCCAGACCATGACAGCTCAACATTGGCTAATCTAACCGACTCTTTAGAAAGCTTTTCGATCAACGGTAGGTAATTAGCGGGCACTAGACGTTCAGGGTCTGCTGAAATTTTTAAGCCCAGATAGGTAATCGTGGAGGGGCTCCAGGCATAGGGGAACATCTGTTGGAGATGTCTCTTTAGAGAGGGGGGGATCCCAAGGTCTAAAATGGTAGATTTTGTAAAATTCACTTTATAATAGGATAACAAACTAAATTCCGATAAGGTATCGTGGGCAGAACAAAGAGAGATGGCGGGAGAAGTCAAAAACAGGATTATATCGTCTGCAAAAAGGTTTACTGTATGAGTGGAGTTTTGGATACGGAAGCCCGTAATGTCTGGGTGGGACCTTATCCTCTCCGCCAGGGGCTCTATAAGCAAAAAATTAAAATTAAAAAATTAAAAATTGAGGGGGATAAGGGGCAGCCTTGGCGGGTGCCATTAGATATTAAGAAGGTATCTGATAGAAGGCCGGAGGTATACACTTGAGCACATGGGGACGAATAAAGAGCCAGGATGGCCAAGAGGACAGGTCCCCCAAATCCAAATCTCAGGAGAGTCTGACGCATATAGCCCCAATGTATCCTATCGAACGCCTTCTCCGCATCCAAAGATAGGAGCAGAGAAGGCGTTCGATGTTTCCTTGCGTGCTGGACTATCCCCAACACCCGTCTCGTGGCATCTGATGCCTGTCTTCCAATGGTGAAGCCAGACTGATCAGGGCCAATGAGGGATGGGAGGATGGGTAGTAGTCTATGGGCCAAGAGTTTTGCGTATAGCTTAACATCTGAATTGAGGAGAGATATCGGGCGAAAGTTAGCTGGGGTAACAGGGTCTTTACCTGGTTTGGGGATGGTGACCACATAGGCCTTTAACATCTCTGAGGGAAATGCGGCAGAGGACACGGCTCCTAGGAATGCTTGTGTAAGAGTGGGAATTATCAACTTGTGAAAACTTTGATAATATTCGTTAGGGAGGCCGTCCGGTCCAGGGGACTTGCCTTTAGGAAGTCGCTGGATAAGTCGTTCGATCTCCGGCTTTGTAAAGGGTGCATTTAGAACGGGTGCATTTAGAACGCGTGTACACACGAGCAAACCAAAATCCCCGCCAGCAGAGAGCGCGCTGACGTGTAGGTGACGTTGACGCCGCCACGTCACCGCACCAGGAAGTAAAACACTTCCGCGCATGCGCCGAATCCATTCGGCGGCGGTGCGGTGGCGGAGCGGGACGACATGTCTGCTGGTAAGTGTACTAACCAGCAGACATGTCGGGCGGACAGATTCCCACCCGATAGATTTCAAAGCATGCTTTGAAATCTGTCGGGTGGACAAATCTGTCTGCTCGGCCGTACACACGATCGAATCTGTCTGCTGAAACGGTCCAGCGGACAGATTTGATCGTGTGTACGAGGCCTAAGGGCGCTCTCAGCATAAGCACCAAGCAGATAATACATATAAAAAGGCAGAGGTCTGATGGGGGATATTCTTACACTTAGGGCTGCACTCACAAAGAAAAGCATGTTATCATAGAGGTTATCATATCAGAGCTGTGTCATAATCTGCAGTACAGGATACGGGACCATTACATTCCCTGTAAGAAACCAGGTCTGTGATGAACAAATCAACCTCCATCCATCACTGGCCTGGTTGGTTTATGCTAACCGCTCACCAGCTTACATGGAATTTCATGGTCCCGTATCCTCCACTGCAGATTATGACACAACTCTGATAAACTGATTAAACTCTATATGTCTCGGACTTTCATGCCTGTCGGACCACCTGCATTACCCATGATTCTATGCTTTTACATTTACCTGATCCTGTAAGTGTTTAAAATTGTTTATGTTGAAAATAAATAGCTCTTAATCCTGCACTTAGAGGTGCCTCTCTTTTTTTGTCTGTTTATCAATAAATGGAGGGCCAGATGTGGGACCGAGTCACTGTGCCGTCTGCATTCCGGACCACCACAGTCCAGCCATTTAGGTGCCGGTTCTGTCTGCATCCCTATGCCACTGTCTCTATCGCATAGCTGCTGAAAATAGGTTCACAGTTTAAACAGCAGGTAATTGGTTGCTATGCGGTCCTACCAACCAATAAACTGCTGGTTAACTTCAGCACCTCCTGCTCCCGCCCATTAGTGTAATGTGAAGGGGACAAGAGTTGTCGTGGCTATGATGTGAAGGAGGTTGAGTTGCGTGTGGGTTAGTATTTGAAGGGGGAGGGCAGAGGACACAGGTGTGCTCAGGTCCTATGAAGGTGGGGTAGAATATACCATTGTGAAGGTGGTTCAGATCAGAACACTACTGTGAGGGGGAAACTTAAATAATAATGGGATTGCGAAATAAAAGAGGGGGCTGTAGTGTAGTATAGTATATGTAAAAGTCTATTATCAAAAATGTTAATTGGTCAATTAGCCTAGAAATATAACATCTGTTTTAAGACATCAGCAACTTCACATTAATTTTACAGTTCAAGTGAAAATTAAAGTGGTAATAAACCATGGCAGAAGAAAAAAAGAAAGCTGCAACACAATCCCATAATGTGCTAGTATGCATTGCACACTAGCACATTATGAAATACCATAAAACGAGGCCCCAGCTGCCCGACACTGCCAGCGCTAATGGGGCCTGACACGTTGCCTCGCCGTCTCTTCTGGGGCTGCGGTCTCCGGTGCTGTGAGTGGCTGGAGGCGCGATGAGGTCTCTCCCAGGCATGCGTGTGGGAGTACTGTTTCTGGCGAGGACCTTTGATTTTTCTGGAGATTCTGTTGGAACTTCAGAGCACATGCACCACCACTGATGTCTGTGGCTGCATCCGAGGTGGATATATTTCTTAAACCGTACACATTTATGGTATAATAAAAAAATCACAAAGCGTGGTAGAATTCACTTTAATTATCCTCAGTGCACTTTTTTACGCTTTGATTATAAAATATGTTGTTGTCGTCCAACATATACTAGTCCAAAAAAATAAATAAAGCTGATGATGACTTTATCTTGGGCATTACCTTGACTCTCGTCTTTGCTTGCGTCTTAAACAGAAAGCACCATCCATATCATGGACTGTCCAGAAGAAGAGGCATCAACTTCTGGAAGGAAGCAGCGGAACATTACGCCCCAGGGTAAGTAGTCTACATCATCTGTAAATAAACAGGACACACCATCATTATTATTCACCTACGTACGCCTAATGTATATATACCCACAGCAGGCATTATCATCATACGCCTCGTACACATACGCACGCACGGTTTTCTCGACAAGAAAGCTGCTGTTAGAGCTTTTGGACCACAAAAACATGCGTGTGTATGCTTTATCGTTGGGAAAAATACTGTGAATCTCGTCTGGAAAAAAGCAAGATCCTGCTCTCTATTTTTCAGGTCGAGATTCTCTGGAGTGTTTTCCTGTTGAGAAACCTGGGCGAGCGTCTGTACATTAGCGAGCGAGCGCCATAAGTACCTTGCCTCCAAGGAAACCCGCGCATGCTCGAAAAGACTTTGGCGCATGCACGGTAGCTTCCAAGGGCAATGTGATGACTATCTTGGGCATTACCTTGACTCTCGTCTTTGCTTGCGTCTTAAACAGAAAGCACCATCCATATCATGGACTGTCCAGAAGAAGAGGCATCAACTTCTGGAAGGAAGCAGCGGAACATTACGCCCCAGTGTAAGTAGTCTACATCATCTGTAAATAAACAGGACACACCATCATTATTATTCACCTACGTACGCCTAATGTATATATACCCACAGCAGGCATTATCATCTTAGGCCTCATACATACACGCAAGGTTTTCTCACCTTAGTCCCCGAGTCAGTGAAAAAAGTGGTAGGAGGGACCGTGGAAGTAGTTTAGACAGATACAAGGTAAACATTTTTTATACTAGTGCCTCAAAGGATCGTCAAACAAAATTGTTATGGTTTTGTTTGGTAATGATGATTTACAGAATTGTTCTTTTTAATAAATGGGCCGAAGAGTAGACAGACATTTTACTGCAAATTTTGTGGTTACATTTTTTGTCAATTATAGTTGGGGCAATAATGGGGATACAGTAATTTCCCACACAAACAGTCAGGATAAATGCTTTGCTTTGATGTTGGAGTACAACTTCTAAAAGGCAAAAATAAATAGCACTGTGTTGACTTTATCTGTAACATTACCTTGACTTTAACAGAAAGCCTGAGCTGTATCCCTCCAGCTTCATTTGGCATAACACAGTGGCCGAATACTCCTCCAGGGAAAGTACACAAGCTGTCATTAAAATAACAAACAGGACACATCATAATCAGCTACACATTCCATGCAGGTCAGGCATTAACATAAACAAGATAAATCACTCCACCCGGAGTGGGAGTCCCACTCCAGGGGGTTACTTTTTCATGACCATTATTTTAGGGATGCGGCCATTACATTTATTTCATTGAGATTGTGAGTGACTGACCACCTCCCTCTTTTTTGAGGCATTATTAATATGTAAAACATATTGCCATGCTTTTTCAAATTCATATACACAAATCATAGTTCAATAATTTCTCCATGAAATAAATTATACTAAGAACGAAGTGTTGTGTTTTAAAGTTGAAAACAATGAACTTAGCCAAAAAATGACATTGAAAAATAATATTTGTATGTGTAAACTAGAATTGTTTATGAATGATATGATATCATCCAATCTGCTATCTCCTCTTTTTTCAGATCAACAAGACCAACCTGAGGGGAGAGTGCAGTGCAGCCCTCACTCGCCTGTCATTATTTTGGAGGGTATAGAGGTGCACAATGAGCCAGAACTGACCCCTGAAATGGCACATACTCCTGCCTTCTCCCCATGGTCAGAGGAGGAGGTCAGGGCCCAAGCTTCTGCCATGCTGGCGCCATGTAATGGTGCCCCCAGTGTGCATGCACTTCCATCAACACAGCAGTCGCCAGCTCCTGTGCAGGTGCCACGTGCTGTACCGTCTGGCTTAACTGGGCAACTTGAGAGGCTTTTTGGAGAGGTGAGGAGATTATCAAGGGAAAATAGAAGGCTGTTGCGGACCATACATCTTCTAAACATACAGCAAAATGACCATTTTGAATTAATGTTGACCCGGGCCAACCAACAGCACCACCAGGCAATAGAGCAAATGAGGATTTCATTACTTGAAGCTATCTCCCGACATAGTGCTCCATTGCCTGGGAGATCCTCATCGTCAGGAACTTTAAACAGCGGAGAAGATTCTCCCTCTGAAAATTGATCGTACTCCACCCCAGGACCCATTTCAGTTAACCTTTTCATGCAACTTACATTAAAACGACTACCAGTCTTGTATACCCAATTGTTGTTTGTTATTTGTGTACATTTTTGGTCACTGTACATAAAAATATTTTTGGAGTACTACTTTGACTGTTTGTTTTTTTGTTTTGTTTTTTACAATACATCACATATCTGGTTAATAACTCATTCTAAAACACACACAGGCATATGGTAATAATCATTTATAATTTCTCACAATAGTTAAAGGAACCCGTTTAATTTCAACTTCCTGAACTATTAATTTAATTTTATTGTGCCTCACTGCTTTTACCGATCTTTTGACATATGTCAATTGATTTTCCAATTTGTTTCAATAAGTGGGGTACAATATGAGAGTATGAAATGCATGTTGTTGCATGAATTGAATGGTACCACTACCAATTGTTAGGCCTCGTACAAACAGACGGACTGTCCGCTGAAAATGGTCTGCCGGACCGTTTTCAGCAGACATGTCCGCCCGGAGATTTCTGTCTGATGGTTGTACACACCATCAGACAGAAATCCGTGCGTACACCATCCGCGGTGACGTGGCCACGCAGTCACCGCAACGATTACCTGGAGGGTCAATGCTTACACGCATGCGTCAAATCACTTCGACGCATGCGAGGGATGGCGGCCGATCGGACATGTACGGTTAGTCTGTACAGACGACCGAACATGTCCGACGGACAGGCTTCCAGCGGACATGTTTCCTAGCATGCTAAGAAACATTTGTCCACCGAAAAACGGTCGGCTGGACAAATGTCCGCTGGAAACCTGTCCGGTCGGCCGTACACACGACCGAACATGTCTGCTGAAACTGGTCCGCGGACCAGTTTCAGCAGACATGTTCGGTCGTGTGTACGGGGCCTAAAGGATGTTATTTATTTTGCATGTTTTAATACTAATATAGTCATATGACATTTTACAATGTAAACACTTGGGATAGTTGAGCAAAATCTGATTTTAGATTTGAGTTGGTCTAATATTCAAAAATGTTTACACACCGATGTAAACTAAAATAAATAATAAAACTTTTTAAAGTATATATGTAATTAAAGTAATAAAGTTTATAAACTTCATATAAACTATTTAAGGTTTATTCTTAATGCACACCCACTGACTAGATCAATCTTGGTGACAGCAGAGAGAGATAAGGGAAAAAAAATCCTTCTGACCTGATGTGCCTTGAGGGAGCCACAGTGCAATTTCCTGATTGGTTGAGAAGACAGTTCCATGCTCCCCCACAGCACTGCATGTCAGAGGGAGGGTTTGAGATCTTACTTTTTTCAGTGAGATTGAAAATAATCTACCAGTTTTGGAGGGAGTACTTGCAACTTGCCCATGCCCAAGTGCTGACTATTCTGCAGTTATACTATCATTGGTATAGGTGTGTATATTTGATATATATATACATACACATATATATATACACATTGATAATAACAGTGGTGTGTACTGGTAAGACTTACCTGTGAACTAAAGTACTTGATGACTCATATAGAACCAAACATCGAGAAATAGGGGTATTTTCACTGAACTCTGAAAGGAAGAGACAGAGGTCGATAAACTGAAATAATTATTAATGGAATAAAGTAAAGGGAATAAGGATAAAAAATAATGAGCCACTTACTTGGTTGTGGGTGCATTAGGGTAAATCAGTTCCATTCTTACATCCAATTGTATGGGGAGAGGTCTGTGCCTTCCCCATCCCCCCAAATCCGAACGATTTTATGGTAGCAGGTGCAGTCTTGCGTACAAGTCAGTAGACAGAAAGAGGAGACAATACAATGGAATACCACTTTTTGTGGGAGTATTGGTATCCATCTTGGTTGTGGGAGTATTGGGACTCGGAGACACAGTAAGTGCAGGATTTATTTTATTTTTTTAACTTAAAAATTATATAAGAAGGAGCATCAAGTATTTTGTGTGTCTATGCACTATGCATCCAATAGCAACTCCAAAACCTTGAACCCAAAAATAATATAAAATGATAACGATGACCCAATCAAACGCAACTTGTGTTGAATCATAACAATCTCTCTCAACTGGTGGATAATTTAGAAAAAATATTCAAATGAATGGATGGCTTTACTTCAATTCAACCTGTTCTAAAGACTATAATAGATGCCAAACAGGGAAAAAAACAATCATAATTTTTTTTTAGTGCAGGTAAAGTATCTAAAATGGAATATGTTTAAGATGAAAGTTATCACTCAGTCAAAAGCAGAGACTGAGAGAGCCTGCGAAGCCGGGATCAGTCTCATGGTTTTAGTTCATGGATTGGACTCTTTTTGGGTTTATTTATATCATAATATTAATCAAATATTACTTTTAGTGTGGCAGACTGATAAATCTGAAGTGGTCAGAAATGAACTGCCTGAAGATTTTACTTGTGATGTTTTCCCATACCCAATCCACATCAAAGAAAAGGTGATGATATAAAGGCCAAAAATAGACCATTCTTTAAAACCTTGAGACTGATCCCAACTTCCGAATTTCATGATGATAAACAAACATATTCCTTTACTTTTGGGATAGATATTATGATGACCTGTCCTGCAGCTATTTTTGGTTTTGATTATGTTGATATTTATATTTGGAATCTAATTTTAGAAGAGGCTGAATTAAAGATAGACCTATGGCACCTAGCTTATGGTTGAAGTTAAAGCCCAAGTAGCAGTTAACTCTCATAGTCTAGGGCAGGGTATCCCAGTTTTGGAAGGTTAACTTTCAAGAATGCCATCTGCTCCATCAGCTGTGGAGCCAGTTGGGATCTTTGCGGGGAAAGAATATTACCAGTGATCGAAAATACCCGCTCACTTTGGACTGATGTTGGGGGGCAGGATAAAAGCTCTTGGGCTACATTGGAGAGGGCAGGCCAAATACCCTTCTTTTCATGCCAATATTGTAAAGGCTCTGTAGTAGCAGGCAAATGTGGCTCGGAAAGGTAAGCCTTTACTGTAGCTGAGACACCACTTTGTTCCCTGAGGGGTGGTCTCGTGGGTCCAATGAAGCAATGTAATGTCTGTGCCCAAATTGCGTCTGCTCTGGTTGTCTTGGCAGCAGTGTTAATGATAGGTGTTGACACAGTATCATCGGCAGACTCCCCCTCTTCTTCCTCCTCCTCTAATGGCATAAATAATTGTCTTTGCCTGTCACACACCCTCTCAATTAATTTGTCCCTCCAGGTGGTTAGTTGATTGCTGTGCATGGGCATTTTGCCCTTGATGCGAGGATCACATATTGCTGCCAACATCAACTCAGGGCAAGCTTCTATGAGGTCATTAATCCTTTTTGTTAATTGACCTTTAAGCCTCATTACAAGTGCAGCAATGTCTGCAACTAATGTGCCAGCAGGTAACACCTCTCTATTGCTGAGAATGTCATCCAGTGTAATGCTGAGATTTGTGAATAGGGGAATAACTTGAGACAAGATGGCATTCTCTCGGCTCAAGCTTTCTGTCGCAGCGCGGAAGGGACTGAGCGCTGACACCAACTGAGAAATGATTGTCCACTCCTCCCTGGTTAATGCTCTAGGTATGCCTATATAATGTTCATGGGACATGGCATGAATTGCCTTTTGCTGCTCAAGCATTCTCTCCAGCATTTCTAAAGTGGAATTCCACCGTGTACTTATGTCCTGCTTCAAACGTTGTTGACTAAGGCCAAAATGAATTTGCTCTTTTCGCAATGTGTGGCTGTCTTTCACACTTCGGTGGAAATGGCCTGCTATCTTGCGACAGGATTCGAGAATTGCTGACAACTTTGGAATACTGTTGTTGTCCAGAGCAGCCTTAACGACAAGGTGCAGGACATGTGCCGAGCAGCGAACTCCTACCAGTCGCCCATCGCGCATAGCCTTGATCATGTTTGCAGCTCCATCTGTTACCACAAAACCTAACTTCGGTTGCATGCCTGCTTGGTCTCCAAGCCACTCTGCCACCATTTTTTGTAGTGCATGCAAAATATTATGAGCACTGTGTTGCTCATCTAGAACCTCTGCGTGCAAGAGGAACGATCGGTGCCCCTGCTTGGGAATTACTGCCTCAGCTCCTGTTCTTCTTGACCCTGGTTTTTGATGGATTGGTTCAGAGACATTGGGCTGCCACCAGTGTGCGGTGAGTGACAAAAAGGCATGCTGGCCACTAGGAGCACTCCACAAGTCAGTGGTAAAATGCACAGACTGGCCAGCAGCTCTGCCCAATTCCTCTTTCAATACCCGCACACACGAATTGTACAAAGAGGGTACTACGTTACGGCTGAATGTAGTACGGGAGGGTACAGTATACTGTGGTGCGACAGCCTGCATGAGCTGTTTAAATGGCTGCCCTTCCACCAAATTATAAGGTGCTCCACCGACAGCAATTAATTGCCCAATAAGGCGTGTAATTTTGCGCGACATCTGCCTAGACATCCCCCTTGAATGAAAGCCGCTAAATTGCTGAAGGGTAGGCTGATGACTGGGATGCCTAACAGTTGCACAAGAGGTTGGATCCCCTTGCCCCTTGTCATGCCTATCGGTGGTAGCACTTGTACTGGTGGTTCCACTCTTTTTTGTAGGTGGAGCTGCCACCCCACTTTCCTCTCTCAACACCAGAGGCTGATGTTGAGAGCGCATATGATGGCCCATGCCAGAATTTGAGAGATGCCCTACATTTCTCCCACGGCTCACTTCTCTGCCACATATTTTGCATTTAGCTATGCGGCCATCCCCAACATATACAAAATGATCCCACAGTTTGGAGCGCAGGTGGCGTTTATTGTTTTCACTGACACTGGGTGGGGAAGAATCTTCTACAATTTTTGGTACTGTGGCACTGACTTGTGGGGTTATAGAAGAAGATGGTGGCATAACAGTTGTTAATGTGGCAAAAGTAAAATCTTCATCTTCTGAGACAGAAGAGGCATGTGATGGTGGCTTTGACTGGATTGGGTCTGTGAATAACAGAGGAAACAGAGGAGCGCAAACACCAATATCTGTTGCTGCACTAGTAGACAGATATTGATTTTCATCAAAGTCCAAACCCAATCCTGTTTCATCATCATCACTAAAACCTAAAAAGGTGGGATTTATGTCATCAATGTCATGAATTTGCTCCTTAGCAGCAGGTTCAGGTAGTAACATATTAGCCATTTCTCCTCTATCTGTAGAGCTGCTGCTGCTAGCACTTTTGGTGTTGGCAGTGGCAGATTTTCTTAGAACGTCAGCATTTTTTTCCTCCTGCAGTAAATGACAAATCTCCTTTTTAGGCTGCTTGTAATTGTGGGTACTAGCCACAGCCTTTACAGGAAATTCCCGAGATCTCTTGTAGAACAGAGAAGGTGTAACAATAGGCCTGCTAGCAACATCTTTTTTGAAAATTGTTGCTGCTGACACTTTATCAGCCACATGTTGCTCTCTTGCTGGAGCTTCCCTCATGGGGAGAGGAGGAGAAGCATCCATTGTATTGCAGTTATTGTTGGTTTGGTTTTAAAGAAAAAAATAACAAATTATGTATTAACCTTAACCTAAACCTTCAAAAATGCAACTGCAATAACAAAAATCTCAGACAGTTAACCAAAAAAAAGTGCACGGTCACTGTCCCACAAAAGCAATAGCATAAAATGTTTTACAAATGCAGGAATAGGAAAAAACAAATTTCAATCCTTGCTTATTGAAATGCTTAGTGCTTAGTTAATATAATTTCATTTCCTTCTCATAAATCCTGTACTTACAAAGTTAGAGTAGACACAGACAGACACTCCACTGTCTCCCTTAAACAGTCACGAGACCTGACTTGTCTCCTCCTCCTCAACTGAATCTAAGTAGATTCAGGAATGCAGCATTGCATTGACCTTGTGACTCAGCAAAAAAGATATAAGGTAAAACAATGATTGGCTAAGTAAGATGATGATGATGACTCACTCAGCTAGCACTGCCCATTCAAAAGAACGATTCAGGAACCCAGATTTACGAACAGACAGAAAAACAAATTTACAAAACATACGAATGAATAACGGAAATACGAATTACGAATGAAGAAGCGAAATTACGAATACAGAAATTAAACAAGAAATTACGAATACAACAAACAAACGAACGATTTAAAATACGGAATGCTAATTATTCGTTATAGTTGTCATTTTTGTTCTTTTGCTTTTCTGTTTTAGTCCAATCGTAAGTTCGTATTTTCGAGCGTTCGTTATTTTTCTATTCGTAATTACGTTAATTTCATATTTTGGTTCTTTCAACCATTCGGATGCTCAGATAGGTACGAATGTACGAATACTAACAAATCCGTACGAAAATCCATTCGTTACGAACGGGAACGCACATATCTACCACAGACCACCCCATACATTCACTAGTTCCCATCCCTATAGAAGTCCTACAACATTTGATGGTCTCATCATCCCACTCCTCTTGGAAAGACAAGGGAGTAACTCACCTATCTAATCTGCTAACCTCTGACAGGCTCAAGATGTTCTCTGAATTACAAGACGAATTTCAATTACCAAACTCTGAATCCTTCCTGTACTTACGCACTACACACTGCCTTGCCTCTCTAGCGACGTGGACTTGCACAATACCTCAACAAGCCTGGATCTACTTTAGATCCCCTAAGGTACATCAAAAAGGTATATCTATGTTTTACCAATTACTTAGCTCCAAAACCTCATTCACTAGCTCTTCTGCGCTGACCAGATGGGAAACAGACCTGGGACAACAGTTCACACTAGATCAATGGCAAAAAGCTTGCCACTCTACCTACAGAGCCACGTGCTGCTCAACGCTCTGGGAGCTTGCATTTAAATATACCCACCGCTGGTATTTAACTCCTGACAGGTTAGCTAAATTTGACTCTTCACTTGACAATACTTGTTGGAGGAAGTGTGGGAAAAAAGGTGACCTCCTTCACATTCTGTGGGAATGCCCCAAACTTACCTCTTTTTGGAGGCTGGTGTTTCAACTGATCTCTGATGTAACAAAATTGACAGTAGACAAGCAACCATCCTTAGCATTACTATCCCTGACTATAGAACGCTTCCCTAACCCTTCAAGGAATATCATCCTACACATACTCCTGGCCGCACGTCTCAGTATTACTAGGAAATGGAAAGACCCGGACCCTCCCACTCTTCAAGACGTGATCCACACCACCCACACACATTTTACACATGAAACAACACTTTCATTACGTCACCGAGACAGAACACAGAGCCTCAGATACTGGCAACAGTGGACTGACTGGACTGACTCCCCTGGTCTTGATAAATCTTTTGAACCTTATCTTTGATTTTTCCCACTCCTCATGCTGCTGATCTGCATTATGACGTCTGTATAGTTATCCAAGTTCAGATCTGCGGGGGAGGGGGGGCGCCCTCTTGCGGACACAGTATAGCACCCTATTGGGTGTCCGGGGGGAGGCGCCCTCCTTTCTTCTCTTCTCTTATCAGGAGCATAGGCTTTGCTATCCGCCCTGGCTTGCCGCGATAAGTTGTGGTTTACACATGATTCCCTGTAATGTCAGGCTCTTCATTTTTATTTTATTTTTTATTTTATTTTTTATTTTATTATTATTTATATATATATTTATATATATATATATATATATTTTTTTTTCTGTTTATTGCATTACTTACCCGGCTGTGTGTGCCGTGTCCCACTCGTTCCGCCAAATGTTGGATTGCTGTACCTTCTCGTACTACTGTCTTATTTGTTCTTGTATTTGTTGGTTCTTACATGGAGACAAACTTTTACTGTGTACATCTCTAATTGTATACCATGTAATTCATTCAATAAAAACCTATTGAGATAAAAAAATCAATTTAGGCCGCATCCCTCGCCCTTTTCATGATCAGCTCTTTTTCCTCGAAGTAGTGGACTCTACAAATGACGTCCCGAGGAACATCGGGGGATAGATTGCGGGGGCGCAATGCGCGGTGGACTCTATCCAACAACAGGGGATGATCCGCCGGCTTACCGAGCAGGCCGTTACATATTCCACGCACAGAGTGCACCAAGTCCCCGTCCCCAGTCACTTCAGGGAGCCCCCTGATACAAATATTGTTCCGGCGGTTCCTGTTCTCCTGGTCTTCGAGCTTGTATAACGCCATCCTGTGTGCTATCGCCAGCTGCCGGGTAGTGGTCTGCAGGTCTCTGATTGCAGCCGCGTGTCTGTCCAGGCGCAGCTCCGAGTCCTCCACCCGTTCCTGAACCTGCGCGAGGTCTGTGCATACTCCCGACACCTCCTTCTTGATCGTACGCTCTAGACCCAGGAGCATAGACGCCAGGTCTGCCATAGTGGGTAGGTTCGAGCCGCTCAGCGGGGTCGGTCGTGCAGATATACCTCTCCTGCCGTCCGAGCCGCCAGATGAAGCCGGGGATAGATCTCTTAGCACAGGCCGCAATCGGAGGGCGGAGCCAACCCCCGATCCACGAGGCGAGCGGCCTAGGCCATCTGAGTCGGGAAAGTCCTCCAACTCCGCTGCCAGGAATCGCCGGATTGAAGTGTTAGAGGTCCCCTTCTTAGGTACAGCCTTTCCCGTCTTCCGTCCCATGCTTGCCATAGAGATGTGGACCGGGATATAGCAATAAAAAGCAAGTTAAACGGTGCCGTCGTCGGAGCTCACACGAGACACGTCCTCACCGTCTCATGTCCAAGCCACGCCCCGCCCACTTGTATTTGATGTCACGTTGCGACAGGACCGATAAGAGAGGCTTCAGGGTCCTCCGTTTTTGAATGGTTGTGGGCGAAAGGTCAGCAAATACCTGGATGGTGTGACCCTGGAAAGTAAGCGGGTTTTGGCGTCTGCATATCACCTCCTCCTTCACCGAAAAAAAGTGTAGCTTAACCACAATGTCCCCGGGGGAACCATCCTTCCTCAGTGGTCCTAGGGTTCTGTGGGCATGGTCAATCTCCAATTTATGCTGGGGAATGTTAGGGAGAAGCTGTTTGACAAAGTCCTGGACCACAGAGAAAATGTCTTTGAATGATTCAGGGAGCCCCCTGATCCTAAAGTTCTCTCTCCTGGATCTGTTCTCCAAGTCGTCGATCCGCGACAGAGCAGTGTCCAATTGGTCCTGGAGGACTTGAATATGATCAGAGTTCTGCTGAGTTGTGGCAATTGTCTGGTCAAGCTTATTCTCTATGGATTCCATCCTGGATCCTATCATCTGGAAGTCCCTTCTAAGTTCTCCTGTTATTTTGGCTGCTGTTTGTGCAAGACCCCTGTCCAGCAGAAGCGACAGCTGTGTAAATAGATCAGTCATATATAATTTAGTGGATGTGTGGATCATCATATTCAAGCACCTCATCCCGTGTAAATATAAACATAGAAAGGAGGGAATGGGTACCTACGGACCCAGGGATTATAAATCGGTGCTGATAGGGATGTACTAAGACACAGGTAAAATACTAGAAAAGTTTGTATTAATACACAAAAGAAATATACATAGAAAGAGAAACCGTCAGAAGTCTTGAAATGAATCGAACTTCCACAAGTTGGGAAGAAGTTTCATGTAGTTTATCACTCGCTCGACATGTTTCGATCCGGAAGGAGCTTTTTCAAGAGCTTTTATAAACCAACTACAAGGTCTCTACAAAAAGACAAGCAAATATACAGATGGTCAATGGAATGAAAAAGGTAAGTATACCAAATAAATTCCAATACAGAAATAATTCCAATACAAAAATAATAATTGATTTAGATAGATATGCACAACAAAGCATATTTAATAAACAATATTTTTCATAATGAGGAAATTAAATAAATACAATCACAAATTTCAAAATGGGACCTATTAGAAAAGCAGAAACGGCGCAGGACTTACCTCAACAGGCACAAATACAGATTGAAAACCCCTCAACTCCTTGGGGCAGAACCACACAAATCGTGTCCAAAATGATGCAATAATGCTGACCACGAACCATACACTGAGAAAAAGCCCATAGTAATAATTAATTAATTAAATATTGGTGTTTGTGAGAACATAGCTACAAAACCCAAGAATAAAGAAAATATATATATATATAATAGGGTCTAGGGATCCTGTACCTTTAAGGATATGGGAAACGACACTTAGGATGAAAACACTTGCCAAACTAAATGGTTGAAGATGATTGCAGGATGAATCAATAAGGGATTTGTCTTGGGGTTCATAGTACTGGCTACATTTGCCTCAGAAATCAAGAAGAGATGGTGAAACCTCTATAGAGAAGGGATAGAGAAGGGATGTCTCAAATGCAAAGTTTGGGAGAAGCATAGACCAATACCATGATCAAAGAAAAAAGTCACTGATCCACAAGAGGGGATCGGTGCTTACCTTGAGATCGGGGCTGGAATAAAGAAGGAAAGAGTCCGAGGAGAGAGTCGCTGTGCTGCTAGGTATGGTACATCCAGTAGCACTGCAGGGAAGTTGTGCCTAAAGTTGCGGCTGTCATTGCCAGGCTTAAAATAGTGCGGTGCGGCTGACGTCGGCAAAGACGTAGCCGCAGCGGGGACATGTGACTAGCCGCGTCATTGAGACCCGTCAGGTTCGCAATTGGTGTATATCAAACTGGGGCGGTCTAATGGGCGGTGCAGAGGCATAGGGCAGAGCTCAAATAGTTCAAACCACGTCTATACATCCGGAGGCATAGAGCGCCATCTTGGATGTGGGAAAGGATCCCATACATGGCGGTATATTACATAACATGGTGTAATTGGCCAAATATGATAAACCTGAGAGCGAGGCGGGACATGTAAGGACTAGGAGAGTATCTAAAGAGGACAACAAGATAGGGGCTCATAATGACTATTATTCATTTGCGGAAAAAGTGGTAAAAGGTTGGTTTAATAGAATACAAAAATGTCATGATTAAATTATGAAAAAATATATATCTAAATTCGTTATATTGATCATAATGTAATAGGTCCTGGAGGAAAGACACATTGCGCCATCTGCTGTCCAAAGGGTGAAAATTGTTAAATCCATACAATAATAACATGTTAGTTCAAAGTTTAGAGCAGAATGTTCCTGGAGACATTATAGGAGATAACTATATTGTAGCCATCAAGGCTCAGTTACTTAGGAAAACAAAAGAATTTTAAATGAATAAAAAACTAAGAAAAATAAATTAAAACAAATGAAAAGAAAAGGAAAGTTGGGTAAACGGGAAGATGAATTAATGAATGAATGAAATGAAGAAAAATTTAAAAATATAATAAATAAAAAAAGTATAAGTGAATCCATGTCTCAAGGTTGTGGGAATGTTACAGAAAGGGTTTGAAGCTGAAGGCTTCATTCAAACCAGGACACTGTAACGCCGAGAGGGAATGGATCCACTTTGCTTCACGTTGGAGAAGGATCTTATCAAAATCCCCACCTCTGTCCCCTGGGGGGACATGTTCAAGAGCCCAAAATTTCAACTTGTGACTGTCGAAGTTATGATGTAGGCCAACGTGGAGGCTGATTGGACTTTCCATTTTTTTCTTTTTAATCAGACTTACATGGTCCCTTATACTGTGAAGGCACTATCTCAAAACAAACTTGGGAATTCCTTAACATCACATGCCCCCGCACACTGACCCTGTATGCTCTACCGAAAATACACAAGAATGTGGTAGATCCCCCGGGAAGACCTATTGTATCGGGGAATGGTTCCTTGACCGAACAAGCCAGTAAACTAGTTGATGACTATCTCTGGCCCCACGTCACCAACCTGGTATCATATCTCCAGGACACCAGGGACCTTCTCAAAGCAATCGAGGGCATCAGATGGGGCATGGTTGGTCTCCCTGGATGTGGAGGCCCTGTACAACTCCATCCCCCATTGGCAGGGAGTAAATGTGGTAATAAGCTTCATTTCGGGAGAAACCCAGATTCCCTCACCATATAATCAATTCATTCTTGATTTATTTTTTATTATTAAGATGATAAACTATGGCTAACTATTGTGGTAGTGCTTTTGAGGGTCTAATGGACCAGATACACAAATCTCAGAATAAATCAAGCGGTGGCCTCACCATGGACCGCTTCTTTTCAAGATTACAGCATATGCTTGAAAGAAAATCACGTTTATTTTGGAATAAATAGTATTTTTCCAAATATATAGAGGATAACATTACCCCGTGGGGACTAAGAGTACAAATTTTCCCAACATTACACAATGTCACCCCTGAATTTAAAGCAGATTGGGAATCTGGTCTACAGACCTGTTCCACCGGTATGATGAACCTTTTGTGCAGGCAATATACAGTAGATCTCAACTCTCTCGATAATGAAATCGAAAGACTGTATGACGAAAACACCAGCATTATTCAGGATGAACTTTTTGCGACCAGGGAAAGCACTCTCAAAACTGATTTGGAAAAATATGTTTCAAATCTATTAAAAAACAAAGAACAGAAATATGTCAGAGACAAATTAGCATATGACAATAATCAGGCATACAATTGGGGTGCCTCCGAAAGGGACCTCAGACGTAGAACCAACAAAACCAACAATTCCAATAAAACCCATAAGCTCCGTGAAATACCTACGGATGTCACGGATTCTGACTCCTCTCTTTCATCAACCTCGTCTGCTCAAGCACCAGAACAATTAAATACGATTAAGAACTATGACTTCTTCCACTCCAAACGAGGTAGAGGCAGCAACAAAGCAAGTTCACAGAGACAAACATCGTGAGCACCCATGAACACCAGAGCAGCAGCAGCTGCTAAAAACCTTCCCAAAGAAACCAGTGAACCAACAAGTCTAGGAACTGGTCCAATCGCTGCAGGCCTTGCCAAGGCCCCGGTGAATGGATCACAATCCAGCAACCCAAGCTCAGCTACCCAACACCAGGTTTTTCATTTGGGCCAGCCCCAATCACAACCGGTGCTAGACCCAAGGAATTAGACACAACCTTGAGGCATATACCAGACACCCCCACCAACAGTTTCGAGGTGATCAATCTATCCACTATTGATCTGTCACCAGACCAAATTTCTGTATTGCAATTTGGGCTAACATTCTGTCCCGTTCAAAGTATAGACAACTTTGAACTCATCAAAGATGTCAACCTTTTCTCCAGGCGACTAATGCTAAAAGTACTATTCGATAAACCCAAACCAGCCATACTTTCCACGGATTTAAACAACCCACTGTGGAAGGAAATGACAATCAGGGACATACAGGCCCTAGAGGAACTAACGGAACTATGGGATGAAGGGGGTATCACTGAGACAGATCTTCATGAAGCGGATCTCTTAGAGAATCCTCCTGACCCCAGTCAACCAATCACTCCCCATAAAGGAATGATTTCTCAACCTAAAGAATACAAAGCTGAATCAAAAATGTTCCCTACGCTTCAAGGCAATCCCAGCGTCTGGGCCTTCACAAACAGGGTGTCCAAAGAAATCACACAGACACGATGGTCAAATCCACCCCACTCCAATTTGACAGCAAATCAGAAGCAGGCATTAAAGACACAAAATGATGACACAATAGTCATCAAACCTTCGGATAAAGGGGGGAATGTAGTCATAATGGACAAGGCGGCATATGAATCAATGGTATTGAAAATCTTGAAAAACAAAAAATGGTTTCGCAAAGTTACAGAGACACACCTCAAGCTTACCATCACACGATACCAACATCTAATAGGACGCGCTTATCGTGAAGGCACTATCTCAAAACAAACTTGGGAATTCCTTAACATCACATGCCCCCGCACACCGACCCTGTATGCTCTACCGAAAATACACAAGAATGCGGTAGATCCCCCGGGAAGACCTATTGTATCGGGGAATGGTTCCTTGACCGAACAACCCAGCAAACTAGTTGATGACTATCTCAGGCCCCACGTTACCAACCTGGTATCATATCTCCAGGACACCAGGGACCTTCTCAAAGCCATCGAGGGCATCAATGTTCGAGATGGGGCATGGTTGGTCTCCCTGGATGTGGAGGCCCTGTACAACTCCATCCCCCATTCGCAGGGAGTAAATGTGGTAAAAAGCTTCATTTCGGGAGAAACCCAGATTCCCTCACCATATAATCAATTCATTCTTGATTTACTGGACTTTATTCTGTCAAATAACATATTTATGTTTTACAGCTTCCACTACCTCCAGGTGCAGGGCGTAGCAATGGGGACCAAGTGTGCCCCCACCTACGCCAACCTGTACCTGGGGGAGTGGGAGCTGAACCTATTCCATCGTGAAGACATGCAGATTTTCATGGACCACATACCCATCTGGAGAAGATTTATTGATGATATTTTTTTCATATGGTCAGGCACCTATTCCAACCTTTTGAAATTCATGTAGAAACTTAAAACTAATGAGTTCAATTTAAACTTTACCTTTGAAACCAGCCAAACAAGCCTAAACTTTCTTGATATCACAATTGTGGTTGATGAGAATGGCAATGTAAGCACTTCCCTCTTCCGCAAGCTCCTAGCAGGCAATTCACTCCTACATGCGGACAGCTCACACCCAAAATCTTTGAAAACAGGAATACCATATGGCCAATACTTACGGCTACGTCGTAATTGTAGTAACGGTTCAAACTTCGAAATTGAAGCCAAAGCTTTACAACAACGCTTTCGGGAACGTGGTTATGGCAATAAATGTCTAAAAAAGGCCTATGCACGGGCAAAGCAACATGATCGCAAATCGCTCTTGTACGATTACAAAACCAAAAAGGACAATCCGGGAGTACGGATAATCACGCGCTTTCTTGGGTCATCACCAACAACTAAGAGGGATCCTATACAAATATTGGCATCTCCTGTTAAGTGACGATATGGTTGCCAAACATCTGAAAAGTTACCCTGAAATAACCTTTAAGAGATCACAATCACTACGCGACAAGCTTGTTCACAGTCATCACCGTCCCATTATATTGTCCAAAAAGGGACCAACAGGCACTAGACCTTGCCATAACTGCCCCTTCTGTCCCTACATTTTCTCTGCCACCACAATGATGCTCCCAAATGGACGCATTCACAAATCATCACTATCAGTGACATGTCAATCAGTAGGAATTGTTTACATCATGTTATGTGATTGTGGCTCTTTTTATGTAGGCAAAACCAAACGTCCTTTTTATCACAGAATAAGGGACCATGTAAGTCTGATTAAAAAGAAAAAAATGGAAAGTCCAATCAGCCTCCACTTTGGCCTACATCATAACTTCGACAGTCACAAGTTGACATTTTGGGCTCTTGAACATGTCCCCCCAGGGGACAGAGGTGGGGATTTTGATAAGATCCTTCTCCAACGTGAAGCAAAGTGGATCCATTCCATAGATCAGTCGTTTGTGACAAGGAGTGTGCAGTGACGTCCACCATGACAGGCCTTTCAGCTGCCTGAGGGGAAGTAGGCCGCAAGGGAGAGTTCATGATGTCTGCCATGGTTTGCTCCAGCAGTGACTCTGTGGAGGCTGGGGAGTGAAAAAAAGAAAAGAAAGGAGGGCGCACCGACCTTGTGCATTACCACTTATACATTTTAATATACACAAAATAAAAAGCAATGGTCCTACTTACAAACATTCAGTAGTAAGCGCATTAAAAACAGCTGAACCTGGACCTCACGGCACCTGCCAGTCAGACCCTAAACACCAATGTGGCTGACGCGTTTCTGGGGCGTACCCCCTTCTTCAAAGCCTAGGTGGTCTGCGATAGACCACCTAGGCTTTGAAGAAGGGGGTACGCCCCAGAAACGCGTCAGCCACATTGGTGTTTAGGGTCTGACTGGCAGGTGCCGTGAGGTCCAGGTTCAGCTGTTTTTAATGCGCTTACTACTGAATGTTTGTAAGTAGGACCATTGCTTTTTATTTTGTGTATATTAAAATGTATAAGTGGTAATGCACAAGGTCGGTGCGCCCTCCTTTCTTTTCTTTTTTTCATTTTAGCCATATGAACACCCTTTGTTCTGTGGAGGGCTGCAAGACTTAAGACTTTGCCTTTATACCATACTGATACACCCAGTTTGGCGATACACCAGAGCGCAGGAGGATTTTTGTGGCTGGGGAGTGAGCCATGGTGGGTAGGGGGCCAGCCGGGGTCCCTGGTGTGAGCGGGCGGGCTACAGAGGCATACGAGGGCCTGGCGTCATAGGGCTCCCCCGTGTCTGTGAGGAAGGGCTGAGTGCCGCCCGCCATCTTGTGGTCGCGTGTCCCGCTTACCACCTCCAGCTGCGGTCCCAGGCTGCGTCTCGTCGGTCCCACCGACATACACGGGTGCTCCCGCTATTCCCCCACCGGACAGTGTTGGCGTGGTAGCCGGCCGGGACCCGATCCGCCCGCTAGATCCGTCGATCAGCCAAAACGGTGCGGAGCTCCAAGGCTAAGCTGCCATCCCGGAGCTGTCCGCGCATGCGCCTGAATCGGTGCATTTTTATAGCACTTTTCGCTGTAAAATGACAATGGTCCCAAAAAATTGTCTGATGTGTCCTCCATAATGTCGCAGTTATGAAAGAATATGCTGATCGCCACCATTAGTAGTAAAAAAAAAATATTAATAAAAATGCCATAAAACGATCCCCTATTTTGTAAACGCTATAAATTTTGCGCAAACCAATCGATAAACGCTTATTGCGATTTTTGTTTATCAAAAATAGGTAGAAGAATACATATCGGCCTAAACTGAGGGGATGTTTTTTTTGGGGGGGATATATTGGGGATATTTGGGGATATTTATTGTAGAAAAAAGTAAAAAAATATTGGCACTATTTATGTTTATAGCGCAAAAAATAAAAACCGCAGAGGTGATCAAATATCACCAAAAGAAAGCTCTATTTGTGGGGAAAAAAATGACGCCAATAACACGGCTGGGCACAATCACGTACCTGTACGTGTCTATTTAAGCCCAGTCTTGGGGTAGCGAGCACGGCGCCAACGCCGCACCCACGACCCAGTACGAAGCTCCGTGACCACGACTGCAGGACCCACGGACTGCGATCGGTCACCAGAGCTGAAGAACTTGGAGAGGTGTGTGTAAACACACCTTCCCTATTCTTTGTTGTGGCAGTGTCATTGATCGTCTATTCCCCGATATAGGGAAAGACGATTAATGATGCTACAAGTCCAGCCCTGCCCCCTACAGTTAGAAACATGTGAGGTCACACTAAACCCCTACAGCGCCCCCTAGTGGTTAACTCCTAAACTGCAATTGTCATTTTCACAGTAAACAATGCATTTTTATAGCACTTTTTGCAAAACTGTATCAAAATTGTCTGATGTGTCCGCCATAATGTCGCAGTCACGAAAAAAAAAACGCTGATCGCCGCCATTAGTAGTAAAAACAAATTATTAATAAAATTGCAATAAAACGATCCCCTTTTTTGTAAACACTATGTGCCAGATTCAGGTAGAGTTACGCCGGAGTATCAGTGATTCGCCAGCATAACTCACACTTTGAGCCGGCTTATCTGTTTTCTGTATGCAGAAAACAAGATACGCCGGGATTGAGTTCAGATACGAGCGGCGTAATTGTATTTCGTATCGGAACTGCAATTTTAAAATGGGCGCTCGGGGTGTTCCCGCTGATTTACGCCGAGAATATGTAAATCAGCAAGAGACGGCAATTCACGATCGTACGCGGGCCCGACGCAGTGACTTTCCGACGTTTCCGTAAGCGATACACGGCGTAAAGAAAAACATGCCCCCTAGGTGGAGTATCCTATGTTAAGTATGGCCGTTGTCATCGCGTCAAATTTAAAAAGTTTAGCGTCGTTTGCGTAAAACGTCCGTGAATGGGGATTGACGTCATTGACGTTCACTGACACAATTTGGAGCATGCGCACTGACAGTCGACGCATGCGCAGTACGTTCGCCGCGGGATTGCGCCTAGTTTAAATAATACATGCCCCATACCCGCCCAATTTGAATTCCGCCAGCTCATTTTCGCTACGCCGCCGCAACTTTAGGAGCAAGTGCTATGTGAATAACAGTACTTGCTCCGAAAGTTTCGGCGGAGTAACGTAAATGACAAACGTTACTCCATAATAAAAATACGCTCTCCTACCTGAATCTGGCCCTATAAATTTTGCGCAAACCAATCGATAAACGCTTGTTGCGATTTTTTACCAAAAATAGGTAGGAGAATACGTATCGGCCTAAACTGAGGGAACAACAAATGTATACATTTTTGGGGGAAATTTATTATAGCAAAAAGTAAAAAATATTGCATTGTTTATAGCACAAAAAATAAAAACTGCAGAGGTGATCAAATACCACCATAAGAAAGCTCTATTTGTAGGAAAAAAATTACGCCAATTTTTTTTGGGAGCCAATTGTCAGTTAAAACGACACAGTGCCGAATCGCAAAAAGGGGAAAGGTCCTTAACCTGCATAATGGTCCGGGTCTTAAGTCGTTAAACTCACCTGGGGTAACAGATGTGGGCAATAGAAAATCATACCTGAAAGCAGATAAAAAGGAGAAGTTCACTTAGGGCCAGATTCAGGTAGATGAGAGTATCTTTCCTCTGGAGTAACGCTTCTCATTTACGTTACTCTGAAGACCCTTTCAGCGCAAGTCCTGTAATTCACATAGCAGTTGCGCGTAAACTTGCGCCAGAGTAACGATAATGCGCTGGCGTAACCCGACGCAAGTGGAAGTGGGTGTGATCATATGTAAATGATGGGCGGAGCCCAGCGCAGAGGCTTACGTTCAGCGCATCATCCACGGAGCATGCGCAGTTGAGTGAGGCTCCACTCGCTCCCTTTGTGCGCATGCTCACAACTTCCGTCGGCACCACTTCACAGGAAACGTCAGCGCAATGCCATCCGTTGGGCGTTTAAATGCGCCCGTAGAAGCGCCATTTCGGCACTAAAGTATATCCTGCTCCCCCTCCCCGCAGTGATGTTACTTTTGTTCTGAGATGGCTGCTCCCGTTCCCCGCAAACACACAGGAGAAAGCTGAACTTTAATGGCCAGGAGCTGTCAGCCATCATCTCGGCTATGGAGACCTATGATGTCTTCCTCCATGGCTGTAAAATTTGACAGACAAGCATGGACAGAGGTGTTGTCCTGCAAGTTGGGGTGCTCAGCTAGCTCTTATCGTCGGTAACGCTGCTGTAGCTGCTCTCCTGCTGACCTGTGGCCATCTGGAGTAAAGATAAAGCAGCCTTTTGTAGAAATAACTTTGCACCGGACGGACGAGATACGCGCGGCGCATGTAGCCAGCGTATGGTGCTAATCCGTTCGTGAATTGGGAAAAATCCCTCATTTGCATATTTGCAGGGGAAATCAATGGGCGCGACTGATGCGCCCAGCGAAAATAAGCGCTGACGATACTCTGGCGTCGGAACGTTCCGCCGGTCGCAAATGACCCGTTATTGGGCGCATCTAGTTTGGTGGGTACGGGCACATAGAAACGACGGCGCATCATCACAGTTACGCGGCGCATATCCAAATACTCCAGCGCAAGTGTTCGTGAATCTGGCCCTTAGTCTTTGCATTGTGTGTCTGTGTGTGTCACACTAAGCATGGACAACAGAAAGAGGAGAAGAGAACTATCTGAGGACTTGAGAACCAAAATTGTGGAAAAATATCAACAATCTAAAGGTTACAAGTCCATCTCCAGAGATCTAGATTTGCTTTTGTCCACAGTGCACAACATTATCAAGAAGTTTGCAGCTCATGGCACTGTAGCTAATCTCTCTGGGCGTGGACGGAAGAGAAAAATTGATGAAAAGTTGCAACGCAGGATAGTCCGGATGGTGGATAAGCAGCCCCAAACATGTTCCAAAGAAATTCAAGCTGTCCTGCAGGCTCAGGGAGCATCAGTGTCGGCACAAACTATTTGTTAACCTTTAAATGAAATTAAACACTATGGCAAGAGACCCAGGAGGAACCCACTGCTGACATAGAGATATAAAAAAGCAAGACTACAGTTTGCCAAAATGTACTTGAGTAACCCAAAATCCTTCTGGGAAAACGCCTTGTGGACAGATGAGACCAAGATAGAGCTTTTTGGTAAAGCACATCATTCTACTGTTCATTATTCTACTGTTTACCAAAAAGGAATGAGGCCTACAAAGAAAAGAACAGAGTATCTACAGTGAAATATGGTGGAGGTTCAATGATGTTTTGGGGTTGTTTTGCTGCCTCTGGCACTGGGTGCCTTGAATGTGTGCAAGGCATCATGAAATCTGAGGATTACCAAAGTATTTTGGTTCACACTGTAGAGCCCGGTGTCAGAAAGCTGGGTTTGCATCCGAAATCTTGAGTCTTCCAGCAGGACAATGACCCCAAACATACATCAAAAAGCACCCAAAAATGGATGGCAACAAAGCGCTGGAGAGTTCTAAAGTGGCCAGCAATGAGTCCAGATCTAAATCCCATCGAACACCTGTGGAGAGATCTTAAAATTGCTGTTGGGAAAAAGCGCCCTTCCAAAAGGAGAGACCTGGAGCAGTTTGCAAAGGAAGAGTAGTCCAAAATCCTGGGTGAGAGGTCTAAGAAGCTTACTGATGGTTATAGGAAGTGACTGATTTCAGTTATTTTTTTCCAAAGGGTGTGCAACCAAATATTAAAGAGGGGGTTCACCCTTAAAACCACTTTAATTTTCGTCCTACCGCGGGGTATGGCGCCGCTATATAGCATCCCGCCTTCCGAAAACAGACGACTAGCACTTTTTTTTTTTGGAGCTATACGGCGCCTGAGCACAGACCTAGGAGCTGACTGCGCAGACGCCGTATATAGCCGCATCATGCCCTCCGAAAAAAGCCGAAATAGGACTCGGCTGTATACGGCGCCTGCGCAGTCAGCTCCTGGGTCTGTGCGCAGGCGCCGAGAACAGCCGAGTGCTAGTCGGCTGTTTTCGGAAGGCGTGACGCTGTATAGCGGCGCCATACCCTGCGGTAGGATGAAAATTAAATTATCTATTAAGAGGTAAGTACACCTATAAAAAAAAAAAAAGACAGCATACTGGCGCTGACGCCAGTATGCTGGATGGGATGGGAGAAAGTGGTTTTAAGGGTGAACCCCCTCTTTAAGTTAAGGGTGCCAAGAATTTTGACCAGCCCATTTTTGGAGCTTTGTGTGACATTATGTCCAATTTGCTTTTTTTTCCTCCCGTTTTTGTGTTTTGTTTCAATACACACAAAATGAATAAACATGTGTATAGCAAAACATGTGTTACTGCAATACTTTTCTGTGAGAAATACTTGATTTTCTGGAAAAAAATTGGGGTTGCCAACAATTTTGGCCATGACTGTATATTATGTTTAGGGGTTCTGAGTAATTTTCGAGCAAAAAAAATATATGATTTTACATGTAGAAGAGAAATGGCGTGGGCTGGAAGTGGTTAAAATTCCTGGAATGTACATAAGTCACCTACAAGGGAATGATTTTTATTTCCTCAACAAAAGTGGAGTTACTCTTTAAGGCAGGGGTGCCCAACCAGTGGCCCGGGGGCCACATGTGGCCCGCAGAGGCCTCTGATGTGGCCCGCGACCTCCTGCTCTGGGATTAAATAGAATTGAATACTGTTATTAAAGGTCAGTTTATTACTAAAATCACAGGCCCAGATTCACGTACATCTGCGCATTATTGGACCGGCGTAGCGCACCACCTTTACGTTAGACTTGCGCAATTTTGCTGCGTAATCACCCTATTCTCGTAGCTTTTGCGCAGAAAATTGCGCATGCGTAACGTTATTTCAGAGGCGAATACAAATTGGGAAGGACGTGGGCATGTTACATTGAAGTGAGCCGTGACCCCATGCAAATGAAGGGCAGGCCGGCTCGCGCATGCACGCTTGAAGGAGACCATGGTCAGCTCCGCTGTGCGCATGCTCACAACTCGGGAGCGGCGCAATCAGTGAAATTGGAAATGGACTAGGGCAACTTTGTGAACTACGCAAACAGCATAAATAGACAGACACAAATGCACTTCCTTTGCAAAAGTACATCCCTTTGTATCCCTTCCTATACAGCAAGGTGCTTTTGTTTATTAGCGTTTGTTTATTTGTTTGTGACGTGTCTTTGAGATATTTAGGGACTGTTTTGCAGAGTGATTTTTGTCTTTTATGTGTTTTCTTTGTTGTTATTTTGTTTAAATTATATTTTTGCTGGGGCATTTTTTATTTTTGCTGGTCATTTATTTTATTTTTTTGGTTCTGTTTGTGTATAATTTTGGAATGTGGGGGTGATATTCCTGCGGGAAAAGGGGTGTCACCCTCATTTGTGGTGGAGAAGGGTTCCCCAGGACCAGGGAGAAGTGATCCCCAGGTCTGTGTGAATGATGTATGAATGTACAGTGACATAATTGGAGCCGCGGCATGGCGTTGCTGCTCACAAGTCCTGCATGGTGGGCTTGTGCCAATCCAATGTGATGAGGATGTGGGGTGTGTGTGCTAGGGACCACAGTCGTGTGCATGCATGCATTCTCATTGTGCCATGATTAATGTGTGTGTTTAACGTGCAAAGATGCATATGTGAGCTGGCATGAGATGGGGTCATGAGATGGGGTCCCAGTGCATATGCAGAGTCACCTTGAAGGGAAAAGACAGGAGGATGTTAGTAGTGCATGTGCCCCTTGTGATGTGTGCATCATGGGGGGGGACAGTCATGCCTGCCACCCATGTCACTCACCAACCAGCCAGCTGTCCCCATACATGTTCTGTTCGAAATCTGTGGGGATGGGGCTCTGATTGTATATGTAGCTGTCATGGGTGTCATGGGTAGTGCCATGTGTTGGGCTGCTGATGTCCTCCTGCAAGGTTGTGGTAATTCCATGATGGCATGAGGGGTGAATCTGAAGATGCGAGACACCTCAGAATCACTCATGCCAAAGATGTCTATGCATGTGTGATATATCAAGTGAAGAGTGAGGGGCTTGTATCAGATAAGAATATTGTATTAGATTAGATTAAATTGTAAAGTTTATATAAGCAAATAAAAAAATAAAAAAACATCTCCCGTGCCCTCCTTAGTGCCCTCCTCAGTGCCCTCATCCTTCTTTGTTCATCTAAAGTCAGTAGTATAGCTATGCGCGACGATGCCCCTGGCATGTTGGCATACAGATTGTTGGGCAACACGTGTGACTGCTGAGCTCCTCACTAACAGTGTTGCTTTATCTAACAAGTAGACTTTTTTTCTCTTTTTAGACCAGCTTTTATATGGTCTTATTTTAGACGGGACATTTTGCTGTTGCGCACACTGCGTAGCCTGCGCTGCCCTAACGTTCTTTGGTGGATCCCCGTAAGTCCCTCATTAGAATATTTGACTAGCAAATCAATGGTATGTCTAGCGCAGTTTTGCGCGGACGGATGCGCCTGTCTAACGAAATTATGACGGACAAAAAAAAGTAGATTTCTTGCGTATCTCGTTTTGGGGATGTCGTGCATCGAAACGCACGCGCACATTTAGACCTACGCACGCGCATCTCCTGTTGCGCAGGCGTAATTGCTCTGTGAATCTGGGCCACAGTGTATAAATGGGCATATGTGTTCTGCAGTGGTTACTGGGCTGCTTTCAAACTGATGCGCAGGTACAGAGTAGTGAACCTGCGGGTTACCTACACTGAGCCATAGACTTCTATTATCTGCGAGTTTGGTGAGTGTTCTGAAAGTGCACCAAACCTGCAGAATATAATAGAAGTCTAAGTGCAGCTAACCTGCAGGAAAGCCACCACTGAACCCGAGGTGCGGGTAAACAGTGCATCAGTGTGAAAGCAGCCTTAGGCCCCTTTCACATGGTCAGTCTGACCCAATCAGACCCTCCATTCACCTCCAATACCCTGTACACATGAGCGGAAATTCCGACCAGCAAAAGTCCGATGTAAGCTTTTTATCGGAATTTCCGCCAGCAAAAGTTTGATAGCAGGTTCTCAGTTTTTCCAACGGAACACATTCCGATTGTCTGTATGTAATTCCGACGGGGGGGAAAAATAAGCATGCTCGGAAACAATTCGACAATGCTTCGGAGCATGCAAACTTTTTCTCGCCTTGTTGCAGTGTTGTACGTCACCGCGTTCTTAACGCTCAAAAGTTCAGAGAACTTTAGTGTGACCGTGTGTATGCAAGCCAAGCTTGAGCGGAATTCCGTCAGAAAAAACATCCAACTTTTTTCCGACGGAAATTCCGCTCATGTGTACAGGGCATAAGGCAGATGTAAATGGACTTGTGTCTGTTTACAAATGCCTACCTCCAATCCACTAAAAAAAATAAAGACTTGAGTGGGCTCTATAGAGTAGAGTGGGCTGCTGTCCACCCGCTCCGCTCTTTGTGGCCCACGACCGTTACCAAGTCACTTAAGTGGCCCTCGCTCTTCAAAAGGTTGGGCACCCCTGCTTTAAGGGATCCATTGCTGACATATGAGATGCCTAGACAGGCATTGGGGCCTACCTGAGCTTGAACTTTAGTACTTTGTGAGTCACCAACCTGGACCAGGTATACAGCCACTGGGGTCAAAACTCATCTGCATACTTATTCTGCATCAGTGAAATAAAGTATTGAAGCTATTAAATTGGTTATATAGCCTGTCACGGAAGGTCCCTGCATCCGGACCGAATGCTTCCGTCAGATACTGCTTCCCATAGTCTGGACATAGATACTGGATATTAGCTGCCTTGAAACACACAACGAGACGACACTTGTATGTGTGCTAAGTATGGAATGCTTTAATGGTACACTCTGCTGGTTTATATCTAGTTACAAGCTTGTGAGTAATCAAAGGAACAATGGAACTCTCCGCCCCCTCCTTACACAGGTAAACCTCCTCCAAGGTAGACACTTTGGCACCAGTCTAAAGAAGCCACATTCCTTTATCAATAGAATTCAATTAACCTTTAGAACAGCCCTCAAAATTTACACTCGCCTGCTCGCAAAATGCGAGTACATTTTGAGGGCAGGCGAGTGTGGGCTGCCTGGGAGCAGGGGGGGGGAGCAAGGAGAGGAGAGTCCCTGCTGCCGCTGCTGTTTCCGCCATTGCTGCCGCCATCTGGTCCCCTCCACACTATTGTATCCAACCTTTTCTGGGTAGGAGAGAAGCCCCCGCGGTTTGAACAATGCGGCGGCTTCTCTCCTACCCAGAAAAGGTTGGATACAATAGTGGTGTGGGGAGACTCTGGATGCTGCAATTGTGTGGAGGGGGGGACGGACGGACTCTGGCTGCTGCTATAGTGTGGAGGGGACGGACGGACAGACTCTGGCTGCTGCTATAGTGTGGAGGGGGGGGGGGGGACGGACTCTGGCTGCTGCTATAGTGTGGAGGGGGGGGGACGGACGGACGGACTCTGCCTGCTGCTATAGTGTGGAGGGACGGACGGATGGACTCTGGCTGCTGCTATAGTGTGGAGGGGGGACTCTGGCTGATGCTATAGTGTGGAAGGGGGGGGACTCTGGCTGATGCTATAGTGTGGAAGGGGGGGCGGACTCTGGCTGCTGCTATAGTGTGGAGGGTGCGGACTCTGGCTGCTGCTATAGTGTGGAGGGGGGGGAACTCTGGCTGCTGCTATAGTGTGGAGGGGGGGGACTCTGGCTGCTGCTATAGTGTGGAGGAGGGGGGACTCTGGCTGCTGCTATAGTGTGGAGGGGGGGGACTCTGGCTGCTTCTATAGTGTGGAGGGGGGACTCTGACTGCTGCTATAGTGTGGAGGAGGGGGGACTCTGGCTGCTGCTATAGTGTGGAGGGGGGGGGACTCTGACTGCAGCTATAGTGTGGAGGGGGGGGGACTCTGACTGCAGCTATAGTGTGGAGGGGGGGACTCTGGCTGCTGCTATAGTGTGGAGGGGGGGACTCTGGCTGCTGCTATAGTGTGGAGGGGGGACTCTGGCTGCTGCTATAGTGTGGAGGGGGACTCTGGCTGCTGCTATAGTGTGGAGGGGGGGACTCTGGCTGCTGCTATAGTGTGGAGGAGGCGGGACTCTGGCTGCTGCTATAGTGTGGAAGGGGGGACTCTGGCTGCTGCTATAGTGTGCAGGGGGGGGGGGACTCTGGCTGCTGCTATAGTGTGGAAGGGGGGGGACTCTGGCTGCTGCTATAGTGTGGAGGGGGGCAGACTCTGGCTGCTGCTATAGTGTGGAGGGGGGGACTCTGGCTGCTGCTATAGTGTGGAGGGGGGGACTCTGGCTGCTGCTAAAGTGTGGAGGGGGAAACGGAAGGACTCTGGCTGCTGCTATAGTGTGGAGGGGGGGGGACTCTGGCTGCTGCTATAGTGTGGAGGGGGGGCGGACTCTGGCTGCTGCTATAGTGTGGAGGGGGGGACTCTGGCTGCTGCTATAGTGTGGAGGGGGGGACTCTGGCTGCTTCTATAGTGTAGAGGGGGGGGACTCTGGCTGCTGCTATAGTGTGGAGGAGGGGGGACTCTGGCTGCTGCTATAGTGTGGAGGAGGGGGGACTCTGGCTGCTTCTATAGTGTGGAGGGGGGACTCTGACTGCTGCTATAGTGTGGAGGAGGGGGGACTCTGGCTGCTGTTATTGTGTGGAGGGGGGGACTCTGGCTGCTGCTATAGTGTGGAGGGGGGGGGGACTCTGACTGCTGCTATAGTGTTGAGGGGGGGACTCTGGCTGCTTCTATAGTGTGGAGGGGGGACTCTGACTGCTGCTATAGTGTGGAGGAGGGGGGACTCTGGCTGCTGTTATTGTGTGGAGGGGGGGACTCTGGCTGCTGCTATAGTGTGGAGGGGGGGGGGGACTCTGGCTGCTGCTATAGTGTTGAGGGGGGGGACTCTGGCTGCTGCTATAGTGTTGAGGGGGGGACTCTGGCTGCTGCTATAGTGTGGAGGGGGGGACTCTGGCTGCTGCTATAGTGTGGAGGAGGGGGGACTCTGGCTGCTGCTATAGTGTGGAGGAGGCGGGACTCTGGCTGCTGCTATAGTGTGGAAGGGGGGATTCTGGCTGCTATAGTGTGCAGGGGGGGGACTCTGGCTGATGCTATAGGGTGGAAGGGGGGGGCGGACTCTGGCTGATGCTATAGTGTGGAAGGGGGGAGGACTCTGGCTGCTGCTATAGTGTGGAGGGGGCAGACTCTGGCTGCTGCTATAGTGTGGAGGGGGGGGGACTCTGGCTGCTGCTAAAGTGTGGAGGGGGAAACGGACGGACTCTGGCTGCTGCTATAGTGTGGAGGGGGGGGGACTCTGGCTGCTGCTATAGTGTGGAGGGGGGCGGACTCTGGCTGCTGCTATAGTGTGGAGGGGGGACTCTGGCTGCTGCTATAGTGTGGAGGGGGGGACTCTGGCTGCTGCTATAGTGTGGAGGAGGGGGACTCTGGCTGCTGCTATAGTGTGGAGGGGGGGGGACTCTGGCTGCTGCTATAGTGTGGAGGGGGGGGACTCTGGCTGCTTCTATAGTGTAGAGGGGGTGACTCTGACTGCTGCTATAGTGTGGAGGAGGTGGGACTCTGGCTGCTGCTATAGTGTGAAGGGGGGACTCTGGCTGCTGCTATAGTGTGGAGGGGGGACTCTGGCTGCTGCTATAGTGTGGAAGGAGGGGGGGACTCTGGCTGCTGCTATAGTGTGGAGGGGGGGGACCCCCTGGCTGCAATAGTGTGGGGGACCCCCTGGCTGCAATAGTGTGGGGGGGACTCTGGCTGCAATAGTGTGGGGGGACTCTGGCTGCAATAGTGTGGGGGGGACTCTGGCTGCAATAGTGTGGGGGGGACTCTGGCTGCAATAGTGTGGGGGGGGACTCTGGCTGCAATAGTGTGGGGGGGGGGACTCTGGCTGCAATAGTGTGGGGGGGGGACTCTGGCTGCAATAGTGTGGGGGGGGGGACTCTGGCTGCAATAGTGTGGGGGGGGGACTCTGGCTGCAATAGTGTGGGGGGGGGGGACTCTGGCTGCAATAGTGTGGGGGGGGGGACTCTGGCTGCAATAGTGTGGGGGGGGGACTCTGGCTGCAATAGTGTGGGGGGGGGGACTCTGGCTGCAATAGTGTGGGGGGGGGACTCTGGCTGCAATAGTGTGGGGGGGGGGACTCTGGCTGCAATAGTGTGGGGGGGGACTCTGGCTGCAATAGTGTGGGGGGGGGGACTCTGGCTGCAATAGTGTGGGGGGGGGGACTCTGGCTGCAATAGTGTGGGGGGGGGGACTCTGGCTGCAATAGTGTGGGGGGGGGACTCTGGCTGCAATAGTGTGGGGGGGGGACTCTGGCTGCAATAGTGTGGGGGGGGGGACTCTGGCTGCAATAGTGTGGGGGGGGACTCTGGCTGCAATAGTGTGGGGGGGGACTCTGGCTGCAATAGTGTGGGGGGGACTCTGGCTGCAATAGTGTGGGGGGGGGACTCTGGCTGCAATAGTGTGGGGGGGAACTCTGGCTGCAATAGTGTGGGGGGGAACTCTGGCTGCAATAGTGTGGGGGGGAATCTGGCTGCAATAATGTGGGGGGGGGACTCTGGCTGCAATAGTGTGGGGGGGATTCTGGCTGCAAAGTGGGGGACATTGTGATGCCCTGGGGACACATGCTGCATTGGTAAACATGGGCAGGCTGTATTTTTGGGCATGGATGAAGTTGTTGTTAATATTTATTTGTATAGGTTAATTCTGCATAAAACATTTACCGTATTTTTCGGACTATAAGACGCACTTTTTTCCTCCAAAAATCTGGAGGAAAATGTCCCTGCGTCTTATGGAACGAATATACATTAGGCCACGCCCCCCACCACTGCCGGTCCTGCCCCCCCGCGGCCGAACGTCATGAGAAGTAAGTGAGGGGCACAGAAATAAGTTCCTGTCTGTGTAAATCCCATCACCTGCTCCTCTCCTCCCTCCTCCGTTTGCAGCTCCGTCCTCTTCTCTCTGTCACTGTGTGCAAGACAGTGCAGCTGATGGCTCGTGAAGTGTAGCTGTCCTACATGAAGAGGATCCAATCAGCACAGTGCTCTATCCAACTCCACCTCCAGCAAGCCTGCAGCCTGTCACGACTGAGAAGCTTCACACATCCCTTCTCTCACCCCTCCCTCCTTGCTTGTGTGTTCCGTCTGTGAAGGAGGTGGGCGGGAAGATTAAAAAGAAGCAGCAGACAAACATGGATATACTACTGAATAAGCCAGAGAGCACCCAAGAGACTGTGAGTGTGTGCACTTCTCACCAACACCCTCTATTCTCTCTCTCTTCCTAACCCAGCTCAGCATAAAGAACATCTTTTAGAAAATCAGCCTTTGCAGGGATAATGAAGTTGTCTCTCATTTCCAGGAGCACATATTCAGGGACAATCTCTCCTTCCTTTTTTGTGCATGTTTCCAACCTTTTTCAGCACAGTTCTACCTTGAAATCATTTGAAACAATGCATTTCTCTGTGCTGTGCAGAGCTATACAGAGTACACTGATCAATGATTTGTAATTTCTCTTCCTGCAGGCAGCCAGTAAATACCTTTGCAGCAAAGTGCACTTTTTTTTACTTAAATTAAATGGCAATTCATTATTCATTAATGGCACAGGTCAGGCTGCATTTCATGGGCACTGGTAAAAATTTTGGTACACCATTTGGTTCTGAATTTTTTTTTCTTGTTTTCCTTCTCCAAAACCTAGGTGCGTCTTATGGTTAGGTGCGTCTTATGGTGCGAAAAATACGGTAAGTGTCATTTAAATTTCATGAGATTTATGAGGGCGTGTCTAGGGGCGGGGTTATGGCATGGCATGGTAGGGGTTGGGCCGGGGAAACTGGTGGCGAGTACACCTTGAGGCCTGGCTAGTAGCTCAGGACTTGAAATTTTAAGCCCTGCTTTAGAATAATACTCAATCACAGATAATCTGACCATAATTGACATGCTAATTCAATACACCTGACAGGCGACTGCTAACTTGTAGTACAATACACAAAAGAGAGTCAATTAGCTGGAGAAGAGGGCATTAGCATTTAGCAGTATGAAAGAGTCACTCTACAATTAACCCTTTGCTCAGAATTAACAAACTTAAAATAGGCCTACAGATATCTCAGAATATAATGTGGATAATCCATACCTAATAATTAGGGCTGTACAAATTAACTTTTAATTAATCGATTAATCTTTAATTTTTTTGATCAATCAAAATCTTTTTGATCGATTAAAATTCTTTCGATTGGTACTCACCTCTCCACCAGCTTCTGGGCCTTCGGGGAGTTCCGTCGGAGATCCGGTGGTGTCACGGACACCGTCAGGGCTTGCTGTGTCCATCTGAAGGGCCCCTTTGCTGTGCCTTCATATCTGCATGCCGGCTGGACATTACTATCTGCCACACACAAGGGCTGTTACACTTCCCTCTATCACTTCCCTCTATCACCCTGGGATTATACAGCTATCCACAGGGAGTTGTGATAGTTCCCTTCACGGGACATCTACATGCCGATGCACTGATGTTAACCTCTCATCTGGATTCAGCAGTGGTATCGTTGTACACATTTTTATACCAGTATCATACTTGGCTACATGTTTTTATGACTGCTTTTGCTTCCGTTTGGTATTACTCGCACCATTTTTACAGTTTATGTAGCTACATCGATTTTTATCTCCAGTGCAATATTTATTTGGTTACCTATTTGAAGACTATAAAAGTTTTAATACTATTCCCATCGAGCGCTGCATTTGTGTGTTCTTTGTATCCTGCTATCCATTTTTACAGTTGTTGGTAGCTGCACTGGGAATCAGCCTGCAAGGAGATCAGCTAAAAGTAGTTGGATCTGTATGTGTGTTATAATTAATCGAAATTATTCAATTAATCGATTGAAAAAAAAACGACTAATCGAACACAAAAATGTTGATCAGTAACAGCCCTACTAATAATCCTATCTCAGGTAGTCCAAGATATCATTCTTCCATTCATCCTATGGCCCTAGTGGTCATAGGATGATTTTAGACATAGGAGAATCTGAGTCTGTCAAATAGCCAGACCACATTTTTAGGAGAAGAGAATATGTCAGTCTTTACATTTCTCTCGGTATGGTGTTTTCTTGTATGACTAGTCATCTCAAATGAGTTATGAGAGTGATACGGTTAGCCCATGATGAGTTTAGTTATGTGTACTGAGAAATATCTCCCTGGGCAAAGTAGAACAGCTGAAGGAGAGAAATGTTGATATTCCATGGAAGCCAAAATATTCATTCAATTCAGGGATGCGGATTGTCATGCTTTGGTACTGTACCCTTAACTCTTGGACCTTAGGTACCGAAATAATATATACATACAGCACTTTATTAATTCTATAAGCATGTATTGGCAGTGACGATAAGAAGAGAAAAGAATCAACTGATGGTTTCCTGCCCAGCCAATTGAGCCGCCTTTCACTGGAGCTACCTGTAGTCCCATCTCCACCTCAAATTCTGCTCTGTTGGAAGGACCAGTGTACATCTTATGAAGAAACTAGATAATGGGCATTTCTTTCTGTGGATAGAATATGACACAACTCTAAATCTGGATGAATATTTAATGCAAAACCAAGCAAATCCGCTAAAATTCATGTCATGGGGTAGCAGAGCTAGGGTCATGAGATATGTTGGTTGGAGTCCCACATGCTCCCATGTTATGTTCAGTCCAAATACATCAATCGGCTTGCCTTTTGATTTTTGAATATTGGAAACTTTGTTTATATTAGAACAGAAATGTAGGAAGGTATTAATTCATTAATATCTGGTGAGCCAGACATACCAAAGTATTTAGGTTAGTCATTTCAGGTGGTTGTTTGATAGCTAGATAACACAGCTATCATATTAGTAATGTCTAAGTTTTATAAAAATTTGTATATACTGTATTATGTATCAAAATGCATCAAAATGGAGGAATATTAAATCTGAGAAACTTGCAATTCCTTTCAGATTCAGTGGTAGCATTGACCTGTGAAGTTATACCATCTTCCTAGTGGGGCAGCAGATATAAAATGTCCCTCCCTATCACACATCCCCCCAAAAATTGTAAACATGCCACAACTAAAAAAGTAGGTGAAGTACTTGGGTGCCATCATGGAGGAGTTCTGAAATAGGAACTACAAGTAATAACTGCAACATGCCACAAAAGAAAATGTAATACATTGTACATACACTGCTATCAGTGTATGCAGTCACCTGCTGTCTCTATATTCAGCTGCACACACTGGGGTTGATTTACTAAAGGCAAATAGACTGTGTACTTTGCAAGTGCAGTTGCACTCTGCTAGGACTTTTGCTCCAGAGCTTAGTAAATGAGGGGAAGCTCTGCTGACTTCCATCATCCAATCATGTGCAAGCAAAAATGCTGTTTTTACTGAGCTCTGGAGCAGGTGCCCTTGCAGAGGGCAACTTCACCTGCAAAGTGCACAGTCAGTTTCCTTTAGTAAATCCACCCACTGTATAACTAGACAAGACAACACTATCTGTTGGCAATGTTTAGCAGGCAGCTGTTCATTTTTCAAAGTCAAAAATCACTTTAACTTGTCTAGGTTTTGGTAGAGGCTTTCGGCCAATTTCCTCCACACCATAAGCAATGGCAAAATAAACCTTATGCCGCGTACACACGGTCGTTTTTTGCGATGAAAAAAAACGTTGTTTTTTAAAACGTCATTTAAATTGATCGCGTGTGGGCAAAACGTCGTTTTTTGTCTTAAAAAAAACGACCAAAAAAAAATTCCAACATGCTTGAATTTTTTGTGTCGTTTTTCAAAACGTTGTTTTTTGTTTCACAAAAAGTCACTGTGTGTAGCAAAAACGTTGTTTAAAACGACGTTTTTCAAACCACGCATGCCCAGAAGCTAGTTATGAAGCGAGCTTCAATAGAAAAGAGTGGTGAACGTAACCTCGCTTTTTGTGAAAAAAACGATGGTGTGTATGCAACATCGTCTTTGAAAAGTGACGTTTCAAAAACGTAGTTTTTTACTGCACAGAAAACGTCGTTTTTTTTCATCACAAAAAATAATCGTGTGTACGCGGCATTAGATCTAGGTTTCAAAAAGTGACATTTGGACAAAAAATGTTGATGTTTTCCTAATGTACAGTACAGGGTGACAGAAGACATGATCCTTGATAGTGTGGGCATGCACAATATTGTACAGTATGTTTCAGCTTGAAATGTATTCAATAAAACAATAGTTGTAGCTTTCTAACCATTAAAAGGTAACTTTAGAGAAATACAGGGGCTTCTGTTCCCAAACTTCAGAAAATTCTTGTTTGCATTACTGAAAACTCCTGAGATTGTACACCCCATCAACACCCATCATACCACAAGAACATACCTTAAATATAAAATCAACACAACAAGGATTGTGGAGAAGTTTAGGCCGCGGCCCCTTTATTGGGTTTAAAACAATTTTAATTATGAAATTAACTTTAACCTTTAATACCAAACAGAATCGCTGTTAACCATTAACAGACCAACATGCTTAGTCACTTAGGCCGCGTACACACGATCAAATCTATCTGCTGGAAACGGTCTGCCAGGACCGTTTCAGTAGACAAATTTGATCGTGTGTACGGGCGGACAGAGAGATTTTGCCAGCAGACAGATTTTAAAGCATGCTTTAAAATCTGTCTGCTGGGAATCCGTTCGTCCGATATGTCTGCTGGTTAGTACGCTAACCAGCAGACATATCTGCCCGCACATGCGTCGAATGGATTTGACGCATGCGTGGAAGTGTTTTACTTCCTGGTGCGGTGACGTGGCGGCGTCAACGTCATCGCCACGTCACCGCACTGTCTGCCGGCGGGGATTTTGGTTTGATCGTGTGTACAGCAATCAATCCAAAACAGCCCAGCAGACAAATATGTCAGACCGATTTGAACAGATTTATTTGGTCGTGTGTACGCGGCCTAAGACTCAAGCAGCAAAATCTTATACCAACCAAATACCAGTTTACCAACCACTGTCCACCCACAAAGTGGGTGACATTACCCAAAAAGATAGATCTTCAATATCAAACAAAACTGTTGGTAACCAATAACAAATCAACTTGCTTAGTCACTACGACGCAATATTTTATATAAAACAAGTAACAGCGTACAACCACTGTCCATCCACAAAGTGGGCGACACTACCCACATAAAGGGGGACCGCGACAAGGGGAATTATAGGGGAGGGGGGGTGGGAGAGCAGGTCAAAAGATCCAGAAGAAAAGCTGAGAAGAATCCAGAGGTGAATCCAGCTGAGAGACCTGAGGAAAATGCTGACTCCTCCAAGTGACAGGAGAGGATATAAGTAAAAGGTTACACTCATTGGCTAGATGTTTCCCGCCAAAGGATTTGTCACCAATCCAGTGCTCTGCAGCTGAGATGAATCTTTCTAACAGCAGCAGGCAGCTTGTCACCTGAAACACAAAACAGAAAGAACCAGCAAAGCAGCCATAGGGAGACATGCACTTATCAATTATCATAGCCCTCTATCAAGAGTAAAATGTATTCATTAAACAAATGGGTGTTAGGGGGCGATAATCCCATGGGGCCACTTCTCTATTTTATTCTTTCGTGGCCCTTACATTCTCCAAGAATGCTGCCAGACAGGTCACATGAGATGCCTCCTCTCACCTGCAAGAATCAGTTGACTAAGATAGGCTTCCAGAAACCAGTAGTTTCAGAAATTTAAAAGATGACTATCAAAACAAATAATACATGAAATATTTAGTGAGAGATTTTTGGAGATGGTAATTCCTGTTTTCCCATAATCCTCCACCAGGAATGTTCACATGAGAAAATAAACAAGATGTTACCGGGATGGGACTATGGTTTGTAGCGACTTCTTTCCAAATGACTGGTTCTTAGTGGAGAGGAAGTTAGTGCAGTTGCAGATACTGTATGCAGATGGTTTTGTCCTGGAGATAATGTAAAGCTTTGTACACATGATCGGACTTCAAACAAACTTTCCCTTGGATTTTTGTCCGAAAGGAATTGTCCGGTCACCAGTGTTGTAACGATACAACTTTTGAGGTTAACGAGTAATCTACCAGATTACTCTTCCCCTCTCGGCAACGCCGCTCCCATTACTGGGGCGGCGTTACTGTAATTACTTACCTCTTGTGTCATCAGCAGCCGTCAGCCATCCATTATCAAAAGCCGCGCCTCCTCCTCAGGCTGTTCGGTGATTGGCGGAACAGTAATTTTCCCAGCAGTGCCTCTGTTTAATGTCCAGCCTATCACGGATGCCTTCTCATCCTCAGCCTCAGCCTCGGACGATGAGAAGGCATCCGTGCTAGGCTGAACACCAAAAAGAGGCTCTGCTGGGAAAATTAGTGTTCAGCCTATCACGGAACAGCCTGAGGAGGAGGCGCGGCTTTCAAATAATGGAAGCCGACGTCTGACATGTGGAGAACAGGAGAAGGTATGGAGATCGTCGTCGAGGCATTTTACAGGCACAATGAGACATGTATGATGGCACAGTGCCTCACTGTGCCATCATACATGCCTCATGCCTCACTGTGCCTGTAACATGCCTCATGCCTCACTGTGCCTGTAACATGCCTCATGCCTCACTGTTCCTGCAACATGTCTCATGGTCATGCCTCACTGTGCCTGTAACATGCCTCATGCCTCACTGTGCCTGTAACATGCCTCATGCCTCACTGTGCCTGTAACATGCTTCATGCCTCATGCCTTACTGTGCCTGTAACATGTCTCATGGTCATGCCTCACTGTGCCTGTAACATGTTTCATGCCTCACTGTGCCTGTAACATGCCTCATGCCTCACTGTTCCTGTAACATGCCTCATGCCTCACTGTGCCTGTAACATGCCTCATGCCTCACTGTGCCTGTAACACACCTCACTGTGCCATTATACATGCCTCATGCCTCACTGTGCCATTATACATGCCTCATGCCTCACTGTGCCATCATACATGCCTCATGCCTCACTGTGCCATCATACATGCCTCATGCCTCACTGTGCCATCATACATGCCTCACATGCCTCACTGTGCCTGTAACATGCCTCATGCATCAAAAAAAAAGTCAGTTACTTTGCTGAGTAACTAATTACTTTGCCAATGTAGTAACTGAGTCACTAACTCAATTAGTTTTTCGGACAAGTAATTTGCAACTGTAAAGATTTGTGGTTTTGGAAAGAAAATGGACTTTATAGGCACCAGTCATAAACATAAAATGAGTTTTTATTGATACAATGTTAGGACGTGGCACTGCAATACTTTAGGTCACCCATAGTCCATCCTATGGTTTGTGCACCTTGAACCTCGTTTTCAATCCTAATTTGTAACTGTAACTAATTACTTTTTTAAAGGACGATGAGCAACACTGCCGGTCACACCTATAGCATACACACGCTCAAACTTTTTCGGCAACAAACACGAAGTAGTGACGTTGCAACGTACTGACGAGAGTTTAAAAGAGGAAGTTCAATTCTCCGGCATCACCCTTTGGGCTCCTTCTGCTAATCGAGAGTTAGTAGGTTTCGTCTGTGTGCATTCAGTTTGTGCAATTTTGTTTGTTTCTGAACGTCCGTTCGTCAAGCAGACATGTTGCACAATGGGGTTGTGCTAACTTGACAAGGGGGGAGAAGTACAGGACAGCTGTACCGAAAAAAAAAAAATAGTAGTAGAGTAGTAGGGACCGCTACTTGTCTCGGCCCCCCTGATCGGTATAGGGTGGGATAGCAATGGGGGATCTAAGTGATTCAGCGTTTAGTTGGGAAGAAAGATTTATAGTAATCCGTAGTCTTAAAGTGTGTCCAACAGGCCCAAATCAATGTGAACAAGAAGAGGTTTGATGAAGTTTGATGTTCCCCAGGAACAACTTGAACATTTAAAGTACCATTTAATGGCTGGATATTCCTTAGGCTCTAACTCCATTTTAGCATGGATTTTGACTGGATTGCAAGAGTTTATTCTGGTCCTGCTAAAATAAATCTTCCACACTTTCTTTTAAATGTTTATTGTTACTGTCTTTCTGCTCTGTAAAAAGTAGGGGTTATATTGTTTGACAACCCTTAGGACATTTCATGTAGGATTCAAGCTTCTAAAAGTTCCTGGAGATGGGGGGGCGTGGCTTGGAGCGTGAGCCGGATGGACGCGTGAGTGCGGAGCTCCGAGGAATCGGGAACACTAGCGGCTATTAGCAGCCCTTCTAAGGCACCCTTCCCTGACTGAGAGGAAGACACAACCCCGAGGCTCTCACCGACATGCCCGGGAAGCGAAACTCGGATCGCAAACCCCAGCGGCTGATGGACTTTTTCGCGCCGCACGGCAAAGCCGCCACCCAAAATGGCGCCGGGGCCTGCTCGTCACCACACGCTTCCTCACGGAGAAAATCTTCATCCAAAAGGTAATCGACCCCTCTCCCCGGCCAGCATGTCATCAGGGCCCCCTATTCCGTCATCCTGCAGCCCGGCCAAAACGAGACCTCGGTTAGAGGGAGATAGGCCTAACCAGGACGCGAGCACAGATGGCAGTCAGGCCTCAGATTCAGGTGATGACACGAGGGATCTCCCGGAGTCAATAGTGTCTTACCCCACACAAAACCAGCCAGTGCTGGATACAGTCCTGAAGGACATGTTAATATCCCTTAGGAGTACCTTACAGTCAGACATGGCCACCTGCATGCACCGCCTTGGCAGGGATATACAGGAGGTAGGGAAGAGGGTGGATCACATTGAATCTAAAATGGAGGAGTATGCTGCAACCATCAATGATCTAGTTGATGCAAATGAAGATAATATGTCCGAGGCTGAATGGTTAAAGCAAAACTGGCTGATTTAGAAGACAGATCTAGAAGAAACAACCTGAAGGTCAGGGGGATCCCTGAGTCGGTGTTGCAGCCTGACTTGTGCCTGTACGCTGCGGACATGTTTAAAGCCCTTGTACCCGGTCTCACAGATTTAGATGTCACGATCGACAGAATACACCGCCTCCCTAAACCGTCTTATCTGTCTGACCAGGTCCCCCGGGATGTACTGCTAAGGTTACATTTCTTTCATGTCAAGGAAAATCTCATGTCAGTGATGAGGAAGAGAGAATCTATCCCTCACCAGTATTAATCCTTACAATTTTATGCAGACCTGTCCCAATATACTCTAATGAAGAGAAAAAATTTAAACACTGTGACTAAACTCTTGCGTAACCACAAGGTCATATACCGCTGGGGATATCCGACGAAGCTAACTGTCACAAAAGACAATCGCAATTATACTATTACTTCTCTGAAAAAGGGCCTGGATCTCCTCAAAGGGTGGGGCATTCTACCTGACCCGGCTGATGGTGCTGCGGTGAACAACACACCCCAGAGGGTTGATCAAGATTGGAAATCAGTCACTGCTAGGAATGCCAAATCCCACAAGTAGCTAACACGAAGTGGGCTGTTTTGACTTTTTTACTTTGGTTCCCCTTCCCTGAACCACCTCAGTTCATCTGAACTTTCCCCCCCGTTATATGTTGCAGCATATGGCTGCCTCTGAAGGAACTATTCCTTTCTTTCAAATGATTTTTATTAAATTTTCAGACAACATACACATGCCGTTGTACAATATCGGTATATACAGTACTAATAACAAGTCGGCACCGAGTAGGGTCATTAACAAAATAACATAAAAGGGAACAGAAAACAAAAGAACAATTAGTCGACAGATTAGGACCAGTTCGCTAAGGCTAAGCCTGTAAACTTTAAGTAGTGCGAGCCTAGCATCCTACGTCTCAAATGTGGACGCGTCAGCCCTTAAGACCGGTAAAGAACAGGCATTAATACATAAACCTCTACTGTATCAGGGTTAAGTGGGTCTGCAAAAAGCATTCCTACGGTTGGAACACAGGGTACTAACAGCATCATCTACAATCCTATAAGAGTTTTAAAGTAGAGTAACATAGGGAAAACAAAAGAAAAAAAAAGAAAAAGAAAAAGGATAAAAGAAAAAACGTCATAACCAGAGATGAGTCACAAATCACAAAAAGCAAGTATTAATGCGAATTCCAGTACTTAGCATATATCCTTGGCCAACCGTTCAAGTTGTCAGGCAATTCACAAGGTGGCACCTAACCCAGGGGGTTGAATTTGGATAGCCATGGATCCCACCTGATATTAAATAAATGTAGTGTTCGGAATTGAATGGCGAAGTGCTTTTCATACGAATATTGAACATTGACCCTGCGGACAACTTCAGATATATCCGGGACACTATTGGATTTCCATTTAGAGGTGATCGTTAGTCTCGCGGCTATCAAGACATGAGTAACTATAGTTCTGAACTTTTTGGGGACAATGTCAATCGTCAGGGAGAGAAGAGCTAGTTGGGGGGAAGGTGTCATTGCAGCCCCAGTAACAGAAGACAGTAGTTTGAAAACGTCGCCCCAGAAGTTGCGTACCCCCAAGCAGTCCCAGAGGATGTGGTACAAGTTCCCCCTTGACCCACACTGTCGCCAGCAGAAACTGGAGTCCAGCCTAAAGATCATAGACAGTCTCACTGGAGTAAGATATGATCTGTGAAGTATTTTTAATGCGAGATCCCAATGGTTAGTGCAGTGGGAGTACCTGAAACATGAGCTAATAGCTGCTTTCCATTCCACTTGGGTGAAAGTAGATCCTAGATCTCTCTCCCAATTGGACATGGTAGAGATTTTGGAGAATTTATCACGTTGCTGGAGTAGTGCGTAAAACCATGATAGCCCCTTGGGTCTATCATAGCTTGACAACAAATAACTCCATGCTCCGCTGTGGACATCGTATGTGCAGTTAGGGTGTTTAGATCTAAAGTGGAGTATTTGCGCTTTAGCATATGCATGTGAGGAGGGTTTCCTGCGGAGCAAGTCTCCCCATGACTGGATACCCTCCTCCAGCCATAAATGAATATTAAGATGTGGGATTAGAAATTCATAAATTTTAATATTAGTGATTTCCTGGTGTAATTTAGAAACAGAGTCTGTGACCATGTGCAAAGATTCCCAGACCGAAAGAGTCGTCGCAATGGAGGGCATTGAGGGGGGTGTAAACTCTATACCGGTCAGTTTGGCGAGTAGTAATGATGGAAGGTCCCTATTTTGTACTGCAGCCTTTTCGATCTGAACCAGAGTTTCTCAGACTCCGGTTCAAACCATGCTTTCATCTGGTCCAGAACAGCGGCTTTGTGATAAAAGCGAATGTTTGGAAAGCTTACACCTCCATTGGATCTATGTCGTTGGATAGAGGAGAAGGTAACTCTAGGTAGTTTGCCTTTCCAGATGAATTGCCTGAACAGCTTGTCAATCGAATTAAAGAAAATATTCGGTAAACAGATGGGAATAGTCCTGAAATAATAAATCAACTTAGGCAAGAGCAACATTTTCAGCGATGCTATCCTCCCCAACCAGGACAGTTCATATGAAGAGATATGTTGTAAATCAGCTTTAACAACGAAGTCAGAGCAGAATAATTAATTTCATACATAGAAGATACCGGTGATGTCAATCTAATACCCAGGTAGGGGATGGACTTGGATACCCATTGGAATGGATATTTTTCCTTTAGTAAAGAGATTTGATGTTTGTTGATATTGATGGGCAGTAAACACGACTTAGTGATATTGAGTTTATAGTAGGACACTTCACTATACTTCTGGAGGATTGTCCTAAGTCTATTGAGGGATGTAAACGGGTTGGATAATGTTAGCACTACATCATCTGCAAACAGCCCTAACTTATGGGATTGGTGAGCCACCTGTATTCCAGTAATAGCATCATCCGCTCTAATTGCCTCGGCCAGGGGTTCCATCAACAAGGTAAATATTATGGGTGATAAAGGGCACCCCTGGCGCGTGCCATTAGTAATAAAAAATTTGTCAGATAGAGCGTTAGAGGTAAACACCCTCGCAGACGGAGCTGAGTATAAAGCTAGGACCGCAGATAGGATCGTCCCCTGAAGGCCAAACTTTTGAAGGGTCGCACAGAGATAACCCCAATGGACCCTATCAAAGGCCTTTTCGGCGTCAAGGGCTAACACTACTGAAGGTATTTTCTTGGTTTCAACTGTGTGGAAAAGGTTTAGTAGCCTCCTAGTACCATCAGGGGCCTGTCTGCCCTGCACAAACCCTACCTGATCTGCCTTGACCAGTCTAGGAGTAACCTTGGCCAATCTATTGGCCAAGATTTTGGCATAGATCTTCAGGTCCGTATTCAATAAAGAGATGGGCCTGAAGTTCTGAGGGGAGTCGGTGATTTACCCGGTTTAGGCAAAGTAATGATTGTAGCCTGCAGCATTTCCTCTGGAAAAGCAGCTGCAGTCGCAGCATTGTTGAAAAGTAGACATAGGTAGGGAACTAGTGCATCTGAGAATGTCTTATAATATTCCGATGAGAAGCCATCGGACCCAGGGGATTTATTATTAGGTAGGGTTTGAATTGTGTCAATAATTTCTTTGGCCGAGATGGGGGAATTAAGTAGAATTAGGTCTTCCTCAGCCAAGGAGGGGAGGGAGACCGAATCTAAAAATGCAGCAATAGAGGGAGCCGTAGGCTGGGGCGTAGAGTCATCCTCCTTCAAATTATATAAGTCATTGTAGTACTTCATGAATGCATTAGCTATTTTGTCAGGATGATGCTCTACTATACCTGTATGGGGGTCTTTAATGGAAGAGAGATTGGATCTTCTCTGTCTTTTGGAGAGATAGTTGGCTAGCATTTTACCTGCCTTGTTACTCTGAGCATAAAATTTAGCTTTAGTGCGCCGAAGTAAATTTTGATGGTCAGAGAGTAGTAATAAGCGTACCTTTTGCCTACAGTTAAACAAGTCCTGTTCAAGAATGGGGGAAGGATTCTGTTTGTGGGAATCTTCTTGTTTCGCTAATTCCTTAAGCAAGTTACTTAACGTTTCCCCCTTATTCTTCTTACGTCTTGCCGCTGCTTGAATGAGCAGCCCTCTGCAGAAAGCTTTATGGGAGCACCAAAGCGTATTTATATTAACATCACCGGTATTATTTAGGTCAAAGAATTCGAGGAGTTGCTCATTAACTTTGGAAGAAGTGACTGGGTCTGCTAAAATTCCAAGGTTATTTCTCCATAGATAGGCCTGCGGAGCAGAGCCCCGACCCCCAATCTGAATGGAGATCGGAGCGTGGTCCGACCAGGTGATAGAGTGGATTTCAGCAGACTCAGTCCTCTGGAGCAGTTTGAAATCAGTCAAAAAAAAATCAATTCTAGAATACACCCTGTGGGGAGAGGAATAGTAAGTAAAGTCTCTTTCTGATGAGTGTAGACATCTCCATGGGTCATATAGACCTCTTTCCAGTAGAATAGATTGAAGTTCCTGCCTGTTAGCAGGATTGTTCCCTGAGCAGTCCATGTGTCTATTGACCACAGAGTTAAAGTCCCCACACAGAAGAAGAGAACCTCTCTTAACCTTGTCCACTTTTTTAAGAAGAGACTTTAAAAAAGAGCATTGCCCCTTGTTAGGGGAATAGAGATTCACCAGAGTGTAGGTACTTCCATTCAGGTCACAAATTAGAATAATATATCTGCCATTCGTATCTTTGATACACTCATGTAGATGAAATGCAACTGAATGTCTAATGGCTATAAATACACCTCTCTTTTTCACTGGGGCCGGAGCATTGAAAACATGGGAAATGCTTTATGAGAGCACCTCGGTGGATTGGTAGCCATAAAGTGAGTCTCTTGCGCACAGAGAATCTCTCCTTTTAGTTTGTTGACTTCTCTCCACATTGCGGACCTCTTGAAAGGACTATTCAATCCGTGAACATTTATAGAAACAATAGATAATGCCATCAATCGGGGGGAGAAGGGGCGTGCTGTGCTCAAAAAAGGGCTGACATGATAATTAAGCAATAATAGAATGTTACCTTTAGGTGGCGGCAGAGGATCAAAAATATGCCTCCAGTTTAATGTTGAATAGAATGACATGGGAGTTGTAGCCCTTCCAGCTGCAGGTGTAGAGGTATTATCTGTGAGTTCTTCAGGTATGACGTGGAGAAAAAAATGAAGTAAAAAGAACAACAAAAAGTAAAAAAGACAGAACCAGAACATGAAAACGGAACAGTAGAACCAATCACAAAGTGCGAAGAAATTTCGCATAGTTACAACACAGGGGGTAACGAACTCCTTGTGAGCCTAATTAAACTTTTTCTAAAGCCCAATGCAGTAGGACTTGTAAGCAGCCATGGCTAAATGACCGTGGAACACATCAGGTAGCAGACCATTCAGGGGATAGTCTAGCAGGTGTTTGCTTAGGTCTCAGGTCATGATCATCCTTCGGTAGCAGATCCCACCGTTTAGCTAAGGCGAGGCCTTCTTCCAAACTTCTGATAACAAAGGTGCGATTCTCCCTGATGATCAGCAGCTTGGTAGGGAACCCCCATGAGTAGGGAATCTTGTGGTTTTGAAAAAGCTTGGTAATGGAGGACAGCTTCCTTCGGGCCTGCATGGTGTGCTGTGATAGGTCTGCGTATATAGAGATATCTGAGTAGGGAGCTGGCAAGGGGTGATTTTTTCTTGCAAATCTCATTAGCTCGTCTTTGATGTGGAAGAAGTGAATACGAGCAATCACATCTCTAGGTACAGTGTCAGGGAGGAATTTGGGTTTAGGAAGGCGGTGTGCTCTGTCCACAATAACCTCTCGCTCGGGGGCCTCAGGCAACATGGCGGCTATGAAACGCTGCACATATCTTCTCAATTCCTCTGGGGGTATAGATTCCTCAACCCCCCTTATTTTAACGTTATTGCGCCTGGACCTGTCCTCGAGATCTGCGATCTTATCTCTCATGTCTTGCATATCCCCTTCTGCATCATTATGAGCATCAACCAATTCGTTATGTGCAACAGCAAAATCCCCATTTTCTCCTCTACATGGCAGACTCTGTCCCCAATAGAGGTAACCTCAGATTTAATCTGTGCAATACAGTGCATCATATCCCTGTGCAGGGATCCCCTCAACGTTACTAGCATGTCCTTCATCACAGTGTCACTTAATGGCAGACCTGAGGTAGGGAATTCATTGATTTGTTCTACGAATGACCTAGTGCTGTCTTGCGAGTCATTAGGATCATCCTGCTCACCTGCATAAGTGTGGTTGGTGGAGCGTTTTTGCGAGGACTTCTGCGGGCTGGATATGGGAGATTGGCCTGGGGTAGAGCCTCCGCTGTTTGCCCGGGATGTTGTCGCATCTTGTGCGTTATTCGATCCAGCAGGCCCCCCGCTCCGCGGTGAACCACGCCGCAAGGCCGAGGCTCCGGCGCCATCTTGAGGCCCTGGTGTGCTCGACGGAGGGTAGAAGTCCGTGAGCTTCCGAGGCTTCTGTTCGTTTTTCCTCTTCCCCATCGCGGCACAGTGAGTGTAGGGGTCACTGGCTGTCTGCTGCGAGTCTTCAGGGCTTGAGAAGTCGCTGTTAGCCGCTTAGTTCAGGCTCAGTGAACGGAGCTCTCTCTTCACACGACCGTCTGCATCGGCTGCCGGCCACGCCCCCCGGAACTATTCCTTTCAACTGGATGCCACGTGCATTGAAGTGGCGATGTTTGCTACCTTTTCCTTTTTTCTTTTATTTTGTTGCCGCTGTGTTTTTTGTACCTTTTCTTGCTACTTCTTTCAGTTACCCCATTGACTTACTTGCTGGATGTCAACCTCTACAACAACAACTCCTCAACCCACGTGACTCGGACCACTGCTACTGCAACAACACACAGAGCCATGATGATGCTACTGCTAACACCTGTGAGTACAGCCTTTCCAAATATATTGTGACTCTCTGTGGGCAGCCTATCCACATAATTACATTTCCTGATCTCCAAGCTGTGATCCACCCGATGAGCTATCCTACTCTTACATGACCCATGCCACTTAATGTTTTATCTATGAACGTTAAAGGGCTCAACCACCCTGTTAAAAGGAAATAGTTATGGAAAGAAGCGCTCACACGAAGATGTGATGTTGTGTGTGCTCAGGAGACACATTTTTGCGCTAAAGACCCACCAAGATGCTCACATGCCGCATTCCCCCACATATTCACGGACAACGCCGAAACCAAGACTATGGGGGTTTTGATTGCTGTTCGCGACTCTGTAGCTTTCACTCTCCACGAGCTCATCAGTGACCCCAAAGGGAGATTCCTCATCCTATTGTGTGACCTAGACTCCACCGCATACACTATAGTTAATGCCTACTCCCCTAACAAGAGACAGGTGCACTTTTTCAACCAACTAACGAAGAAAGTCCTCTCAGTACAAAAGGGGATGCTCATTATGTGCGGTGACTTTAACATTACCCCAGACCCACAGATAGACTCCACCACTAAGTCCACTCGCCATCTTCCAACGTTGTCTCCATCAATCCACAAATTTGGCTTATATGATGCTTGGCGTTGTTTCCATGCTGAAGAAAGAGACTTCACGTTTTTCTCCCCACCTCATGATGTGTACACAAGAATAGACTTGTTCCTAGTGGACCACAGAGTTTTACTTCAAGTAGAATCAGTGACTATTAATGACATAACTTGGAGTGATCATGCCTCAGTTGTATTATCTATTGCCAACTCTCTCGCAAGCCGAATCCGGTTTGGAGACTTAACACTTTTCTTTTACAGGACCAAGAGGTAAAGGACAGGATTGACACTCAACTGTCTAGGTTCTTTGGTGATAATGTTGGGTCGGTAGAGAGCCCTTTTACAGTCTGGAACGCCCACAAGGCGTTTATTAGAGGCATTTTTATTCAAGTGGGTGCGAGACACAGGAGGCAGAGGCAGCGGTACCTTGACGACTTGCTAGGCCAAATATCTGACTTAGAAAATAAAAACAAGCTTAACCCTTCCCGCAAATTATCCCAACAACTAACTAAACTAAGATACGATCTTAGGTTAAGTTTGCTAGATAACTTTGAACGCGCCTCTAAGAGACTCAAGATGAACTACTACGCTACTGGAAATAAAGCAGGTAAATTACTGTCGCGGACTCTCAAGAGCCATAGATACAAGCTTAAAGTCCCCTTTGTCTTCCACCCCAAAACTGGGCAGAAGGTATTTCACCCCCAGCACATTGCTGACGCGTTCAGCTACTATTATAGCACTTTGTACAACCTTAAAGATGACCCTGCCACTACCCAACCGACTGCTGAGCTTATTAACCAATTTCTTCAACAGCTTCGTATCCCCCAGCTGTCGGACGCCCAACTCCACTCGTTGAACCTTCCGTTCACTGAATGTGAAGTATCTAATGTTATTGATTCCCTCCCGATCAATAAATCCCCCGGACCGGACGGTTTTAGTAGCGAATACTATAAGAAGTTTAAATCCATATTGCCTCCCTATTTATTACAGTTGTTTGGGTCCGCTGCTGCTTCTGCCTCCTTCCCCCTGGAGATGTTGGAAGCCCTAATTGTGGCATTGCCTAAGTCGGGAAAGGAGCCCACCACTCCCTCCCACTTCAGGCCGATATCATTGCTAAATATAGACCTCAAAATGTATGCCAAATTGATTGCTCTGCGCCTGGTGGATATTATGCCTACGCTGATCCATCCGGACCAAGCGGGTTTTACCAAAAACAGGCAGACCTCTGATGCCACTCGGCGTTTGATCAACGTTATTCACCTGGCGAAAGTTCAGCAAAGGCCTTCTCTGCTCCTATCTTTGGATGCAGAGAAGGCCTTTGATAGGATCCATTGGGTATACCTGACTAGGACATTGGAATCCTTCGATTTTTCTGGGCACATTTTATCCGCAATTTTAGCCTTGTATTCTAGTCCATTCGCTAGAGTATACATATCTGGCAGCCTTTCGGCACCATTCGATATTACCAATGGCACACGGCAGGGGTGCCCCCTATCCCCGCTAATATTCAACCTTTTGATAGAACCATTGGCCATCTGTGTGAGGTCCCATCCAGGGATAAAGGGATTTAGGGTTGCTGGGGAGGAGCATTCCATCAGTTTATTTGCTGACGATATCATTATGGTAATGACAGATGTGATATCTTCCTAAGTAAATGATAGCAAGTCCTATGTCCTGGGTCTGGGGTTGCCAGAGCCTGTATGCGCAGAGATTAAAGATTAAAGATCGATATCCATATATGTGGAGTGCAGGATGCATTAAATACCTAGGGATCCAGCTAACAAGTGTTACAGACCGCTTAGTTGAAGCTAATTACAACTCCTTCTTGGTTTCCCTCCCTTCCAGACTTAGAGAACTAGCTTGGACCGAATCAACATGGTCTGGCCGCCTGGCAGCCTTTAAGATGATACTGCTACCGCAATTCATCTATTTATTCCAGAACCTACCTGTTCCCGTTCCGGATAGGTTCTTCAATATAGCCCAATCCCAAGTTAATAAATTCCTTTGGAAAGGGCGGAAGGGCTCGGTGTGCCTTTCAAAAATTGGTCAAATCTAAAGCGGCGGGAGGGGTGGGTCATGTACTCCTCAAGGATTACTATCTAGCTGCAGTCCTGGCCCAATTAAGGTATTGGTTCTCAACCACACTCATTTCTGGATGGAAAAAGCTGGAAACCTTCTAGGGTCGTGGCCTTGACCTCCCTACCTTACTACTGGCTAGCACCCATCTGCCCAAATTACCTCCAAATCTATCCCCCACTTTGCATGCCACTATTGTGGCTTGGAAAAGATTCCTAAAGGAACCTCTAGCTGATGATACCACTAAAATGATCCCACTTCCCATAGCAGGCCTACAATTACTTATTCCTAATCTAAACGTTAAACACTGGGAATCTAAAGGTATTATCAATGTTACTGACATCCAAGTTGGCCTGGCAATCAAAACGTTCAGATTTCTCCAGATAGAATATGGTTTAGAACTGAAGGACCACTACACGGTCACCCAAATTACTCATCTTTTGAAGACTTTTGGTGAGACTTCGGTCTCCGTCCATTGAAAGTATTCCTATACCTTACTGGCCCTACTACCTCCATTAGGGGCATATCCCTATTGTATGGCCTACTCAATCAGAAAACAACACTAATTAAAACCCCATCTATGAGATCTTGGGAATGGGACTTGGGCACTCAATACTCTATACCACAATGGAAAGCTGCTATATCTTCAGTGTACAAGGCGACTAGGTGCGCCAACTTGTGGGAACTGTATCAAAAGGTCATGCTGAGGTGGTACTTAACTCCCACACGTTTGGCTGTATTCCAGGCCCAGACCTCTCCCTTGTGTTGGAGGTCGTGTGGCCAGAGGGGTTCACTACTGCACATACTGGGGAGCTGTCCTAAGCTGAAGAAATATTGGAGTGACATTTTTGGTCTCATCAGCTCGGTCACAGCCTCCCGGTGTTCTCCTCAACTTGGTCTAGCTATCCTATCTCTGGGTATAGATGCGTTCCCACAGTCACATAGGCGTATAGTTTCTCACGTTCTATTAAGCGCAAGACTTGAATTGGTGAGGAGATGGAGGAGCGAGGAGATCCCTTCTCTAAACGAGGTGGTTAGATCCACGAACCTTCATATTACTTATGAAACTATGTTTGAGGCTTCCCAAAATCTATCTAAGACTAACTCCCAGACCTGGAAACCCTGGGTAGACTGGCACAGGAGAAACAGGGTTTAGACTAAACACCCCGGTCCTGGTTTGGTTCTGTTTACTGAGGCACATCCAGCTTACTCCTATTCCTTTTCTTTTACCCTCTCTCCACACTCTTTCCTCTCTGACTCTTTCTACTTTCCTTCTTTGCTCCCTTTTTCTCCTAGTCCCCCTCTTGTTTTCCAACAATTTCGCAGAATTAAGTGCATATAGGTAATGACAGTGAGGTCATGGATAGTTGTAGTAAGGAACAAGTGAGATAGTACAGACGGAGCGGGGATGGGGGCCCTGCGCTGTCGCGCGCAGTGTGTTCCCGTTGGGGCGTGCCGGTGCGGAGCTTTTCGCCGCCGCTGTAGGTTTAGATATCTGCCTGGACTCGGAGGAGTTTCAGGGTGATGTAAGAATGCACAAGTCTCCTCTTTGTGACTTCACAAGACACTAATGTATATTTTATGCTTGTTAAACATGTTCATACTTCTATGCTCCAATGCATTGCACTAAGAGTATGTTTCTCTATGTTTCTTTATATGGTTATATTCTATGTTTCTTTTTATACTAATAAAAATTATTGAAAGTTAAAAGTTCCTGGAGATGGGGAAGGAGAATCTGTTGCTGTGATAGAAGAACCTATCTGAAAGGGAAGATTACTGAAGGTTTCCTGGATGTTTGCTGATAAGAAAAAAAACATGCTCTTCCCATTTCAAAGTGATGCTACAAGATTACAGTGCAATTGTCTGTGTAGATCTGCTTGACTACTCTCTATATAAGATACTTGGGAGTCTAAAATCCTCAACCACATCTTCAAACAAAACATTGACATTAACACACTGGACAACAAACCACTGCTATGGACTGACCACAATGCCATCAAATTCAAAATAACCACCAACACCATTTGCCAAAAACCATCACTCTCAACAACAACACACTGGACAAGATCACGGAAGAAACTACACTCACAACTCTTCAAAATCACACTATAAAACCAAATAGCGATGCTAACTCAAAACTACTCAACTGAAGACACACTCAACTCCCTTAACACAGCACTATTACAGACTGTAGACACAGTGCCGCCAATAAGCAGAGCACCCACCCCCAAAAACAATTTGGGCTGGTTCAACGACTCTTACATTACTGAAACAAGGACGCAGAAGAGCTGAAGGAGCCTGGAGAAGGAATTCAACAACGGAAAACCGCACAAACTATAAATCACTCACCACAAAATACCATAAAGCCATCTTCATAGCAAAAAAGGAACACTTCTCCAACACCATCTCAAAAGCCATAAACTGCCCCCACAAACTCCTAAAACTAATCGCCCAGACTATGAATCCTACTGGTCTAGAGCCTCCAGCAAACAAAACACAAGCATTTTGCAATGAGCTATCAGATTTTTTCATTGATACATGCAGAACATAACAAGCACTTGGCCAGAGCAAGAAGACAAAAAAAACATACAAATATACTACAATCACCAAGATTTACTGTTGTCCCAATCACCATCGACACCACCAAAACCATCATCAGAAGCCTATGAGACAGCACATCACCAAACAACATTATTCCCACAAAACTTTTGAAAGAATGTCCCAACATCTTGGCACCCACCATAACACACCTCGTAAACCAATCATTCAAAGAAGGAATCTTTCCAATCTCCTTCAAGCAAGGCAAAATCAAACCCCTCCTAAAGAAGCCCAACCTTGACACCAAAGACCCAAACTACCGCAGACCTCTCACAAGCCTTAACACCATCTCCAAAATTATTGAGAAAGCAAGTAGTACAACAGCTACCACCCCATTTGGACACCCACAAACTCTTGGACCCACTACATTCTGGTTTCCACCGTGGCCACGGGACAGAAATTGAACTTCTCAAAATCTGGGATGACACCCTCAAAGCAGCAGATAAAGCAGAATCGTCTCTTCTGGTGCTGCTGGACCATAGCGCAGCTTTCGACATAGTAGACCACAAAACCCTGCACACTCGTCTCGCAGAAGTAGCCGGAGTCGCAGACTCAGATCTACTCTGCTTCGTATCCTTCCTAGAGAACCAATCCCAGAAAGTGAAACTAGGAGTTTTCACTTCAGAAGCACGTAAAACTACATGCAGAGTCCCTCAAGGATCACCCCTGTCGTCTGTGCTCTTCAACATCTACCTCCGTCCACTCCTCAAATCATCAGCAACCAGGACCTGCTCTATCACTTCTACGTTGATGACACCCAACTTTACCTATGCATCACCAACAAAAAAGACCAATACCATGCACTGGAAAACTGCCTCTCATTGATTGACGATTGGACGATGAAGAGCTCCCTTGAACTTAATGGATCCAAAATGAACTCCTCTTCCTCCATGCAAACCCTAGCACAACATTCACACCACCCACCATCCTTGGACAAACCATTACTCCCAGCAATAAAGCCAAAAGCCTCAGAGTCATCTTTGACTCAGACATGACAATGGATGCACAAAAAGAATCAGTAGTCAGCAGATCTCACCACCTTCTTCACCTGTTGCATAGGCTCATCCACTTCATCCCAGAAGAAGACGCAGCAGCAGTAGTTGGAACAATCATCAATTCCTGACTCGACTATGCAAACTCCCTCTACCTAGGACTTAATACCAAATACCAAATTTCACGTCTACAAGTTGTCCAGCACACAGCAGCCAGACTGGTAACTGTAAAAAAAACAGGGAATCAATCACCCCCTCCCTGAGGACCCTCCGTTGGCTAGTCGTGAAGGATCGGGTTACATTTAAGACCCTTTGCCTCACTCACAAATGTACACAAGGAAAAGCCCCGAAATACCTCTGCAACAAAATAAAGCACTACACCCAAGACCCGCTACAAATCAAATGGAGAAACAAAGATTCACAGTCCAAGGACCCCGGCTAAGGAATGTTCTACCCATGGACATCCACTTGGAAGAAAACCGTCTGGCTTTCAGGAAGTAGCTTAAGACCCATCTCTTCTGAAGACACAGGCACTGGCTGCAAAAGCGCCTTGAGGCGATTTAGCTTGAGTTTTTAGCACTATACAAGTAACTAATTTATTCAATAATAAAATGACATAAATAGGCCTTTCTGGGTTTCCCTGATTGTTGAGAAAAAAAACAAATCCACTTTTTGTTCTAGGTTGTCACAAATTAATCTATTTGGCGTAAACCCTATTTTTTTTCTAAAGACTATTTATCCTTGTTTGAGAGGGACACAGCTTAGTCAATCCACCTTAAAATTATCTATTCTTTTTATGTGAACTACTGCAATAGAGACAAGATTTCTTTCTGCCCAGCGGAGAATGGGTTATGCTGTCCTTTCTCGCATTATGGACCTTGCTTCCTCCTGGTGATTCTAATCTGCTATTGTAAAAGTATTGTCCAAGATAATCCTAACCTTTTTCAAGCTGAAGTGGCAGAGGTCTTCTCCTACTGCCTGAAGGTCCACTACTTGAATTCAAAAAGACACACTTAGGGGATTGATTGCTGGTCACTTATGGGAAGAAAGGGTATGGCTAATTGTGACCAAAATGCTGTATACCAGGGGTAGTGAATTAAAATTCAAGGAGGTCCAGTCACTAATTTTTTTTTACGCCTGAGGTCCGAATCACAAGTCTGCACCATTAACGATTGTACGCATCTTTCTTCCCTTTTTTGGCGCAAGCCGCACTCTCTGGTGCTTTTCTTATGGTTTCCTCCACAAACTCTGGTCTCTGTGAATGTAAATGTCCCCAATAGTGTTTCCCCTTACATCAAGTACCCCTACCAGAGTATTTCATTACATTTGGGTGTCCCCATAAGACTACAGCCATAAATCAGTTGCCACCGTCAGGGTACCCTCTTATATCAGGTATTCCCATCAGGGTTCTTCATCAGACGGCTCCCCTACATCTGGTGTCTCCCATCAGCGTGCCCCCTTACATCATTACATCATTTGTACCCATCAGAGTATCCCTTTACATCAGGTGTCCTCATCAGTGTGTTCCTTTACATTAGGTGTCTGTGCCCATCAAAGTGCCCCTTTACATCAGAGTGTCCCCATTATAGTGCCCCCTTACATCAGGTGTCCCCATTAGAGTGGTGTCCCTTTACATCAGGTGTCCCTATAACAGTGCCCCTTTACATCAGGTGTCCCCATCACAGTGCCCCTTTACACCAGGGGTCCCCATCAGAGTGCCCCTTTACATCAGGTGTTCCTGTCAGTGTGCCCCCTTAAATCAGGTGTACCCATCGCTTCAGGCGTCCCCGTCAGAGTGCCCCCTTAACATAATATGTGCCAATCAGCGTACCCCTACTAACATAATAATATGTGCCCATCAGTGTGTCCCTTTAACATAAAATGTGCTCATCAGAATGACCCTTATTTTATGTTGGGGAGCACACTGATGGGTACATTTTACGTTAAGGGGCATGCTGTTGGGCAGATTTTGTTGTGCCCATCACTGTGCCACTTAACATAAAATGTGCCCATCAGAGTGACCCTTAACATAAATGTGCCTATCAGCATATCCCTTAACATAAAATAAGGAGCGTGCTGATGGGCACATTTTATGATAAGGGGCACTCTGATGAGCACAACAAAACGTGCCCATCTTCGTGCCCCTTAACATAAAATAAGTAGCATGCTGATGGGCACATTTTATGTTAAGGGACACTCTGATGGGAACCACAAAATGTGCCATCTGTGTGCACCTTAACAAGTTCTGCCCATCGGTATGCACTTTAACAGATTATGCCCCACATACCTTGAGGCCAGGAGAGAGCACATTTGGCGAGCTGCAGGGGGGCGGAAGTTGTGTGATAAACCTTGCATGAGAGCCAGGAGCAGGGAGCTGGTGTCCTGTTGAGATGGGTCCCCGTCAGATAATACCCGGGCTGGCGCATGCGTAAATGGAGCCGCTGAAATTTGCAGAGAAGGAGTTCTTCAGCTGTACATGAAGCCGCAAACAGCAGGGGGCGGGCAGCGCATGACGTCACGCCCGGCCAGAGAGAGCGAGAGCCGCGGTGAGGAGCAGGAGGCGGGGCGCACACACGCAATGTCAGTGGTTGCTGGGAAACCCGTGGCCCCAGCAAAACAATGACTGTTACTGCACTGGTTGCCTGGACCGCGGGCCGCCATTTAGTGATGGCTGCTGTATACACTTCTCATGTGCCTCTCTGCCTCAGATCCACAGGACCGCCTAGCCTTCTTGCATGTCCTTAACCGCTGCGGGGGTGGTCTGTGTCACCCGCAGCTGACCTCTGGAAGAAAAAGCAACAACAATCAACAAAAGGGAAAAACATGTTTGCAGAAGGCAGGATACACAAGCTACTGGTTCTTGGGAGCCCTTTAATATCTCTCAGACTTGTGTTTCCTTAAGGTGGAGAATGCAAGCTCTCATGTGAACCATACTGAAGGATGACTGTGGGAAATGTTTGCTTTGGGTAGATTGGTCCTTTAACACTTAGTGATTTGCAGCTGGCTTTTATTTTAATACAGATGTAACTTAAAATAAAGGGAACAATCTTTTTAATACATGTATTTGCATGTCATTGGGAGATGACCCCCAAGGTCGCATCTTTTGAATTTGTGTAAGGCAAAATTTGTCTCCTACATCATTGAATTGCTGCTATGTTATATCTCTGTTTAAAAACTACATATTAGACCGCAAGGGACCACATTGTAGTTTGTTTGTAAGCCCTTAATCAATTTTGTTGAGCTTTTAAGTAGAAAAACACTTGATTATTTCTCATAACAAGTACTTTGTTATGAGAAATAATTTGTTACTTAATACTATTGATAAATAATGTTCATGTCTTATGTTTTTCTTTATTTTTTTTAAATTATAATGGAGATGAATATGTCAGCATGGCCTTTGTATGAGAGGACCGTCAATGGAAAACATTAGTGCCAGGAAAAGCGTTCTATTGATATAACTCTAAGGGCACATTCACACCTTGACATCCTGGTGCTTTGCCTTAATGTAATTTTTTCCATGTGTTAACATGAGATGCCATAAACTGAGCTGGACTTACCATTGGGCTTGACTGGGCTCAAGCACTTAGGCCCCGCCCAATAGGGGGTGCCGACCGTTTACGTACAATTACAAATATCTTTATTTTGTAATTGTTATGAGAATTGTACAGGCAGAGTAAAACAAATACATTACAGATGAAGAGAAACTCCTTTACATATAAACTAACGTGTAATATTTTGTGTAAGCATTACACTTTAACAGTGGTGTATAGATTTGCGATATTTTAATAAAGTATGGTCAAGATATAATGGATCTCTATATGGTTTCTTGATAACTTGAATTCTTGTGTTCTTTACTAAGTATATCCACTTAGTACGCTTACATATTGTAGTGACGATAGGAGTTTCTTCCTTATAATAATGTCTCAAAATTACCTAGATGGAGTGAAGACTATAACATAAAAACAATAAGTAAGAGGGGGGGAGAGAAGGGGGAGGTTTGGGTTAAGGGGTCTGCAGGACTAGGCCGGGAGTCGCCGTCACTGAGCAAGAAGTGTAACAGGCCATTACGATGGCTGGGCTACCATGGCATCAGAACATCATTATTAAAAGCATTAGGTATTGTACAATTTTTTTTCAATAATATGCCAGTCATTTAATTTTTTTTTTTTTTTAAATTGTTTATTTATAAGTTTTCAAGTCAAACAAAAGAATATACACAAGAATCATTAACAGTATGAAACAATGGCAGGTATACATTATCCAAGCGAACTACTGAGCATATGCAATTTGTACAAGTAAATGAATGACGATGTGAATGAACAGTTACCTTGAGTGGGGTATAGAAAACCGATCCGTTAAATAAGAGTAGAGAAGACAACCACATAGTAGAACAGGGAAAGCAGAGACTAAAATTACCCAACCTGGCCTGATAGGGATCATATAGGCCACATAAACATAGACATACTTTAAACAAACTATGTACCCTACCAAAAAAAAAAAAAACACTGCACTTAGAGAGGTATGGATAACAAATACGTTCATAAGAATACGTAAGCACATGATGAAACCTAACTCGAACCAGTTCCCTCAGACCCATACTCTGATTCATCCCACGCTGACCACGTCTCATAAAATTTCTGCTCTGTACCCTCCACCGTAGCCGTCAACTGCTCCATCCTGCGTATGTCAGCTACAGTAGTGAGTAGTTGTGGGATGGTTGGGGGTGAGGTGGACAGCCACAACCTAGGGATGACCCTTTTAGCTGCCAATAAAACAAAAGACATCAGTTGGCGCAGGGCCTTAGAAATACCAGGAAAAGGGAGACCTAACAAACAGTGTATGGGCTTCAAAGGAATGGGAGAACCAATCAGATTTTCTAACAATTTCTGGGTTTGAAGCCAGAATTGGTTAACAGGGGGACATTCCCAAAAAATGTGGAAATGAGTGCCCACAGCACCGTTACATCTCCAGCATTGTTTTGAGACTGTTCTGTTGCGGGCATGTAAAATATCTGGGGTCCTATACCAATGCATCAGGACTTTGTATGCGGTTTCCTTGTGGGACACACATCGAGATATCTTGGAAGTGTGCTTCCAGATGCTTTCCCAATCTAACAAGGAAATGTCATGCTGCAGGATCTGAGACCATTTTCTCATGTAGAGGTGAGTAGCCTCCATCATAGGAACTGCCTCATGTAATATTTTATAGATAGTGGAGATCATCTGGGGCTCATAAGGGCCTCTAGCGCACATGGCTTCGAAGTCTGTTGGCTTCTCCAGAGTCAAAGAAGGGGATCTGGAGGAGAAAAAATGCCTAATCTGTAGGTAGGAATGTAAGAGCTTTTGGGGAATTTTGTGCTGTGTTTGTAACTCAGGAAAAGTCAGTAGACGTTGTGACCCAGGATTAACAAAATGCCGTAGTTGGAAGAGTCCAGCCTGGGACCATGGCAACATGCGATCATAGGAGAGGCTATCTGGGATGTCTGGGTTAAATAGGATATTCAAGAGTGGTGGGCACGGGGAGGACAAGGAATAGCGCTCAGAGCAGTGTTTCCAGATAGATAACGTGAACAGCATGGGAGCTAAGCAAAGTTTCCGCAGCTGGGGCATATGAAGGGCAGTGGAGGGCCAGAGCATATAGCAAGGGTGGACTGGGGCTGTGACAGTCATTTCTATTTCCGCCCACCTATTCGGGGCATTCCGGGAGGTCCATGAAGCAAGAGCTCTCAAATGGGATGCATGATAATATTTGATGAAATCTGGGCCTCCCAAACCCCCCCTATTTTTCCGGGCCAAGACCACTGTCCCTGCCATCCTGTGAGAAGTGTTGTTCCAGACAAAGCGGAGACTCCTCCTTTGAAGGGATTTCAGCTGCGTCAGTGGGACCGCAACTGGGAGCGTTTCAAACAAGTATAACAATTTAGGAAGGATGGACATTTTAAGTACATTAATTCTCCCCAGCAGGGATAGGGGGAGAGTGGTCCAATGAGTCAGCAAACGATTGATTTCCGCGAACAGGGGGGGGAAATTGGCCCGATATAGTGTGTCATAAGAGGCAGTGAGCTGAACACCTAAATATTTAAGTGACTGAGAGCACCAATGATAATTATATTTGCTTTGGAGAGAAGACAGTAATGGGGCAGAGACATTTACGGGTAGTGCTTCCGTTTTTGCGGCATTAATTTTAAAACCTGAGAGGCAACTAAAGGCTGATAGCACGTTATGCAGATGTGGCAAGGAGCAGTGGGGGTGGGTGAGAGTGAGAAGAATGTCATCTGCGAACATAGATAGTTTATATTCCTTGCGTCGAAGGTGTACCCCTCTAATATCTGGACAAGCCCGTATAACCGCAGCCAGGGGTTCCAGACTAAGAATAAAAAGGAGTGGCGACAGAGGGCAGCCCTGTCTTGTACCGTTACTAAGGGAGAAAGGACTCGATAAGTGTGAGGAAAGTTGTACTTGTGATGTGGGCTTCGAGTATAGGGCTCGAAGAGCTTGGACAAAGGAACCTGAGAAGCCATAACGAGTTAGTATTGCGAACATATACGGCCAGCTAAGTCGATCGAATGCTTTTTGGGCATCTAAACCAAGAATCAAAGCTGGACTCTTGGTTTTTGTAAGCAGGTCTATAAGATCGATAGTCCGACGCGTGTTGTCTCCAGCATGTCTCATGGGGACGAATCCTACCTGATCTTTATGGATTAGAGCCGGTAGCAGTAAAGACAGTCTATTCGCTAAAATCTTGGTAAAGATTTTGTAATCCGAATTTAATAGGGCGATGGGTCGGTAGTTATCTGGAAGGGATGGATCTTTACCCGGTTTAGGGATAACGGTTACAAAAGCGTGCAAAAACGAAGAATGCGGTAGCTTTCCCTGGAGTAGGGAGGCGAACAGAGCTAGCAAGTGTGGAGTTAGGGTCGGCAAAAATGTCTTGTAGTAGGAGTAGTGGAGACCATCTGGCCCTGGGGCCTTATGCGAGGGGAGATGCTTAATTACGTCTGTTAGTTCTTCAACGGAAATAGGTTGATTCAAAGAGGAACGTTGGTCTAGGGACAATCTGGGAAGGTGTACAGATGACATGAAGGCATCTAGTCCGTCTTGTGAGAATTGTGCCTGTGGATCTGTACTTAAGCAATTATAAAGTTTACTATAATACTCTCCAAAAACTCCGGACATGGTCTGAGGACAATGTGTAGGTGAACCATCTGATTGGACTATATGATCAGGGATGTTTAGAAAAGGGCGGGGCTTGAGCCTGTTGACCAGCATCCTATGAGGCTTGTCTGCATACTCATAAAATTTTTGCTTGGACCATAGCATTGACTTCGAAACTTTGTTTGTATCTAGAGACCTAATGCGGTTACGAATAGCAATCACCGTTCGCAAGCGACCCACCGTAGGAGAGCGGAGTAACTGTGCCTCCGCCGTCCGTAGCTGGGCCACCAGCTCCAACCTCAATCTAACAGAGTCGCGTTTCAAGCGAGAGCTGGCTGAGATGCACTCGCCTCTAAAAAAGGCCTTGTGGGCTTCCCATACAGTGGATGTATCGGGGACCGAACCTTCATTTAAACGGAAAAACTCCTCCAAATTCTTAAGAAGTCTGTCCATTGTTTCCGCATGTCGTAGGAGGGACTCATTAAGTCTCCAATGACAAGTCTTGGGTGATGCAGTTTGGATCTCTAAACACAAGGTAATGGGGGCGTGATCAGACCATGTAATAGAGTCTATTTCCGAGGACACAATGTTAGGCAGTAAGGGGGCAGATACCAGAAAGTGGTCTAGACGAGAATAAAGTTTATGTGGCGGGGAGAAAAAAGTATATTGACGATGAGTGGGGTGCTTCACTCTCCACGCATCAAAAAGATTGTGGGAGCGTATTAGTTTGCGAAAAGAGGTGGACAGTTTATGAACTTGTAGAGATGTAGTCTGATGGAACAAAACACGTCTGTCTCTACTGGGAGACATGCACATATTAAAGTCCCCACCTACACGATCGTGAACGGCTGAGAGAGGGACTTCAGCCGATCAAGAACTCCAGTAAGAAAACCAATCTGTCCCGTGTTGGGTGCATAGATATTAGCCAAGGTGAAGGAGGCATTTAAGTGGATACAGCTCAGGAGGACATACCGACCCCGGGGGTCCAGAGTTGAGGTCAATATCCGGATGGGGCATGAACGTTTGATTAGTATAGCCACTCCAGCCTTACCAGATGGATCTGAGGCCATGTAGACTATGGGAAACATTTTAGATGCAAATTTAAAAGAACCCCCTGGGCGGAAATGCGTCTCCTGAACCATCACCACATCAGCTCCAGAGGATTTGAATTCCTTCAAAGCCAGCCAGCGTTTACGTAAGGAGTTCAAGCCCTTAACATTACAAGAAAATATCTTTAAAGCCATATTATAATCTTGGAGAGATAGGCAAATGACAATTTAACATAACTCACGGGTAGGAAGTAAACCAACCCAAGGAAACCTGAAATAGACATGTACATATCAGCAATTCTGAGCATTGAGACAATGTGTGATGAATTCACTACCTGCAGCAATATATAAGAACAACAGGTCAAAAAAGACCTGATAAAAAAAGGAAATATACAAATGAAACAAGATGCAGAGATAACAGGAAACAAAAATAAAAATAAAAATAAAAATAAAAAATAAAAAACAAAAAACATGTTCTGAAAGCCTGAAGGGAAAATGACCTTCAGGGGACCAAGGCGACAAGCCTTGGACATGTAGAGGAACATGACGGACAACAAGAATGGCGGATTATGACCCGCTCCTGTAGGAAGTGTTTATTCTTGGACAGATAACAGTTAACTTCTCGAAATAGGGGACCATCAGTCTTCCGTTATGTGTGGGAAGGTTGACAGAAAAAAAAAAAAAAAAGATAGCAACAAAATTTAAACCAAACTCAACTTCAGCGGGCCCATCTGGAAACAATAGGTAAAAGTAACACTCAGTATGGGCATCAGGGAGGCGCACTCCCTGCGGAAACCCGAAGAAAAAATGGTCGGACCATCAGGCATCCGGGAATCAAAAATAAGACCATGAGGTGTAAATCAGGGATGTCTCAGGGCTTCAGGTTGAGGATCTAGGCAGGTTGGAGCGTTGTGGAGTGGAGAAAGCCTTTTGTTGTCTCCGACGTACTGGGGTCCAAATTGTAGAGGGGGCCTGAAGGGGCCTAGTAGCCAGGGCAGGCGGAGGGAGCTGGAGGTCTTCTTCTGGGACAGGTGGTAAGCCCAAGTTGCGAGTGAAGGCTTCGCATTCATGAAGGTCTCTGATGGTGTATTGTGTACCATCCTTGGAAGCTGAAAGGCGAAACGGAAAGCCCCATCTGTAGGTAATTTGATGATGTTGGAGGTGCGCCGTAATTGGACGTAGGTTGCGTCTTTTGGCCAGGGTAATGGGGGAGAGATCACTGAAGATCTGGATTTTGGAACCCTTGAAGTCAATACGATTTTTGTTGCGTGTAGCTGTAGTTAAGGCCTCCTTACTTTCGTAATAGTGGAAACGGACTACAATGTCCCTCGGGTTGGAACCAGGGGGAGGTTTGGGAGCCAGGGATCTATGGGCCCTATCCAGGCGCCAATCTATATCGGGTATGTGGGGAGCTAGCGTGACAAAGAGGTCAAGTAGATAGGCCCGTATCTCTTTGTCATTGACTGTTTCAGGGACTCCACGGATCCTCACGTTTGAGCGACGTTCTCTATTCTCCAAATCTTCTTGCTGAAGCTGTATTTGGGAAACTGTGTGTTTAAGATAGGCGTTTTCCTCCTCCAGGGCATGCATATATTGTATAGTCTCATCAAATTTAGTCTCCAGAGTAGCCGTGCGTTCTCCAAGTTGGTCAATCTCCCTCTGAGCTCTTGAGCGAGTTTCCCAACTTCTTTGGTAATGTTGCGTGTCAAATCCTGTAGAAGCGTCTGCAATTTCAGGTCCAGGACTGATACCGTGACAGCCTGAGCAGGGCCTGCCAGTTGGGATGTATTACTTGTGTGAAAGGTGCCTGGTGCAGAGGCAAGGGGGCCTGCGACATCAGACGGGTCTGTGGGCATATTCGGGGTTGGGGATTGCGACTTATGTAGAAATCGCTCCATGGGTTGTGTAGGTCTCAACGGGATTGGCGGGATAAAACCTTGATAGATGTTTTTCTGAAATCCTACTTTGCCCATGTAGTGTGCAGAGATGTCCAAAAGCAGCTAGTATTGATCCTGTGCCTATGAAAGCTTTCGAAGCGGAGCAGGATCTCTTAGGAAGGAGGAGCGGGAATCAATGTGGGTTTAAGACATGTCCATCATTGCTGCTGGCCGAGCATGAGACCCTCTATTTGAAGATTTGATGGGGGTATGGCCCTTTAAGGCCTTGCCAAAAAAAAAAAAAAAATAAAAAAAAAAAAAAAAAAAAAAACAGCAGGGGGAAGCTGCAGAGAGAAAAAAAGACAGCTGGTGGAGGGATTCCTTCCTAGTACCAGGTGATACAGCCTAGGACTTATCCCCCCTCTAAAGATATTTACATGTGAATGTCTCAGGTATTAGGGGAGACAAGAGAGGGTGTAGTCATGTGAACGGGTGCAGCAAGATGGCCGGCCGTCATCCAGGACTAGGCCGGAGCCGCGGTGTTTCCTGATTTCGGCTGCCGACCGGAAGAGCCCCGCTCCGTCTAGGCCGCTCGCTACCCCACCTAGGCCCAGGAAAGGCTCCGACGGACCTCAGGAGAGCGCGGTCACCCAGGGGGAGGTGTAATGGGATGGCACAGTACCTTAATGGGGGCCTTGAGACTACGGCAGGTTCCGGCGCCGCGGAGCTGGGCGGCAGAAGTCTTCCACGGCCTCCCGCGAGTGACGGACAGCCTCGTCCGTCGTGTAGACAGGGTATCTCCTCCGAGGATAAGGACCTGGGCCGGGCTGGGTATCACAGTGCGGAGGATGCAGGAGGCTTCACAGGCCCCAAAATGGCGGCGGGTCGCGGCTCCGTGGATCAGCTGCAGGTCGTGCTAGAAACGACAGGGGTCCACGAAAGGAGCACTAGAGGGTGCAGGTAATGCCCAGAAGTAGGTAGGGCAAGTTTTGGAGGCTTTAGAGCTCCGTTCCACAGTGGATGGCGGTGGATTGTTCCAGCCAGTCATTTAATTTTACATTTAAATGGTGTTGATTGGTTTAGCATTTTTACCTGTTCTAGGGACATTGATCATTTTCGTCCTCTGTCCAAGTAGACAAATTGTCTTTCTTTTATTATTACCCTTGTTAAGCTATTTTTGCAATATTATGCCCAGTGTCTGTCCTTTTGCTGGATGTGGCATGTTGCTTTGGCTCCAATAGCTGGATTTGCCCTTTGAATACATTGCACTCTGACTTGTGTCGGTGCTTTTTCAAGTTTGTACTGAGAAAAGCAAGGTATAATCCACCTGGATGCACAAAGTAGTTGTGATGATATGTACAGTTTTACTAACACATGTCAAAGTTGCAAAATTGTAATTGGGCATTAAGATTTGTTTTACCCTTACGCACAGGGGTTAAGGTGTGAATAAAGGCAAAACTGTTTTTATTATGGATAGAGTAAGAAAGCATTATACAGTACCTGTTTGTTTTTTTTTGTTTTTGTTTTTGTCATCTGTGTCCCATTTGGAAGATTTCCCTTTAATTCCAATCCCAAACCCACAACAGGAAGTGAGAGGAAATCCCTCCAAAGTGAAGGAATCCTGGTGTGTAACCAGCACTAGTGCCCTATTGGAAGGTTTTCCCTTAGTGTTCTGATGTCAACCCAAAAGTTGTGATTTTCTTTTAAGTTCACTATTTTCCCTGTTTATAGTCATCATCGAAAGTGAGAGTAAATCTCTCTAACCGGGGCACATTCGTCAGTGAAAATGGCTAGGAGTTCTAGTCCTTCCCCACTCTATCCAAAACCTAAACTAATTATGGGGCACACAGCAGGGCAGATCATGGGACACAGAGTAGGGCACATTAAGAGGCACACAGAAGGGCACATTGAAGGAAACAGTAGGGCACATGGGGGTAGGAGTGCACATTATGGGGCACAGCAGAGCATATTACAGTGCACATAGCAGGGCTTAATATGGTGTACACAACAGGGCACATTATTGAGCACAGAATGGTGCTTTACAGGGCACAAAGCAGGGCACATCATGGGGCACACATCGGGACAGAGGGCACATCACTGGGCACACATTATGACACAAGACAACTCATGGGGCACGCAGTAAGGCACATCACATGGCACACAGCAAGGCACATCATGGGGCACAGGGCACATCAGGGGGTACAAAGCAGGGCACAGATCATATCACAGGGCATGTGGCACACAGAAGGGCACAAGGCACATCATAGTTTACATCACAGGGCACATCATGGGGCACATGGCACATCAGGGAGTACACAGCAGGGCATATCACAAGGCATGGGGCAAATAGTAGGGTACATTATAGGGCACAGTTCACATCAGGGGGTACACAGCATGGCATATCACAAGGCACACAGCAGGGTTTATTATGGTGTACGCAGTAAGGCACAATATTGAGCACAGCATGGTGCATCACAGGAGGCATTATACACCTGTGTGGCACAGTGTGACAAGGACACAGGGGGACACCATGGGGGGAGGAGACAGGGGGAAGCCATTGGGGAGGACACAGGGGAACAATGTGGGGGGGACACAGCGGAATGCTGTGGTGGGAGGACACAGGGGGATGCCGTGGGGAAGGGGAGAGCACACAGGGGGATGCTGTGGGGGAGAGGGATGACACAGGGGGATGCCATGAAGGGAGGACACAGATGACGCCATTGGGGGGAGGACTCAGGGGGGTGCTGTGGGGAGAGGATGACACAAGGGGACGCCGTGGGAAGGTGACACAGAGGGATGCCCAGGGGGTTTACTGGGGGATGCAGCAGTGGGGGGTAGGACACATGTCCTCTGTGGCAGGCGGCATCTCTTTGATTTGGAGGAATAAGAGGATTTGTGCTTTAGATGGGGAGAGGACCTAAAATCCCCCAACACAAATCCTCTCTCCCCTCTATCATCAATTCTCCATGTGTGCTATGAATACACAGTGACAGTCCTCACATCATCAGCCAGCTCTAGCAGTGCAATGTTCCCCCTCCTGTCTATGAGAACACCAGAGGAGGGGGATCCTCAGTTGCTCATTGTGGTGTGCAGTCTCTCAGCGAAGGAATGGAGGTGTTGGCTGCCACAGAGGGGTGATTGCTGAGTGTGGTAGCCAGGGTAAGAGATGCAGGGAAGGTGTTCTAGATGCCCAGGAAGCGTCAAGAAAGAAAGTACTATTGTTTGGAGCATTTCAAGTTCTTCCAATATGAGCGTTTAACCCATTATGAGCTGGTGAGTGAAGGCACATAAGAGGGGAGCACGGCATAACACTTTATTGATAACACTGGCACTAGAAAATTGTTATAAACTACACTTCAAAGGACTTATTGTTTATACTAAATAAAAAAAGTTTGCGCAAGCACTGATTGCACTTTTTGGTATGAAAGTTTATATGAATTGTGCATGCAGAATATGATATAAATATTATGTTGTAAAGTAGGCTTGTCCCGATACCGATACCAGTATCGGTATCGGGACCGATACAGAGTATTTGCGGGAGTACTTGTACTCGTGCAAATACCCCCAACACCTAAATAGAATACTCCCCCCCCCGCCGCCGCATCGCGCTGCCGCATCGCGCCGCCGCATCGAAAGCCGCCACATCGCGCCGCCGCATCGAAAGCCGCCGCATGGGTTAAACGGCGTGCGGGAACATCACAGCTTTCATTTGAATAGCTGTAGTGTTCCCGCGTGTATAGACACTCCCCCTTGCTCAGGATTGGATGAGTGATCGTGATCTGTCCAATCCCGAGCAAGAGGGAGTGTCTATACGCGCGGGCAAAACAGCTATTCAAATGAATGCTGTGATTTTCTCCATGCAGCGGCGGCTTTCGGCGGCAAAGGTATGGGGGAAATGGCTGGAGGGACATGGCTGCATATGTGAGGGACATGGCTAGAGGGACATGGCTGCATATGTGAGGGACATGGCTAGAGGGACATGGCTGCATATGTGAGGGACATGGCTGGAGGGACATGGCTGCATATGTGGGGGACATGGCTGCATTTGGGGACACATTTAAAAAAAAGTATCGGTATTCGGTATCGGCGACTACTTGAAAAAAAGTATCGGTACTTGTACTCGGTCCTAAAAAAGTGGTATCGAGACAACCCTATTGTAAAGTTATATACAATTTTTTGTTGAGACAGCTGGTTATGTATTTGATTGCTTTGGCATTTTGACAAAAAGTGTAATTGACAGTTTTACCACTTTTGTCAACTTGTCATGTGTATTCCCAGCTTAAACCACTACTCTGGGCAAAACATGATCCTCCTCCAACACCTCTCTCTAACCCTTCCTGTTATGGGTTTTAATGGGCTAAGTGCAGTGGAAACATCCTACAATCTCTCCCTTTCTAGACTAATGATTAATTTAGTGAAATACTAGAGAATGAACAAATGCAGTTACCCATATTATTCTCATTACTCTGCTTACTGCATATTTAAATAAGTAATTGTTCTTGTAATTTTAAATTCCCATATTGACATAACGTTGCCCACAGCAAAAACTAGTTGGGTACAATTATGCCATTGGCAATCTAACTGTGTATAGCACCAAACAGATTATTGATCATAAAAAGCTTTTAAACTCACCCACTGTATGTGTATTTGGATAGCCTGAAAGCTTACACTATGTACATGTTATATTAGAAATGGATATCATGTAAACAGAGATCTTCTGAGGGTATGATTGTGGAGTTGCTAATATTCAGCTTTAATAAAGGACTCCCAAAAAAAAAAAATATATATAACACTAAAATGCAGCTCTGCTCTGCCGCGGCTGTTAGGGTCGCATAGCGGGGAACTTAGAGCAATCCACTGCTCGTCCCGGACATTGGAAGCCTGCGTGGCGATCGGGGTCTTTCCCGATGTCTTCAGGCTTGGCTCATAGGGACCTGGATCTGCAGTTTAGCCTGGAAGCCTCGCAGTCCGAATCCAAGATGGCGGGCGCTACAGCACAACACACAACAAGCCCTGGGGACACGATCGGCTCTCGGCAGCTCCTGGCTTCTGCAACACTGCTTTTCCCCCCATCCACTCCTGTGAGTAACCCCCTAGTTGGAGCTCATTCCCCTGCTTCTACAGAATCGCTCCTGGAGCAGACAATGGAGGAACTTTCAGACTCCCCCCTGGGGCCTTCACTAGCTCAGGCAGCAGACAGGCCTGCTTCTATAGTACTGCCTCAGGCTGCTGCACTCACAGTGACTGATCTTCTCTCCCATTTTACTGCTTTACTAGACAAAGGCCTCACAAACACTGCTGCCCAGATAACAGGGGATATCGGGAAGGATTTTCAAATGCTGGGGGTAAGAATGGAGAACATTGAAAACAAGCTGGATATGACGGTTTCAAGAACCATCCAAAATTCCGATCATATTCAGGTCCTTCAAGATCAGTTGGACATAGCATTATCTAAAATAGATGACCTTGAGAACAGGTCCTGGACGGAAAATTTTCGTATTAGGGGCATCCTTGAGTCGGTCAAAGACACTGTTTCTGTGGTACAGGATTTTCTTAAACAGCTGATACCCAATATCCCCCCTCAAAAACTGGAGATCGATAGAGAGCATAGGTCCTTGGGGCCTCTACGGAAGGATGGCCTCCCTAGGGACATAGTGGTGAAACCTCATTTTTTCTCTGTCAAGGAGGAAGTGATGAAACTAAGTCGCTCTCTACCGAACCTTTCTTGCTGCGGTCATGAAATTCAGGTTTTCGACGATCTATCACCATCAACGATTCAAAAGAGGAGATCCCTGAAACCCTTGTTGTCTGTCCTGCAACGCCGAGAGATTAAATTCAAGTGGGCCTTCCCTTTTTCCCTGAAGTTTGACTTCAAGGATAAATGTTATTCTTTCCGCAACCTCCAGGAAGGAGAACGTCTTCTGCTGGACCTCCATCTCACTTCACAAGACACGGTGATGGACTTGTCCAACTCCAATTCTGGTTCTGCTAAACGCCCTTCACCTGTGAGTCCTCTCTCCAGTGTCTGGAACAAACCCAAGACCAAGAAATCCAAAGACACCCGTCCTCCTTGATTCTGTACGGCTTGGAAGATTGATGCCACTTCATTTCCTTCCTTTCTTAAGGAACCTCCAAGATGACTGATTTCTCTGCACGGTCTCCCCCACCCCTTTCTCCCCCCCTTTTTTTTTGCTTTTTGGGACAGTTTTTGTTTTTCAGTATCTAGATGTAGCACTGGTATTTTTGCCATATAATGCTAAAGATGGCATACCACTAGAGGGAGCCAAATACCAATGTGAGCGAGATATGTTTTAACTTACATATGCAGAGCAGAAAAATGTTTATCTTGTGAAAAGACTCACTTACCCATGAACACTAGGTGGCTGAACTACATGCTGGGTGGATATAAAAGGCAGAGTGGAGACATTTTCTGCCTCTTTCTGGATGCATGGCCTGCCTGCAAGGATCTGTGAAGGAGTGTTCAGAAGAGGGCCTACATCGTGCAGAGCAGAACAACATCCATTGACTCTGCCTTACCACAGTGTGCTGGAGAAGCAGTGTGATCGGGTCTGAGGATCCAGGACCCTTGACGGAGCCAAGTGGATGTCCAGTTTGCTTGAGGAGCGGGGCAGCGTGGCAGTGCTGACTGGCAGCAGGATTGACACAACTGGAGCGGAGGTTCACAACTTTCCAGGCCTGGTGTGGTGAGAGGGCTGTCGCCCAGAAGTTCTTTAACACCCTTAACACACTTAGACTCATTTACCATTGGATTACAAACACTGCAGTATAATAGCTAGCTGAGAAAAGAAGACCAGAGACTACACTTCTTCACAGGGAGGGTTTGTGCTTTGGATGCAGTAAGACAAAAGGCTGCCTTATACCTCAGGGGAAGCTCTTGAGAAATTGTATTGTGCTGTGTTGATATCTTTGCATTGGTATGTTTGGTGCAGCCGTACTGGAAGTGGGAAGGTGGTCAGTGTCAAGGCATTGTCACTCTGAGCACTAGTCCCACTTGGAGACGCGCCGCAGTAGAGGCTCAAGGGACCTTTAAGTGTTATTAGTTTGTGTACACTCATTGCACTATTATAGTAAGTTTGTATGTTGATACAGTTATTATAAATACTGTCTTTATACCAGTTCCAGTAAACTTACATCCTGGTTGATCACAATTGGTGTGAAGCTTGTTCATTATTCTAACAGGTGGAACAACGGATGCCCAGATAACGGTAAAGGTACACTATATACACATTGTTATGGTGGGATTGTTCCGTTTAGTGAAAGTTTCATATCAGCACTGTACCACAGCTGTGTCAAGGGGAGCAAGACCAAATCATTGGGGGGGTTGTTAAAGCAGAGTACAGGCCCAATCAATTACCAGCAGCTCCTTCGGGGGCAAGTGCTACATAGATTTTCCGATTGTTATGTTGTTTTGCTTTCCAGAGGTGATATACTCTAGTTCCCCATATCACAGTTTTTACTTAGCTACCATTTTTATTTAGGCGGCCTGTTGTAACGGCAGTTCTGTTGTGCCTCCACCCACTCCATGGTCAGAGTTCTTCTCTTTCTGTGGACTGGGTTACTACCCCCTTTTCGGGGTGTGGTGGTTTTGTGGTTATTTGAGAACCCCAGGGTTTTTTTCCCCCGGGGTTCCTCCAGGACTGTGAAAGTTCTGGGATTTTTCCTCTTGTCACTCTTCTTTGCTCTCTTTCTTACTGTTTTCTCTTTTGCAGCCTTCCGCCGGTCACCTTTAATGAGGTTCTTCTCCCAGGGAATTGTTCTTCTTCATGTGGCTGAGTGTCCTTGTGGTCTGCTGATCTCCCAAAGGGTAAGTGACGATGTTTTGTTGATGGTTCTAGTTCCTGTGCTCCATGGCTAAACCCCCTGATTGTGCCTCTCCACTGAGAGTGGCGACTCATAATGCTCAAGGCCTAAATTATGAATTCCCATAAAATAGATGTCCTTTTTCTCCAGGAAACTCATTTCCCGGCCAGCTATAAACCTCCATTTCTTCACGCTCATTTTCCTTTGTTTTTCACCTCTAATGCTGAGGACAAAACTAAGGGGGTGGCAGTTCTCTTTTCGAAACGATGCAGGTTCTCTCTAAAGGCTGAATATGGGGATGAAGAGGGCAGGTTTATTTTAGTGAAAGGAACGATAGATGGTCACCTATATTCATTTGTGTCATATTATGCCCCTAACTCAGGCCAATCTAAATTTTTTCAGAATCTCTTCCGGATCCTCGATCCCCATATAGAGGGAACAGTTATCTTTGGTGGGGATTCTAATCTTGCTTTTGACAGGGGTATAGATAAATCTAAGCCTCTGCATGCCCAATCTGTTCGCCCAGCCAAGATCAGTTCTTTTTTTTTTTATAATTCTTTATTTTATAACATTTTCCACTCTTATTTCCTCTTTATACAAACAAGAAAGTAAATGACTACAATTTGACACTTTTCTTTAAACATTTTCTCATTGGTCATTGTGCTTCTTAACAAGATTCCCAAATTTTGCCATCATATCTACTGTATATAGCTATAGCATTATCCACTTCCTATTCCCCATATCTACCCTTCCTTCTAAGTCGCTCTCCCCCCCCCCCATTTTCCCCAAAAAAAAAAAAAACTCCTCCAATCCTCCTCCTCCTTCAAAAGTCTCGCTCTCTGAATCTTATATAGGGGGTCCACACTTGGCTATACTTCCCCTCTTGTTCTCTTATTCCCATCGTCAGGTTCTCCATCTGCTGAATTTCTGTTACTCTGCCCAGCCATTGCTGTCTAGTCGGCGCAAGCGTACTTTTCCACAAAATTGGAATGCATGCCCTTGCCGCTGTCAACAAATGTCTAAGCAGAGAATTTTTAAATGTTACCATGGAAATTGGGAAGTCCAAGAGTAGATAGGTAGCTGGATTATCTCCCAGATCAACCTCTGATTTCTTTTACCGTTTCGGTAACCATTTTCCAAAAATCTCTCAACTTTGGACACTCCCAGAATACATGTAACATGGTACCCTCTCCTTCTCCACACCGCCAGCACCCGTCTGATAACTCGGGGAATATCCTTTTTAATGCAACAGGGGTTTTATACCATCTAGTCAGGATCTTATAAGCACCCTCTTGATATCTGGTAGCGAGAGAAGCTTTGTGTGTAAAATTAAAGATTTTTATTCTCTGCGTCTCTGAGAATTTAGTCCCCATTTCTTTTTCCCAGGCTAGAATGAATGGTAATTCTTTTGGGGCTATTGACTCTTCTAAAAGAGTATACATTAAAGACAGACCATGTCTCAGTGAGTCACCCTTCAAACATAGTTCCTCGTATTTTGAGAGGTCTCTGGTTGCTTTGCCTAGTGGATTCATTGCTCTATTAGCGGCTTTTAATTGGTTTGATCTCATTGAGTCTATTTCCCTATTAAATACCTCTTCTCTTTCTCCCCCACTGCTCCTTAGATTCCCATCTTCAAAGTGTATTAGCCTGCTCATTCCCGAGCGTCTAAGATTATTAAAGTGTAGGTCTGTGAGGCCTAATTGGAATCTAGGGTTTCCCAGCACTGGGATTAATGGACTTGGATGTTCCGAGATTTTCGTTTTCTTAAATATTTTTTTTTATGACTCGTAGTGTGGCTCCTATAGTGGGGTGTTTTTTCACTTCTTGTGGTATATCTACCTCTTGGATCCATGCCATTCCCTCTAAAGGAATGTTCGTGATTTTTTGCTCCATATGTATCCATGGTTTTACCTTCTGTTGGGTACACCACTCCACCACCCTTGCCATATGGGACGCATCGTGGTATCCCATTGGGTCTGGAAGTCCCACCCCTCCTCTTTCCTTTGGCAACGTCAGAATCTCTCGCCGTATTCTAGGTGCTTTCCCTGCCCAGATAAACTTAGCGAATCTAGTTCTTAAATCTCTCAGGGATACTAAGGAAATCTTTACAGGTAAGGTCTGAAGTATGTATAGTAATCTTGGCATCACATTCATTTTTATAATGTTAATTCTTCCGAACCATGTAAAGATTTCCTTATCCCATCGTTGGAAGTCTACCTTAATCTGCCTTACCAGGGGTACGAAGTTTAGCTCATAGATCCTTTTTAAATTTTTCGGTATCTTTGTTCCCAGGTAAAGTATGTGGGAATCTGTCCACCTAAAGGGGAAGTTTGCCGCTAATTGCTGCTGCTTCTGTCTATTCACTTCTATTCCCATTGCTTCCGATTTACTATAGTTCACCTTAAAATTAGAAAGTTCTCCGTATTCCTTTATCTCCTTCAGTAGGGATGGTAGGGATAGTTCTGGAGTCGTTAACAAAAATAACAGGTCATCTGCAAATGCTGCGACTTTATACTCTGCTCCTTTAACCAAGAGTCCTCTTATATCTCTATTTGCCCGGATAGTTCTCAAAAAAGGTTCTAAGATGAGGACAAAGATAATCGGGGAGAGTGGGCATCCTTGTCTTGTTCCATTCTTATTATGAAGGGATCAGACATTACATCGTTCACTTTTACCCTTGCTGTCGGACATGAGTAGAGGCCTGCAATCCAATTTTGCATTCCTCTACCCAGCCCAATATATTGTAGTGTAGCTTTTAAGAATCCCCAATCTACCCTATCAAAAGCTTTTTCAGCATCAGTTGATATTAATACTAAAGGGTTGTGGTAGAGTTGGGACATGTAGATGGTACTTAACACTCGTTGTGTGTTTTCCCTCCCTTCTCTTCCGGGGGTAAAGCCGACCTGGTCCGGGTGTGTATAAGGGGGGTAAATGAGTTACTAATCTATTGGAAATTATTTTTGAAAAGATCTTTAAGTCTATGTTCAATAAGGATATTGGACGATAACTGGGGCATAGTGTCGGGTCCTTCCCCTCCTTAGGAATTACAGCTATGTGTGCTCCAAGTGTTTCTTCACGCATCGGCCGCCCTTCTTTTAGTGAATTAAAGGACCCCAAAAATTTAGGTGCCAGTTTCTCATAGAAAGTTTTGTAGTATGTTAATGTATATCCATCTGGACCAGGGGCTTTACCCGATTTCATTTCTTTAATTGCTGCTAGAAGTTCCTCTGAAGTTATCACCCCCTCCATACTAGCTATAGTTTCTTCTGGAATTCTGGGCATGCCTGATTCATTTAAATACTCCTTTACTCTATTCTCTCTGAGCTGGTTCTTCACTGCTGAAGATTTGTTCTCAAGTTGGTACAGTCTGCCATAATATTCTCTAAAGGCTTTTGCAATTAGTTGCGATGAGTTAACCAATTTATCTCCTTGTATTTTTATTTTTTCTATATGGTTTTTAGCTCTTGTTTCTCTCAATGCCTTCGCCAGCATCCTGCTTGGTTTGTTCCCAAATTCATAATATGCCCTTCGGCATCTACTTAGTTTAGCCTTAGCCTTATCCATAAGTATCAGATTTAGTTTATCTCGAAGGATCGTTAGTCTCTCTACGGTGTTTATTTTTTGCGACCTCTTATGTTCATTTTCTAATATTCGGATCTCCCCAAGCAGGCGATCTAACTCAGCATTGAGAGATCTCTTTCTATGAGCTCCTAGTGAGATGAGGATTCCTCTCAGATAGCACTTGTGAGCCTCCCAGTTACATAGTGTTGATGTATCTTCGTCTTTATTCAATGTAAAAAACATTTCTATTTCTTGCTTTATCTTATCCTCATACTCTGGGTCTTTAATTAATGTTTCATTGATCCTCCAGTTCCATTCCCTCGGACCTGCTGTCCCCCATTCAATAACACAACTGACTGGGGCATGGTCTGATACTGAGAATGAGCCCATTGAAGTTTCTCTTAAATTCAGCAATATACTTTGGTCCAAAAATATGTAGTCGATCCTCGTGTATGTTTTATATTTTGGTGAGTAAAAACTGTAGTCTCTCTCATGTGTATGTAACATCCTCCATGTGTCTATTAACTGTAGGTTTTGTAGTATTTCCCTTGCTTTTCTTAGTTTTATGTTGGATATATTATAGGATCCCTTGGAGGAATCAAGACTAGGATCTAGGACCATATTCATATCTCCCCCCAAAATCAAGACCCCCTCTCTACTCTGGGTCACCATCTCCGCAAATTTTTCCAGAGCCGAGACCGGGTCTTCATTCGAAAGGTAGAGATTTACTAAGGTAACCTTTTGCTCGTTTAATGTCCCCTTTACCATAAGAAATCTTCCTTCCTCGTCGGTTTCCACTTTTGATTCCTTCCATGTTACATTTTTGGCTAGCAAGATTGCCACTCCATTAGCCTTTGAGGTCTGAGATGCCCCCATGTATACTACTGGGAATTTTTGGCTCTTCATCTTTGGGATCTTATCTTTCCTAAAATGTGTTTCTTGCAAAAAAACTATTTGTGATTTTAGTCTCCCTAATTCCATTATTATTTTTGATCTTTTTTCTGGGATGTTTAACCCTTTTACATTATAAGTGGTGATGTTTAATCTATCCATCCTGCCTCTTCCTCTTCACTCCCCTCTTGTTCTCTCCTATAGCTTCCGGTATACGTGCTGGTCTCAGGAGAACCGGAGACGGGAAGGAGGAGGATTAAGGAGTGCCCTACAAAATGAAGGCAAAAGGAGAACGAAAAAAAAAAAAACAAGCCAAGATCAGTTCTAAGGTTGCCAAGATGATTTTTCAACAGGGTCTGGTGGACATTTGAAAGGAAATGAATCCTTCTAAGGTTGATTATACCCACTTTTCCCATGCTCACTTATCCTATGCTAGGATTGACCATATCCTGGTCCCTAGCGCACTGATCCCCAGGGTTCTTAAAGCGTACATTGTCGACACGGTTTGGTCAGACCATTCCATAGTAGTTTTGTCTGTCGACAGGCTGACTGTGAACTCCAACACGCAATTCCATTGGAAACCTAACGAGTCTATCCTCTCTGACCCTTCCGTTAAGACTGAGGTTGAAGAAGCTATTTTTGAGTACTTCACTCTTAACGATACTGAGGAGATTTCTGCGGATTCGCTGTGGGCGGCGCACAAGGCCACAATTAGAGGTAAACTTATCCAAATCTCATCTCGGCTTAAAAAATCTAGAAGACTTGGAGGTGAAGAAACTTGAGAAATCCTTTTTGTCCCTTCAGAGAGCGCACAAGAAAGACCCCTCCCACGTGCCTATAGCCCTTTTGGATAAAGCTCGTTTAGATTTGAACCTTGCGCTAACAGCTTCTGCAGAAAAAAACATTCGTTGGAATGGGGCAAGGTTCTTTTTTTTTTCCCACATCAGGCTTAACCCAGGGTTTTGGAGGTGTTGGAGGGGTTCATCTTTGTTCCGCCCTTCATATTTCCACCTCGGATTTGCATCATTTGTGGGCGATTCTATATATTGTAGTTACTTTGTCTCATTTTTTTTTCCTTTTTTTTCTTTCTATTTTTTTTTTCCAATCTATTATATATTATATGAACAAAGAAATAATTACAGATAACTGCGCATGCTCTTAATAGTTAGCGCAACCATTTCTCCCCACAGCACCCACCTCCCTAGGTCTCTATGTATTTATTTATTTATTTCCCCCCCCCCTGTTGTTAAACCCCCCCCCCCCCACTTCTTCCCTCTTTTCCCTATTGGATCGGGTCAAAACATTTACTGATTTATTTCTAATAATATTGCAGTAACTTTTTCCGTTGTTTTATAGGTTCTCCACTGATCCCATATCTTTCCATCTCTTCCTCCCGTCTCATCCCCCAGGTCAACCCTCCTTAAATACTCCATCTCTGCGATATGGTCAACCCTGTGTATAAGTTCTTTTAGAGGAGGTTTATGTGGGTGGAGCCAGAATTTCGGGACCAGTCCCTTTGCTGCATTTAACAGCACTGGGACCAATGTTGAGGCGTATTTTTTTTCCCTTTTAATAGACCCTGTCTATGAAAGAGACAGGTCAAAAAATCTAATGGGATCTTTTCTCCTGAGATTTCCTCAATCATTTTGAGGATCTCAATCCAAAATTCCCGAATTTTCGGGCAATCCCACCATATATGCAGAGCAGTTCCTACTTGGTTACAGTTCCTCCAGCAAAGGGGGGAGTTAGCTGATGATATTTTATTTAGTCTTGCTGGTGTCAAGTGCCATCGCATCATGCATTTATAATTAGCTTCTACTGTTATATCTTTTGCATAGGTGAATGTCGCTCTGATCATTTGCGTCTCTTCTATTCTTTCTCCGCTTTCTTTCTCCCAGGCATCTATGCTTTGTAGTGTATCTTTTGTCCCTATTTCTGTAAGGATTTTGTAAGTCGTCGCGATTCCATGTTGTAATGGTTCTCCCCTGGTGCAAAGTTTTTCTATTGGGTTTTGTGCTATATTATCTCTTATTGGTGCTGGGAGTGTATTTACAAAGTGCTTTAGTTGTACGTATTCCCAATCCGTTATTTGTTGTGTCCCTGCTACTACGTGAATCTCATCTTTATTTATTATTTTCCCTTGTGCTACTATATCCCCTAGTCTTTTACTACCTAATTTTTTTCCTAATTTAGTCCTATTTCCCGGTGCAAATAAATTTGTGTTTACTAATGGGATTAATGGGGAATTATATTCCCATTTTTCCCGCTTATGTACCAAATCCCATACCTTATAAACCTGTTTTGTTATACTATGTGTGTTTGGGTTAATTATTCTAAATTTGGGTGGAATCCATATATTTGTGTTTAAGTGCTGTTTACTTATCTCATTTTCAATGTGAGCCCATTTTTTTAGAGAATTCTTATTTGTCCATTCAACTAGTCTCGCTAAAATTACAGCTTGGTAATATCTTTTTATATCTGGGAGAGCCAATCCCCCTCTTTTTTTTGCTCGGGTTAGGGTTGCATAGCTTATTCTAGGTTTCTTTATCTTGCCATATAAAGTTTGAAATTATATTTTTTATTACCTTGAAGAAACTTTGTGGGACATTTTATTGGCAGCATTTGAAATTTTATATATAATCTTTGGTAGGACTGTCATTTTAAATAAATTAATCCTCCCCATCCAGGAGATCTGTTTGTGGGAGAAGTTTTTAAGATCTCGTCTTATTTCGTTAAGTAAGGGGATGTAATTTGCCTCAAAGAGGGCCGCCACTTTGGGGGTTATTTTTATTCCCAGGTAAGTAAATGATTTTTGTTCCCACGTAAAGGGGAATGCACTACGTAGTGCCGCCTCTTCCTTTTGTTCAATTCCTATATTCATAATTACCGTTTTTACAGGGTTTATTTTAAAATTAGAGAGTCTACCATATCTTCCAATTTCCGCTGATATGTTAGGGATTGATGTTTTGGGCTTGGTCACGTACAGGAGGAATTGGGCAAGGTTCTATCATCAGAGAGACAAGGTGAGTTCGCTCTTGGCCTCTAAACTTACTCCTAGATACAAATCTCGTGTTTTCCCCAAAATCAGGTTAAGGGGGGGGTCATTTGTCCTCTAATCCTGTTAACATTATGGAAGAATTCCATAGATTCTATGAGAATTTATATAGCTCCCACGAAGGATCAAGCTCCCCACTGCAGAGTTCATTTTTTGATAATATCCAAGTTCCTAGTCTGTCCCCAGAACATAGGGATAGACTTAAAGCTCCTTTCTCTTCGGAAGAGGTTTTAGAAGTAATTAAACATCTGAAGTCAAATTCTGCCCCGGGGCCAGACGGATACTCGGTGGCTTATTACAAGACCTTCAGTGTCACTGTAGCCCCCTTTTTGGCTAGATTCTTTAATCATACTACTAGAGGTACCCCATTAGAGAAACAATTGAACTCTGCGTTTATCACCGTCATACCCAAACCAGATAAAGACTCTTCGGAAGTAAGCAATTATAGGCCAATCTCCCTGATCAATAATGATCTGAAGATCATGACCAAAGTGATGGCTAATCGACTGGCCTCCTTTATAAGTATTTATATCCATAGAGATCAGGTGGGCTTTATCCCACATAGGCAAGGGCCGGATCAAATTCAGAGAGCTATAGACATAGTCTCACTTTTACAATCTGGTTGGGATGGCGGTCCTAAACAGGCGGGCATGTTATTGTCCCTCGACTTACGAAAAGCTTTTGATTCGGTGTCATGGCCCTATCTGTTTTCCCTTTTGGACTGCTGGGGCTTTGGTCCCAGATTTATGGGTCTCATTAATTCCCTTTACTCTTCCCCAGTAGCTAGGGTACGTTTACAGGGCCTTTATTCAAATCCAATCAGGATAGCTAGGGGCACTCGCCAAGGATGTCCATTGTCGCCGTTAATTTTTGCTATCGCAATAGAATCCTTGGCGATAGCCATCCGGACATTGCAGGGGTTAGGTGTAGTCCCAATACTCATAAATGCGGCCTCTTTGCTGACGATCTCATTTTATTTATTACCTCTCCTATCACAACCCTCCCTGTTATTTGTAAAGTGCTAGACAACTTTCACAAACTGTCTGGACTAAAGGTCAATTTTTCTAAATCACAGGCTCTTAATGTTTCGCTCCAACCTTCCCTAGTGACTCGGCTGAAGGAATCATTCAGTTTCCAATGGTCTGACACATATATTAGATACCTGGGAATAAATCTCACTCCTGCATTTGAACAACTCTATTCAGCTAACTACCCTCCGCTTTTTCGAAAATTGCAGGCAGATTTAAATAATTGGTCTAACACTGAGCTCTCCTGGCTGGGGAGGATAAATTCAAGCAAGATGACCCTTCTCCCTAGGTTGCTGTATTTCTTCCGGTCCCTCCCACTTTTGATTAGGAAAGATCAACTGAATTCTCTCCAAAGTCGTATTCTCAAGTTTATTTGGGGTGGCAAGGGATATAGATTTTCTAAACATGTCTTATTTCGGTTGAGGAAAGCAGGAGGCTTAGGATTGCCTAACCTTTTTTGGTACTTTCAGGCTGCACGTCTAACGCAATTGTCCACAATATATTTAAAGCGTGGTAGACCTGACTGGGTGGACATGGAGAGACAATCTGTTCCTTCATTTACACTCGATTACCTCCCTTGGTGCTCTCCTAAATCTCGTCCTCCAATTTTATCCCCGTCCCTCTCTCATACTTTGGCCTTCTGGGATAAACTCAAACTGCCCTCCTCCTTGGTTTCTCCTTACAAACCCCTAGCTCATTTGTTCCACAACCCAGACTTCCCCCCGGGTATGGAGATAAAGGCTTTTAGCTGGTGGTTGAATAAGGGATTATTTCGCATTGGACACTTTTTCATCTCGTCAGGCCCGATTCCCCTTGCAACATGCATCCAAAAATATGATCTCCCTGTTTCTGAACATTTCAGATTTTCCCAAATTTCTCACTTTTTGCATTCGATTTGGAAATCTAAGACTTGCCCGCCCCGTTTTTTCCCCATATGAGATATGGTGTGGTCAGGCTATGGAGCAGAGGGGTGGGATCTCAATAATCTATTCGTCGCTCGCCCATTCTGATGTGAAAACTGGTTATATGACTGCTTGGGAGACAGAACTACAGGACACCTGGGATGTGGAGGATTGGAACGTAGCCTTCTTTCGCTCTTATAAGGGTATACTTAACATTTCTCTAACGGAGGCTTGCCTTAAGGTTATAACAAGATGGTATTTGACGCCGTCCAGACTGTCCAGAATCTTCCCCTCAACGTCTCCCTTGTGTTTTAGGGGTTGTCAGTTGGAGGGAACCATGCTGCATGTCTGGTGGTCTTGCCCTAGAATTAGGGTCTACTGGCATAGAATTTTTAACATGATATTTAAGGTTACGATTGTCAGGGTTCCGGAGTCTTCTTCAATTGCTCTTTTGAATTTCTGAATTCCCAAGATTCCAAAATGCACACAGAAGCTGATATTTTTTTATATTTTTGGGAGTTAAGCTCACCATTGCAAAATCTTGGAAGCTCCCCTTGGTTTCTCTTCGGGCCACGAAACAAAACATTTCTTGGATCATGTCACAGGAGAAGCTGGCGAGTTTTCTTTTAGATACATCTCAGCGGTTTGAGGAGACTTGGGAGCCTTGGACCACTTATCTGAATCCTTGATATCCCTGGAGGAGAGTCTTTTGCTGTATTTTGCGACAGTTGGTCCGGCGGAGGTGCTTCTTTTCTAGTTCTCTTTTCTTTTCTATCTTTCTTTCCCTGTCGCTTTGCTCCCCTTTCCTTTCCCTCTTATATCTGTTCTTTCCTCCTTCCATATTTTTTATTTTTTGTCTTCTTTTGTGTGATTTAAGTCGGGATGTTTATTTTCTGTTTTTTGACTGAGATTTTGTGCTTTCAGTAAAGCCCTTTTGTCTATAATGGAAACTGTTTTCCGTTGCCCTCTGGTCATTCACACAGTTTGATCCCTTTAGGTTTGTGGATGACGGTGGACTCCGGTTTTGTGTTTTCTCTCTTAATGATAGTCATTTTTATGGAAATCTTGTATGGTATTGAACTAACCCTATATATTGATGCCCTCCTGGGCATCAGGGCTGATTTTTTGTTTTTTTTTCTCTACATGGGATCCTTTGTCTCACTGTATGTAAATCCTGTTATTATTGAGCTCTTGAAAGCTGCGTTTTTGTTTCTTCTTTATATAAAATAAAATACTTTGAAAGTAACATTTTATTTTTTCTTAATTAATCTTGCTTATGACACCATTAATAGTTGTTTTTACAGAACATTAAATAGACAAAGGAATCTTACAACACAATCTCATCTCTCAACAGCTGATAAGGTTATATTTTATCCTTTGTCATTTTATTTAATTGACACATAATAAGGTTATGTATTTTTTTTCAAAGATGACAAAGCAGAAATTAGTTTTAGATAATTTGCATTCTTATTTTTTTCAGATCAGAGCAGAGATTATCACTGTACCTGTCACACACAATTACATTTTACTTTTTCAGATAAATTGAACATTTAAAGTTTTAGCACATTATTAAGGTTCAGAGATGAGTAAAAAGATCCACTATATTCAAGATATGCGTCCTACCAGGCAGATTCATGGTAAGTGGATTAACAGTATGCGACTTTCAATCAACCCACATGCCAAACATGCATCACATTGTCCTCTAAGTTCTTTTTATTCTTCATATTTATTTTACAATGTTTTAGATGTAAAAAAATCATTAACAGTGTCCTATACCCATGGGGCCAGATTCACGTACATCGGCGCATTTTTTGACTGGCGTAGCTCACCTCCTTTACGTTAGACCGCTGCAATGTAGCGGCGCAATCACCGTATTCTCGTTTGATTTGCGCAGAAATTAGCGCCTGTGCAACGTAATTTCAGAGGCGTAAGGCGGAGTAATTCAAATTGGGAAGGATGTGGGCGTGTTACATTGAAATGAGCCGTGACCCCATGCAAATGAAGGGCCAGCCGGCTGGTGCATGCACACATGAAGCAGACCATGGTCAGCACCTCTGTGCGCATGCTCACAACTCGGGAACGGCGCAATCAGTTAAATTGGAAGTGGACCCGGGCAACTTAGTGAACTACGCAGACAGCATAAATAGACAGACACAAATGCCCTTCCTTTGCAAAAGTACATCCCTTTGTATCCCCTCCTATACAGCAAGGTGCTTTTGTTCTGTTGTTTATTAGCGTTTGTTTGTTTGTTTGTTTGTGACGTGTCTGAGATATTTCGGGACTGTTTTGCAGAGTGATTTTTGTCTTTTCTGTGTTTTCTTTGTTGTTATTTTTTTTTAAATTAGATTTTTGCTGGGCATTTTTAATTTTTGCTGGTCAATTTTTTGTTTTTTTTGGGTTCTGTTTGTGAATGATTTTGGAACGTGGGGGTGACATTCCTGCCGGAAAAGGGGTGTCACCCTCATTTGTGGTGGAGAAGTGATCCCCAGGTCCGTGTAAATGTTGTATGAATGTACAGTGACATAATTGGAGCTGTGGCATGGCGTTTGCTGCTCACTAGTCCTGCATGGTGGGCTTGTGCCAATCCAATGTGATGAAGATGTGATGTGTCTGTGCTAGGGACCACAGTGGTGTGCATGCATGCATTCTCATTGTGCCATGATTAATGTGTATGTTTAACGTGCAAAGATGCCTAATGTGAGCTGGCTCCTGGCTGCTCTTCCCTCAGAAAACGGGGTATCCTCGTTTAGGGGGGGGGATTGTCTGGTTCAGGGGTCAGGTCATCACGTATGTCAATCTGCAGGCCCTTTCTTACTGCAAAGTTGTGCAGCATGCAACATGCACCAATGATCTGGCATACAAAGTTTGGGGAATATAACAGGGTACCATGGGGGGTTCCGTATAGGAGTCATGAGATGGAGTCCCAGTGCATATGCAGAGTCACCCTGAAGGGATAAGACAGGAGGATGTTAGTAGTGCATGTGCCCCTTGTGATTTCAGCATCATGGGGGGGACAGTCATGCCTGCCACCCATGTCACTCACCAACCAGCCAGCTGTCCCTATACATGTTCTGTTCGAAATCTGTGGGGATGGGGCTAGGATTGTATATGTAGCTGTCATGGGTGTCATGGGTGGTGTCATGTGTTGGGCTGGTGTTGGGCTCCTACAGGGTTGTGGTTAATTCCAGGATGGCATGAGGGGTGAATATAAAGATGCGAGACACCTCAGAATCACTCATGCCAAAGATGTCTATGCGTGTGTGATATATCAAGTGAAGAGTGAGGGGCTTGTATCAGATTAGATTATTATATCCATCAAGGTTTTAAAGGGCTATTGAAAGATAGTGAGACTGTGTTTGTAATTTGTATGTATGTTATGTATTGATGTATATATTGTAGTCTTCAGATATTTTAGTCCAATTCAGAACCATCAGAACCAAAGGTCCACAGGTCCACAGATCTAATCTGGTCTTTAGATCTTTAGCGTGTATTGTCTATCGTATAGTGTCTAGTATGATGTTAGTAGATTGTTCTCGCAGCAAAACACCAGGTCCTCCAGAGAACGCATTTATTTCAGCAACTATAATACAGAATAGTCCAACGTCCACAGATGATACAAAAATCCAGCAGAGTCATTCAGATTTCTACCTGCGCCCCCATACTCATACAGAGAGTACCTTCTCTCTGACAAGATGACCTGGATGTCAGCCTGTCTTTCTCATATAATGGTATCATACTGGAGGGGGGTCAACCAAATGTTCCCATTGAATGTCTAATTACCATTAATAAACACTTCCTTATGTATGTCAGGAAGTACCAGGCCATCTCTCATACCTAGGTTGTCTTAGATAAGATTTACACATCAAAGGGTCCTCTGTATCTTTTGATCCTTTGGCCACAAGATTTGGTCAGCAAACTTCCTTTGATGTGTAACCTCGAATGCCTAAATACCATACCATACATACTGTATAACACAATATTTTAAATACCAACACATCTATATTAATATTACTACATATTCCCCCACTTGGATCGGTTCTAACTACTAGAACCGATCCATAATTCAAACAACAAACGCAATCATGGTTTGAGGTACTGGATGCTTTACAATGGCTCATATGAAATATTAAGTTGAGACTGGTTACATCTCTCTTCACCAACCTCTAAAATATCCCCATGAAACAGTTATTAGATAATATAACTTTAGACCATGACTGGAAAAGGGTTCGGTAAACATAAGTGGCCCGTATCCGTATAGCTGTTAGGCCTTATTTCAAAGCTTGCTTTTTCTTGAGAAAATCACATAACGATCTTGAATATTGTGCAAAAAAAAATGAGCAGATGTCACCGTCCATTCTGACTTCATCACATCTCTCACCATCTCACTGAAAGTAAAGCTTGGTGTGTTTTTGGGAGGTCCAATCCACATAAGTCCAGGATTCTCTCATCTCCAGGCTCAAAGTTTATATCTTTAAAGATGCTTTTGCACAAACACCAGCAAATCCTGAAATACCACTTTCATCTTCATAGTAAGAAGAACCATTAATGTACCAGCAGTCCCTTTCAAGGTCAAAAAGGTTTTTGGGTATGGCAGTAGAAATTCTGTGCTGCAAACTATTTCCTTGCACCCGACATTCATGCGTTTCACCTTCAATCATTAATCCACCAATCAGAATACTTGGTTCCTTTAACATCAAACCCTCAATATTCTCTGATAATAAAGCTGTAGTCCATCTGCTTCTTTCCATTTCTTATTTGAACAATGATGACCTGTGTCATTCGTTGATTGCCAGCAACGATTTGCATTCATAATGTGCTGTAGGCTGACACCTCATTGCGTTTAATAGAGCCGTTACTTGTATCATTCAGTCCATAATTCCACCAGAATGGTATGCCAACATATATATATATATATATATATATATATATATTCCCCCATGCGATGGTTTAGATATTATCAGCTTGACATCTGTGTTTATCAGATCTTCTGTCCAGACAATGCGGCAGTGGAAATTCTTGCCAGTATTTTTTTATAAAAGGTAGAAAGTTATTTTTCATCCATATGTGTCACAGCCTTCAGCATATTACAAACAACTGATTCAACATGTTTCAAATCACGACTAGAGTGATGAATTTCACTCCCCCTCTTATAAATTTAGGAAAGCCACCCAACTTACTATATACTATATGCTATGTTAAGCCATTGCGCAGCATCACCTCAGATGTCAAATCGATTGATATCAATATGCATTATGTCATATGTACAGATGTTTTAAAATTGTTTTAGGTTTAAATGCCTCGCTCTGATTTTAAGATTAAGTTCAAGAAATAAAACATAATACAAATAAAAAGCAAAATATATCGGGAAAAGGGAGAAAATGAAAAAATAGGGCATTGGGCAAGTCCGTTGAAAAGAAAATGGGGAAAAAAAAAAAAAAAAAAAAAATGAAAAAAGGGAATTTGAATGTTCAAAAAAAAGTCCATTGCTTGATGAATTTTGAGAGATATTCCCTTGTATAGTGATATATTGTCCATTTGTCCATTCAGTGTTTCTCCCCTGCTAGCCAGCAATTAGTCCTGCTGTTCACATGCAAACTGTACCTGAAAGACAAAAACTCTCAGACAAAACTCATTAGCAAAGTCCTTAAACAAAGTATTATTTACAGTCTACAGTTTAAAGCTAGTTCACCCCCACTGCTATAGAAGTGTCATTTCCATTTAAAAACAGATCTGGACCTTTCAACTGTTCTAATAGTGTGTAATATTCTATTTTCATCTTATCATACTCAATTTTAAGGTGGTCATATTTCTGTTTTAACTGAGGAAATGGTATCCAGGCCTTTTTCTTATTATGATTTCGGCCAGCTCTGTTTTTCATATTAATATCACTTATGTTTGATGCAGAGTTCCCTCTCTTGTTGTGATCATTAGATATTATCTTCTGATCTTTCTGCCTAAACAATGTGGCTACATCAATTCTGACAGCTTGCTCGTTTGACTTTCTCCATAAATGATCTGCTCTCAATAATACGTCTTTTAAATCATGAGGATTCGGGGTAACTAATAAAATATTTTGTTTGATATCAGTATGATTCTAGATGCTTTGCATGAAGATATGTATCGAGCCTCCCCGCTCAAATGCAAGATTATTACCAACCAATAATTCCATAATAGTTGCTAACCTGTGCGACAATTCATAGGGAGATTCACTCTGCATTTGGTGGATCTTCCCACAAATCGCTACATCAGAACGCACTCCATACAAGACACATAATAATTCCAGCAATATGTCTCTTGTTCTCAGAGGCTGAATACAGATCTGTTTAATTCTCATCCAAAGACTATTCCCTATAGAATGTTGCAAAACTCTTTCTAAGTCAGATGGGTTGAGACTGTACATGTCCCTGATATTCTGCAAGTCACAAAACCATTTCAAAAATCTGTTTAAATCATGGCAGGTAACCAGTTCTATTTCTTTAAGAATTGCATCTAGTTCTTTTGGTTTCAAATGCTTCATTACAAGCTGAACCTCCCCTGTATTATTATTATAAACCGTGGTGGTCACAGTGGGTGCGGCTGGCAATGAATTATCAGATTTAATACGAGGTTCAGTTTCATTTGCTAGAAAGTTTGTGTTTGTATTTTGCTGCAGATTGCTTAATCCAAGATTTGATGCACCTCTGCATTCCTGAGATCTCTTCTCCAATTCCATAATTCTTAATTTTAATCTCTCATTTTCCTCTGATAATTCATCACACCGTTTAGATTTCTCAAGCAAAGCTCCACCAATAGTAACTGCATGCAATTTTAAATTTACTGTCTCAGTGTCTGATTGGTTTTGTAACCTGCTACAAACTTATGTATTATCAACTCACTCTGTAACTGCAATTTCATAACTTTATCATTCAAAGAACTTTCCATTTTTAAACAGCAAGATAACAAGCCCTGCACAATACAACCTTTTCTTTTACTTTCTGAAATTTTGCTATCAAAAACACTTTTCTCTAAAAATTCCTTCATCATAGTCCACGTCTGCTTACATTTTTCTGGAATTTCATAAGGGCCGCCATGACGCTTAATACATTTTGATACCCATCTGTTAACTTTATCAGACCTGACACTAGCTTCACACTGAGTAAGCATTTTGACTATATTATTAATAAATAAAAGAAAAAAAAGGAAATATTTTACTCACCGCATTTGAAGCTCCACCTTGCCAGTTCCAGTCTTCTGGTACACGACAGTCTTTTTCTTTCTTCAGTTTCCAGTCTCCAGAGAATAATTCTGGGGTTTCAAACTTGTTTAGTCTTGTATATCAGACTCTTATGTCACAACCAGACATAGAGTCACAGCACAGGTGTTTTTCTTCATCAGACTTCTTGTCCAACTCACAGGATTTCTGTCATCACGACTTCCGTTACTAAGTCCTGAAAATGCGCTTCTGGTCACTTAAACGGCACCAATGTAGTCTTTTCATAAAAAGTGTATTTTAGACTTCATATCAATAGTGATATAGTCCAGAGAAGGCATTCAATGGATCTTCCCATAGAGAACAAAGTTCCACAGTCCATAGATGATACAAAAAAGGTCCAACAGAGTCATGTAGTCTTCAGATATTTTGTCTAATAGACTTCATCCTTCATATCAATGTAGTCTTTAGATCTTTTAGCGTGTATTGTCTATCGTATAGTGTCTAGTATGATGTTAGTAAATTGTTCTCGCAGCAAAACACCAGGTCCTCCAGAGAACGCATTTATTTCAACAACTACAATACAGACTAGTCCAACGTCCACAGATGATACAAAAATCCAGCAGAGTCATTCAGATTTCTACCTGCGCCCCCATACTCATACAGAGAGTACTTTCTCTCTGACAAGATGACCAGAATGTCAGCCTGTCTTTCTCATATAATGGTATCATACTGGAGGGGGGTCAACCAAATGTTCCCATTGAATGTCTAATTACCATTAATAAACACTTCCTTATGTATGTCAGGAAGTACCAGGCCATCTCACATACCTAGGTTGTCTTAGATAAGATTTACACATCAAAGGGTCCTCTGTATCTTTTGATCCTTTGGCCACAAGATTTGGTCAGCAAACTTCCTTTGATGTGTAACCTCGAATGCCTAAATACCATACCATACATACTGTATAACACAATATTTTAAATACCAACACATCTATATTAATATTACTACATATATGTATGTATTTTTTTGTAAAAATGTTTATAAAAGCAAAACAAAAAAAAACCTCTCCCGTGCCCTCCTCCGTGCCCTCCTCCGTGCCCTCCTCTTTCTTTGGTCATCTAAAGTCAGTAGTATACAGATGCGCCTGTCTATCGAAATTACGCGGGTCAAAAAAAAGTAGATTTTTTGCGTATCTCGTTTTGGGGATGCGGCAAATTGAAACGCATGCGCAAATTTAGACTTAAGCCGCGCATCTCCTGTAACGCCGGCGTAATCGCTCTGTGAATATGGCCCATGGTGTTTATTCCAGACATCAAAGTGAGAATCACCCCCCCGCCCCCTGTTATTTAGTTTCATAATTTACACGCTATAATAATTCATAAGGTTATTGTAACGAATTGTCCCACACTCTGCTTAAGTGCTTTCGTCATATACCACTTCCTCCCAGTCTGGATATAGATATCAGATATTCCACAATCACACAACGAGACAGTACTTGTTTGTCTGCCGAACATGGACTCTTTATTAGAACCAGAATACAAGACTTATATACAGTAGAAGAGGAGGGAGTTCACCCCTCCTGCTGATATTACTCTAACAATACACCCACCATAAACATAAATTAACATGAGCTAATTAACAAATCCCTTAGGGAAGACGATGTGACTCCGTGCCTGTCAGGATTTCACTACAGGTGAGACTTGTTGTCACCAAGCTTCACACAGTAGATTATACATTATCATAAGTATAAACACAGGACACCTTCACACAATAGAGGAGCTCCAGCAGGAGTCGGCCTGTCTCCTACATTGTACAGAGGTCAATGTGATCAGCTCCTTTAATTAACATGTTGAGTTTAGAATCAAACAAACCAAGAATAGTCTTTTCATATATCCTGGGAGATATATTGGATAAATATTACTATCCCATTTTAAGTACGGTAATCCAAGATTTCTTTTCTCAGTCACCCTGTGCTATCCAGGATAGCACAGGGTCACTTAGACATAAGAGGTGCATTGGGAGCTGAAACATGGGTATCCCATACTTTTCAAGGGATTCTGAGTGTTTCACAGGCCCTCCTGTCACAGTTATTTCAAAATTAGCAAAGAGAATGAAGTGGTTAATGTCCATCTCTAGGCAAAATGTTGTGTTTTACACAGTCCTACCAGACAACACAGACAGGTGACACAAAATACTCTGTTACGATTCAAGTGAATCCAAACTATTTGGTTTGGGCAGAATGAGAAAGGGTCATAGCCACTGTCTTTTCACAAGTTTTACTGCTATTCAGGGTACCTATTCACTCTCAAGCTTAGATGCAGGTGCAGCCCCCTCTAACCTCTTTTTTCACACATTTAGCTGGCTTCCTAAAATTACCCAGGGAAGACAATTTTCTTTGCTTACCTTGTTCATCAGCTGAACCAGGAGAACCAGCACAAGGTTGGCTAGGTTAGAGTCTGATGGCTCACAACTCTCCCAAAAGAGCCAACTACTGTAGTGTGCCCCACCTTGATTGCTATCAGAGTACTGCAGTTTTTAAGTGCATTGTCAACCTTTGAAAGCATCATGAATGGGTTATATGGAGGAATAATAGCCGAATGTCGTACACTCACCATTTCCTGTTTCACAAGTTTCAGCAGGAAGAGGCCACGATTTTTCTATTGAAAAGCCTGTGGCGTGAGAAACACAACACAAAAACTCCACCCGGTACAGAAAAAATGTGCACACACAAAGAGTGAAACACAAAAACGTGCAACGGGTGCTGTGTCACAAAGGGCCTGACCCTGATCCCCCAGGGCGTTAGGCTCCAGACAGGGAGGCTCCAGACAGGGACTAGAGTAAAAAGTGGACCATGCAGCCAAAGCCAACACAGACCCAACTTCCTTGGAGGGTCTGCCGAAACAGAACCCTCCCAGGTTAGGCTCCCCTGAAGGGAGACCCCATGAGAGCAGGCGAACTAAGCCAGAAGGCCATGTCCACCCACTCCCAAGACGTTCAGGGCTGGCCCGAGGACCGACACCCTACTAATCACACACAAGTTGTACAAATGTGCACCAACATAAAAAAGACATAAAAGTGACACACACTGGGTAAAATAAAAAAGAAAGTGGGGGAGAAGGAAGGTGGGAGGTGTGAATAGAAAGTGACTATTGTGCAATACGATGGCCGGCCATCCAGAAGAGGCCATGATTAGTGATGTTGACAATATCCCAGGAGAAGAGGTGTTCCCAAATTGTAGATTATAGAGGAAAGAGGATTGAGGACAAGGCTTGTTGTAGACAAAGGGAGAGGAAAAAAAAATCAAAATGAGGGGGACTGGATGGCAGGGTAGGAAGGGGAGAAAATAATGAGAAAAGAGGCAGACAATGAGGGAAGGCGTGGAGTACTGTTTGAGTAGAGGCAACAAAAATACCCATGACTGGGGGTCAGGGTGTTCATCCCATCAGGTGTTTGTATCCTTCAATAGTTTAAAAGTGAATCCAGCAACACCAAATACGCAAGAATTTAAAGGAGGAGTCACACGCTAGGAAGATTAATTCCTCCATCCCTTTGATCTCACGTAGACACGTCAACCATTCAGATACAGACAGAAAATGGCCTGTGCCCCAGCATTCTGAAATACAGAGTTTGGCAGAATATGCTAAAGATTTGTAATAAGTCCTCACAGGCAGGACTGGCCCTAGACATTGGGCCAGATTCAGATAGATGGGCGAATCTTTAATTTGGAGTAACTTTTCTCATTTACGTTACTCCGTCGAAACTTTAGGAGCAAGTACTGTTATTCACATAGCACTTGCTCCTAAAGTTGCGCCGGAGAAACGAAAATGCGCTGGCGTAACCCGACGCAAGTGGGTGTCATCATATGTAAATGATGGGCGGAGCCCAGTGCAGAGGCTTACGTTCAGCGCATCATCCACGAAGCATGCGCAGTGAGTGAGGCTCCACTCGCCCCCCTGTGCGCATGCTCACAACTTCCGTCAGCACCACTTCACGGGAAACGTCAGCGCAATGTGTTCCATTGTGCCTATAAAAGCGCCAGCGGAAGCGCCATTCCGGCGCAAAAGTATTTCCGTTTCCCCCCACCCCAGGGAAGTTACTTTTGCTCTGTAATGGCTGCTCCCGCTCCCCCAAAAGGGAGGAGAAACCTGAATTTTAATCCCCAGGAGGTCTCAATTGTAATTTCAGCTATGGAGACCCACAACGATGTCCTCCATGGCAGGAAAAGCAGAAAAAACAGCCGGGACAGGAAGCAGGCCATCCTGGCAAGCATTGCTGCCAGAGTAAATATTTTGGGGTACTCCACCCGGTGGCCACCATTAGGAGGCATGAGAGGGGCACGGGGGGTGGACCCCCATGTGCGGTCAGCCTGACCATGGAGGAGGAGGTGGTCGCCCCGCTGCCTGGACAGGGAGCAGTTGGAGGGGGTCCCGGGATATGACTCCATGGAGGAAGGCTCCAGGACAGGTAAGTAATTTTTACCCCCTTTTTTACCCCCTTTTTGGTGTGTTGCATGTGGGGGGGGGGTACATGTGCCAAGTGTGTGGGACCACCCAACATGTGTGTGCTTTGTGTCATCCACAGATGACGGAGCTGGGCCATCATCTGTTGGCGAACAGTCCACCCCATCCCCCCAATGGCATCCTGTGCCCGAGCCCCTGGGTGGTGAAGAGACCAAGGTCCCCTCCCCCTAGTATGCCCCTCAAGGGCGACTCCGTCCCCCCGGTGACAACCATCTACTGGCCCCAGGAAGGCCACCCGAAGACATGGGGGTGTCTGAATCTGGTCCAGACCAGGTGGCCGAGGGACCACGGAAGACAGGCAGAGGGGGTAGAGCTTTTTTCTTTGTTATTTTGCTCCACGCCAGTTATGAGCTTTTTTCTTTTTTATTTGCTCTAGTTATGCTCTGTTATTTTGCTCAGTTATGAGCTTTTTTCTTTGTTATTTTGCTCAGGTTATGAGCTTTTTATTTTTATTGATACTGCACACGTTGCAGTGTGAATGGTGTGTGAATGTGAGGTGGTGGCACTCCTGCCAGTAAGTTATCCCCACGGCTGTGTGAATGACGTGTGAATGGTGTATGAATGGACAGCGACACCATTGGGGCCTTGACGCGGCGTTGCTGCTCCCAAGTCCTACATGTTGGACTTGGGCTAATCCAATGCGATGTGGATGTGGTGTGTGTGATCAAGGGACATCAGTGGTGTGCATGCGTGCATTGTCCGTGTGATCAATGTTTTTGTTTAGTGTCCAAAGATGCCTACGGCGAGGACCCTCCTGACTGCTCTTCCATCAGCAGACTGGTTCTCCTCTGGCAGGGGGGGGGGGATTGTCTGGTTGGGGGGTCAGGTCATCACGTATGTCAATCTGCAGGCCTTTTCTCATGGTAAAGTTGTGCAGAATGCAACATGCACCGATGATCTGACACACAAAGGTAGGGGAATACAATAGGGCCCCCCCAGACTTATCCAGGCAGCGGAAACGGGACTTCAGGAGCCCAAATGTTTTCTCCACCACTGCACGGTTTTGATATGTGCTTCATTGTATTTTATCTCTCCTCTGGTTTGGGGGTTCCGGAAAGGAGTCATTAGATGGGGTCCCAGTGTATATGCAGAGTCACCTGTAACGGAAAAGACAGGAGGATGTTAGTCATGCCTGCCACCCATGCCACTCACCAACCAGCCAGCTGTCCCCATACACGTTCTGTTCGAATTCCGTTGGGATGGGGCTCTGATTGTATATGAAGCTGTCACGGCTGGATCCGGGGTGTTTGGCACGGATGTGCCATATGAGGCGTTGGGCATCGGCTATCACCTGTACGTTGATGGAATGCCAATGCTTCCGATTGCGGTATATGTGCTCTGTGGCACTGGGGGGCTGTAGGGCCACATGTGTGCAATCAATGGCCCCCACGGTGCGTGGGAATCTTGCAATGTTGTAGAAATCTGTCATTGCCTTCAGCCGCAGCTCCTCAGTGGTGGGTCTGATGAAGTGGTTGGACATGCGTCTGAGGATTGCAGGGACAACCTGGTGCACACATCTGCTCATGGAGGACTGTGACATCCCAGCCACCACTCCACTTGTACACTGGAATGATCCACTTGCAAGGAAATGAAGTGTTGCCAGGACCTTCACCAGTGGCTGCACTGCTTGTGAGCGGTGTGTTGGGCTGGTGATGTCATCCTGCAGGGTTGTGGTTAGTTCAAGTATTGCATCAGGGCTGAATCTGAATAGGCGATACACCTCCTCATCCCCCATTTCAAAGAGGCTCATGCGTGTGCGGTATATCCTCTCACGTGCCCGCCTCCTCCGTACCGGGGGACCCATTAGTAGTGCTAGGACCGCGACTGCCCCTGGCATGTTGGCACACAGAGGTGGTTGTTCAGCTTGCTATTTTCGTCGGTAACGCTGCTGCTGTAGCTGCTCTCCTGCTGACCTGAGGCCGTCTGGAGTAAAGATAAAGCAGCTATTTGTAGAAAAAACTTTGCGACGGACGGACGAGATACGCGCGGCGCATGTAGCCAGCGTCTGGTGCTAATCCGTTCGCGAATTGGGAAATCTCCCTCATTTGCATATTTGAATGGGAAATCAATAGGCGCGACGGATGCGACAAGCGAAAATATGCGCTTACGATACTGGCGAAGGAGAGTTAAGCCGGTCGGAAAAAGCCCGTTTTCTGTCGCATCTAGTTTGGTGGGTACGGCCGCGTAGATACAACGGCGCATCTTTACAGTTACGCGGCGCATATCGATATACTCCAGCGCAAGTCTTTCTGAATCTGGCCCATTGTGCTGCCTGGATCCAGGAATGAAATGCTGCCCCCCACCGCTCCCCAAACAAACTTGCCCCCACTGCCCCCCAAAAAAATGTTGTCACCAAAAGGCCCCCACATCCATTATTTTATATCATGACAATTAAAACTAAAATTCAATTTATCAGGAAGTCAGATTCACATGCAACAGTGGTGGTAGGGTTCAGTCAGTGGGGTTCAGTCAGAGGCAGGGGTGGTGTCAGGAAGCCAACCCTGCCAACCACGGAATAGCGCACATGCGCGGTAGAACAACGCTTCGGCGCATGCCTGTGCACGAACGGCGTACGCATATGCATGGTACAGCACGTGTATGGGCACGCCAACACGCCCTCTCCTCAGAGCCAAGCAGAGGCCTGACTGGCTTATTTAAACCAGCAAATAAAGAGGGAACTTCCGCGCCAATAGCTCAATGTGAAAAAATTGCAAAAATAAAATATTGCAAAATATGTGTGTGTGTATATATATATATATATATATATATATATATATATATATATATATATATATATATATATATATATATATATATATATATATATATATATATATATATATTTATTTATTGAGGAAAAAATATATATATAAAGCTGCTCCTCGGGTGTATATTAGTATAGAACTAGTATGCAATGTGATAAGAAAGTGAAAGAGGGCGCTCTGGTACAATAAACTGATATATAAACTAAATACACACTTGTAGATCTAGAGCTACAGACAATGTGATTGTGTATAGCAAGAGAAATATACAAAAAATGTACAAAAAATATATATATAAAAATGTGCTGTACAAGTGATAGAGGACTGTACAAGTGATAGAGAACTAATGAGTCCTAAAAAGTTTTCTGGCAATGACAAACAGTGCAGTCCTTAAATCCAAAAGAAAAAGAAACACCAAAGGATTCTTCAATAAGATTCCACAGCTCCTTCACCAGGCAGATTGAATCACCCCAACCGTGCTCAGAAAAAAGATTGCGCTTACCAGATGGACATGACCTCTTAACGAAAAGAAGGTCAGTCTCGCTTATGCAGGAATATGCCTACATTCATTTGGGAGGGTTCTTAACCAGCAAGCAAGAGGATTCACTCCATAGGGATATACATAGGATAAATGAACAGAGAAAAAGCTCCCATAGTGCGATCAATTTAATTAAAACTGGAATAAAAAACAATCAGGCCAAGGGGCCACTTACATGGAACAGTGCCCTATCCCGGCACTGAGGCTGCAGACAATCACAAACTGGGGGTCGAATACCGCGTGCGCGTGAGATGACCTCGCTCGGATGATTGGACATGCAGTGATTCCTCGTAGGTACAAGGCTGTATCGAATGCGATCGTTCCTCGTGGATATGTTGTTGTATCAGATGATACGTTGTTGTATCGAGTGAGGCAAACGCCGGGAAGGAGGGCATCGGGCATACACGTGACCAGGCTGCGCCAACCGACGTTACTCATACGAAACGTACGTCGGTTGGCGCAGCCTGGTCACGTGTATGCCCGATGCCCTCCTTCCCGGCGTTTGCCTCACTCGATGCAGTGCGGTGATCCGTCCCTGGAGCGGAAGAACGGGGAGAGCCGTGTGTAAACACGGCTTCCCCGTGCTTCTCTGTGGCCGTAGCATCGATCGCGTCATCCCTGTAATAGGGGGATGCGATCGATGACGTCACACCTACAGCCACACCCCCCTACAGTTGTAAACACAACACATAGGTCACACATCCCATACAGCGCCACCTGTGGTTAACTCCCAAACTGCAACTGTCATTTCCACAGTAAACAATGCAATTTAAATGCATTTTTTGCTGTGAAAATCACAATTGTCCCAAAAATGTGTCAAAATTGTCCGCCATATTGTTGCAGTCACGAAAAAAATCGCTGATCGCCACTATTAGTAGTAAAAAAAAATTTTTTATAAAAATGCAATAAAACTATCCCTTATTTTGTAAACGCTATAAATTTTGCGAAAACCAACCGATAAATGCTTATTGCAATTTTTTTTACCAAAAATACGTAGAAGAATACGTATCGGCCTAAACTGAGGAAAAAAAATGTTTTTTTTAAATATTTTTGGGGTATATTTATTATAGCAAAAAGTAAAAAATATTGCATTTTTTTAAAATTGTCGCTCTATTTTTGTTTATAGCGCAAAAAATAAAAACCGCAGAGGTGATAAAATACCACCAAAAGAAAGCTCTATTTGTGGGGAAAAAACTACGCCAATTTTGTTTGGGAGCCACGTCACACGACCGCGCAATTGTCAGTTAAAACGACGCAGTGCCGAATCGCAAAAAAGGGGCAAGGTCCTTTACCTGCATTTTGGTCTGGGTCTTAAGTGGTTAACAGGTGTAAGCAGATACAAGTGCACACACACTAGAGGCTGACATTTCTTCATGTGTTTCCAATTGGTTCATTAGCACACATGTTATAAAAAGCGGGGGGGGGGGGGCAATTGTTTGATTTAATGATTTTCACTTTGATGTTTTGTCTGCTGCATAATTTTGCAAAATGTTTCTCAAGATGTTAATGCCTAATGTTTTAATCCTGTGGGTCTATCCTGTTATTTCAAAAGCATGATTCATTTTCCAATGACTGTGTGAAATAAACCTTGGTCTATTTTTGTTTCTCTGTTTTTTTTTTTTTTTTTTTGTTGTGTTTATTTTTAATATTTTGTTTTGCTTTCCTTGTTTTGTGGACCAATAAAATTACTTTCAAATTTTGAAGTTTGTTTTGTGATATTTTTTTCATGCTATGGATTTCAACAGCTGCAGCTGAAATAGTTTGGGCCTAAACCATCAAGTGTGATTTGTCTCCAAGCTCTTTCCTGGTGTGTATGCATGAAATGTTTGTCATGTTTAGTCACCAGAAAAGGAAGGACAAAGCGGTAAGTATTGTTTCCTAGAATTGATGTCCAGACTGACTTTTTAAAGCACATGTGCAAGATGAAAGAAAACCTGCAAACAGGGCCTGTTGGGGGGGGGGGGGGGTGGTGTATTGGTGGACAGGCTTGAAGTGCTGATTTACAGCACTGTGCTTGAAACTAGCACAAGACAATCCTATTCTAATTGTGGGTTGTTTGAGGGAAGCCAAGTGAGTGTTAGAACACCTGCTAGTGTTTTTAGGTTGGGCTTTGTGTCCCTTTTCTTAAAATTGGCTTCACTTCCTGTCACACAGCTGAACAGGAAGTGAGGTTAAAACCCTACCAATGGTCTTTTCTTCGGGACACAGGTCAATCTAACTAGTGTCCCCATTAAGCAAATTGCACTGCTGTGTACACCCCAAATGATTAGTTACTTTGGGGTTTAGTAAAGGCAAAGCCGCTTTGCAGTAGAAGCGCAGTCAATGAAAATCAGAAGGGAAGCACTGATGGTTTTAACTTCCAATCCCGCCAAGTTTTTATTTTTCTTCCTTGCTTGTCCACTTGTAGTGCAAAGTGGATTTGCCTTTAGTAAATGGACCCCAAAGTCCAAGATCTCTACTAATTTGGGGTATACACAGCAAAATGCAATTTCCAAAATGGGAAACTATTTAGATTGATCTGTGTGTCCCCAACAAATTACTCAGGTTTTTCCCTCACTTCCTGTTTGGCTATGTGGCAGGAAGTGAATGAATTAAGTAGAAAGTGACAACATTTGTGAGGTTTCTTTACCCTATCAGGGGTGCAGGCATCCCCAAAACAAACAAGAAAATTGTTGATTTAACATTGGGTGGGGTTTGTGGGGGTTCCTAACACACATTCATACATATTAGCAACGCTGGGTCCTGGGCTATTGGCATGGTTATATTTTCTTAAGCCTCTCAATAAAATGATCTGAATCTTGGGGTTAAACTGAAACTATAATCAACACTTTTTTTTTTTGTTTTCTTTCATTTTGGATAGAGTTGGGGGGGAGGGTTAGAAGCCCTGTCAGTTTATTTTGTATTATCCCTGTCCGTTTGGGGGGATTGGCCTTGACTTCCTGCCCCAAAGCCAAACAGGAAGTGATAGAAAAACTAGGCAAATTAAGGGACTCCTGTGCCCCCCCCCCCCACAGAACTTGTGTGTGTCCCCTGAAAATTCCTGGGCGGGTCATAAAAAAACAGGGTGTGGCCTTGACAGGAAGGGTGTGTCATTTTTCTATTAGGGGGTGCCGAAATTTGGTCAGGCCTAGGGCAGCACAAAACCTAAATATCCTACTGCATATTAGGGCTTATTTAGACAAGATCCTTTTGCTGCTAGGTGAACATGCTATACACTACACCACTGTGCTGAACGAACATGATCGCAGCTGAAAGCATGAGATCAGTGTTTTTTTTTTTTCCAATTCCATGCTTTCCAGCCTGGAGGACAGATGTGGGGTCTTATTGACCCCGCCTCTCTCCATAAATAGGACCTGTCACACACTAGTCCTATTACAAGGGATGTTTACATTCCTTGTAATAGGAAGAAAAGTGAAAAAAATACAAAAAAAGGGACAAACAAGCGCAAAAATTAAAATATTAAGTTAAAAAAAAAAAAATCTAAATTTAAATGCCCCTGTCCCTAGTAGCGAACACTCAGAAGCGAACACGCATGCAAGTCCCACCCACATATGTAAACACCCTTCAAACCTCACATGTGAGGTATCATAGCGTGCGTTAGAGTGAGAGCAATAATTTTTGCACTAGACCTCCTCTGTAACTCAAAACTGATAACCTGAAAAAAAAGTCAGGTTAGGTATCTATTTACTTGGTGTAACATTATCTTTCACCTTATCCCTAAAAATTGAGCTAGCTTTACTGCTTTCTTATTTTTTCATTCATTCATGATTTTTTGCGCAAATACCGTTGGAAATTTGTTTGAAAAAATGCCCGCCACTTTATTCTCTAGGGTGTTTGTTAATAAAATATATATAATGTTTGGGGGTCCTGAGTAATTTTCAAGGAAGAAAATATAATTGTTACATGAAGGAGAGAAGTGCCAGAATAGGCGCGGTATGGAAGTGGTTAAAGTGCAACAATAAAAGTGAAAAATTCCTTTAAATTTGTACCATGGGGGGGTAATCAGGGCCGCCATCGGGAATTATGGGGCCCCTTACACAGCTTCAGGCATGGGCCCCCTGGAGCAGAGAACGGGGGGTGCTGCCGCCTGAAAATGAGAAGGGGGGGGCTGCCGCAATTTGATAAGTGGGGGGTTCCTTTACAAAAAAAGAAATATAGAAAAATATATATTCAAAAAAGGGTGGTAGCCATCCGGGGGCCCTGGGTGAAAAATAAATAAAAAATATATATATATACATATATATATATATATATATATATATATAAAAAAAAAAAAAAAAAAAAGTGGTGTTGCCTTGGGAGCTCTGGGCCATTTAACCACTTAAGACCCGGACCAATACGCTGGTAAATGACCCAAGGTGTTTTTGCGATTCGGCACTGCGTCGCTTTAACTGACAATTGCGCGGTCGTGCGACGTGGCTCCCAAACAAAAGTTGCGTCCTTTTCTTCTTACAAATAGAGCTTTCTTTTGGTGGTATTTGATCACCTCTGCGATTTTTATTTTTTGCGCTATATACAAAAATAGAGCGACATTTTTGAAAAAAAAAAAAACACAATTTTTTACTTTTTGTTAAAAAAAAAAATCAAATAAACTAAATTTTAGTCAAACATTTAGGCCAAAATTTATTTAGCCACATGTCTTTAGTAAAAAAAAAAAAAAAATTGCGATAAAAAAAAATAGCTACCTAGCGGGAACAGCGACACTAATACAGCGATCAGAAAAATGATCGCTTAGTGACGCTGGCAATAGGAGTGAAAGGGTTAACTAGGGCGGTGATCAGGGGGTTAAAACTTTATTAGGGGGGGTGGGGGGGCTATCCTGAACCTAACACTAACTGATTTTACACTGTCTGTCACACTGACACTAAATGCAGTGATTAGATCACTGCATTCAGTGACACTGTGACAGGGGGGGTGGGGGGGTTAGATCGCAAGGGGTTAAGTATGCTTATGTGAGTGTGTGTCAGTGTAATGTTGGTGCACACTTACTGTTAGGTGTTTCTCCCATCGCAGCGGTTGGAAATACCGCTGCGATGGGAGATTACATCACTTCCCCCTTCCTGTGTTTACACAGGAGGAGGAAGTGACAGGAGACTGGGAGCGATCGCGGGGAGGCGGGTAAACGCCGACATCCGCCCGCTCGTCCCGGATCGCTCCCGGAGCCAGGGGGACCCCCGCACGCCGCGGAGGGGGTCCCGATGGGACCCCCAAACCGCACGAAGGCGGGGACGTAAATTTATGCCCTTGTGCCTGTACGAGCCATTCTGTGGCCGTATATGTGCGTGCGGGGGTCCTTAAGTGGTTAATAAAAAATAACAAAAAAAAATATCTAAACAAAAATAACATGGGGTGGGAGCTGTGGTGGCTCAACGTGATTGGCACTGCGCTGACAAGCCGTTCACCTCTGCAGCCAAGGGTTCGGATCCCGGTCTTGGCTACATGTGAATTGAGTTTGGTGGTCTCAGCCCGGCTCCCGTTGGGTGTGCTATGCAAGGTACGCCTGTGCTTAGTATGCCAACCCCCCCCCCCCCAAAAAAAACAAAACACCACACTTGCACGCACACGAAATTGGTTTAACACACACGCACTTTGGCCATGAGGTCTCCTAAAATAAAGAGAGGGGAAGGACCTACAGGGCTGGCTGGGTGGGCTAGACCCCCTCAATCCCTCATAGGGGGAGTCCCTCTGTCCCGTTGGGCCCCAGTCGGGCTCCTAAGTGGAGCAGGTAGGGCAGGGTGAGTGGGAGGCCCCCCTCACACCCAGCCATTGCCACCGGGGGCATGGAGAAGGATGGCGATTGCCTCCGGGGGGAGGGTCTGCCTACTCCCAACTCCTGCAATCCAGCTCCTCTCTCTCGACTTCACGCACAAAAAAAACACAAAAAAAAAAAAAAAAAAAAACACACAACCTGGGGACCTCTGAGCCTTTTACTAAAAATATATCTATATCTACAAAAAATAAAGAAAATATAAAATGTTTAAAACATTTTTATAAGCAAAAAGGTTGTCATCTGGGGCCCTTTAATAATAATAAAATTATATATAAATATATATATTGTAACGCTTGGGGGATCAGCTTGACCGCAGGACACAGGCTTTTAAATCAAAACTGAGGTTTATTGAACATGAATGGCTTTATAGCAGCAAAACAAAAATAAAGCATTAGTCTCACCGACTTGTAGATCTTAGTACTGGGTTTGCAATTCAACAGTCCTTTGCAATTAAAGTCCTCCAAAAACAGGCTTTCAGGCAGCCACTGCCAAATCCTTTCAAAGTTTGTTTGTTCCCAGCTTCTCAAACTTTCAGCAGCACTTACTTGTTCAGCTTTACCATACACAGGCTCTGCTACACACTTCCCCTCTCTCACCTGCAACTTCCTGTCCTCACTTAAACCATCTCCTGGACAGGTTCATTAACCCTTTTCATCCTCTTAAAAGGACCATAGCCCAAATAGAGGGGAAACATAGCGTCCCTCCAGGACGCAGCCACGGCGACCTGTACAATATATATATATATACTGTATATATATATATAATATATATATATATATATATATATATGTTAAAAAAATTACTTAAAAAAATATAAAAATATATCATTTTTTGTATTTTTTTTAAAAAAAGGGGGGTTGTCATCTGGAGCCCTGGGGATCTCCGGGCCACTGGGGACCTCCAGACCCCTAAAAAAAACATTGGCCCTTTAATAACAAAAAATATGGGGGGTTGCCAACCGGGGCCCTGGGGGCCTCTGGGCCCCTGGGGACCTCCGGACTGCTAAAAAAATAAATACAAAAAATTGGCCCTTTAATAAAAAATAATAAAAAAAATTATTAAAAAATATATATATAAAAAAAAGAGGGGGGTTACCATCTGGGGCCCTGGGGGCCTCCAGGCATCTGGGCACCTCGGGACCCCCGGGCTCCTTACAGGTGTACTGCCTGTACCCGCCTGATGGCGGACCTGGGTGTAATGTCAGCATGTGAAAAGTGACATTCTGAAGGAAAAAAGCAGTTTAAAACTGACTCGCGGCAATAATGAATTGTCGGCTCCCGGCAATTGCAGGAGAATTCATTCATAAAAAACACAAAAAAAAAAGTGTGGGGGTCCCCCCAAATTCAATAACCAGACCCTTTAGGTCTGGTATGGATATTAAGGGGAACCCCGCCGTCAATTTTTAAAAAAATGACGTGGGGTTCCCCCCAAATATCCATAACCAGACCCTTCAGGTCTGGTGTGGAATTTAAGGGGAACTCCACCCCAAATTTAAAAAAAAAATGGAAGACGTTGGCCAGGTCAACGTGCTCGGATAAGGGGTCTGGTGTGGATTTTAGGGGGGACCCCGCCGTCAATTTTTTAAAAAAATGACGTGGAGTTCCCCTTAAATTCCACACCAGACCTGAAGGGTCTGGTTATGGATATTTGGGGGGAACCCCACGTCATTTTTTTAAAAAATTTACGGCGGGGTTCCCCTTAATATCCATACCAGACCTAAAGGGTCTGGTTATTGAATTTGGGGGGACCCCCACGCTTTTTTTTTTGCGTTTTTTTATGAATGAATTCTCCTGCAATTGCCGGGAGCCGACAATTCATTATTGCCGCGAGTCAGTTTTAAACGGCTTTTTTTCTTTGGAGTATGTCATTTTTTGCAGAGACATTTCTAACCACGGGAAACATGCGCTTTTTCACATGCTGACATTGGAGCCCCCCATGGTACGAAATTTTAAGAAAAATTACACTTTTATTGTTGCACCTTTAGCATTATTAAAATCACTGCTCCCGAAAAAACGGCCATTTTTTAACAAAAAAAAAACATTGGTACATGTCCCCTGGGGCAGGACTGAGGTCCCCAAACACTTTTTAGGACAAAACTTGCAGATTAGCCTTTAAAATTAACAATTAAGATTTCCCCCATAGATTTTAACAGGGAGTTCGACGGCGGCTTTACTTATCAATTGCATTGCGCTGCTGCTGCGGCCGGTTCATGCACCTAATTAAGGCTTCATCCAGCGCACTAATTAAGGCATGTACCGGCGCAGCGCAGCTTCAATAGTAAATCAGCCCCTATGTTCCTATTTTCTTTTTTTCCCCTTCCCATCCTATTTTAAGGTTCAGGTGTTGGCGCTCAGGCTTGAGACGCAAATTGTTCCCGACACTGGGGACAGTGTATTTTTGTAGGAGGGGGTGTATGTAGAGGCCTGCTCCTGTTGAACAGGCGCTGATTTAAATTTAGAGGGGTCTGAGCTGTTATTTGGCCCAGACTAATGATTAATGACAACATTTAGCCTCTGTTCCAGCCATGGCTGTGCTGGGAATTTCGCACCATTGTTTGCCTGAAGGTGTCGTTATCACTCCAGGCCAAGAGTGGCAGCAGCAAAGTCAGGGTGTATTGGATGTCCCCCTCGACAGTGAATCAGTGGGAGTGGTTGCCTTACTGTTCATGCTGGGGAGGGGTACTTATGAGACAGATGCCATTGGCAGAGGTCGGTCGTCGTCCCACGCGCCTCGTGACCAGTCTGGCCTGGGGTGCATGTCCTGAATCATGTCTCCGGGACCATGTTGGTCCGGGGTCGTGGCTTCGACTGGTAGGCCCAGCAGTCAGACTGGGGTCTGCTCTTTTTCAGAGGTTATCCTGTGCTGTCCGTCCTGCAGGAGGAAGCAACTTGATGAAGTTAGCCAGGGGAGTACCTATCCTGGGGAGGACCATGCAATAGTCTGGTATCTTGGGAGAAGGCCTGGAAACTTAATTGAAGGATGCACCGTGCACTGAGAGGCTTGACAGTGTCGCCTGTCGGGTCTCAAGTTTTACTGAAGCTAAGCTGGAGTGTTACTAATGCTGAATCCTGTGGCAGGGGATTCTGGACCAAAAGTGTCTCCTCATAATAGAAGGTCTGTGGCAGAGACTGTACTTTATTCCGTGCGCCATCCTGGCTGCTAGGCCAGTGAGAGGGACCTATTCGGGTGAGCAATACCCACTCTGGCTAGAGTGGTGACGAGAACTGTGCATGCTGGAAGCAGGAGTGTTTCCTATTTGTGACTATACACCTGAACCTATTTACCTTTCCACCCCTTCCCACTTCTTTCTGTTGAAGTCCTACAAATAAATCCCAGAAAAAGAAGTGCATTGTGTAAACATTGAAATTCTTCAGACTTTCACTTCACCCTGGACGGGGAGAAGATAAAGGTAGCATGCCACTAGTGATGAGCGGAATACGCCATATTCGATTTCACGATATTTCACGAATATATAGAAGAATATTCGCAAAATATTGGTTAATATCGAATATTCGTGATATTTTATGAAAAAAAAAAAAATTTGCGAAATTTCGCTAATGCGAATGCGAAATTGATTGCGAAATTTTCGTCAACACGCGAAAACGGAGATCATTTCCTGGATTACTAAACTAATATGCACTAAACACTAACTCTACTTACACAAACTTATATGACTAAACTAAAGTATTCGCGAATATTCGTAATACAAATATTCGCATTGCGAATATTCGGCAACATAAAAGGATCGCCTCAGCTACTCGGCCCAGGGTCTCTAATCATACCAGCAATGCTTTTAGACGTAGATGGAGATCACTAGGATGTGATCTGTTTTAAAAATAAATTTGAAAAAATACGAATATTCGCAATAGCGAATATTCACCGCGATATACGATTTATTCGCGAATACTCGAATATGCAATATTCGTAACTATTATTCGCAAAGCGAATATTCATGAGCAACACTACATGCCACCCAAAAATATTCAGCAGCTCCTTCAGAGGTAGTGCAACATACTTTTCATATAATAATTAAGGGAAAGAGCCACGATTGCTATATTTTGTCAATAAACGTTTACATTACTGCTTTACTGCCAGTGAGATTTGGCTGAGATTAGTACTAGCAATTACAGGGTAGCTTGGCTAAATAAAAGAAGCCTACTTGGTTGCCGCTTAGACTTGATAAAGGGCGCCACACCCCCAAACCGCCTGTTCCCGGCAACCCAGCAGAACAACTTGTTTCATGCTATCTTTAGCAGTCTCCTTCCTTTTTCTAAGCTGTGATACTTGCCGGTCAATCTGCACAGGGGAGAGCAGCCACTTAAGCCTCCTGGCAACACACTCTGGCTGACCCACAACTGACATCTTCTTCGGGCAGACACAAGAGTGCTGCATGGACTGATATAGTACCATTGGGATTGTTTGGGCCTCCACAGAGCACCCAGGTGAGCAAATGAGGACTGCTTCTTAGATTTTCCATTATTGGTGGGCTCTTTACAAGTTCCCCTTTGTGAATGCAATGAATTATGTTTTTATTTTGTGTTTGCTAGGTTAACTTAATAGGGTAAAAGTCAGTTCACACTGGGGCGACTTGGGATCCGACTTGAAGTCGTCTCAAGTAGGGAGTTGCCGAACACCCCTGGGTTCGGTTCGCACCAGAACGTTCGAACAGACCGCGGGTTCGCACGAATATTTCGAACCCCATTGAAGTCTATGGGACCCGAACGTTCGAATTCAAAAACAATCGTTTTAAGGAACAAAATTCAATTAAATGTTGGAAAACGTCGTTCAGAACCCGGGTCTTGCCCCAGGGAACATGTATCAATGGAATTTTTTTTTTTTTAAACGGCCATTTTTTCCGGAGCAGCCATTTAAATGATGCTTAAAGTGAAAAAATAAAAAAAATAATTCCTTTAAATATCACACCTGCTGGGTGTCTATAATAGTGGCACATGTTTAGAAATGTCCCTGCACAACATGAGAGGACTATAAAAAAAAAGTAATTAATGCTACTTGCACAAGTTCTGTGTGGCAACATTATGTCGAATATTTTAGCGGTGGTGGGGGGCCATTATTGTTTTGTGAAAGAAAATCTTTATAAAAAAGGGCACCCCTCAAACATACTGTAATTGGAGCGCAACAAGGAGCGACGTGCAAAGTATTGCATCAAAAAATGTTATTAGGCACCCCTGTTAAACAGGGGCTGAAAAATTGTGCCTTGGGCACACAACAACACTTGCAACCCCTCCCAATAACTGCAATTGGAGCGCAACAAGGAGCCACGTGCAAATTATTGCATCAAAAATTGTTATTAGGCACCCCTGTTAAACAGGGGCAGAAAAATTGTGCCTTGGGCACAACACAACACTACAACCCCTCCCAATAACTCCAATTGGAGCGCAACAAGGAGCCACGTGCAAAGTATTGCATCAAAAATTGTTATTAGGCGCCCCTGTTAAACAGGGGCAAAAAAATTGGGCCTTGGGCACAACACAACACTGCAACCCCTCACAATAACTCCAATTGGAACGCAACAAGGAGCCACGTGCAAAGTATTGCATCAAAAATTATTAGGCGCCCCTGTTAAACAGGGGCTGAAAAATTGTGCCTTAGGCACTGGTGGCGGAGCCCAGAAACACAACATTTCTTACTAGCTATCAGCAAGAAAAGTGAGGAGGAGAAGGATATTCCATCAGCAGCATAAGAGGACAGTCACTCAGCATCAGCAGTCTAAAAGGGATCCGACATTTCAACAAAAATATATTTTTCATTAATATCAGCATCAGGTGCTTGGTAGCTGGTGTTGATCCAAGCCTGATTCATTTTGATGAAGGCCAGTCGATCAACAGAGCCGGTGGAGAGGCGCACCCTGTGATCAGTCACAAAGCCTCCAGCAGCACTGAATGTCCGTTCTGAAAGAACACTGGATGCAGGGCAAGCCAGTAGCTCAATTGCGCACTGGGCAAGCTCTGGCCAGTGATCCGTCCTCAAGACCCAGTAAGCCAGAGGATTTTCGGTGGGGAAAGTGTTCAAGTCGGATCTTGCCCCTAGGTATTCCCGGACCATGTAAACCAGACGCTGGCGATGGTTGCTGGAACCGGTCAGACCTTGGGGTCTGACCGAATGCATGAATGCATCGGTCAGACGACCACCTTCTCCACCGCCCCTTCTGTGACTCACCGAAGCCTCAGCAAGACGTTGTCCAGAGCCAGGTTTTGGTAATCCCCCCGGTTCTGGGAACGCATTGCACAGACCCTTCTGCAAGGCCTCCCGCAGAAGTTTTATCTTCTGCTCCCTCTGCGATGGCAACATAAGGTCCGCAACCTTACTCTTGTTTTTTTTTTTTTTATTTGGGTATATAAAAGATTTTATGTATGTTAACTTTTTTTTTCTTTTCCCCTTCTCGGGGTCCTTTATTGGATATTCTATTTAATCTCCCTTTTCTCCCCTCCTCCATCCCCCCCCCTAACCCTCCCCTCCCTCCCCTCCACCTCACCATCGCTTTGCCTAGTCGGATATTTTAACGTATTCATTTTATTCTTTATCTATCTGCTCTTAGGTTTTCTGCGTAACTCCATGATTTTTTAAAGGTTTTCCAGTTTTCCCATTTTTTGTTTCCGCTGTTGTCTTCTATGTTGTTACAATTGTCCTCCATTCTGTATGTTTCTTCTACAGCGTCAATCCATTCCCAGAACATTGGGCATTCTACTTCCTGCCACTTCCTAGGTATCAACCTCTTTGCAGAATTTAATAGGTGAGGGACGAAGGAATCTTTGTATTTTCTAACCCCTTCCTCTCCTCCATGGAAGAGGACCGTCCATGGGTCTTTTTTTTTATTTTAATCTTTGTGATATCTTCCACCAGCCCTAGGATACTTCCCCAGTACCTTTCTACCTTGGGACACTCCCACCATAGGTAAGCCATTGTTCCGGGGGATTTGCAGCCTCTCCAGCAATCTGCTAATTCTTCCTTCTTAAATTTACTTAGCTTTACTGGTGTACTATACCAGCCCGATAGGCATTTGTAATTCATTTCGGCCGTCCTGCTATCGGCTGCCGAGGAGTGGGTTAGCTGTAAGATCCTGTCTATTGTGCTTTTATCTTTATGTGTTCCTAATTCCCTTTCCCAATTCTTAATAAATGGAGGCACTTCAGGTTCATCAATCTGCAATAAAAACTTATATAATTTTGATATATTTCCTTTTGTGTTCTCGTTGGTACATAATTTTTTTACCTCGGTAAGCTGATCTATATCTCTTATCTGTTGAGGTAGTGTTTGTACAAAGTGCTTTAATTGCTGGTGCCTCCAGTTATTAATTAACATGAAATTTTCTTTTTGTTCGAGGTCTCTTAGTGTAAGTAAGTGCCCTTGGTGCATTACATCTTTCAATTGTGTCCTATCATCTATGACCCAGTTCCCCCCCACTTCAACCTTCCCCGGTGGAAAATAATCATTATTCTTTAATACTATGAGAGGTGAATTGTAGTCCCTACTGATTTTTTTTTTGTGTTGAATCCCAGATTTTAAGTGCATTTCTTGTGATTTCAGGTGTATCCGTGCCTAACGTCCTAAATTGTGGTGGATTCCATATTATTGTGTCTAGTCTCGCCTTTGATAATTTATTTTCAAGGCTCACCCATCTTTTTTCTCTATTATCTTTAGCCCATTCCACTACCCTCGATAAGATTATTGCTTCGTAGTATTTTTTAATATCGGGGACTGCTAGCCCCCCTTTATTTTTTGTCTGCCTAAGGGTTTGGAGTGATATCCTATGTCTCTTATTTCTCCAGATATAATTCATTATTAACTTTCTAAGGATTTGGAGGAGTTGTTTTGGTAGTTTAATAGGGATCATCTGGATCTTATAGAGGATTTTTGGCATCATAACCATTTTACAAAAGTTGATTCGTCCCGTCCATGAAATTGGCCTATTTTTAACTCTATTTATTTCCTTTTTAGTTTCTTCCAGTAATGGTATGAAATTTTTTTCGTATATTTTTTTCCCCGTCTTAGCCAGTTGGATCCCAAGATATTTCAGCTCTTTTACCCATGGGAATTTATACTCATTTTTTAAAATGTGCTCATCTTTCTTGGGTACCCCTATATTTAGTATTTCAGTTTTAATAGTGTTTATTTTGAAATTGGAGAACTCCCCATACTGTCTGCAGAGATTTAGGAGATTCGGAATTGTGGATTTCGGGTTGGTTAAGTAGAAGAGCACATCGTCCGCAAATGCAGACAATTTGTGCTCCTCTCCTCCTATTATAATTCCTGTTACCTCCGGGCATTTCCGGATTCTGGACAGTAGGGGCTCTATCGATAAGACGAAGAGGAGTGGCGACAGAGGGCACCCCTGTCTTGTGCCATTTTTCATCGTGAAGGAGTCGGACATGTCCCCGTTAATTTTTATTCTCGCTGTTGGGGTCTGGTATAAGGCTCCGATCCATTCCATTTTACTCTGGCGAGACTCTCCGGGTTTATTACTAGTTCCTCATTGAGCCTCCAACTTAAGGGTGATCTCTTCTTCCCTTCGATATTTAGTGAGATACTTATTGGGGCATGATCGGATATCGTGATAGATTCTATTCCTGCCCCCACCACATTTTCCAATAAGTGGTGGTCTACAAGAATGTAATCTATACGTGAATAGCTTCCATGTACCTGGGAAAAAAAAGTATAATCCCGGATCTCTGGATTCATTATTCTCCATATATCCATTAATTGATTTCTAAACAGCCAGTTTTTTAAGTTTTTTGTGTTTCTAAGTTGGGGTTTGTTAGATTCTACTGTCTGAGATGACTTGTCTATTATTGGGTTCATACAAAGATTTAAATCTCCTCCTAGAATTATCCTCCCTTTTTTGAACTCTTCGGCGCCGTACACACGGCCGAGGTTCTCGCTGAAAATCAGCGAGAACCTCGCTGGAATGCACATTCCAGCGAGGACCTCGGCCGTGTGTACGGTCTCAGCGAGCTTCCCGTCGGGAAGCCCGTCGAGCCGAAATAGAGAGCACGCTCTCTATTTCCTCGACGGCCCGCCTGGAAGAATGGCTGGTTGCCATTCCCGACGGGCGGGTCGCCGAATCCGACGGCCGGGAGAGAACCTCGACGGGCGGAACGATGTGTTCTGCCCGTCGAGGTTCTCTGCCGTGTGTACGGCACCTTCTAGTTTCCTCAGGATTCCTGTTAAGTATGTTATCTGATTTGTGTTGGGGGAGTAAATGTTTACTAGGGTACATTCCATGTCTTCTAATTTTCCACTTAAAAATATAAATCTTCCCTCGGGGTCGACTAGTCTGTCCAGTAGCTGAAATCTTATCCTTTTGGCTATTCCAATGGCCACCCCCCTGGCTCGTTTTGAGACAGTGTCCCCATAGTACCAAGTGGGGTACTCCACAGATTGTAGCCTAATCCTTGAGCTTAGTGTTAGATGGGTTTCCTGAATGAATGCGATATCAGTTTTCATTCTTTTCAACTCTTTCAGCACTTTATGTCTCTTTACCAGGCTATTTAGACATTTTACATTATATGATATACAATTGACTATCGTCATCCTATCTTATCTTGTCTCCTCCCTTTTTCTAGTGATTCTGGTGAGGTGGATCCCTTCCCTCCCCTCTCCCTCCCTCTTACCCCCCTTCCCTTTCCCCTCCCTCCTACTCCCCCCCCTCTCCCTCTCCCCCTCCCCTCCCCCCCCTCCTAAGTGGCCATCTAGAGGCCTTGGAACCAAACATCTCCCCTTGGTTCTTTTACCCCGGGGGTGGGACTTACGCATATCCCTCTATCCCTATTCTATGAGTGTATAATATTTTCCCGGTGGTTGCAGGGACTCCCTTTTCTCATTCTCCCTTCCTCCCTCCTTTTGTTAGTGTTCTCTTTTTAAATCCACCCAGGTAATTCTGGTATCTGAATGTCCATTCTATTACAGAATTCGCTTAAGTCTTCTGGGAACCCGAAGAGTCGCTGATTTTCCTTCTCTTGTCGCTACGAGGCATGCCAGAAATCTCCAGTTATATTTAATATTTTTGTCTACCAGCTGTACTAAGAGAGGTTTTAAGAGCCGGCGCCTAAATAGAGTCTCTGCAGATAAGTCGGCATATACCTGTAGGGTAGCTCCCCTGTATACTAGGGGCGGGTGGTCCCTCAGTTTCTTCCATAATTCCTCCTTCTCTCCAAAGGAGTGGAATCTAACTATGACATCCCTAGGTCTTTCTGTGTCAGTTCTTTTATATTTTCCTAGACGGTGGGCTCTTTCTATCCTAATAGGGTCTTCCGGTGTTTTTTCCAGGATCGGATTTAATATTGTCCCCATTATTTTCCAGAGATCTTCGTCTTTATCTTCTGGGACTGCTCTAAATCTCAGATTTTGTCGTCTGGATCTATTTTCCTGGTCTTCCAGTTTATACAGTATACTCCTTTGTTGTCTCTGTATTTGGGCTACTTGCTCCCTTAATATGCTTGTCTCTTGATCTTGGGTCTCCACTCGTTCTTCTAACGTCTCTACCCTGGATAGTAGGTGCCCTAAGTCAGTTCTGAGGCTTTGGATTTCTCCCTTGATCACGTTTTCTAGCCGCACCATCATCCTCTCCATATCTCCTTTGGTTGGAGTTTGTTCCTCTTGCCTCTGCTCCTCCGTTTTACTTGTCTCTGATTCGTTCTTACTAGTCCCTTCTTCTCTTGATTCTTCCATTGCTCCCTTTTGCGTTGGAGTAAGGGCTTTTTTTCCTCTGTCCTTTTATCTGTTTTTGCTTGTAGTATCTTTGGAGAACTGTTACCTCTTGAACTTCCCCCTTTGGACATGTAGGGCCAGATTCAGGTAGATGAGAGTATCTTTCCTCTGGAGTAACGCTTCTCATTTACGTTACTCTGAAGACCCTTTCAGCGCAATTCCTGTAATTCACATAGCAGTTGCGCGTAAACTTGCGCCAGAGTAACGATAATGCGCTGGCGTAACCCGACGCAAGTGGAAGTGGGTGTGATCATATGTAAATGATGGGCGGAGGCCGGCGCAGAGGCTTACGTTCAGCGCATCATCCACGGAGCATGCGCAGTGAGTGCGGCTCCCCTCGCCCCCTTGTGCGCATGCTCACAACTTCCGTCGGCACCACTTCCTGGGAAACGTCAGCGCAATGCGTTCCGCTGGGCGCTTAAAAGCGCTGGCGGAAACGCCATTCCGGCGCAAAAGTAGTTCCGTTTCCCCCCACCCCAGGGAAGATACTTTTGCTCTGTAATGGCTGCTCCCGCTACCCCCAGAGAGAGGAGGAACCTCAATTTTAATACCCAGGAGGTCTCTGTCATTATCTCGGCTATGGAGACGGAGAATGAATTTCTCCATGGCAAAAAAAGCCGCAAGACCAGCCGGGAGAGGAAGCAGGGCATCCTGGAGTCGATTGCTGCCAGGGTCAATGTCCTGGGCTACTCCACCCGGACTGCTGGGGACATACAAAAGAAAATAAATGACCTGCGGCGCAAGGTGAGGGACAAGGTGGCCTCCATCAGGAGGCATGAGAGGGGCACAGGTGGTGGTCCCCCATGTCCTGTCACCCTGACCGCAGAGGAGGAGGTGGTTGCTCGCTGCCTGGAGAGGGAGCAGGTGGAGGGGGTCGCAGGGGGCTATGACTCCGTGGAGGAAGGCACAAGGACAGGTAAGTGTTTTATAATCCCCTATTTGATGTTTTGCATTTGGGGGGGTGGGGGGGGGACATGTGCCAAGTGTGTGGGACCACCAACATGTGTCTGCTTTGTTTTATAATCCCCCACATGATTTTGCATTTGGAGCTGGGCCATCATCTGTCAGCCTGCATTCCACCCCATCCCCCCCACGCCATCAGTGTGTGCCCGAGCCACTGGGTGGTGAAGAGGTTGTGGATCATCTGTCAGGTTCCACCCCATCCCCCCCACGCCATCATGTGCCCGAGCCACTGGGTGAGTGAAGCCACAGTGGCCACACCTGCCGAGGTGGTTGTGGAAGATCCTGCTGTGGCAGAGCAGGACTTTTCATTAGTCTTGTCTGTCTCCTCCCCTTCTCCTGGCCCGTCTGTCGTCCCCTCCCCCATCCTTGGAAGCCCCTCAAGGGCGACACCTTCCACCCGAGGACATCCATCTTCGGGCCCCAGGAAGGCGACCCAGAAGACCAGGGGGGTGTCTGATGGTGTCCAGGACCAGTTGGCGAGGGATCACGCCAGACAGACAGAACAAATGGGGGCCATAGCGGACCACTTGCAGAAAGTGTCTGACAGCCTGGGCTCCGTTGCCAACCTCAGCAACGCAGTGCAGGATGTCAGCTCTAACTGCGCTGCAGTGGTCACCACTTTGGGGGAGGTGCAGGGGGATATCCAGCACCTTACTGCAGCCGTCCAGGCCAACACTGCTGCCATCCATGGGAACAGTGCTGCCATCCGTGAGCAGGGGAGGCTGAGTCGGCGGGCCCAGCATTACCAGATGACCCGTCAGCTCCGGATGCAGGCCCAGACGAACACATACCTTGGACGGATAGCCAGGGCCTTGGAGGGCACGCAGGCCACACCTGCCAGGAGTGGCCCACCTGGGGATCAGCCACCTCCAGATGCCCCCCCACCCCCACCCACTCCATCCAGGCAGCTGCGGAGCCAGAGAGGGGCCCCCAGAAGAAGCCCCCGGCATCCCCGATGAGGCCTTTTTTTTGTTGCTGGTTTTATATTATTATTTTTGACATACTCAGGTCATGAGTTTATTTTATTTTTTTTCTCAGGTTATGAGATTATTTTTCTTGTATTGATCAGGATATGATCTTTCTAATTTATTTTTGTACTGCACACGGTCAGGAGTGCAGGGGACAGTGTGAATGGTGTGTGAATGTGAGAGGGTGGCACTCCTGAAAGTAAGGGGTGTCACCCTCGGCCGTGGTGGTGAAGTGAACCCCACGGCTGTATGAATGACGTGTGAAAGGTGTGTGAATGGACAGTGACATCATTGGGGCCTTGACGCTGGCGTTACTGCTCCCAACTCCTACATGCTGGACTTGGGCTAATCCAATGCGATGTGCATGTGGTGTGTGTGATCTAGGGACATCAGTGGTGTACACGCGTGCACTGTCTGTGTAATTAATGTTTTGGGTTAGTGTCCAAAGATGCCTACGGCGAGGACCCTCCTGACTGCTCTTCCATCAGCAGACTGGGTGTCCTCTGGCAGGGGGGGACTGTGTGGGTCGGGGGTCAGGTCATCACGTATGTCAATATGCAGGCCTTTTTTCATAGCAAAGTTATGTAGTATGCAACATGCACCGATGATCTGACACACAAAGGTAGGGGAATACAATAGGGCCCCCCCAGACTTATCCAGGCAGCGGAAACGGGACTTCAGGAGCCCAAATGTTTGCTCAACCACTGCACGGGTTTTGATGTGTGCTTCATTGTATTTTCTCTCTCCTCTGGTTTGGGGGTTCCGGAAAGGAGTCATTAGATGGGGTCCCAATGCATATGCAGAGTCACCTGTAAGGTAAAAGACAGGAGAATGTTAGTCATGCATGTGCGATTTCTGTTGTGCATGACGGGAGGGGATAGTCATGCCTGACTCCCATGTCACTCACCAACCAGCCAGCTGTCCCCATACATGTTCTGGTTAAATTCTGCTGGATGGGGCTCTGACGGTATATGAAACTGTCATGGCTGGACCCGGGGTGTTTGGCACGGACGTGCCATATGAGGCGTTGGGCATCGGCTATCACCTGTACGTTGATGGAATGCCAATGCTTCCGATTGCGGTATATGTGCTCTGTGGCACTGGGGGGCTGTAGGGCCACATGTGTGCAATCAATGGCCCCCACAGTGCGTGGGAATCTGGCAATGTTGTAGAAATCTGTCATTGCCTTCTGCCGCAGCTCCTCAGTGGTGGGTCTGATGAACTGGTTGGACATGCGTCTGAGGATTGCAGGGACAACCTGGTGCACACATCTGCTTATGGAGGATTGTGACATCCCAGCCACCACTCCACTTGTACGCTGGAATGATCCACTTGCAAGGAAATGGAGTGTTGCCAGGACCTTCACCAGTGGCTGCACTGCTTGTGATCGGTGTGTCTTGCTGGTGATGTCATCCTGCAGGGTTGTGGTTAGTTCAAGTATTGCATCAGGGCTGAATCTGAAGAGGCGATACACCTCCTCATCCCCCATGCCAAAGAGGTTCATACGAGTGCGGTATATCCTCTCACGTGCCCGCCTTCTTGGTTCCAGGGGACCCATCAGTAGTTCTAGGACCACGAGTGCCCCTGGCATGTTGGCACACAGAGGTGTTGTCCTTGCAAGTGGGGGTGCTCAGCAAGCTCCTATCGTCGGTAACGCTGCTGTAGCTGCTCTCCTGCTGACCTGTGACCGTCTGGAGTAAAGATAAAGCAGCCTTTTGTAGAAATAACTTTGCGCTGGACGGATCAGATACGCGCGGCGCATGTAGCCAGCGTATGGTGCTAATCCGTTCGTGAATTGGGAAATCTCCCTCATTTGCATATTTGCAGGGGAAATCAATGGGCGCGACTGATGCGCCCAGCGAAAATAAACGCTGACGATACTCTGGCGTCGGAACGTTCCGCCGGTCGCAAATGAGCCGTTATTGGGCGCATCTAGTTTGGTGGGTACGGGCACATAGAAACGTCGGCGCATCAGCACAGTTACGCGGCGCATATCCAAATACTCCAGCGCAAGTGTTCGTGAATCTGGCCCGTATTGTCTAATGGAGCTTGTAGCCGCTGAGTTACCTGGTGTTTTTAAAACTCCTCCCCTTGTCGATCTGCTTGACATCCTAGACATAATAGTCTTCGCTTTTCTGATTCTTTTCCCCAGTTTGACGGCCTATTATCTCCTCCTCAAATACAATCCCCTTTATTGTGCTTTCCGTCGATATCGCTAGGACAGATTGGGGGGGGGGGCTACTCTGCCTAGGATATGGGGGGGGGGGTATTTTGCGATTTTTGTATACTCGGTTGCTTCCCTCAAGTACGCACAGTCCATACAGGGGAATTAGGGTTCCCTTATGCGCTCACCCCCGGAGAGTCAACTTTAGGTGCTAGCTTAAATATACTTATTTGCAGTATTTGTGTGTATATTTTAGTGCATCTATAGCGGCGGGTCAATGAGCAGATTAGACAGGGCAGGTGTTGATGTCGACAGGGATTGAGCGGTGCAGGTACTATATGGGCTAGTGGAAGTCAGCGATGTTAGTGAGGCACCAGACGGCGCAGACGGGGAGGAGACCGGTATCCCCAGGGCACTGGACCATGTAGTAAGGCAAAGGCTGATATCCAGGGAGCACTGGCTGAGGTAAGTACAGTTTCCCTCGCCATTAATTATAGAGCGGCTCCTTAATAATTACATTCCTTTTTATCTGTCCTTCTTCCATCAACAGAATGGGTGATAAGGGCACACTGCTACAAGATTAGCGCTATCCCACCCTTTACATAATGGATATTCCAACTGTTATTGCCACCATATGGTTAGTCTTATGAGGATCACACAGGTCCTAGTAATGGGAGCTTTTCAGGTCTGATGCAACCAGCTGGGCTCCCTCAGAACTGCTATTTTAGGCGCTTGTGATTTATGCTTTTATTCTCCCAAATAGACATGTAGCAAAAGCATAGCTAGTTACCAGTATCATTACGTATGAGTTCCTCTGGTTGTTTTAACCATAATTACTTAACATATATCATGCAATAATATAGATTTACAAAATTTACCAGGTGGTGATTATCTGTCTCCTTCTTACCCCTCTGGACAACTTCAGTGTAGGGGTTAATCACCTTACCTTAGGCTTCCGTTTCTAGCTTTACCTTGGCTGCATGGAGTGGAGTGTGAGGGCTGATTGGAGGGTGTATCTCACCGGGCGTCTCGTTCCCACTTTCAAAGTGAGTGAAGCGGTCAGTTCAAGATGGCCTTTAAATCCCCGCTGCTGCTTTTGGTGGTCTATAGTAACCCGCTCCACGCTTTGAGCCTTGTGGACTTCTCTCGGTCAGGAGCCGTTTGCGCGGCGAGCATTACCCGTCTCTGTCTCTGCCATGTACGCCTCGTTTGCTGTCCCCGGGCATCCGGATATCTCCATCCTGCAGCCGTCCCTGCTTCACCTACTTCCCCAGAGCTGCGTGCGCGTTGGCGCTCGTAGGTCCCACCCCCCATAGTGTGTGTCACGTCCTCACGTGCACGCCATCCCCCAGGTTCTCCGCAACCTTACTCTTGTAACGTAAATCAAGGAGAGTCGCCAGCCAGTAATGATCCCTCTCCTTAATAGCACGTACACGAGGATCCTTACGCAGGCTTTGCAGGATCAGGGAGGCCATGCAGCGTAGGTTTGCAGAGGCATTCGGGGCACAGTCCTCTGGGTCACTGAAGACGACAGGATCCACAGGCACCTCATCCCAGCCACGTAAAAGTCCACATGCTCCTTGGGACTGTAAATGATCCCTTGAAGACTGCTGCTGCTGAGTGCTAGGCTCCACCTCCATGCTGCTGATACAATCCTCCTCCTCCTCCTCCTCCTCCTCCTCCTCATCCTCTTCCTGTGTGCTAGGTGGACAAGCAGGACCACTGTCTGGGTAAAGGGGGCCTTGAGAGGTAAGGAAGTCCTCCTCTTCCTCCCTCTGTTCTGCCTCAAGGGCCCTGTCCATTATTCCACGTAGCGTGTGAATAAGAGGGACAGTCTCACTGATGCATGCACTTTCACTGCTCACCATCCTCGTGGCCTCCTCAAATGGTGACAGGACAGTGCATGCATCCCTGATCAAGGCCCACTGGCGTGGGGAAAAAAAACCTAGCTCCCCTGACCCAGTTCTGCTGCCATATTGGCACAGGTACTCATTGATGGCCCGTTGCTGCGTGTGTAGCCGCTGCAGCATGGCCAACGTTGAGTTCCATCTGGTGGGCATGTCACAAATTAGGCGGTTCTTGGGCAGGTTGTATTCCCTTTGGAGGTCAGTCAGCCGAGCAGTGGCATTATATGACCTTCGAAAATGCACACAGACTTTCCTGGCCTGCTTCAGGACATCCTGCAAGCCCGGGTACCTGCCCAAGAACCGCTGCACCACCAAGTTGAGGACATCCGCAAAACAGGGCACGTGGGTGAGTTTTCCCTGTCGCAGGGCAGAGAGGAGGTTGGTGCCATTATCGCTGACCACCATTCCAGGACCTACGCATATCCCTCTATCCCTATTCTATGGGGGTATAATATTTTCCCGGTGGTTGCAGGGACTCCCTTTTCTCATTCTCCCTTCCTCCCTCCTTTTGTTAGTGTTCTCTTTTTAAATCCACCCAGGTAATTCTGGTATCTGAATGTCCATTCTATTACAGAATTCGCTTAAGTCTTCTGGGAACCCGAAGAGTCGCTGATTTTCCTTCTCTTGTCGCTACGAGGCATGCCGGAAATCTCCAGTTATATTTAATATTTTTGTCTACCAGCTGTACTAAGAGAGGTTTTAAGAGCCGGCGCCTAAATAGAGTCTCTGCAGATAAGTCGGCATATACCTGTAGGGTAGCTCCCCTGTATACTAGGGGCGGGTGGTCCCTCAGTTTCTTCCATAATTCCTCCTTCTCTCCAAAGGAGTGGAATCTAACTATGACATCCCTAGGTCTTTCTGTGTCCGTTCTTTTATATTTTCCTAGACGGTGGGCTCTTTCTATCCTAATAGGGTCTTCCGGTGTTTTTTCCAGGATCGGATTTAATATTGTCCCCATTATTTTCCAGAGATCTTCGTCTTTATCTTCTGGGACTGCTCTAAATCTCAGATTTTGTCGTCTGGATCTATTTTCCTGGTCTTCCAGTTTATACAGTATACTCCTTTGTTGTCTCTGTATTTGGGCTACTTGCTCCCTTAATATGCTTGTCTCTTGATCTTGGGTCTCCACTCGTTCTTCTAACGTCTCTACCCTGGATAGTAGGTGCCCTAAGTTAGTTCTGAGGCTTTGGATTTCTCCCTTGATCACGTTTTCTAGCCGCACCATCATCCTCTCCATATCTCCTTTGGTTGGAGTTTGTTCCTCTTGCCTCTGCTCCTCCGTTTTACTTGTCTCTGATTCGTTCTCACTAGTCCCTTCTTCTCTTGATTCTTCCATTGCTCCCTTTTGCGTTAGAGTAAGGGCTTTTTTTTCCTCTGTCCTTTTATCTGTTTTTGCTTGTAGTATCTTTGGAGAACTGTTACCTCTTGAACTTCCCCCTTTGGACATGTATTGTCTAATGGAGCTTGTAGCCGCTGAGTTACCTGGTGTTTTTAAAACTCCTCCCCTTGTCGATCTGCTTGACATCCTAGACATAATAGTCTTCGCTTTTCTGATTCTTTTCCCCAGTTTGACGGCCTATTTTCTCCTCCTCAAATACAATCCCCTTTATTGTGCTTTCCGTCGATATCGCTAGGACAGATTGGGGGGGGGGGCTACTCTGCCTAGGATATGGGGGGGGGGTATTTTGCGATTTTTGTATACTTGGTTGCTTCCCTCAAGTACGCACAGTCCATACAGGGGAATTAGGGTTCCCTTATGCGCTCACCCCCGGAGAGTCAACTTTAGGTGCTAGCTTAAATATACTTATTTGCAGTATTTGTGTGTATATTTTAGTGCATCTATAGCGGCGGGTCAATGAGCAGATTAGACAGGGCAGGTGTTGATGTCGACAGGGATTGAGCGGTGCGGGTACTATATGGGCTAGTGGAAGTCAGCGATGTTAGTGAGGCACCAGACGGCGCAGACGGGGAGGAGACCGGTATCCCCAGGGCGCTGGACCATGTAGTAAGGCAAAGGCTGATATCCAGGGAGCACTGGCTGAGGTAAGTACAGTTTCCCTCGCCATTAATTATAGAGCGGCTCCTTAATAATTACATTCCTTTTTATCTGTCCTTCTTCCATCAACAGAATGGGTGATAAGGGCACACTGCTACAAGATTAGTGCTATCCCACCCTTTACATCATGGATATTCCAACTGTTATTGCCACCATATGGTTAGTCTTATGAGGATCACACAGGTCCTAGTAATGGGAGCTTTTCAGGTCTGATGCAACCAGCTGGGCTCCCTCAGAACTGCTATTTTAGGCACTTGTGATTCATGCTTTTATTCTCCCAAATAGACATGTAGCAAAAGCATAGCTAGTTACCAGTATCATTACGTATGAGTTCCTCTGGTTGTTTTAACCATAATTACTTAACATATATCATGCAATAATATAGATTTACAAAATTTACCAGGTGGTGATTATCTGTCTCCTTCTTACCCCTCTGGACAACTTCAGTGTAGGGGTTAATCACCTTACCTTAGGCTTCCGTTTCTAGCTTTACCTTGGCTGCATGGAGTGGAGTGTGAGGGCTGATTGGAGGGTGTATCTCACCGGGCGTCTCGTTCCCACTTTCAAAGTGAGTGAAGCGGTCAGTTCAAGATGGCCTTTAAATCCCCGCTGCTGCTTTTGGTGGTCTATAGTAACCCGCTCCACGCTTTGAGCCTTGTGGACTTCTCTCGGTCAGGAGCCGTTTGCGCGGCGAGCATTACCCGTCTCTGTCTCTGCCATGTACGCCTCGTTCGCTGTCCCCGGGCATCCGGATATCTCCATCCTGCAGCCGTCCCTGCTTCACCTACTTCCCCAGAGCTGCGTGCGCGTTGGCGCTCGTAGGTCCCACCCCCCGTAGTGTGTGTCACGTCCTCACGTGCACGCCATCCCCCAGGTTCTCCGCAACCTTACTCTTGTAACGTAAATCAAGGAGAGTCGCCAGCTGGTAATGATCCCTCTCCTTAATAGCACGTACACAAGGATCCTTACGCAGGCTTTGCAGGATCAGGGAGGCCATGCAGTGTAGATTTGCAGAGGCATTCGGGGCACAGTCCTCTGGGTCACTGAAGACGACAGGATCCACAGGCACCTCATCCCAGCCACGTAAAAGTCCACATGCTCCTTGGGACTGTAAATGATCCCTTGAAGACTGCTGCTGCTGAGTGCTAGGCTCCACCTCCATGCTGCTGATACAATCCTCCTCCTCCTCCTCCTCCTCCTCCTCCTCCTCCTCATCCTCTTCCTGTGTGCTAGGTGGGCAAGCAGGACCACTGTCTGGGTAAAGGGGGCCTTGAGAGGTAAGGAAGTCCTCCTCTTCCTCCCTCTGTTCTGCCTCAAGGGCCCTGTCCATTATTCCACGTAGCGTGTGAAAAAGAGGGACAGTCTCACTGATGCATGCACTTTCACTGCTCACCATCCTCGTGGCCTCCTCAAATGGTGACAGGACAGTGCATGCATCCCTGATCAAGGCCCACTGGCGTGGGGAAAAAAAAACTAGCTCCCCTGACCCAGTTCTGCTGCCATATTGGCACAGGTACTCATTGATGGCCCGTTGCTGTGTGTGCAGCTGCTGCAGCATGGCCAACGTTGAGTTCCATCTGGTGGGCATGTCACAAATTAGGCGGTTCTTGGGCAGGTTGTATTCCCTTTGGAGGTCAGTCAGCCGAGCAGTGGCATTATATGACCTTTGAAAATGCACACAGACTTTCCTGGCCTGCTTCAGGACATCCTGCAAGCCCGGGTACCTGCCCAAGAACCGCTGCACCACCAAGTTGAGGACATCCGCAAAACAGGGCACGTGGGTGAGTTTTCCCTGTCGCAGGGCAGAGAGGAGGTTGGTGCCATTATCGCTGACCACCATTCCAGGCTTCAGCTTGCGTGGCGTCAACCACCTCTCAGCCTCTGACCCTGCAGAGCTGACAAAACCTCTTCCCCAGTGTGGCTCCTGTCTCCCAAGCACACCAGCTCTAGCACCGCATGGCATCTCTTGGTCTGCATTCCTGCGTATCCCCTCGTACGCCTACGGAGCACGACTGGTTCGGAGAAAACATCACTACAGGAAGAGGCCACAGAGGAAGAAGAAGAGGAGGGGGTGGAGGAGAGAGGTGTGTCACAAGCAGTAGTAGTGTTTTGAAGGCGTGGTGGTGGAACAACCTCCAAAACTACTGGACCTTGCCCTGCATCCTTCCCAGCTGCCAGCAGAGTCACCCAATGCGCCGTAAAAGACAGGTAACGTCGGGGGCGTGGCCTGCGGCGGACCAGGATGGATGCCTGAATCCTGAGCTCTGATCCACGGCACGGACGATCGCAACTCTCTGCAACCGAACCTCCCTGCTTCTCACCCTTTGATACAGGGAAGGACAGAGGACACCGCGGGGCATGCCTGGACAACGGCAAAATCCCCCTGTACCGCGCCGCCTCACGGATTACTATCCGACCGCCACAATGATGCAGGGAGTCCAAGATGGCGCCGGCTCCAGCCTCGGAGCACACGCAGACATAGACAGCGCGCCTGTTTTGTAAACAGCCCTCTGCTCTCCTCATCAGGGCACCCTGACAACACCATCAGGGAATCCATGGACACTATCCCTCCTCCGGTGCGCTCTGCAGACTCCTCACAGCAAGACAGAGGTAAGAGACTGGCTACCTCCCCTGTCCCCTCGCCCACTAAAGAACCTTTGGCTAAAAAGCAATCCTGGTCAGCTGTAGTAGCAGGCTCGTGCAACAACCAACATGCACCCTCCCTTGCTGCTGTCCCTGCCTCTGACAATGCTGTTACTGAAGTCATGCTAAAATCCATGCTGCTGACATTACAGCAAGATTTACAAAGAGATCTGCAATTCTCTATGTCCCAACTCCATGATAGAATTGACTGTCTGGAAGAACGAGCGGATGCTCTGGAGGATAATCTGCAGGATTATTCTAAAGCTCACAATGAAGTAGTAGAAGTGCAGGAACATCAAGCTGAGGAACTCCGCCGTATTAAATTGAAACTTGCTGATTTGGAGGATCGCTCAAGGCGCCAAAATATTAAATTCAGGGGCATCCCAGAATCGATCAAGCCAAATGAACTTACTCCATATTTACAACAGCTTGCCACTTCGCTGCTCCCGCGCATTAACGTCCGCGAGGCGTTAATTGACCGGGCACACAGAATAGCGAAACCGCCTCATCTCCCAGATGATATCCCTAGAGATGTCTTGGCTCGTTTTCATTATTTTCATGTTAAGGAGCAACTTCTTTATGCGGCTAGCTCTACAAAGCCCCTCCCGGCTCCATACTCCAACGTCAAGCTATTCACTGACCTATCCCCTGCCACGATGGAATTTCGGAGAGCTTTCGCACCGGTTACATCTATTCTTCAACAGAAAAAAATAACGTATAAGTGGGGCTTCCCGACTAAATTGTTGGTCACTCATCAACAGCAGACTGTCCCCATCCTTACCCCAAAAGATGGGTATAAGAAACTGACCAATTGGGGCCTGCTGCCGATCTCTTCTAGCGATACGGGACAGAGGAGTCCCCCTCGCGCACCCTCTGGGACTGGAAATCTGACGCCTCAAATCGTTGAGAAGCACTGACTTATGCCCTGCCTCAGTCCTCTCGCTACCTCAGTCCGGCCGGGATGAGGCCTGTTCACATTCTTTTTTTTTTCTCTTCTCCTATACCCCCCAGTTTTAAGTGTGCTAAGCACATAGTTTCTTGTACTGTTTGCCTTTAAGGTTTGACGTAAGCATTGCATTTAGTTGACACAGCAAAAAAAAAATCTTCTTTTTTTTTATATATCTTTATATACTTTTTATTTTGTTGTTCTGTTATATACATTGTGTACCTCGGATACTGGATATTTGCACATATTTCACAAATCATCCCACTGTATCTCTGTGCTTTTTAGCCTTGTTGATAGGTATAGTCTCCTTTTCTCTACTGGTATCACCCGAGTCATTTTATCGTCATGGCCCTCACACTCACCTCCCTGAATGTTAAAGGCCTGAACTCACCTTTTAAGCGAAATCTACTTTGGAAAGAAGCTTTAGCGCAACATGCGGATATTCTTTGTGTACAGGAGACCCACTTCTCTAATACGAACCAACCCCTCTGTAAGCATAATAAGTATCCGCATTGCTTTTTTGCCAGCGCCCCAAAAAAAAAGAGAGGGGTGATGATTGCAGTAAGCGCCGCAGTAGACTTTTCATTGACCCACAGTGTTTCAGATGACGATGGCAGGTATCTGATCCTCTCTGCTACAATTAATAACCGTCCCCTCACTATCGTCAACATTTACGCCCCCAATACAGCTCAGAAAAAATTCTTTGTCAACCTATTTGCTAAACTTGCCCCCTACAGATCCTCATCTCTGATCCTATGTGGGGATTTCAATGATGTACCTGACCCCTCTCTTGACTCCTCCAACATTGCGAGAAGTAGACCCTCAGCTTTATCTGCCCTACTCCATAGAGAAGATCTATATGACGTGTGGCGCTGCCTGCATGGCTCAGAAAAGGATTATACCTTTTTTTCTCCTCCCCATCAGTCCTATTCCCGTATAGACCTATTTGTTACTGACAAGCACCTACTGCAGTCCGTCACTGAGGCCCAAATAGGGACGATCTCCTGGTCGGACCATGCGCCACTTATGATTAAACTCTCATCCCCCTCCCAAGTCCCTATCCACACGATCTGGAGACTGAATACCTCCCTCCTTAACAACCCTGCCTTTGAGACCCAGATACGGTCAGAGATTGAAGATTACTTCCGATATAATGTTGACTCTGTGGCTGATCATGCTATCACATGGAATGCTCACAAAGCTTGCCTGCAAGGTTTATTTATTAAACTTGTACCCGTTCTAAAAAAATTCACTCTTCTACCACTGACTCCCTCCTACAACAAATCCGCACCCTAGAGACTGAAAACAAGAAATCTCCTTCCCACGACCTCTATCTAAAACTGAAACTCCTTAGATCTCAACTTAGTGATCATCTCAGGAAAAATTTTGACTATTATATCAAACGCCTTAATCTGCGTGCCTACTCCGCAGCCAATAAACCTGGCGCCTATATGGCTAAACAATTTAAAAAGCAACTCGTCAATAAAAAGATTTCATTTCTCATTAACTCCCAAGGGAAACGTCTTAATAACCCCCTAGATATCGCCAATGAATTTAGTAGTTTCTATGCCAAGCTTTATAATCTCGCTGATAGTGAACAACTCCCTCCCCCATCTAAAGAATGTATCTCCGATTTCCTCTCTTCCATTTCCCTGCCCTCCATCTCCTCGGAACAACTCGCTTTTCTTGCAGAACCTTTCTCAACTACTGAGATACATGATCTCCTTAAAAAACTTCCCCTTCATAAAGCCCCGGGACCTGATGGACTCCCTAACGAGTATTACAAGCACTTTGCTGAATTGTTGCTCCCCCACCTTTGTAACATGTACAATCAATTTGTATCTACTGGTACTATCCCGAAGGAATCTCTTGATGCTTTAGTGGTTACCATTCCCAAACCAGGCAAGGCAACAGACAACCCCGCCAATTACCGCCCAATATCTCTTCTAAACACAGACACCAAGATCTACGCTAAGCTCCTAGCACAGCGCCTCGCGAATGTTATCCCGTCGATCATCCATCCAGACCAAGTAGGTTTTGTGGCGGGGCGTCAGGCCTCAGATGGTACCAGGAGATTTATAGACCTGATACAGTGGGTGGAAAACAGTCAAACGCCTTCTCTCTTCCTATCTTTGGACGCAGAGAAGGCGTTTGATAGAGTTTATTGGCCTTATATGGAAGCGGCTCTCAGTAAGTTTGGAATCTCAGGAACCTTCTTATCTGCTGTGTTGGGCCTATACTCTCATCCATCGGCACGCGTCTGGACTTCGGGTGTTATTTCCGACCCGTTTAATATCACTAATGGCACCAGGCAGGGGTGCCCATTGCCCCCCCTAATTTTTGCTATGATAATGGAACCATTAGCACAGCTCATTAGGTCCAACACGTTGATATCTGGCATTAAAATAGGAGAGGTTGATCATAAAATCGGTCTTTATGCCGACGATGTCATTATTGCCCTAACCAACCCCCTAGTCTCCCTCCCCGAGTTTCACCGTATTTTAGAGTCTTTTAGTTTAATTTCCCTCTATACATTGAACCATAGCAAATCCCTTATGCTTAATTTAGGTTTAGACCAAGCGCAGACCCATCATATCTCAAAAACTTTTCCCTTTGCGTGGGCCCCTAATTCTTTTCTTCCCTACCTTGGGATACAACTAACTTTTCCAAGCCGTATCTTACTTAGAACAAATTTGGAAAACCTCACGGGCAAGCTTTTGAAGCTCACAAAGGATATGACCCATGTTCCCGCCTCCTGGGCTGGGAGAATTGCTCAGGCGAAAATGTTTCTGCTTCCCCATATTTTATATTTGTTCCAAACTATCCCTCTCCCGATACTACAAACGCAACTGAGAAAAATTCAAGGGATTGTTAACTCCTTCATTTGGCAACAAAAAAGACCCAGAGTAAAGAAAGCTGTGCTTCTGACCCCAGTCCAACACAGCGGAATGGGTGCCCCAGACATTCTAGCCTACTATCGTGCAACAATCCTGGACCAGCTCAAAACTTGGTGGTCGGACCAACACCCCACAAAATGGCGGCAAATAGAAGCTACTGCACTCCGTGCAAATCCTAAACATGTCCTCGCTGCTTCTTGGCTTAATTTCAAACCACAGCGTAACTTCCTAGGCACTACCACAGCCGCTCTAAGAGTCTGGTCCGCTGTTTTGCAAATTCATTCGGGTATTTCGGCTGACACGCTTTCAGTGTTGCCCATTGAAGCAGTTGCTCCGTTGGCTCCTGATCTTCCCATCGGGAACTGGATCAAACTAGGAGTTGTCAACATAGGTGATCTCTTTTCTCCCTGGGGTATCCACCCCTTTTCCTATCTACAACAGAAATATGGCTTGTCCCCCAAATCGTTCTTTATTTACCTTCGAATAAGGTCTCTTCTCTCCACAATTCATCGTTCATCTACAGATTCTTTCTCCCTGCCTCTACTCAAAGCGTTTAACTCCAAAGATCCCAAAGTTAAAGGTATCTCCCTCCTTTACAAGATGATTACTAAGCCAAATCCAGATCTACTCTCCCCTTCTATTCAATATTGGTCATCCTATATCCCTCAATCGCCCCCACCTGATGTCTGGGTGAAGGCCCTTTTGACTCCACGGCGCCTATCTCATTGCATTAACCATTGGGAATCCCTTCAGAAACTTTTTCATAAATGGTACTTCACCCCAGATAGGCTGGCAAAAATTTACCCGTCCACTTCTCCCAATTGCTGGAGAGGATGTGGCGTTATTGGTTCCCTGTCCCATATCTGGTGGGATTGCCCGCTTCTCAAAACATTCTGGGCAGAGGTTGAGAAACTAATTTTTTTCATTGTGCTGCATATCCCTCCCAATGTCCCCTTTGGATCTCCTGTTGGGTCTATCAATCCCCTCCTGGCCTAGGCATTTGCGAACATTGGTGACGCACATTTTAATAGCAGCCAGGTTGGCGATTGCTAGAAAATGGAAATCGCTTCAACCTCCTCTGTTAAAAGATGTCATTGGTTTACTTAACTCCCATTTCCTGATGGAATTCTCGTTCGCTAAAGCTAACCTATCTACCAATATCTTTTACCTGTCCTGGGATAAGTGGCTGACTGATCCTAGAAGTGCCCCCCTGTGTTAGTTGGCTCTCCCTTAGTGGACGCCTAGGCCTTATGTGGATCCCCTTTTCTCTTTTTATTATACACACTGTCGATATGTTTTGCAGCTGTATGTTGTCCACATATTTCTTGCTAAATGTTCAGTGTTAATCCTTTTATGGTACTACTCTCCCTGTCCTGTTTCCTACTCCTGTTTTGTTTATACACAGTGCAATCATCTACTGGTTTAATTGCTCAAGTTTCTTTTTTTTCTCGATACTAACATACTTGTACATGACACTGTGCTTGTTTTCCTTGACTTGGATGTAGAGCCAGGGTATGCCCAATTGGCTATGTTTTGTACACACTCCTACCTTTTCCCTTTGGAAATCAATAAATACTTAAGTTTAAAAAAAAAGACAGGTAACGTCCATGTCCATGCCTGCTGGACCATGAGTCAGCGGTAATATGCACCTTACCACTGACCGCCCTGTCCAGCGAGGCATGGACATTGCCTTCCACATGCCGGTAGAGAGCCGGAATAGCCTTCCGTGAGAAAAAGTGGCGTTTTGGTACTTGCCACTGAGGTACTGCACATTGCACAAACTCACAGAAGGGGGCAGAATCTACCAACTGAAAAGGTAGCAGTTGAAGTGCTAGCAATTTCGCTAAGCTAGCATTCAACTGCTGGGCATGTGGAAGGCTCTTTCGGCGCTGCAGCAGCTGGGGCAGGGAAATTTGCCTGGTACTATCAGTAGATTGACCGCTACTACTAGCTTGTGACACACCTATTTTTACACCTTCACTGCAGGCTTCAGAGAGGACTGGGGGTCTACTGGGGTTGGAGGTCCCAGAAGGGCAAGGGGGGTACGCTTTTGTCTTTGGTGTGGGTCTTTCTGGTGTGCTTGCCAACGAGCTGCATGGCAGGTCGACATATGTCTGGACAAGCATGTGGTACCCAGGCGGTTGATGTTTTGGCCACGCGAGATACGCTTGCGACATAAGTTGCAAATAGCAAAGGTACGATCTTGTGGACATGTTTCAAAAAGGCCCACACCAAAAAACTTTTGCTGTACCGGTCAGACACAGCAGCGCCATGCACAAGCACCGTAGATGTGCGCTGTAATGCAGTGGGTGTGACCTTAAGCTGACCCCTGGAGGGCATCCTGCCTCTTTGGAGATGTGCCTGTGCCTCGTCCTCCTCCTCCTCCTCCTCCTCCTCCTCTCTCCTATCAGGCACACAGGTAGAGTCAGTGACCTCATCATCCCCTCCCTCCTCATCACTGTCAACAACCTGGCAGTATGCTCCAGCTGGGGGAACAACATCACTGACAAATTGCTGTCCCTCTCGGCCACCTCCTCTCCCTGGGCTCACATTAATGCCTTCCTCTATCAGTGTTCCGTCATCGGAGTCTTCAAAACACTGCGCATCTTCCTGCAGCATGTACCCAACACTGTGTTAAAACAGTTCGGGGGACTCCTCAGGAGGACATGGTGGTACTAGGGAAGTATTGTGTGAAGCCATTGTGCAGAGGGAAGAGGACGCCTTGGCAGCTGCTTTGCCAGAAAAACTTTGATCAGTCTGTGTGAGAGAGGATGAGGAGGATGAGGACGGCTTGGTCATCCACTCTACTAATTTCTCTGCATGTTGAGGCTCAACACGGCCAGCTCCTGAAAAGAAGGACGAGCGGCCACGGCCACGTGCTGAAGAGGATGCACCACATCCACTACCAGCGTTACCTCTACATGCAGAGCCTGCTTGCCCTCGTGACTCTCTGCCTCTCTTTGTTGTCCTTCCAGACATATTTATGCATTCAGGTGGTATGTAACAGCACAAGCGGAGTCACATCAACTGCGCTCAGGTGGTATGTAACAGCACACGTACAGTAACACTAACTGCGCTCAGGTGGTATATAACAGCACAGGTGCGGTGACACTAACTGCGCTCAGGTGGTATATAACAGCACAGGTGCGGTGACACTAACTGCGCTCAGGTGGTATATAACACCACAGGTGCGGTGACACTAACTGTGCTCAGGTGGTATATAACAGCACAGGTGCGGTGACACCAAATGCGCTCAGGTGGTATATAACAGCACACGTACAGTGACACTAACTGCGCTCAGGTGGTATATAACAGCACAGGTGCGGTGACACTAACTGCGCTCAGGTGGTATGTAACAGCACACATACAGTGACACTAACTGCGCTCAGGTGGTATATAACAGCACAGGTGCAGTGACACTGACTGCGCTCAGGTGGTATATAACAGCACACGTACAGTGACACTAACTGCGCTCAGGTGGTATATAACAACAGCACAGGTGCTGTGACACCAAATTCGCTCAGGTGGTATATAACAGCACACGTACAGTGACACTAACTGCGCTCTCAGGTGGTATATAACAGCACAGGTGCGGTGACACTAACTGCGCTCAGGTGGTATATAACAGCACACGTACAGTGACACTAACTGCGCTCAGGTGGTATATAACAGCACAGGTGCGGTGACACTAACTGCGCTCAGGTGGTATGTAACAGCACACGTACAGTGACACTAACTGCGCTCAGGTGGTATATAACAGCACAGGTGCGGTGACACCAAATGCGCTCAGGTGGTATATAACAGCACAGGTGCGCTGACACTAACTGCGCTCAGGTGGTATGTAACAGCACACGTACATGACACTAACTGCGCTCAGGTGGTATATAACAGCACAGGTGCGGTGACACTACTGCGCTCAGGTGGTATGCAACAGCACACGACAGTGACACTAACTGCGCTCAGGTGGTATATAACAGCACAGGTGCGGTGACACTAACTGCGCTCAGGTGGTATGTAACAGCACAGTACAGTAACACTAACTGGTAGGTGTATATAACAGCACAGGTGCGGTGACACCAAATGCGCTCAGGTGGTATATAACGCACACGTGCGGTGACACAAATGCGCTAAGGTGGTAAGTAACAGCAACTGCGGTGACACCAAATGCGCTAAGGTGGTATGTAACAGCACACGTGCGGTGACACCAAATGCGCTAAGGTGGTAGTAACAGCACACCTGCGGTGACACCAAATGCGCTAAAGTGGTATGTAACAGCACACGTGCGGTGACACTAACTGCGCTCAGGTGGTATATAACAGCAAGGTGCGGTGACACTAACTGTGCTCAGGTGGTATATAACAGCACAGGTGCGGGACACTAACTGGTAGGTGTATATAACAGCACAGGTGCGTGACACCAAATGCGCTCAGGTGGTATATAACACACACGTACAGTGACACTAACTGCGCTCAGGTGGTATATAACAGCACAGGTGCGGGACACTAACTGGTAGGTGGTATGTAACAGCACACATACAGGACACTAACTGCGCTCGGTGTATATAACACACAGGTGCAGTGAATGACTGCGCTCAGGTGGTATATAACAGCACACGTACAGTGACATAACTGCGCTCAGGTGGTATATAACAGCACAGGTGCTGTGACACCAAATTCGCTCAGGTGGTATATAACAGCACACGTACAGTGACACTAACTGCGCTCAGGTGGTATTTAACAGCAAGGTGCGGTGCACTAACTGCGCTCAGGTGGTATATAACAGCACACATACAGGACACTACTGCGCTCAGGTGGTATATAACAGCACAGGTGCGGTGACACTAACTGCGCTCAGGTGGTATGTAACAGCACACGTACAGTGACACTAATGCGCTCAGGTGGTATATAACAGCAAGTGCGGGACACCAAATGGTAGGTGTATATAAGCACAGGTGCGCTGCACTAACTGCGCTCAGGTGGTATGTAACAGCACACGTACAGTGACACTAACTGCGCTCAGGTGGTATATAACAGCAAGGTGCGGTGACACTACTGCGCTCAGGTGGTATGCAACAGCACACGTACATGACACTAACTGCGCTCAGGTGGTATATAACAGCACAGGTGCGGTGACACTAAATGCGCTCAGGTGGTATGTAACAGCACACGTACAGTAACACTAACTGCGCCAGGTGGTAATAACAGCACAGGTGCGGTGACACCAAATGCGCTCAGTGGTATAACAGCACACGTGCGGTGACACCAAATGCGCTAAGGTGGTAGTAACAGCACACGTGCGGTGACACCAAATGCGCTAAGGTGGTATGTAACAGCACACGCGGTGCGCGGTAACAAATGCGCTAAGGTGGTATGTAACAGCACACGTGCGGGACACCAAATGGTAAAGTGGTATGTAACAGCACACGTGCGGTGACACCAAATGCGCTCAGGTGGTATATAACAGCACAGGTGCGGTGACACTAACTGTGCTCAGGTGGTATATAACAGCACAGGTGCGGTGACACTAACTGTGCTCAGGTGGTATATAACAGCACAGGTGCGGTGACACCAAATGCGCTCAGGTGGTATATAACAGCACACGTACAGTGACACTAACTGCGCTCAGGTGGTATATAACAGCACAGGTGCGGTGACACTAACTGCGCTCAGGTGGTATGTAACAGCACACATACAGTGACACTAACTGCGCTCAGGTGGTATATAACAGCACAGGTGCAGTGACACTGACTGCGCTCAGGTGGTATATAACAGCACACGTACAGTGACACTAACTGCGCTCAGGTGGTATATAACAGCACAGGTGCTGTGACACCAAATTCGCTCAGGTGGTATATAACAGCACACGTACAGTGACACTAACTGCGCTCAGGTGGTATATAACAGCACAGGTGCGGTGACACTAACTGCGCTCAGGTGGTATATAACAGCACACGTACAGTGACACTAACTGCGCTCAGGTGGTATATAACAGCACAGGTGCGGTGACACTAACTGCGCTCAGGTGGTATGTAACAGCACACGTACAGTGACACTAACTGCGCTCAGGTGGTATATAACAGCACAGGTGCGGTGACACCAAATGCGCTCAGGTGGTATATAACAGCACAGGTGCGGTGACACTAACTGCGCTCAGGTGGTATGTAACAGCACACGTACAGTGACACTAACTGCGCTCAGGTGGTATATAACAGCACAGGTGCGGTGACACTAACTGCGCTCAGGTGGTATGTAACAGCACACGTACAGTGACACTAACTGCGCTCAGGTGGTATATAACAGCACAGGTGCGGGGACACCAAATGCGCTCAGGTGGTATATAACAGCACACGTGCGGTGACACCAAATGCGCTAAGGTGGTATGTAACAGCACACGTGCGGTGACACCAAATGCGCTAAGGTGGTATGTAACAGCACACGTGGGGTGACACCAAATGCGCTAAGGTGGTATGTAACAGCACACGTGCGGTGACACCAAATGCGCTCAGGTGGTATGTAACAGCACACGTGCGGTGACACCAAATGCGCTAAGGTGGTATGTAACAGCACACGTGCGGTGACACTAACTGCGCTCAGGTGGTATATAACAGCACAGGTGCGGTGACACCAAATGCGCTCAGGTGGTATATAACAGCACACGTACAGTGACACTAACTGCGCTCAGGTGGTATATAACAGCACAGGTGCGGTGACACTAACTGCGCTCAGGTGGTATGTAACAGCACACGTACAGTGACACTAACTGCGCTCAGGTGGTATATAACAGCACAGGTGCAGTGACACTAACTGCGCTCAGGTGGTATATAACAGCACACGTACAGTGACACTAACTGCGCTCAGGTGGTATATAACAGCACAGGTGCTGTGACACCAAATGCGCTCAGGTGGTATATAACAGCACACGTACAGTGACACTAACTGCGCTCAGGTGGTATATAACAGCACAGGTGCAGTGACACTAACTGCGCTCAGGTGGTATATAACAGCACAGGTGCGGTGACACTAACTGCGCTCAGGTGGTATGTAACAGCACACGTACAGTGACACTAACTGCGCTCAGGTGGTATATAACAGCACAGGTGCGGTGACACCAAATGCGCTCAGGTGGTATATAACAGCACAGGTGCGCTGACACTAACTGCGCTCAGGTGGTATGTAACAGCACACGTACAGTGACACTAACTGCGCTCAGGTGGTATATAACAGCACAGGTGCGGTGACACTAACTGCGCTCAGGTGGTATGTAACAGCACACGTACAGTGACACTAACTGCGCTCAGGTGGTATATAACAGCACAGGTGCGGTGACACTAACTGCGCTCAGGTGGTATGTAACAGCACACGTACAGTGACACTAACTGCGCTCAGGTGGTATATAACAGCACAGTGCTGCGGTGACACCAAATGCGCTCAGGTGGTATATAACAGCACACGTGCGGTGACACCAAATGCGCTCAGGTGGTATGTAACAGCACACGTGCGGTGACACTAAATGCGCTCAGGTGGTATGTAACAGCACACGTGGGGTGACACCAAATGCGCTCAGGTGGTATATGTAACAGCACACGTGCGGTGACACCAAATGCGCTCAGGTGGTATGTAACAGCACACGTGCGGTGACACCAAATGCGCTCAGGTGGTATGTAACAGCACACGTGCGGTGACACAAACTGCGCTCAGGTGGTATGTAACAGCACACGTGCGGTGACACCAAATGCGCTCAGGTGGTATGTAACAGCACACGTGCGGTGACACCAAATGCGCTCAGGTGGTATGTAACAGCACACGTGCGGTGACACCAAATGCGCTAAGGTGGTATGTAACAGCACACGTGCGGTGACACCAAATGCGCTAAGGTGGTATGTAACAGCACACGTACGGTGACACCAAATGCGCTCAGGTGGTATGTAACAGCACACGTGCGGTGACACCAAATGCGCTCAGGTGGTATATAACAGCACACGTGCGGTGACAACCAATGCGCTAAGGTGGTATGTAACAGCACACGTGCGGTGACACCAAATGCGCTCAGGTGGTATGTAACAGCACACGTGCAGTGACACTAACTGCGCTCAGGTGGTATATAACAGCACAGATGCGGTGACACCAAATGCGCTCAGGTGGTATATAACAGCACACGTGTGGTGACACAAATGCGCTCAGGTGGTATGTAACAGCACACGTGCAGTGACACTAACTGCGCTCAGGTGGTATATAACAGCACAGGTGCGGTGACACCAATGCGCTCAGGTGGTATGTAACAGCACACGTGCGGTGACACCAAATGCGCTCAGGTGGTATGTAACAGCACACGTACAGTGACACTAACTGCGCTCAGGTGGTATATAACAGCACATGTGCGGTGACACCAAATGCGCTCAGGTGGTATGTAACAGCACACGTACAGTGACACTAACTGCGCTCAGGTGGTATATAACAGCACAGGTGCGGTGACACAAAATGCGCTCAGGTGGTATATAACAGCACAGGTGCGCTGACACTAACTGCGCTCAGGTGGTATGTAACAGCACACGTACAGTGACACTAACTGCGCTCAGGTGGTATATAACAGCACAGGTGCGGTGACACTAACTGCGCTCAGGTGGTATGCAACAGCACACGTACAGTGACACTAACTGCGCTCAGGTGGTATATAACAGCACAGGTGCGGTGACACTAACTGCGCTCAGGTGGTATGTAACAGCACACGTACAGTGACACTAACTGCGCTCAGGTGGTATATAACAGCACAGGTGCGGTGACACCAAATGCGCTCAGGTGGTATATAACAGCACACGTGCGGTGACACCAAATGCGCTAAGGTGGTATGTAACAGCACACGTGCGGTGACACCAAATGCGCTAAGGTGGTATGTAACAGCACACGTGGGTGGTGAAACAAATGCGCTCAGGTGGTATGTAACAGCACACGTGCGGTGACACCAAATGCGCTCAGGTGGTATGTAACAGCACACGTGCGGGTGACACCAAATGCGCTAAGTGGTATGTAACAGCACACGTGCGGTGACACTAACTGCGCTCAGGTGGTATATAACAGCACAGGTGCGGTGACACTAACTGCGCTCAGGTGGTATGTAACAGCACACATACAGTGACACTAACTGCGCTCAGGTGGTATATAACAGCACAGGTGCAGTGACACTAAATGCGCTCAGGTGGTATATAACAGCACACGTACAGTGACACTAACTGCGCTCAGGTGGTATATAACAGCACAGGTGCGGTGACACCAAATGCGCTCAGGTGGTATGTAACAGCACACGTACAGTGACACTAACTGCGCTCAGGTGGTATATAACAGCACAGGTGCGGTGACACTAACTGCGCTCAGGTGGTATATAACAGCACAGGTGCGGTGACACTAACTGCGCTCAGGTGGTATGTAACAGCACACGTATAGTGACACTAACTGCGCTCAGGTGGTATATAACAGCACACGTGCGGTGACACCAAATGCGCTCAGGTGGTATATAACAGCACAGGTGCGGTGACACCAACTGCGCTCAGGTGGTATGTAACAGCACACGTACAGTGACACTAACTGCGCTCAGGTGGTATATAACAGCACAGGTGCGGTGACACTAACTGCGCTCAGGTGGTATGTAACAGCACACGTACAGTGACACTAACTGCGCTCAGGTGGTATATAACAGCACAGGTGCGGTGACACTAACTGCGCTCAGGTGGTATGTAACAGCACACGTACAGTAACACTAACTGCGCTCAGGTGGTATATAACAGCACAGGTGCGGTGACACCAAATGCGCTCAGGTGGTATGTAACAGCACACGTGCGGTGACACCAAATGCGCTCAGGTGGTATGTAACAGCACACACACAGTGCGGTGACACCAAATGCGCTAAGGTGGTATGTAACAGCACACGTGGGGTGACACCAAATGCGCTAAGGTGGTATGTAACAGCACACGTGCGGTGACACCAAATGCGCTCAGGTGGTATGTAACAGCACACGTGCGGTGACACCAAATGCGCTAAAGTGGTATGTAACAGCACACGTGCGGTGACACTAACTGCGCTCAGGTGGTATATAACAGCACAGGTGCGGTGACACTAACTGCGCTCAGGTGGTATGTAACAGCACACATACAGTGACACTAACTGCGCTCAGGTGGTATATAACAGCACAGGTGCAGTGACACTAACTGCGCTCAGGTGGTATATAACAGCACACGTACAGTGACACTAACTGCGCTCAGGTGGTATATAACAGCACAGGTGCTGTGACACCAAATTCGCTCAGGTGGTATATAACAGCACACGTACAGTGACACTAACTGCGCTCAGGTGGTATATAACAGCACAGGTGCGGTGACACTAACTGCGCTCAGGTGGTATATAACAGCACAGGTGCGGTGACACTAACTGCGCTCAGGTGGTATGTAACAGCACACATACGAGTGACACTAACTGCGCTCAGGTGGTATATAACAGCACAGGTGCGGTGGGTGACACCAAATGCGCTCAGGTGGTATATAACAGCACAGGTGCGCTGACACTAACTGCGCTCAGGTGGTATGTAACAGCACACGTACAGTGACACTAACTGCGCTCAGGTGGTATATAACAGCACAGGTGCGGTGACACTAACTGCGCTCAGGTGGTATGTAACAGCACACGTACAGTGACACTAACTGCGCTCAGGTGGTATATAACAGCACAGGTGCGGTGACACTAACTGCGCTCAGGTGGTATGTAACAGCACACGTACAGTGACACTAACTGCGCTCAGGTGGTATATAACAGCACAGGTGCGGTGACACAAACTGCGCTCAGGTGGTATATAACAGCACACGTGCGGTGACACCAAATGCGCTAAGGTGGTATGTAACAGCACACGTGCGGTGACACCAAATGCGCTAAGGTGGTATGTAACAGCACACGTGGGGTGACACCAAATGCGCTAAGGTGGTATGTAACAGCACACGTGCGGTGACACCAAATGCGCTCAGGTGGTATGTAACAGCACACGTGCGGTGACACCAAATGCGCTAAAGTGGTATGTAACAGCACACGTGCGGTGACACCAAATGCGCTCAGGTGGTATGTAACAGCACACGTGCGGTGACACCAAATGCGCTCAGGTGGTATGTAACAGCACACGTGCGGTGACACCAAATGCGCTCAGGTGGTATGTAACAGCACAGGTGCGGTGACACCAAATGCGCTAAGTTGGTATGTAACAGCACACGTGCGGTGACACCAAATGCGCTAAGGTGGTATGTAACAGTACACGTACGGTGACACCAAATGCGCTAAGGTGGTATGTAACAGCACACGTGCGGTGACACCAAATGCGCTCAGGTGGTATGTAACAGCACACGTGCGGTGACACCAAATGCGCTAAGGTGGTATGTAACAGCACACGTGCGGTGACACCAAATGCGCTCAGGTGGTATGTAACAGCACACGTGCAGTAACACTAACTGCGCTCAGGTGGTATATAACAGCACAGATGCGGTGACACCAAATGCGCTCAGGTGGTATATAACAGCACACGTGTGGTGACACCAAATGCGCTAAGGTGGTATGTAACAGCACACGTGCAGTAACACTAACTGCGCTCAGGTGGTATATAACAGCACAGGTGCGGTGACACCAAATGCGCTAAGGTGGTATGTAACAGCACACGTGCAGTGACACCAAATGCGCTAAGGTGGTATGTAACAGCACACGTACAGTAACACTAACTGCGCTTAGGTGGTATATAACAGCACATGTGCGGTGACACCAAATACGCTCAGGTGGTATGTAACAGCACACGTGCGGTGACACCAAATGCGCTCAGGTGATATGTAACAGCACACGTGCGGTGACACCAAATGTGCTAAGGTGGTATTAAACAGCACACGCACAGTCAGAGCGACTGCGTTTCTGTGCAATTCAATAGCCCACTTGCATTAACAGCAACTGCCTTTCTGTGCAAATAAATAGCACACTTGCAGTAACAGGTAATGCTTCTATGTGCAATTAATTAGCACACGTTGACTAACACGTTAGAGCATCAAGCATAATCTCCTGCCTGACAGATACTAATAGCAGAACTAGCTAAGCTTTACAGTTTATAAATATATTGACAACTCCTAGGGATGTCAATATATTCTCTACAAACTGTAAATTTAACTGTACTAACTAGTAGCCTCCCTGATCTATCTATCTATCTATCTATCTATCTATCTATCTATCTATCTATCTATCTATCTATCTATCTATCTATCTATCTATCTATGTGAAAAGACACTGGGGTAGGTTCACATAGATCAGCGGATCTTTTGATCCGCGTGATCTATCTTTTTTACGATCCGCCTGCGCCAGTTTTTGAGGCAAGTGCTGTATTCAGAAAGCACTTGCCTCGTAAGTTGCCCTGGCGAATCGTAAATCCCCCGGCGGAATGCAAATTCCGCGGCTAGGGGGAGTTTACTATTTAAATCACGCGCGTCCCCGTGCCGATCGTACTGCGCATGCGCCGCCGGCTAAATTTCCCAGCGTGTATTGCTTCAAATGACGTCGCAAGGACGTCATTGTTTTCGACGTTAACGCAATTAACGTATGGCCGTATTCTCGAACGACTTACGTAAACAACGTAAAAAAAATCAAAACTCGACGCGGGAACGACGGCCATACTTAACATAGGATACGCCGCACTTACCCCGCATATAGCAGGGCTAACTATCCGCCGGAAAAACCTGAACGCAAACGACGTAAAAAAAAAACGACGTCCGGGCGTTCGCTTCAGAATCGGCGGTTCTCCTCATTTGCATATTCGTCGCGTATAATAACAGAAGCGCCACCTAGTGGACGGCGGGAGATTGCAGCCTTAGATCCGACAGTGTGACTCACTTACACCAGTCGGCTCTAAGGGAGATCTATGCGGAACCTGATTCGAGGAATCAGCCGCATAGATCCGAGCGTCGGATCTCACAGATACGACGGTGTATCCGTAGATACACCGTTGTATCTCTATGTGAATCTACCCCACGGTGTCTCTATCTATCTATCTATCTATCTATCTATCTATCTATCTATCTATCTATCTATCTATCTATCTATCTATCTATCTATCTATCTATATATCTCTCTCTCTCTCTGTCTGTCTGACTGCAAAGCAAGCCGGAACACACTACACGAGGCCGCCCGGGAGGCGGCCTTTTATAGTGTGGGGCGTGTGCTAAAGCCCTGAGCCCTAATTGGCCAAAGCACCCAGGCTTTGGCCAATTAGGTCTTTTCGTTTTTTGGGCGCTGTGATTGGCCAAGCATGCGGGGTCATGGTGCATGCTTGGCCAATCATCAGCACGCAACGCCGCAGTGAATTATGGGTCATTCGAATTTGGCGCGAACGACCCGATCTGTTTGTTTTCGACGAACGATCGAACGGCCAATGTTCGATGCGAACATGTGTTCGCATCAAACACGAAGCTCATCCCTAATCTCAAGTCGTCCCAAGTCGTGCTGTCCAGAAAAGCAATGTAAGTGAATGGGAGCGGTGTTAATACACACTACTTAAGTCGCTCCGAATTCAGAAAAGGTTCCTGTACGACTTCAATCAGACTTCTAGGCGATTTGTACCCATTGATTTCAATGGAAGTCGCTTCCAAGTCTGATCACTGTCTTAATTGAAGATACTTTCCAGGAAGATAACATGTATTTCTCAGGCAAACCCCTCCTTCCCCTCCCTCTCCCAGAGCTGATTGTTGTTTTATTGGCCACTGGGATGTCTCCTGTCCTGGAGACGACTTCAAAACGTGTTGTAAATCTCCCCTGATCGCCCTGTGGTTCATGCTCAAGTCGTGTTGGAGTTGATTCTGAAAGTCGTTTCGCCCTAGTGTGAACCGACTCTTACTGTACTAGGGTCTGTGCTCTATTTTCTTTGTTCATTTTTCTCCCACAGTTAATTGGTTCCTGCTGATACTGAGCTGCATTGTCCCTAGTCTGACAGATTTGTGTTTTTACTGGCAGAAGAATTGGGCATTAGGCTTGATATATGGTCGCTTGTTTAAATATATATATATTTTTTAATAAATGCATAGTCACATTCATCTGTGTATCTTATTTCTGCTTCAAATTTACAGAACAAATATCAGACATGGAAATAAAAACATTTTAGGATGGCCTTCTGTCTGTTGTCACAGATTTCTGATTACATGTTACAAACAAATATCAAATACTGCTTTTCCAGTAGTAATTTAATGCTAAAAATGTACATGCACTTCAAGAAATCTGACATCTAGCTGCCCTGACTTGCATATGAAAACATGAAATAGCAAAAATATCTTATGTTCTAACATCTTTTGTGCCCTTCTGTTCTTTTGAAAATTTCCCAGGAGATTTGCAGTGTAATGTTCCTTATAGAATTGGCACTGGTATATTTAGTACCTTATCATTTTGTACTAAAACTGTAGCTTGTGACCTTTCGTGTTTTTTTTTTTTTTCTATCTTCAGCACAATGATATGCTGCATAGTATTTTATGAAGGCAATATTTTAGTTTCATAATATAAACCCAACAGGCTGTGAGCAATACAGAAGATAGTTTAACTGTGATTACCATTTTATGTCATGCTCCTTAAAAAATTGTCAATGTATTTATCCTTTGGGCTTCTATTAACCGAATACTTGCAAAAATACTAGAATTGGTGTGCCACTAGTATACTTATATTATTGTATGAAATGAACAAGAAAAAAATTACTAGTGTTGTTAAAAGAATATGGACCCTCTGCTTGTTCAGATATAAAAAGAAAGCAGAGCTCATATGAAATCTTGCAATAATGCACAGGAAGTAAAAATGCATAAAAAAATGCACTTTGGACATACTGTATAAAGAAAGCAGTGAATGTGACATTCACTAAACATTCACTAAAAGGGGATTCATTAGCACAGCCTCTGCATGCAATGAGCAGTCATGGTTGCCACATATAAATATATACATCCAAGGTTAAAGTAGAACTAAAAACTTGTATTTGTTTTTGTTTTTTTGGATTGAGTAATGGAGGGTTAGAATCACTTGTTGCCATCTGTGTCCCATTGGGAGATTACCCATCTATGCATGTTCTGGTGACATTCTGAAACTTTGGATTTTCTTTCACATTTACTCACACTTTCAGATAGCAATGACAAACTGACTGTTGTGACTGGTGGTAATCCCTCTCCAGTCTGCCTAAAACAAACAAACAAAAAAAGTTTGCCTTTGATTTAACTTAAAGCAGGGATAACCCCTATACATTAATCACTTAGGCCGCGTATACATGACCGATTTTCTCGGCAGAATCCAGCAAGAACCTTGATGGGAGACGTATTCTGCCGAGGAAACCGGTCGTGTGTATACTTTTCGCCGAGCAACCCGTCGAGGAACTCGTCGAGCCAAAAAGAGAGCAGGTTCTCTATTTCCTCGTTGTTCAATGGGAAAATTTGGCTCGACAAGCTTTTTGACGAGGGGGGGCGTGGCTACCGCGCAGCTGAATGGACGCCTAAGTTAGGAGCTCCGCTTCAGCGTTGGGGATATCGGCTCCCTGAGGCACCGAGGGCGGCTTTAAAACACCCGTGGGGCAAGCCACAAGGCCGCACAGTTCCCGGAGATGACTAAGAAACGAAAAAACGCCGTTCATCCGGCGAAGCTGGAGGATTTCTTCTCCCCCAGGCCTAGCGGCACGCTCCAAGATGGCGCCGGCGGCGGATCTCCGGCCTCCGGAGGAGGCTCATCCATCTCCACACCGAGCCCGGGAACGAGAGCTGGGACCCAGCGTCGCTCCCCAGAAGCATCCACCCCACTCTCCTGCAGCCCGTTGAAATCCAAACCACGTCTGTCATCAGAGTCGCACGGCTCCCAGGTCAGTGCAATGCAGGGGTCCATTGAGGACACACGTGAGCTCTCAGCTCCCATCAATACCTTCCCTACCTCCAATCTCCCGGTTTCTGACACTACCCTAAAGGACATGCTGGTCTCCCTGCGGAGCTCCTTGCATTCAGACATGATGGAATGCATGAGGAGCTTCAGGATGGAGATGGGAGAACTGGGGGGCAGAGTAGATCATGTGGAAAGGAAAATGGGAGAATATGCTTCCTCCTACAACTCCCTAGTGGACTCTCATAATGACCAGGCAGACGAAGTCGCATGGCTCAGAGCTAAAGTCGCAGGCCTCGAGGATAGGTCTCGAAGGAACAACGTCAAATTACGGGGTGTCCCTGAGTCTGTCTTGCCTGCCCAGCTCCAGCAGTATGCCCGTGAGCTCTTGGGGTCTCTTTTGCCTTCCATACCTGAATCTGAGCTAGTAGTCGATCGGATTCACCGCCTGCCCAAACCAGCCCACCTTCCGGAGAACTTCCCCAGGGACGTCCTGATGCGGGTGCATTTCTACCATGTAAAGGACCAATTTATGATGGCTTTCCGCAAAAACCCCCACTCATCTGATCGCTACGCCAACCTACAAGAGTATGCGGATCTCTCACAGCACACTATGCAGAGACGCAGGTCCCTAATCCCAGTGACGAAGGCTCTCCACAACCACAATATCATCTACAAATGGGGCCAACCGACCAAGCTCATTATAACTAAGGACGGTGCTTCAAGTGTAGTCATGACCCTGGAAGAGGGGCTTACGCTCCTGCGCAAATGGGACATCCTTCCTGAACATCCCCCACTTGAATCAACCTCTTCCTCCTCTCCCAGGGTTCAGACCCAGGACGACTGGACACTGGTGTCGCATAAACGCAACAACACCAAGAAGAAATCTTAATGCCCTTGTGCCTCAGGAACCTCGCTACTTTGTTTACCACATTGATTCCCTGACTTCACTGGAGCTCCTCCCCACGAACTCCCCTTTCTTGAAATATGTGCAGCTACCCTGCATCCAGATCCCGGATGGGATCTCCCTTTTTATGCTCATTGTTTTTTGCTTACGTTCTAACCTCCCTATTTTTGGTTTCCATTACTTTTTTCCCTCTCCCCGTTTCCCTTGAGATAGATCCTGTCCTGTTTCCAACGAAGACGCTCACCTACCTCCTGGACCTGGCTGAATGTGATGGAGCCGCGGTGGTGTCACAAGGTACTTTTATCACTCTTCTTCATGATCCACTATGGCGCTAACGGTTACCTCCTTTAATGTCCGAGACAAGCTTTTTGACTGCCGAACTAGGAACTCGACGGGCAGAACGATGAGTTTCGCCCGACGAGTTTCTCGGTCGTGTGTACGCCACCTTAAAGATTGAGCCTCTTTCTAAGGCCGCGTACACATTGTCGAATTTATCTGCTGAAAACGGTCCGACGGACCGTTTCAGCAGACAAATTCGATCATGTGTACGGGCGAGCAGACAGGTTTTTCCAGCATGCTTTAAAATATGTTTGCTGGGAACCCGTCCGTCCGACATGTCTGCTGGTTAGTACACTAACCAGCGGACATATCTGCCCACACATGCGTCGAATGGATTCGACGCATGTGTGGAAGTATTTTACTTCCTGGTTCGGTGACGTGGCGGCATCAACGTCACCGCCACGTCACCGCGCTGTCTGCCGGTGGGGTTTTTTTTTTTTGATCATGTGTACACGATCAAACCAATATATCCCAGCAGACAAATCCGAACAAAACGGTCTGTCAGACCGATTTGATCGGATTTATTTAGTGGTGTGTACGCGGCCTAAAATTTGGTGTTTATAAGTTAAAAACATTTTTTTTTTGCTAGAAAATTACCTTTTTAACCCCCAAACATTAATATATATATATATATATATATATATATATATATATATATATATATATATATATATATATATATATTATTTTTTATTTTTTTCTAACACCCTAGAGAATAAAATGATGGTCATTGCAATACTTTTTGTCACACCGTATTTGCGCAGTGGTCTTACAAGCACCCTTTTAAAAAATAAAAATACTTTTTTTTAAATTAAAAAATAAGACAACGGTAAAGTTAGCCCATTTTTTTTATATTGTGAAAGATAATGTTACGCCAAGTAATATGATACCCAACATGTCATACTTCAAAGTTGCGCCCGCTTCTGGAATAGAACACATAATTCATCCTTATGCGACTTTAAATGAGGTGGGCACCATTTGGCCAATAAGCATTGTACCAGTAAATGAAGTTTGAAGTATATGTGTTAATTCAGGTCAAAGTCATGCATACATTGATGTCATCAACAATAGCCAGTTTTAGAACAACATACATGTAAATGAACAGTAGGTACTGTAAGGGGTTAGCTCGGTAGCGGGGGTGTGTGACCCCCTGGATGGGTTCACTACACACTTACTATACAGAGAGGAAGCCAAAGACGGTGGAAAACAAAGAGTTTGGTTTATTCTTCCATATTGCTGGAAACAAGTGCAAGCATCCAAACAGCATAAACAAAACATAAAATAAACCCTGGCCACTTGGGGCGTCTACCTTCACCACACAGGAACCTATCTATGGAGTCTGGCACAGCCTACTGCTGGGCAGACACTGCTGGTCATACAGCAGAGAAACAATAGTCTTTTTGATTTTTATCACACAGAAAAATCAACAACCACCTCACCTCTTCAGAAGTCTTTCTGACTGCTCTCCTTAACTCAAAAAGCCTCAGGATGCAGCATTCAGTAGTCATCCTTTGGATAACTTATAGAGGCCTTAATTGCCTCATTCTGAATAGCTGAAGTTTTACAACGCCAAAAACCTTTCTGGCTATTTCTGCAGCCGACACCTAATAGTAATTGGTGAATTGTCTAAACAAGGCAGAAATGTATCTCCCGTCTGTGACAACACCCACAGATTTACCTGACTTTCTGTCACAATACATATATGAGTAATAAACATGTGATACACAGGCATCTAGTCTATCCAACACATTTCATGAGGCCCAGCTCACTCTTCAGGGGTTGATGCGTGTACAAATGTACATAGGATGGAAAAATATAAATAGGTATGTATTATGGTGTTAATACAAATGGTCACAGAGCGTGGGAGCCGTCATATAGGATCCCATACTCACCACTAAATAAGGCCAAGACAGCAGGTGTGTGGCTCCCAGAGGCAGCAGCAGGTGTATCACCTGGGATCTGAAGAGGCAGAGCCAAACAGAACCCCCATAGGGCAAAACAGAGGACAGGCATGGTTCGGATGTGAAAATGTGTCCCCAAAAGTCTCACTGAGTGTGCAATAAAAGCTGTAGGCATAAATAGGTTTATCAGAAAATATGTACTAATAAATTAAGTAATAATAGTATGTATATATCTCTGTAAAAAAGCCTAAGCTAAGAATAATAAGGCCATAGGGACTATAGGGGAATGGAAAATGGCAGATAAATGCCAGCAAGTGATAGGGGTCTGGAAAATAGACAAGAAAGAAGGAAAAAGATTGAAAGGAAACAGAATACTGTAGAATATTCACGTGTGTTGAGGTCTGTGATGAGAAAAAGGCAAAAAATAAAAGCAAAAAATTATGCTCAGAGTGAGCCATGTGCAAGTTTTGTAGTGTACCTGGATTTGACGAGAGTATGTGAATCTGGTAAGTCTAAGCAGGTGAATTAACAGGTATGTGTGTCCTCTGTGATGCAAAGACTAGAGTCCACACCATGTCAGCCCTCCAATATATGCGCACGGAAGACCCTGCAGGGCTCTGCCCCATGGCTGATGCATGAGCACAGGGGGCACCTAGCGTCATCAGTAGGCCTGCAAACGCAAGGGCCTCCCTGAGGCATCCACATGACATACTGCGTCCAGCCAAAATGACATCGCAAAAATCGTAGATACCACGTGGCCAGTGCACATGCATGGCGCCGAGGTGTAGGTGTCCCCACCCGCTCAAAAAGCAGGTGGGGACAGCTGGAGACAAGGAATCTCCCTGAATACACCTCACAGCTCCCAAAGCAAAACAAAATTCTGCCACTAACACAAAGGGACCACACAGCAGGGGGGCCTAAATGTGTGCCAATGCTGGAAATGCAAACTGAACACTAGCAAGTCAGATATATAAACCAGATAAAGATATAGTATATCTACATAGGTATATGTAATGGCTGGGGTGACCACAGATCAGGTTTGGGCTGTTAGGTGTTTTCCACCTGGGTTAACTATTAAAAAAGAGAAAAGGATCTGGTGTCACCGGTGACCCACCTCCACCCCTGTAATAAGCAACAAAAGATTTGCCCTTATAGGACTTTAAATTAGGTGGGCACCATTTGGCCAATAAGCATAGTACCAGTAAATGAAGTATAAAGTATATGTGTTTATTCAGGTAAAAGTCATGCATATATCAAAGGAGAAATGAACTCTGCGCTTCACCTAATAAAAATTATATATGATAAATAATGTGAATTGATCAAACAAAACAATAGTGCTGCTATTTGTGAAAGCCTAAATACGTAAAGCCCAAAGGACCATGTAAAAATTATATAATGAGGGGGCGTGGCTTGCACACGATCTGAATGGCCGCCTGAGCACGGAGCTCTGACGGAACACCGGGGAAAACAGCGGCGAAACGATCGTTTTTCGATACAAGATCGGTTATAAATTGTCGAATACCCGGAGCGGAACACACCCGATGATGACGCGAAAACGTAAGGATAAAAAATCAGCTGAAAAGCTCATTGACACCTGCGCCATGTTAGCCTCAGTGGGGAAACTGCCTCATGACAGTAATGGCAACACAACTGCATCACAGTCTGCTTCATACACAGACCTTCCTGATGATAGCCCCGATCTATGGGGCTCTGTACAACCACAAATTCAGGACCTGAATTCCCCTTCACACAGTCCGTCATCAATTAGCCCGATTAAATCTAAGAGGAGACTTGATGACGCATCACAAAATGTCCTTTTCCAATATGGCTGTTTTACCTCACATCCAAGTAGACCCTAACAACGCTGCATCTATAGCTAACTATCCTACCTCAGGGATGCCAGTACTAGATACCACAATGAAAGATATGCTCCTGTCTCTGCAAACATCCCTCATGACAAGCTTTTCAGTAATGATGAATAGTATATCGATTGAACTGAAAGGTCTGGGAGACAGAGTTCTTTGTGTTGAAAACAAAATGGATGACCAATCTGGTACCATTGATGATCTTGTTGATGCGTATAAGGACCAAGCTAATGATACTTTGTCAATCAAAGCTAAACTCGCGGACCTTGAGGACCGTTTGAGAAGGAATAACGTTAAGCTGAGGGGGATACCTGAGTCTGTGTCTCCAAATGATCTACTTAAATATGTGGATGGCATGATAGCTAAACTTCTGCCTGAGACTTCTCAAATAGAACACATGATTGATCGTATACACCGTATACCCAAACCAAAATATATGGATGCATCTATCCCAAGGGATGTTCTTATGAGGGTTCATTTCTTCCCTACCAAAGAAAAGCTTCTGACAAAGGCTAGAATCCTAACAACACTACCTGACCCGTATAAGGATGTCCATCTGTACGCTGATTTATCACAATATACATTGAACCTGAGGAGACAACTGAGATCAACTATGAAAGCCTTGATTGATCACAAAATACCATATAAATGGAAACACCCTGCTACATTGATTATCACCAACAATGGTATGACTGCCACAGTTTCAAAACCTCAGGAAGGACTGCAACTTCTAAATTCCTGGGGTATAACTCCGGATATCTCCTCTGAAGATAGGAAGAATATGGAGAAACCATGCTTCGGGTACAACTCACGCGAAGGTTACCGCCCTCCTAAAGGGAAGTGAATGTCTTGGGACTTTTATCCTTGTTTTTGCTATTTCCCTTCGTGTTTTAATATCAACAAGTTCCCCTGGTGTCCTGTTATGTAAAGATTTAGTGTCTGAATATTTTGAACTATACCCCCTCATAGTCGGTTTAATACTATACCCGACTTTTTGATATTTGTTTTCTTTTAGTTACTTTATTCACACAAATATTCTGTTCTCCACAACTAAGGTCTGACCTTACATTCCCTGAATATTTGTAGTTATTTACTTACCTTAAGTTTGTTTTAAGTTTTTTTTTTTAGTTTAGTTACTTATCAAGTACCTTTCTGGGGCACTTTTATCGGCCACGCATGATATTGAAATTCCCCATTTCCATATCTGGAAATGTTTTTATCTCCAACGAGGCATCTTGGTTTGTGAGTATATTCAAATCACATACGCAATTCACATCGCACTAAGATGTCCATAAATTTTCTATCAATTAATGCCAATGGCTTAAATCATCCGGCCAAGAGAGCATCCATGTGGAAAACGGCATTGACTAATGGTTGTGATGTTTTATGCATACAGGAAACCCATTTTTCTCTAGAAAATTCACCTGTATGCCTACATAAATCATTCCCTAATTATTCCCGCAAACAGAGAGGAGTTATGATAGCTATACGGGATTATTTGTCCTTTCAAAAGTTAGACTGCATCTTAGATCCTGAAGGCAGGTTTATCATTTTGGTTTGTTCCCTGGATAATGTTATTTACACACTTGTGAATGTATATGCACCCAACAATAGACAGATGAAATTCCACAAAACAGTTCTGAAGAAAATTAATGAAATTCAGCAGGGCCATCTCTTAATATGTGGAGACTTTTATTTTGTCCCAGATATTATTATGGACTCTTCTTCTAGTGCCAAAAGATTTGCTTCTCCCCTTACAACCTTTCTTATGGAGAATGATCTTTACGATGTTTGGAGGTGTTATCATGCGGCTGAAAGGGACTACACGTTCCATTCCCCACGTCATAACACATACAGTATTCTCGGATTGATTTGTTTGTTTCTGACAAATGGCTACTACAGAACATAATTGACACCCGCATCCATGATATCACCTGGTCGGATCACGCGCCTATCAGCATAAAAATAAAAAATGCAAATTCCCATCAAAAAACATAATATGGCGTATAAATAACTACCTTCTACAACTACCAGACAATATTAAATATATTTCTGAAAAATTAGTTGAATTTTTTTCTAACAATGTGGGCTCTGTGTCCGATCCGACGTTACTGTGGAATGCTCATAAATCCTATATACGTGGTCTTTTTATTCAACTTGGTTCACAAGACAAGAAAAGACGGACTGCAAAGATAGACAAACTAACTAAAGAATTAAATGACATTGATTCGAAAAATAGGGCTAACCCCTCCCCGATTTTTCAATCCCAACTTCATGACTTAAGACACAATTTACGCTCCATACTCCTGGAATCTTATGACTTCAAACTTAGGAAGTTAAAAGCATGTTCCTACGTCACCAATAATAAGGCAGGTAAAGTCATGGCGTCTCGTATTAAAGGACACAGACAAAAGACTAAAATCTCACACTTTATTGACCCTATCACTCAAGAAAAAATAATTAATTCGCAAAAAATAGCTGATTTATTTAGCTCATACTATAGTGGTTTGTATAACCTTAACATTGACGACACTATTCAACAACCTTCCATTGACGAGATTCATTCCTTCCTCTCTCCTTTGAAATTGCCCAAACTATCAGATGATCAACTTGAACTACTGAATACCCCTATCACCGATATTGAAATTATAAACTCCATTAACTCTATGCCTAGAGCCAAGGCACCTTGCCCTGATGGATTCTCTGGAGAATATATCAAACTATTTAACTCCTTGCCGACCGCCCGCCGTCATATTACTGCGGGGCGGTGGCACTGGTACGCGGGAGCACGTAGCTCTATGTCCTCCCTGTAGCAGCTAATAGGGCGCGCAAGCGTCTCCCGAGTCCCGCGCGCGTGCCCGGCGGGTACGATCGCCGCCGGGCACCCGCCATTGCTCGTTACAGAGCGGGGAACGGGAGGTATGTGTGTAAACACATACCTTTCGTTCCTGTCAGCGGGGGAAACGCTGATCTTCTGTCCATACAATGTATGGACAGAAGATCAGTGATTTCCCCTAGTGAGGCCACCCCCCCATACAGTTAGAACACACCAGGACCACACTTAACCCCTTCCCTGCCCCCTAGTGTTAACCCCTTCACTGCCAATGGCATTTTTATAGTAATACAATGCATTTTTATAGCATTGATCGCTAAAAAAATGCCAATGGTCCCCAAAATGTGTCAAAAGTGTCCGATGTGTCCGCCATAATATCGCAGTACTGAAAAAAAAACGCTGATCGCCGCCATTACTAGTAAAAAAAATAATAATAAAAATGCCATAAAACGACCCCCTTTTTTGTAAACGCTATACATTTTGCGCAAATATGTAGAAGAATACGTATCGGCCTAAACTGAGGAAAAAAAATGTTTTTTTATATCTTTTTTGGGATTTTTATTATAGCAAAATGTAAAAAATATTTTTGTTTATAGCGCAAAAAATAAAAACCGCAGAGATGATCAAATACCACCAAAAGAAAGCTCTATTTGTGGGAAAAAAATTACGCCAATTTTGTTTGGGAGCCACGTCGCACGACCGCGCAATTGTCAGTTAAAGCGACGCAGTGCCGAATCACAAAAAGTGCTCTGGTCTTTGGACAGCAATATGGTCCGGGGCTAAAGTGGTTAAAGAATTATTGGTACCCCATATGAGAGAACTTTATAACCATGCTGCTTCCTCATCATCCTTTCCAAAGGAAATGCTCTCCGCGTTGATTATCACGCTTCCCAAACCTGGCAAAGATCCTACCTCCCCCCCTAATTTTCGACCCATCTCCTTACTCAATATTGATCTGAAGATATATGCTAAAGTAATTGCTAATAGACTGATTAATTTTCTCCCTAACCTTATAAATATGGATCAAACTGGATTCACCAAGGGTCGTCAAACATCTGATGCGACTAGAAGACTAATTAATGTTATTCACAGTATCAATGTGACTGGGACGCCTTCTCTGCTCCTATCATTGGATGCAGAGAAGGCGTTCGATAGAGTAAACTGGTCCTATTTATCACTTGCTCTACAGAAATTTAGATTCCAAGGACTTATTCTTAAAGCTATACTTGCCTTATATTCATTCCCGAATGCAAGAGTTTTTACTTCTAATCTACTATCCCAACCATTTGATATTTCTAATGGAACTCGTCAGGGCTGCCCTCTATCACCCCTAATTTTTAACTTAATGATAGAACCTTTAGTGGAACATATCAGGTCTAATCCTAAGATTTCGGGCATTACTATTGGTCCCCAAGTCCATAAGATCAGTCTGTTTGCTGACGATATTATATTAATGTTGACTGACCCATTTACATCCCTGACAAAATATATTGTCATGGTTTGGAAGGATTTCTTATTATAAAGTAAATACCACAAAATCCTATGTACTAGACATTGGAATTGATGCTGTATCAAACAACTTTCTTCAAAACACATTCCCCTATGTATGGGCAGAGAACAGCATTTCATACCTTGGTATCAATCTCACAAGAACAACTAAATCCCTATTCATGTATAACTATGTTCCCTTAACCACTTGACCACTGGGCACTTAAACACCCTTCCTAACCAGACCAATTTTCAGCTTTCGGTGCTCTCACAGTTTGAATGACAATTACTCAGTCATACAACATTCTACCCATTTGAAATTTTTGTCCTTTTCTTCACACAAATAGAGCTTTCTTTTGGTGGTATTTGATCACCTCTGGGTTTTTTATTTTTTGCGCTATAAAAGAAAAACGACTGAAAATTCTGTAAAAAAAAATAAAAAAATCTTGTTTCTGTCATATTAGCGGGTTATTTCTCACACACAGCATATGCATACCACAAGTTACACCCCAAAACACATTCTGCTATTCCTCCCGAGTATGGCGATACCCCATTTGTGGGACTTTTACACAGCGTGGCCACATACAGAGGCCCAACATGCAGGGAACGCCATCAGGCGTTCTGGAACACCCAGACCAATTCTGACATTTCTCTCCTACATGGAAAAATCATCATTTATTTGCTAGAAAATTACATAGAACCCCAAAACATTATATATGCTTTTTTAGCAAAGACCCTAGAGAATACAATGGCGGCCGTTACAACTTTTTATCTCGCACGGTATTTTCGCAGAAATGTATTGAACGCGTGTTTTTTAAAAAACTGTTTTGTGCTTAAAACAAAACAGTAAAGTTAGCCCAATTTTTTTTCATAATGTGAAAGATGAAGTTACGCCGAGTAAATAGATACCCAACATGTCACTCTTCAAAATTGCGCACGCTCATGGAATGGCGCCAAACTTTGCTACCTAAAAATCCCCATAGGCGGTATTGCAGAGTATTGGGTATTGCAAAGTATCATGCAGGGTATTGGGGTATTGCCGAGTACTGGGGTATTGCCGAGTACTGGGGTATTGCCGAGTACTGGGTATTGCCGAGTATTGGGGTATTGCCGAGTATTGGGGTATCGCCGAGTATTGGGGTATCGTTGAGTACTGGAGTACTGGGGTATTGCCGAGTACTGGGGTATCGTTGAGTACTGGAGTACTGGGGTATTGGCGAGTACTGGGGTATCGTTGAGTACTGGAGTATTGGGGTATTGCCGAGTATTGGGGTATTGCCAAGTATTGGGGTATTGCCGAGTATTGGGGTAATGCCGAGTATTGGGGTATTGTTGAGTACTGGGGTATCGTTGAGTACTGGAGTATTGGGGTATTGCCGAGTATTGGGGTATTGCCGAGTATTGGGGTATTGCCGAGTATTGGGGTATTGTTGAGTACTGGGGTATTGTTGAGTACTGGGGTATCGTTGAGTACTGGAGTATTGGGGTATTGCCGAGTATTGGGGTATTGCCGAGTATTGGGGTATTGCGAGTACTGGGGTATCGTTGAGTACTGGGGTATCGTTGAGTACTGGAGTATTGGGGTATTGCCGAGTATTGGGGTATTGCCGAGTACTGGGGTATTGCCGAGTACTGGGGTATTGCCGAGTATTGGGGTATCGTTGAGTACTGGAGTACTGGGGGTATTGTTGAGTACTGGGGTATTGTTGAGTACTGGGGTATTGTTGAGTACTGGGGTATTGCCGAGTATTGGGGTATTGCCGAGTATTGGGGTATTGCCGAGTATTGGGGTATTGCCGAGTACTGGGGTATTGCCGAGTACTGGGGTATTGCCGAGTATTGGGGTATTGCCGAGTATTGGGGTATCGTTGAGTACTGGAGTACTGGGGTATTGTTGAGTACTGGGGTATTGTTGAGTACTGGGGTATTGTTGAGTACTGGGGTATTGTTGGGTACTGGGGGATTGCTGAGTATTGTTGGGTACTGGGGATTGCAGGGTACTGGGGATTGCAGGGTACTGGGGGGATGGCAGAGCTGGGATGTTTTGAGGGATGGCTGGATCTGTGACTGCATTTGTCACAGCTCAGCTGCTGACACCCCGCTCCCCCCCCCTCTCCTCGCACACTGTACAGAGCGGAGAGGGAGGAGAGGGAGGAACCGGCGTCATCAAATGACGCCGGTTTGTTTACAAGTGATCGCGCCGTCATTTGACGGCGCGATCACGTGGTAAACGGCCGCGATCAGCGGCAATTTACCGTGATCCGTGATGCGCCGGGTCTTCTAGACCCGGCGAGCACGGACACTTTCGTGAGCGCGTCCCAGGGGACGCGCAATCGCGAAAGTGAAGGACGACGTCCCAGGGACGTCGTCCCGAGGTAACCCCGCCGCGCCGTAGCAGTAAAATGCCTATGGCGCGGTGGGCAAGTGGTTAAAACATAAATTACAATTGAATTTGCTTAAACTAGGAAGAAATGAATTCTCTTGGTGGGGTAGACTCTCTGGCCCAGATTCACAGAGCAATTACGCCTGTCTAACTGGTGTTAGACAGGAGTAATTTCAAATTTTGCGCGCCGTATCACTAGTTTGAATCCTCAAACCATGATACGGCGGCTTCGGGCTTCGATCCGAGAGGCTTATGTCTTCGTAAGCCTTCGGATCTACGCTGCGATATTTTTGCGGCCGCTGGGAGGAGTTTGCGTCGTTTTCATGCGTCGGGATATGCAAATGAGTTTTTACGGCGATCCACGAAGATACGAGCGCTACGAGCGCTTTCGTCTATTTTTCTATACGTACTGTTAGACCAGCTTTTTGCTGGTCTAACGGTGCGTAGCCCATGTTAAGTATGGCCGTCGTTCCCGCGTCGAATTTAAAAATGTTTTTTTTTTTTTTTACGTAACTCGTTCGGGAATAGGAAACTCCGTAAACGACGCTACTCAAGAAAAAATTACGTAACAACGTGATTTCGCGCAATGCACGGCGGGAAATTTGCGAACGGAGCATGCGCAGTTCGATCGCCGCGGGAACGCGCCTATTTTAAATGCTTCACGCCCCCTACTCGCGTAGATGGATTGCGACGGGAGAAATACACTACGCCGCCGTCGTTTACTGGACAAAATCTACCTGGATTCCACGTAGAGCCAGGTAAAAAACGGCGGCGTAGTGTATTTCTGATACTCTACGATAATCTAATTCTATCTGAATCTGGGCCTCTGCATTTAAAATGATCCATCTACCGCAAATTTTATATATATTTAGAAGTGTATCCATCCCAGTCCCTGTTAATTTTTTAAATCTCTTCAATCTCTATTATCAAGATACATTTGGAATGGTAAAAAATACATAAACTTATCAAACATAGGATGTGGGGTGGAGTGGGCTATATTGATTTCCAGGACTACTTTTATGCATCCATTATGACACAAATTAAAGAATGGTTTTGACCTTCTCCAACAACGATGTGGGGAATGATCGAATCCACTTATGACAAAGAGGGACAAACTTATTTATGGCTGTTTGGAGCACATTTGGGCATTAGAATCCCTACACACTTGTCCCCGACGATGAAGGTGTCTATCAAGACATGGCTAAAATTTCTTCAGTCTACCGAATTTCTAGACTCTAAAATAAACGTGAAAATAGCACTCCGAGTGTTTCATCTTGTTGTGAACCAAGTTCCCTTTGATCTTTGGAGTGAGAAGGGCATTGTACATATACATGACTTATATGATAAAATCGGAATCAAATCATTCCTTACATTGCAATCGGAATTTGCCTTGCCTCCGACATACTGTTCTCACTATACTCAAATAACGCGCTGCTTACTAAAATTGAAAACTGCCCATATATACCTCCACACATCAGCGTGGTCTTTCTTAAATTCTTATGACACAAAGAAAGGAGGAATCTCCCATTTTTATAATTTACTCCAACTTAAGAGAACCTTTGTGAAATCCCCCTCCCATATACAGTGGGAGGAGGACCTAGGTCAGTCCTTTTCCTGTGATGAATGGTTTACTGCATGTAAAATGAATCAATCAGTATCCAAGTGCACGTCCCTGTGGGAATTATCAGTTAAGATAACCTTACGATGGTACTATACACCGGTTGTGCTATCCAAGTTCAGCAACCAAAACTCTGATAAATGTTGGAGGCTTTGTGATATTAAGGGTGATCTACTACATGTCTTGCGGAGTTGTCCCTTGCTTGCAAATTATTGGAAAACCATATTTACCATCATATCTGCTCTGATTGGCTCCCCGATAACACCTGACCCAGCTTTGGCTTTATTATCCCTAGGGATCAATAGCTTTCCAATTCACGTACGCAGTTCTATCACCCACTTTCTTCTTGCTGCTAGACTATCCATCACTAGACGATGGAAGGACTCGCATCCCCCCCCTGTTATTGAAGCTATCGATCTGACCAATTTGCATATGACCTATGAACGGGTACTAGCCACCTCTATGAATACTTTGCATAAACATGATACTTTATGGCATTCTTGGGTAGTATGGAACAACCAAAATTATAAACGTCTATTTGTTTGAATGCTTCCTTTTTTTTTTTTTTTTAGCTTTTCTGGTTACAAAGGTGCCTACGCCTGATATGAATAATTCTCTGTTTGTTATGGGAGATATTGCGCTCTGTAATCTGACTGTTTCCTTTTTTTTATTTTATTTATATATATATATAGCTCATTGTAACCTTTATTACATCTGTTGTCCCTTGATGGTACTTGAAGTTTGTATTGTAGATAATTTTGATTGTCTTCATCTAAAACATGTTTCTATGCATATGAATGTATTCATGTGTATTTGATTGTTTATTTGCGACCTTTTTATTGCTATGTATTGCTACTTTATTTCATGATGTATTTTGCTGCATATGTATACTATATGTATGTATTATCTTAAAATCCAATAAAAAACTATTGAATTAAAAAAAAATATATATAATGAAATATAAACAAGTGCGCAACCAAAAAAATTGTGAAAATTCATTGAGAAAATTCGTATGTGAAATAGCCAACTCAGTGTTAATTGTGCATATAAAAACACACAAATAAACAAACAAATAAAACAAAATAATTCCAAAAAACTATGTTTGAAAAATACTGTGTACAAAACAGAAACAAAGTCCCAGAACATAGAAGTGAAGGAGATGTTAACTATAGGACACTTCTAGAAGAAAAGAGAATTTACCCCTGGGGGCTTTGAGTTGCAGCTAGTAGTAATTAAGTAAAAATATTATATTGGAATAATTAAGTAATTTATTAAAAAAAACAACTTGATTCCAAGATGGAACAACCATATAGTACATTGTGGAGGGAGGAGTCTAGGATGGCGCGAGCCTCGCACCAGGGCGGTTAAGGAGTGAGCTCCTGGGGAGGTCCCGCAATGCTGCAATGGCTGAACATCAAGCCGTCCACCTAGCCGTCCACCCGCCGACATCTCCACGCTCCTGTTGAGGGGCACCCTTCACACCCCTCCCCCGGGTTGAAGTGAGCCAAGCTCTTTCTAACACGCTGGCAACTCACCGGCTCACCGCATCGTTCTAGTCCCAGCAACGCTCCCCATCGTGCGTCTCCGTGCGCCTCCACAGACCCCGTCCGTGCTCCCGATCACGTGACCACGCGGTGTCTCTGCTTATGGCGGCGGTGGACTGCTGAGGCCGGTTCGTTCGCTAGAGGGTCACACGGCCGTGGAGGGGGTGGGGTGCTGTTAGCGGGGGTTCTGTTGGAGGTGGAAGTGGAGGCGGAGGCGGTGGGGGGCTCGGATGTCTGATTCCCCGGTACTCTGGTTCACGTTAACGATGGCTGCTGGGGGCTGGTAACAACATAAATCGGAGGTAGATCTGTAGATCTGTGGACCTGAGACTTGTGCATCTAAGACAGCCGCCCAGTACAAATCCTCACAAACCAGCCACAGCGAAACTGTAAGTTCAAATCCCAAAGAAATGCAGAACTAAGATGCCGGACATGGATATGGGATATGGGACTTGCGGACTGTGAGTAAGACACCATCTAACCGATTTTCTGTTGTTGTTTTTTTGTATATTTTTCGCTGAATCCTGTAACAAACAAAATGTGAGCTTTTTGTGAGCGGTGGAGGTGGCTGTTTATTTGATTGAGGTACTGTGCCCTCACGCTTTCAGAGCGAACACACCAACATCACTATCATATGGTGACACCTACTCTATTTCAATTCTTTTTCTTTGTTTCACCATTCAAAAAAAAAAAATCTGAGCTTTTTGCGAGCTGCGGTGGTGGCAGTTTATTTGTCAGTAGCATTTGCTGAGCTACTACGCCCTCACCAACACCACTATCATATGGTGACATTGCTGACATTATAGACTACTACTGTTAAAGATGAAAATTACCCTACTCTATTAATTGTCGAATACCCTAACATAGACAAGCTGGTCCTGAAAAATTAAATGGGTGAAGTGGGTGAAGTTGGTGATGTCGGTGCAATAGGCAGCCTAATAAGAAGAGAGTGATTCTCTGGTTAGGGTATTGTGACCTCCTTCTTTCTCTCTCTCTCCCTCACTAACTTTTGGGTGTATATACTGAGGTTATCACTATACGGTGATACTGCTGATTATTGCGGTTTATCGCTGTCAAAATAGAAACAGACAGCCCGCAAAGAAAGGAACGGAAGAAAAGAGAAAAGAGAAAAATACAATATACAATATATACTATGTGTATATACTACATATATACTATATAGAGCATCTTCACAGAGCAATAACAAACACTACTCCGCAAGGACCCGCCTTCTCTCCCCTTTTAAATACCAGTACCTTAAAGTGGAGGTGAATCTATATCCACTCAAAAATTTAAAAATCACCTAAGTCACCTAAGTCCCCCACACCCTAAGAATTCATCCTTATTGTATAAAAAACCCCCTCGAAGGGAAATAGTCAATACTAAACTAAACCTACTATCACTCCAGCTGAGAAAACCTATAGAGATGAGCACTAGGGCAAAGGGTGCCAGGGGGGGACTTGCCTCGACCCCCCGTCTGAGTCAATGCCCGGGGCCAATGAGCAAATATGTAACGCAGGGGATGAACGAGAGGGAGAGGGAGAAAAGAAAGGAAAAGGTAAAACCTACTTTAACCAATCCAAATAGCTCAGCAAACCCAGATACCCTACCAGAGACAGCATTAGATTACGAAACAGCCACAATACTTGACGCAGAGGAACAAATATCAGGCTTTGCATTACCAACAAAAACAGAAATGCAGGAAATGTTTGCTGCTTAAGAAAAAGCGTTATCAACACAAATGGAGAGAATGGAGAGAAATATGGCATTTATGATGGAAAGACTGGAGGAAGTCGAAAAAAAAACAGACCACAACCTCAATACTATCAGAAAATTAGAAGCGGAAATCTTGGAAATAAAAAAAGAGCAAAGGGAACACGCGTATAAAGCAGAAGATCAGGAAAATAGAGACAGACGGAAAAATATCAGGATACGCGGAGTCCCCGACTCCTCACAGTCAGAAAATCTTCCAGAAATTATCCGAAAAATATGTAACCCAATATTGAACAGAGAGATAACTCTCCCATTAAAAATAGAACGCGCCCACAGGATCAGGAGGCCTAGAGAAATCCCTCAAGACAAACCCAGAGACATTATAATAAGATTCGAAAGCTGGGAAGATAAAAACCAACTATGGAAAAACCTGAGAGGGAAGCCCCCAATTAAATTTGAGGAACATAATATCCAAATATATCAAGATTTATAACATGAGACACTCAGAAGAAGAAGGAATCTGAAGCCATTATTACGGGAGCTACAAGAACTAGAAATACAGTACAATTGGGGATTTCCGGCATGCCTGATAGGTAGAAAAGATGGAGTCATGGCGAAATTAAGATTTTTGGACGAACTACCTGAGTTCTGTCAAAAATTGGGAATTCCAATACCAAGCTATTAATAAGGAAGAGAAGGGGCGAGGAGGAGGAGTGGGGGGGAGGGAGGGAGGAGGGGAGGCGAAAAATACCGATACTTAACAAGAAAGTATGCCGCTAGGTGCAGCGTGGTGGGGGGACCGGGGACCAGGAGCCCATGACAGCCTTGAGGGAATTCCCCTGGGAATAGGGGAAGAGAGGTAATGCCGAATTGTACTCCGCCTCAAGTGGAGGAGCACTCTTGCACAAAGAGGTGTAAGAGAAGATGCTCCGAAAGCTGTCCTTTGGGTCAAGATTCCATCTTGGGAAAGGAGGGAAGGGAGGATTGAGGGGAGGAAGGGGTGAGGGGAGGAGGGAGCTGGTTCAGGGGAGGACGAGGGGAAGGAGGGGGGGAATGGGGGGAAGGGAAAGGGAGGGGGGATCAAGGGGAGAGAGAGGGAGAGGGAGGGAAGGGGGGGAGGTAGGGGGGGATAGGGGAGGGAGGGAAGAGAGAGAAAGAAATATAGGATCGGGCGACTACCAGAAGACAACGAAAAGAGGGAATAGAGAGGGAAAGATAAAAAGAGAACGTATATATACTTATGTCTAAGGTTAACCTAATCACCTACAACGTAAGGGGCCTTAGTTCCCCCCGGAAAAGACACATGATCCTAAAGGAGATCGAGAGATTTTCCGCTGATGTAGTTTTCCTTCAGGAGACACACATAACTCTCGATTCGAGAGTGAGGCTTAACTTTCGGGCAGTCCCAACTTGGTATTATGGAGACTCCCCGCAGAAAGGATCTAGAGGAGTCGCCATAGGGATAGGGAAAGATTTAAGTTTTACAGTCGAAGATAGGATAGTAGATCCTGAAGGCCGATATCTGTTCCTAAGAGGTTTCTTACATGGTAAACGATATACGTTTGCCAATGTTTATTGCCCTAATAAACACCCACAGATGTATTTAACAATGATTTTGAATAAACTAATGGAATACAAACAAGGAAATGTTGTCCTAGCCAGGGACTTCAATTTCTAGATCTACAATTAGATAAAGTATTGACAGTTAGCATAGGGAACACCAAGCAACAACAAATAGTGAAAAAAATAACTTTTTAGGAACCAGTTAATAGACCCTTGGAGAGTTTTTAATCCAAATAAAAGGGATTACACATTCTACTTTACAGTACACAAAATGTCCTCGAGATTAGATTATATAATGGTTGACCACGAAATCTTTGAGTACGTAGACAACGCCGCGATAGGGGAGGTGACAATCTTGGATCACGCCCCTGTCGCAGTGAGCATACACTTCCCTGAAATTGAAGAGAGAAAGGGGACCTGGAGTTTAAATGAGGAGCTAATAGACGACAAAGAAGTCTCTGATATAATAAGAACGGACATAGATGAATACATTACGGTTAACAACACACCTGATGTAAGTACAGCTACTATCTGGGAAGCTCATAAGGCTTGCATCCGAGGAAAATTAATTTCCCTAGGGGCGAAAAAAAAGAAGGTTAGAGAAGCAAATAGAAATAGGATAATTAAAGAGCTGCATGATTTAGAAACTAAACATAAAAACCAGAAAAAATAATAAAGTCTATCAGGAAATGGTAATGAAGAGGACCCAACTAATAGACCTAATGGAGATCGAATCTAGGAATATATTCAAAAACATCGCAAAAGAAAGGTACCTATGGGGGAATAAACCAGGAGAGTACTTGGCCAGGATCTCAAAAGAAAAGAGAAACATAAATTATATAGAAAAAATAAAAGACCAGGAAGGACAGATGAGGTTTAGGACGTCCGAGATTGCGGAGGCTTTTCGGACGTACTACACCACACTGTATACCAGGGATCCTCAAACGACGGCCCTCCAGCTGTTGTGGAACTACACATCCCATGAGGCATTGTAAAACTCTGACATTCACAGACATGACTAGGCATGATGGGAATTGTAGTTCCTGAACAACTGGAGGGCCATAGTTTGAAGACCCATGCTGTATACTATTAGAAAGGGTGAGACGCAAGAGGAAAAGGCGAATAGGGGAAAAAAAATTGGAGAGTATCTAAGTGAAGCAAATTTACCAAAATTAACGCAGGAAATAGTGGAAACCCTAGAAGACCCAATTACACACGCAGAAATCAGTCAAGCGATCCAAGGAACACCAGGGGGGAAAAGCCCAGGTCCAGATGGACTGCCAATCAAATATTATAAAAAATTTAAAGAGTCATTGATCCCAGAAATGTGCACTTACTTTAATAAATTAGGGGGAATAGAAGAAGTAAGGAAAGAATCTCTTCTTGCTAATATCTCAATTATAGCCAAAACAGGAAAGGACAAGACCCTTTGCTCGAATTATCGTCCAATCGCATTGTTAAATGCTGATATAAAAATGTTTGCAAAGATACTGGCAACAAGGATAAAGCCGTATATGCCTGACCTAATAAGTTCAGATCAGACGGGATTCGTAAGAGGCAGAGAAGGGAGGGATAACAGTTTAAGAACAATTTTATTATTACAAGAGGATAAAAAGGAAAAAACCCCAGTCGTACTCATGTCGCTAGACGCTGAAAAAGCGTTTGACAGAGTCGACTGGGGGTTCATGATGGAGACTCTGAGAAGTATAGGATTGGGCTCCAGATATATGAAATAGGTGGGAAACTTATATAGGTCCCCTACGGCAAAAGTAAAGGTTAATGGGAGGGTATCGTCGGTGATAGATATGATGAATGGAACAAGGCAGGGTTGTCCGCTCTCCCCCCTTCTATATGTAATAGCGCTGGACCCACTGTTGTGCAAGATAAGGAACAACCCAGATATAGGGGGGGTGAGAGTGGGAGAGGAGGAACAGAAGCTGGCAGCATACGCTGACGATGTTCTCTTATATGTGACCAAACCCAAAATATCAATACCCAACATATTAGAGGAAATAGGAAGATACGGGAGACTCTCCAATTTTAAAATAAACCCAGTAAAAACTGTAATCATGAACATAGGAATAGAACAAAATGAGGAGGAGGTCCTACGCAAAGCATTCCCCTTTACGTGGGAACAAAAATCACTCACCTACCTAGGGATAAAAATAACTCCCAAAGTAGAAGGCCTCTATGAGGTAAATTACATCCCCCTACTCAACGAAATAAGACGAGATGTAAAAAACTTAATCCAAAAACAGATCTCCTGGATGGGGAGGATAAATACATTCAAAATTATAGTACTACCAAAGATAATATACAAATTCCAAATGCTACCAATAAACGTAGCACAAAGTTTTTTTAAGGTAATAAAAACTATAATTTCAAAATTCATATGGCACGATAAAAAAACAAGAATAAGCTACGCAATTCTTACCCGGGGAAGAAAAAGAGGCGGATTAGCTCTCCCAGATATAAAAAGATACTACCAAGCTGTAATCCTAGCGAGGTTAGTGGAATGGACAAACAGGAACACGTTAAAAAAATGGGCACATATGGAAAATGAGATAAGTAAACAGCACTTAAATACAAATATATGGATTCCACCAAAATTTAGAATAATTAACCCTGACACACATAGTATCACAAAACAGGTCTTTAAGATATGGGACTCGGTATATAAACGGGAAAAATGGGAATATAATTCCCCATTAATCCCACTAGCAAACACAGATTTTTTTTGCACCAGGAAATAGGACCAAAATGGGGAAAAAATTAAGTAGCAAAAGACTAGGGGACATAGTCACACAAGGGAAAAAAAAAAAAGAAGAGATACACGTAGTAGAAAGGGCACAACAGATAACTGATTGGGAATACCTACAATTGAAGCACTTTGTTAACACACTACCAGCACCAATAAGAGACGACACAGCACAGAACTCAATAGAAAAACTCTGCTCCATGGGAGAACCACTACAGCACGGAATTGCGGTGATCTAAAAAATCCTCACAGAAATAGGGACAAAGGATATACTACAAAGCATAGAGGCATGGGAGAAAGAAATCGGGGAAAAGATAGAAGAAACGCATATGATTAAAGCGACATTTAATTATGCAAAAGATATAACAACAGTAGAAGCCAATTATAAATGCATGATGCGATGGCATCTGACACCGGTCAAACTCAACAAAATACATACAACTAATTCCCCCTATGCTGGAGGAAGTGTAACCAAGTAGGGACTACATTGCACATATGGTGGGACTGCCCGAGAGCTCGGGAATATTGGAAAGAGGTTCTCAAATTAATTGAAGAAATCACTGGAGAAAAGATCCCTCTAGATCCCTTGAACTGTCTTTTTCATAGACAAGGTTTAGTAAAAGGGGAAAAAAAATATGCTTCGACATTGGTCCCGGTGCTGTTAAACGCAGCAAAGGGTTTGATCCCGAAATTTTGGCTTCACCCGCAGAAACCACCCCTAAAATAATTCATACACAGGGTCGACCACATCGCAGAGATGGAGTATCTGAGAAGGGCTGACCTGGGAGAGGAAGAGGGAGGAAGATGCGGGAGGATCTGGGACCAGTGGAGAAACTTTAAAACAACGGAAAAACGTATCCAAGTACTATCAGAAACAGACAGGTAAAACCTTAAAAAAAAAGAGGCAAGTCGACCCGATCCAATAGGGTAAACATGGAAGAAGCAGGGGGGGGGGTATAAATAGGGTGGGGGAGGATAAATATTTAAACAATACAGGGGAGGGAGGAAAAAAAGAAAAGAAAAGAAAAAAAAATTGGAGACCCAGGGTTAAAGGGACAGAGGAGAGCAACGGGAGTTCTTACTTCCATTAGAGCTATACATCAATTGTATGATTCCTTATCTGTAACTGTACCTTTGTTTTAAAAATAAAAAAAATATATATATATATATATATATATATATATATATATATATATAAAAGGGGAAAAAGGGGAAAAAATAAAATAAAAATACAGACAAGACAAAATAAATAAATATATAAATATATTGAATTAACCACAAGTGATGCGAATCCGAGGTAGAAATATGAAGGGCGGAACAAAGATGAACCCCTCTTACGCCTCAAAACTTTGGGTTAAGTCTGATGTGGTAGAAGAAAAAAAAAACACACAAATAAACAAAAAAATAAAACAAAATAATTCCAAAAAACTATATGTTTGAAAAATACTGTGTACAAAACAGAAACAAAGTCCCAGAACATAGAAGTGAAGGAGATGTTAACTATAGGACACTTCTAGAAGAAAAGAGAATTTACCCCTGGGGGCTTTGAGTTGCAGCTAGTAGTAATTAAGTAAAAATATTATATTGGAATAATTAAGTAATTTATTTAAAAAAAAAACTTGATTCCAAGATGGAACAACCATATAGTACATTGTGGAGCATAAATACAAAAAGTACAGTATAAACATTAAAAAACAATCATTAGGTTTGGGTAGAGCAATATATTTATATTGATAGGTTAGCTTATGCGCAGAGACCGACGCGTTTCAACCCTTATGCTGACACGGGTCATCTTCAGGGGGAAGCAAGTTTGCAGACATAAGCTCTAAGTGAAAAAACAAGAGTTTGTAAATACATCATGGTAAGATTTGTTAAAAAACAAACATATGTGTATGATACTAATCTGAATACAATCATAATGACAGACATTGATTAAAGAGTGTGTATAGTTACCAAGGTGAATGTCGGGAATCAGGACCGATAGCTGAACACAGACCATGCCGTCAAGAGTGGGAGACTTTCAAGGGGTACACGAGGGAGGGGGAAGGGTCAGAATGGAAATAGAGACCAGGCCGTGGGAAAGGTAAGAACAACCCCCAGGCCCACGAGGGGTCGCAAAAGAGGGACCCCGCACTACTGCCGGAGGGGAGAGGGGGGGAGGAAAGGAGGGGGGGACCAAGCAGGACAAGACGGGACGGGAGGAGGGCCGTGGCCGGCCAATTAGGGGGTGAATCGACCACGCAGGACCAGGCAAACCTACGGGGAAGAAAGGATACCCCATCATGATAGTAAATGCAACCTAGGTGGCTAAGCAAACAGATAGTCAACAGAGAGGGGGGGGATTTTTAGGACAAGAGGGTGTGTGAACGAGAGGAGGGGCGGGAGAGTGCATCAGCAGCTGAGTGTCTCTTTTCAGCGTCACTACCATAAATATTTATTTTTTATTTTATATACTGTTTTATAACCATTTTTTCTTTCTGTCCCATCGATCATTTAGACATTTTTTTTTTGATCGTGGGTGACACCAAGAATCTATCCCATTATATGTTACGAGCAGACGTGGATCGTTGGACTCTCCAGCCCAAGCCCATACAGGCTATCGCGCATCCTTTCGCTCTCCCCTGCACTTTTCAAGGGATCTTGCATATAAGAGGCCACTTTTAACGAGGAGGTCTATGGAGGCTCCTTTACAGCCAGCTTCCCTTTCCTTTTCGTTTTATTTTGTATTAGTAATTTTTACCCCTTTGGCTTAGGTAGGGTCATCTCCGAGATCATTCTCGGTTTTTCTCCCTCCCCTCTATGCTCCATGGTGGTCTTTCTCCATCTGACCACCAGATGGAGCCCTCATCCTGCCTGACGTTCGCGGCTCTGTCAGGGTGTGGCATTGTGGATGGAGGATGGGGGGGTGGCACCCTTTCGGCACGCCCTCTGCAGGATCACCACCCACATATATAGACCTGGCCATGAGCAGCTCACACCATAGAGCTTCCATGGCAGGACCTACAGTTCACATTGCATTACGTCCAACAAGTGAGTACTGGCCAATAATCCTTTTTGGTATGGCCCCTTGTTACAGACTTTCTGTTTGTTCCTCTTTATCCAGATGAACACTTAATATTTATGCTGTATATCTATCTTTATACCCTGCTGCAGATTCCTGACACAATAGGTTCCATCTACCCCATATTTACCCAGGAAACTTCTGCAGCCTATCTTTCAATAGACACACATTATGCTCGCCTAGTGGCTTACCACATTCATCCAGACAGTCCAGGTAATCCCCCCCCCTTCTTTCCATTTTTGTTTCTTTTTCTTTCCCTTTCTCTTTCCTGTTTGTTTGTTTCAACGTTTACCTTTTCTTTTTCTTTTTCCTTATATTTATATCTCTTCTTCTCACTCGCATTTCACTTCACTTTACTATCACACACTCTACAATACTCGTGTCCTCCCTGCACATCTGTCATACCCTTCACTACATATCTATTTTGTCTTCGGTTCAATCTTTATGCCCACACACCTTCAACACATAATCTCCCTTTCCTTTCCTCACATCTTTTTTTGCACCTATTCCTGTCTTTGAGCAGGATCATATCACATCTCATCTTTCCTTTACCTTGTTCATTCCACCTCACACACTTTTTCCACTCACAACTTTCTCTTGTTCCACCTATCTTACTTCCCCATTTCCACTCTCTCGCCCCTCCTCTCGTTCACTCACCCTCTTGTCCTAAAAATCCCCCCCCTCTCTGTTGACTATCTGTTTGGGGGGAGATATGAATATGGTCCTAGATCCTAGTCTTGATTCCTCCAAGGGATCCTATAATATATCCAACATAAAACTAAGAAAAGCAAGGGAAATACTACAAAACCTACAGTTAATAGACACATGGAGGACGTTACATACACATGAGAGAGACTACAGTTTTTACTCACCAAAATATAAAACATACACGAGGATCGACTACATATTTTTGGACCAAAGTATATTGCTGAATTTAAGAGAAACTTCAATGGGCTCATTCTCAGTATCAGACCATGCCCCAGTCAGTTGTGTTATTGAATGGGGGACAGCAGGTCCGAGGGAATGGAACTGGAGGATCAATGAAACATTAATTAAAGACCCAGAGTATGAGGATAAGATAAAGCAAGAAATAGAAATGTTTTTTACATTGAATAAAGACGAAGATACATCACCACTATGTAACTGGGAGGCTCACAAGTGCTATCTAAGAGGAATCCTCATCTCACTAGGAGCTCATAGAAAGAGATCTCTCAATGCTGAGTTAGATCGCCTGCTTGGGGAGATCCGAATATTAGAAAATGAACATAAGAGGTCGCAAAAAATAAACACCGAAGAGAGACTAACGATCCTTCGAGATAAACTAAATCTGATACTTATGGATAAGGCTAAGGCTAAATTAAGTAGATGCCGAAGGGCATATTATGAATTTGGGAACAAACCAAGCAGGATGCTGGCGAAGGCATTGAGAGAAACAAGAGCTAAAAACCATATCGAAAAAATAAAAATACAAGGAGATAAATTGGTTAACTCATCGCAACTAATTGCAAAAGCCTTTAGAGAATATTATGGCAGACTGTACCAACTGGAGAACAAATCTTCAGCAGTGAAGAACCAGCTCAGAGAGAATAGAGTAAAGGAGTATTTAAATGAATCAGGCATGCCCAGAATTCCAGAAGAAACTATAGCTAGTATGGAGGGGGTGATAACTTCAAAGGAACTTCTAGCAGCAATTAAAGAAATGAAATCAGGTAAAGCCCCTGGTCCAGATGGATATACATTAACATACTACAAAACTTTCTATGAGAAACTGGCACCTAAATTTTTGGGGGCCTTTAATTCACTAAAAGAAGGGCGGCCGATGCGTGAAGAAACACTTGGAGCACACATAGCTGTAATTCCTAAGGAGGGGAAGGACCCGACACTATGCCCCAGTTATTGTCCAATATCCTTATTGAACATAGACTTAAAGATCTTTTCAAAAATAATTGCCAATAGATTAGTAACTCATTTACCCCCCCTTATACACCCGGACCAGGTCGGCTTTACCCCCGGAAGAGAAGGGAGGGAAAACACACAACGAGTGTTAAGTACCATCTACATGTCCCAACTCTACCACAACCCTTTAGTATTAATATCAACTGATGCTGAAAAAGCTTTTGATAGGGTAGATTGGGGATTCTTAAAAGCTACACTACAATATATTGGGCTGGGTAGAGGAATGCAAAATTGGATTGCAGGCCTCTACTCATGTCCGACAGCAAGGGTAAAAGTGAACGATGTAATGTCTGATCCCTTCATAATAAGAAATGGAACAAGACAAGGATGCCCACTCTCCCCGATTATCTTTGTCCTCATCTTAGAACCTTTTTTGAGAACTATCCGGGCAAATAGAGATATAAGAGGACTCTTGGTTAAAGGAGCAGAGTATAAAGTCGCAGCATTTGCAGATGACCTGTTATTTTCGTTAACGACTCCAGAACTATCCCTACATCCCTACTGAAGGAGATAAAGGAATATGGAGAACTTTCTAATTTTAAGGTGAACTATAGTAAATCGGAAGCAATGGGAATAGAAGTGAATAGACAGAAGCAGCAGCAATTAGCGGCAAACTTCCCCTTTAGGTGGACAGATTCCCACATACTTTACCTGGGAACAAAGATACCGAAAAATTGAAAAAGGATCTATGAGCTAAACTTCGTACCCCTGGTAAGGCAGATTAAGGTAGACTTCCAACGATGGGATACGGAAATCTTTACATGGTTCAGAAGAATTAACATTATAAAAATGAATGTGATGCCAAGATTACTATACATACTTCAGACCTTACCTGTAAAGATTCCCTTAGGATCCCTGAGAGATTTAAGAACTAGATTCGCTAAGTTTATCTGGGCAGGGAAAGCACCTAGAATACGGCGAGAGATTCTGACGTTGCCAAAGGAAAGAGGAGGGGTGGAACTTCCAGACCCAATGGGATACCAAGATGCGTCCCATATGGCAAGGGTGGTGGAGTGGTGTACCCAACAGAAGGTAAAACCATGGATACATATGGAGCAAAAAATCACGAACATTCCTTTAGAGGGAATGGCATGGATCCAAGAGGTAGATATACCACAAGAAGTGAAAAAACACCCCACTATAGGAGCCACACTACGAGTCATAAAAAAAATATTTAAGAAAACGAAAATCTCGGAACATCCAAGTCCATTAATCCCGGTGCTGGGAAACCCTAGATTCCAATTAGGCCTCACAGACCTACACTTTAATAATCTTAGATGCTCGGGAATGAGCAGGCTAATACACTTTGAAGATGGGAATCTAAGGAGCAGTGGGGGAGAAAGGCAAGAGGTATTTAATAGGGAAATAGACTCAATGAGATCAAACCAATTAAAAGCCGCTATTAGAGCAATGAATCCACTAGGCAAAGCAACCAGAGACCTCTCAAAATACGAGGAACTATGTTTGAAGGGTGACTCACTGAGACATGGTCTGTCTTTAATGTATACTCTTTTAGAAGAGTCAATAGCCCCAAAAGAATTACCATTCATTCTAGCCTGGGAAAAAGAAATGGGGACTAAATTCTCAGAGACGCAGAGAATAAAAATCTTTAATTTTACACACAAAGCTTCTCTCGCTACCAGATATCAAGAGGGTGCTTATAAGATCCTGACTAGATGGTATAAAACCCCTGTTGCATTAAAAAGGATATTCCCCGAGTTATCAGACGGGTGCTGGCGGTGTGGAGAAGGAGAGGGTACCATGTTACATGTATTCTGGGAGTGTCCAAAATTGAGAGATTTTTGGAAAATGGTTACCGGAACGGTAAAAGAAATCATAGAGGTAGATCTGGGAGATAATCCAGCTACCTATCTACTCTTGGACTTCCCAATTTCCATGGTAAAATTTAAAAATTCTCTGCTTAGACATTTGTTGACAGCGGCAAGGGCATGCATTCCAATTTTGTGGAAAAGTACGCTTGCGCCGACTAGACAGCAATGGCTGGGCAGAGTAACAGAAATTCAGCAGATGGAGAACCTGACGATGGGAATAAGAGAACAAGAGGGGAAGTATAGCCAAGTGTGGACCCCCTATATAAGATTCAGAGAGCGAGACCTTTGAAGGAGGAGGAGGATTGGAGGAGTTCTTATTTTTAGGGGGGGGAAAATGGGGGGGGGGGAAGAGCGACTTAGAAGGAAGGGTAGATATGGGGAATAGGAAGTGGATGATGCTATAGCTATATACAGTAGATATGATGGCAAAATTTGGGAATCTTGTTAAGAAGCACAATGACCAATGAGAAAATGTTTAAAGAAAAGTGTCAAATTGTAGTCATTTACTTTCTTGTTTGTATAAAGAGGAAATAAGAGTGGAAAATGCTATAAAATAAAGAATTATAAAAAAAAAGGAAGGAATTTTTTTCCCTCCGGTAGCAAACTGGATCATGCTCTGCTGGGGGTTTGAGGTGGTTTCTATTGTGGCCGGCCTTCCAATAATTATCCTAGAAATCAAGGCAAGTTCCCACAGACAGGAGTCAATAGGAGAATTAGACATCCCCAGGTGCCTTATAACAATTACCACACTAATTATTATCCACATCTCCAAGGAAGACAACCCTATATGGACCACAATGGAAGCTATGAGGATCCTTCACAGATTGGTAACTCGGGGCGGGTGGATATATGGAGGTCCCACAAATCCCCCTAGAGCCCCTCAGAGATATGACATACCTGTGGAAAAAATAAATAAAAATAAATATAAAACTACATTAAAAATCGGATCCATGCTCCTCTCCAGGTGATCACTCACTAGGAGGCTTACTAGGAGGCTGAAGCTGAAGTACCCTATCCCTACCCTTACAAAAGAGTCTCACCTGGGCTTATTGGTGGCGGTGACCGTGCTCTGTGTCCAGTATTTCCGGCACCATAGTGCAGAGCGTCTGCAGAGACCCCGCAGCGGAATCCCCGGGGTTGCTCATTGTGCCAAGCGAATGGGAAGGAGGAGGAGGAGGTGACGGAGGGGATGGACGAACTGATGGAGGCATCGATACTGGACGCTTGGGAAGCAGGACTCCCGGGACCCGTAAGACGTCCAGCTAAGGCCCGGTTAAGCTTCCCTCTTGGAGCGGACGGCAGACAGTCTTCCCTGAGGATGCGGAACCGACGATTCCTCCCTCCCTGGACCCTTTCTGGGCTGCAGGATCAAGAGTGAGAAGCTGAGAGCGTGGAGGGGGTAAGGCTGACGGAATTTGTCGCCTGGCCATTTCCTTTCTTTTTAAATCTTGCTGCCTAAATAATAAAAAAGAACTGTATTTTTTGAAAGAGCCAATTTGGCTATATGACTGATAAGTCAAACAATCAGGATCATTAATCCTGGTGATACAAACTGTGTTCAAACTGTATGAAATAAATAGCAGCACTTAAAGGGGTATATTGATATGGAAGAACGCTGCTTGTTTGCTCTTAAGAGATATTGAGACCTAAGCCCCTCTAAGACTATATTTTTCTGTCTTTTTTTTTTTACTCTGGTCCCTAAGTTTTTAACTGCAGTTGAAAGGAAAGCTGATGTACAGAGACGGTAAAAACATTAACTAAACTAAACTAAATTAAAAGCTACATCTGCACCCACTGCAGGCCCAAAAAAAACTTCTGCTGGTCTGCGACCGGTGGGCACTCTACGAATATATCTGCACACATTTGCCTAGCCTAAAGGCAAGATGGTGCGGAAGGCCCCCAAAAACACGCAGGGTGGGGGCACAGGCCGTAGCACAATGAGGTCCTATTTGGTACCTGAAGGAGTGGATCATATTTCAGATGGACCAAAAAATAACGGCGATGAGGCTATATCTGGGACACCTATAAAGAACAAGGGACATATGGAAGGTCAGAGTGAGGGAGAGGCCTCGGGAAATAAGAAGGATAAAAATAAGGATCAATCTCCAGCAGTAAAAGGCCAGAGTAAAGTTCAGAAGACTCCTGAGAGACAACAATAACCTAGCCTATTTTCTGAGGCCTTCCCGGAGGACTTTCAAGCCCCACCAACTAAGCAAGATATGATGGATATGATAGGTATGATATCACGCCTAGAAAGAACCATCAAGGGTGAAATGGGTGCAACGAGAAGGGATAGAAGAACAACTGGAAGAGCACAAAAATGCAATAACAGAATTAAGAGATAGAGCTGACATGAATTGGGTAGAAATAAGAAATGCTCGCTATAAACTTGAGGACCAAGAAAATCGCAGTAGAAGTAAAAATCTTCATATAAGAGGTCTCTCTGAAGAAGTCAAAGATATGGAACTGGGGGAGGTGTTGTGAGAAATATTTAATACAGCTCTAAAATGGGAAGTGACAGCACCAATGCGGTTTGAACGGGTACACAGAATACAAAAATCTTATAATACCCATAAAGATCTACCATGGGACACTACAGTGAGATTCTTAGGCCTCGTACACACGATCAAATCTGTCTGCTGGAAACGGTCTGCTAGACCGTCCCAGCAGACAGATTCGATCGTGTGTACGGCCGAGCCGACGGATTTGGTCACTGGTTTTACTTCCTGGTGCGGTGATGTGGCGGCGTCAACGTCACCGCCACGTCACCGACACGTCAGCGCGCCGTCTGCTGGCGGGGATTTTGGTTTGCTCGTGTGTACACGCGAGCAAACCAAAATCCTATCAGACAGATTTGTTCAAATCGGTCGGTCCGACCGATTTGAACAAATAGATTGCCTCGTGTGTACGAGGCCTTAGAATATGAACAAAAAGAACAAGTATCCCAAAGTACAAGGAACTCTGTCCCTATGGAATATAAAGGAGTTAAACTACTTGTATTCTCAGATCTGTCACCAGAGACTCTAGCACGTAAAAGGGCACTGAAGTCATTAACTAGTCATCTACAGGCGAAAGACATTCCATACAGATGGGGCTTTCCAGCCTGCTTGTCGGCTAAGAGCCAGGGGGTCTCTGCTTTTATTCGCTTTCCTGACGATATAAAGGAATTATGTAATAAACTGAATATACAATATATACAAATAGCTAATTGGGAAAAGAGACCTCCGGCCTGGAGAAGGTGGAGGGAACAGGACTGTAATAGGGCATAGACTATTAAGCCTAATATAGGGTATGGGGAGCTCTCCTGGGGAATTGGGGGTGGGGGGGGGTAGGAGTGGGAATATGGAAAACAATGGTTTTTGGTTGTCAGGTTCTCTGTGGGGTGTGTTCCTCTTCTTTCTCCTTCCCCCCCACTTTTATGTAAAGGAATTTATCTAGTTCTTCGCCTAGAGAGAGAATTAACAGAATTCACTTGGGGAGGGGGAAAACATGGAGCCGATATGCCTGCCCTGGACCATGTCCCGTCCCTAATATAGAGGATGGGTCCCTGGAAAAAGAGGGGTCTTAATAGACACCCCGAGGAAAGGCCCGCTCGGCAAGTGGCCTGGTTGGGCACAGACCGAGGGAGTCTTAGCATTGTGTTACAATGTGTAGTGGGAGGGAGGGGAGAGGGTGGGGGGGGTATATGTGGTATATGTGGTCTCAAGGTATTGTGATTAAGATGCTTAAATTAAGTTCTGATGGCTTAAGTCTCATATTGAGCCGGGAGTATTGCCTGTTCTGTATACAAACTGAGAAAGGATCCGAGGTCTCTCGTACCCTGTGGGGGCATGATATGTTGCTTCCTGAATGGGATAAAAGTAAAACTTAGTAAATGGCTACATTAAAAATCGTAACGTACAATGTACGAGGATTAAATAGCCCAAGTAAGCGATATCAAATACTACAGGAGACGAAGAGACTCTTGGCCAACATAGTGTTCCTGCAAGAAACCCATTTAAAGATGACATCCAAGACTATATTAAACTAAAAAGAGTTTCCTATATGGATTCATAGTTATTCCCCTAACAAAAGATCCAAGGGTACTGCAATAGGGTTTGACAGGAACACACGGTTCTCTATAGAAGCCACAGAAATAGATCTCGAAGGGAGATACTTATTTGCTAAAGGTACCCTATTAAATATGAAATATACATTGGTAAATGTGTATTGCCCTAATGTAAGGCCTGCTGTGTACCTGAGGAAAATCCTGAACAAATTGGAGGGATTTAGAGAGGGTAGGGTGATCCTAGCAGGTGACCTTAACTTTGTATTTGATCCAATATTAGATACCCAACCCGTCTCATTGACGTCAGAGGGGAAACATCTTAGAATGATCAAACACAAATTGTATCAAATGCATTTGGTAGAGGCTTGGAGAATTTTACATCCAAGAGATAAGGATTTTACGTATTTCTCATCGGTGCATGGGTCATATTCAAGAATTGACCATTTTCTACTGGATCATTGGCTGCTTGAGGAATTGAGAAGGATAGAAATAAAATCAATAGCGCTATCTGATCATGCCCCAGTGGTGATGTCCCTGGATACAGGGGAGATCCCGGCAGGACAGAAAATATGGAGAATAGATGAGTCCCTAATAAATAATACCAAGATAGCCGATGATCTAGAGAAGGACATGTGCATATTCTTTAAAGAAAATTATATTGAAAATATAGCCCCATCAACGCTTTGGGAAACACACAATGTATATATGAGAGGGAGGTTGATAATAGAAAAAGCTAAGAGGAAGAAAATCAGGCAGGTACAGAAACAAACATTAGAAGAAATTCAGGCCCTTGAATGGAAACATAAAGAACTACAGGAAGAGCAAGTTCTTAGGGTACTAACTAGAAAGAGAGAAGACCTTCGGGATTTATTGAAACAGGAAACTAAATGGATATTTAATATTATGAATAATAAATTCTATGTTCTTGGTAATAAACCGGGGAGATTTTTAGCAAGGACTATAAAATCGAGAAATATACAGAACTCCATCCTGAAAATAAAAGACAAAAATTAAGATATGAGACATTCCACCAGAGAGATAACTAAAATATTTCAAGAGTATTATCAAAATGTATAAAATGTAAATAAAGAGCATGGGGTAACAGAAGCTCAGAATAGAAGGGAAAAAATTAAACAATATCTGGAAAGGGTTAAGACCCCGAACTTGGCAGAGGAAGTAATAAGCAATCTAGAGAAGGAAATAACAAAAGAGGAAATAAGTCAAACGATCAGGAACATTAAAATGGGAAAGAGCCCTGGCCCGGATGTGTATACCTCATTGTATTATAAGAGATTTAGGGAGATCCTGGTGCCATTCTTCCAGAAATATATGAATTCCATCCGGGGGGGGGGGGGCATGACAATGCGTAAAGAGGCTCTGAGTGCCCACATAACTCTGATTGGGAAGGAGGACAAGGATCCTTCCTCATGTGCCAGCTATAGGCCTATATCCTTGATTAACATTGATATAAAGATATATTCAAAAATCTTTGCTGAGAGATTAAGACCGCTCCTGGCAGGATTGATTGGAAATTATCAGGCGGTGTTTATACCTGGGAGGGAAACAAGAGATAATGTGCTAAGAGTGTTATTTTTGATACAAAAGGCTAAAAAGAATAAAGAACCAGTATTAGTTCTGTCATTAGATTGCGAAAAGGCGTTTGACAGGCTGGACTGGGAATTTATGTTAGCAAACCTGTCTCATGTAGGATTTGGTCCGTGTATGCTTAGGCAGATAGGGGCACTATATTCAAATCCCTCAGGCCAAGGTGAGGGTGAATGGTACTCTGTCGGATAGTTTCCCACTCTTTAATGGGACCCGTCAAGGATGCCCGTTATCGCCCCTTTTGTTTGTCCTCCCATTAGAGCCGCTATTGGAAACAATACGGATGTACCAGGAAATAGAAGGAATAAAGCTGGATAGTAGGGAGCATAAGATATCTGCGTTCGCGTACGATATGATGCTCTATGTATCTAATCCTAGGTAGACACTACCAAAGATAATGGCAGAATACGAGATATACGGTGAGATCTCGAATCTAAAAATTAATAAAGCAAAAACTGAGATATTGAGCATATCATTGGGTCCACAAGAACACAGGGACCTTGAAGCTCTTTATCCATTTAAGTGGAAACAGAGAGGGGTGAAATATCTAGGTATATCCCTGTCCAATACAGAAAGATATCTATACAAAGATAACTATATATCACTACTGAACAAAGTAAAATCAGAATTAAAATGATATAGTATAGATAGAGTATCGTGGTGGGGAAGGATAAACACTATAAAGATGATAATATTGCCCAAAGCCTTATATATCTTCCAAACACTCCCAATAAAAACTCCTGAAATCTACTTTAACCACTTAAAGGGGTTGTAAAGACAAAAATATTTTCCTCTTAAATTAATGTCTGACAGTAGCAGATAAAGTAAAAAGTAATGTTTTGCATTATAACTAGTTTGATACCTGTTTAAATCCAGCTGTTTTATTCACCTCCGTCACTCCTGAATTGTTATTCTCACTGACTTCCTGGTTTGCGGTTCTTGCTACATTCTTGCTACATCACGGCCCAATGGGAACTACAGTTCCCATTCAGCTTAGCCTCCATGACTGTGAGGGATAAGAGAGCATCTTTACGCAGGGCTGTAGTCATAGGGAGGGGGTGAGCACATTCTGCTTTCCACCATGCAAAACATCTCAGGTGCTGATGGAAAGCAACCAGAGGAGAGACAGGAAATGGCATTTTCAAACCTGGATTACTGTATTTTGGAGGTCAAAAGGAAAAACTAGGTAAGTGATATTTAAATACTTTAGCTTACAGCAATCAATTGAACTAATAAAAAACGAACCTTTAGAGTTCCTTTAACCCCGGACCATATTGCTGCCCAAGGAGCCGAGCACTTTTTGTGATTCGGCACTGCGTCGCTTTAACTGACAATTGCGCAGTTGTGCGACGTAGCTCCCAAACAAAATTGGCGTCCTTTTTTTCCCACAAATAGAGCTTTCTTTTGGTGGTATTTGATCATCTCTGCGGTTTTTATTTTTTGCGCTATAAACAAAAATAGACCGACAATTTTGAAAAAAATGCAATATTTTTTACATTTTGCTTTAACAAATACCCCCAAAAAATATATAAAAAAACATTTTTTTTCCTCAGTTTAGGCCGATACATTTTCTTCTACATATTTTTTGTAAAAAAAAATCGCAATTAGCATTTATTGATTGGTTTGCTCAAAAGTTATAGCGTTTACAAAATAGGGGGTAGTTTTATGGCATTTTTATTTATATATTTTTTTTACTAGTAATGGCGGCGATCAGCATTTTTTTTCATTACTGGGACATTATGGCGGACACTTTGGACACTTTTGACACATTTTTGGGACCATTGGCATTTTTATAGCGATCAGTGCTATAAAAATGCATTGGATTACTATAAAAATGCCATTGGCAGTGAAGGGGTTAACACTAGGGGGCAGGGAAGGGGTTAAGTGTGTTCCTGGGTGTGTTCTAACTGTATGGGGGGGTGTATGAACAGAAGATCAGCGTTTCCCCCGCTGACAGGATCGGGAGCTGTGTGTTTACACACATAGCTCCCGGTCCTCGCTCTGTACCGAGCGATCGCGTGTGCCCAGCGGCGATCGGACTCGGGGGCAAGCAGGGACGCGCGTGCGCCGCCGCGGCCGGCGCGCACGCACCCCCTAGTGGCCGCAAAGTAGCGGACGTATAGCTACGGGCTCTCGCCCAGCAGAGCCGGCTTCCCGCAGTAATATGACGGCGGGCGATCGGCAACCAGTTAAAGTCCTGGAGAGGATAATAAGGAGTTTTGTATGGAAAGGAAAAAAACCTTGTATATCAGTAGAGACCCTGATTAGATCTAGACAGGATGGAGGGGTACAGCTGCCAGATTTTAAAAGGTATTATGAGGCGGCGGTATTATGGAGGATTACAGACTGGCTCTAGGATGAAGGTGGGAAGAAAAAAAAGTGGGTGGCAGTAGAAGAAAGTTTAAGCAAAAAGGATTTGGGAAAGAGAATATGGGTTCCGAAGCAATATAGAGGACTGCCTCATGAGACTCCTTTAAATTTCAATATTTTTATTGAACAGACATAATAATAAAATAAAGTCGGCAGATATTCAATATCACAATACAAAAATATAAAAAGTTATCACTGGACATATCTGTCTCCAATCATTACAACAAATGTAAAATTAAGAATACGTATCCAAATACCAATGGGACTGAATAACAGATCCTCCCCATGAGCTCGGATCTCACCAAAAACAGTGAATGGCGGTGACCCAAGACCACAAGGAATCCCAGCAGTGGACCCCGAGATTATCCCAGGGACCACTACCACGTAAGCCCCAAATGTGATCATCCGTAGCAATCAAATAAAAACCTAAAAGAGGAGGAAGTAAAAGAGCAAAAAAAGAAAGAGAGAGGGGAAAGAGAAAAGGGGGAAGGAAGAAGGGAAAGAAATAAAGAAAGAGAGAGGGTCAACCTGGAGCTCACCAAGGAGTCGAAAGGTAGTCAATCCATGGATCCCATACGTATTAATTTTTTTTTGACTTGTTACAGAGTATATAGGTCAGCTTATCATTAATCATAATCCAATTAAGTTTACTTTTAACCTGATCAAGAGGAATTGTCGCCTGTCTCTAATGCCTAGCAATTATAATTCTAGCCGCCAGCAAAATATAAGTAATCAATTTTACACATTTTTTAGGTGTTTCATCAGGTAATTTGTGAAAAAGAGCGACTTCTGGGGATCTACGAATGTTTACCTGTTACTGAATTTATAAGATTGAAAATCCTAATCCAGAACCGAATTACGAGGGGACACTGCCACCAAATATGGAGCATCATCCCCAACTGTCCTGCATCGTCAATAGTGTTGCTCACGAATATTCGCATTGCGAATATTCGCTACGAATATTGCATATTCGAGTATTCGCGAATAACTCGAATATCGCGGCGAATATTCGCTATTTCGAATATTCGTATTTTTCAAATTTCGCAATAAATTTCGCAATAAATTTCGCATTCGCGAAATTTCGCATTAGCGAAAATTCGCAATAGTGAAATTTCGCAATTTTTTTATAAAATATAGCGAATATTCGTAAATATCGAATATTTGTGATTTTTTATCCAAAAAAAATAGCGAAATTTCGCAATCATTTTTGCTTTCGCATATGCAAAATTTCGCAATTTTTTTTTTTTATAAAATATAGCGAATATTCGTAAATATCGAATATTCGTGATATTTTATAAAAAAAAACGTGAAATTTCGCATTGGCGAAAATTCGCATTTGCGAAAATTCGCATTTGCGAAAATTCGCATTTGCGAAAATTCGCAATTTTTTTTTATTTTTTTATAAAATATCACGAATATTCGATATTAACGAATATTCGCGAATATTCTTCGAAATATTCGCGAAATATCGCGAAATCGAATATGGCGTATTCCGCTCATCACTAATCATCAAAAGCAATTAGGCAAAATAGAGAGATGCGTTTTAGCTACCCTAGTTGGTACCAAGTACCAACGCAAGAGCGTTTTATAATTAGCCTCTATAAGGGTAGTGTTAATAGAAATTTTGGATAGCCTTTACGCAATGTCCTGCCATTCATTCAGATCAAAAGTAAGGTTCAAGTCCTTCTCCCACTGGTTCATATATGCAAGTTTTAAATCCGGTTCAGTAAGAGAAGAGTATATCGCAGATATCCGCCCCCTTTGTAAACCTCTGGCTTGACAGCAATTCAAATGTCTATGCAAGGGTAGTGTTAATATCGAAATTTTGGATAGCCTGCATTACGCAATGTCCTGCCATTCATTCAGATCAAAAGTAAGGTGCGGGCGCGCAGCGCGGCGATCGGTGATGCGGGGTGTCAGTCTGACACCCTGCACCTCGATCCGGTAACGAGTCTCCGGCGGAGCCTCGTTACCACGTATCAGCCATGTCCAACGGTGATCACGATTAAACAGGAAGAGCCGCCGACGGCTCTTCCTCACCGGTTGACAGACGCAGTAGAAGAGAAGCGGCTCTCCTGAGGGGGGGTTCGCGTATTGTTTATCAGCGCAGCCCCCCCTCGGATCGCCACATAGACCACCGACAATAAAAAAAATACAAATAAAAGACAAAAAAAAATGACAAAAAAAAAATGACAAAAAAAAAAAAGACAAAAAAAAAAAGGGGTGGCAGTAAAAAAAAATGTGCCAAAGTGCCCACCTGGGCACTGGCAACTTGATCCACATGACCCCTCAATTCAGTGCCACCCCAGTGTCTGTGTGCCACCCCACAGTGCCAATCCATGCCCAGTGCCCACCTACCAGTGCCCACCTGTGCCACCTATCAGGCCCACCTGTGCCGCCTATCAGTGCCCACCTGTGCCGCCTATAGTGCCCATGCCGCCTAAGCCCACCTTGCCGCCTAGAGTGCCCACCTGTGCCGCCTATGAGTGCCCATCTGTGCTGCCTATGAGTGCCCAGTGCTGCCATGATGCCCATTGCCCATGATGCCCATATCGCCCAAGTGCCCATATGCCCAATACCAGCGCCGCCTATCAGTGCCCTAGGCTACCTAAGCCCATCAGAACTACCTCATCTGTGCCCATAGTGCCACCTCATCGGTGCCCATCAGTGCCACCATATCAGTGCCCTATTGAAAGAGAAAAAACTCATATTGAAAAAAATAAAAACATTTTTTTTTCAAAAGCTCTATTTTTAGTGCACAAAAAAAAAAAACAGAGGTGATCAAATACCACCAAAAGACCTATTTGTGGGGAAAAAAGGACGCCAATTTTGTTTGGGTGCAGTGTAGCATGACCGCGCAATTGTCATCAAATTGCGAAGTGCTGAAAGCTGAAAATTGGCTTGGGCGGGAAGGTGCGTAAGTGCCTGGTATGGAAGTGGTTAATAGCCCCTTATTGAGCCACCATTGAAATAATTGTGGAGTCAAGCCAGGTGGAAACTCCGGGTTACAAAAGATAGGAGCTAGTGGTGTATGCGAGGATGCTAAAGGGCTGCGGCGGCGTGTTCTATCCCAAAATTACTAAAGAATGTGATAAAGTAGGGCATAATATAGGTGGGCGTAAATGACTAGGAAGCCACATTAAAGATCCTACCTCAATGGGATGACAGGAGAGTGCTTCAATGGAAACCCATAAGGGGACTGAGCCCTTAGCAGTGGTGTAGGCTAGCTGGGCAATCTGAGCTGCTTGAAAGTATGCCTGTAAATTAGGAAGACCCAGCCTACCCAATGAGACTCCTTTAATAACAAAATAAACTTTCAGAATATGGGACAGAGTTTGCAAGATTAAAAAATGGCCTTACAATAGTCTGCTGTTGCCACTTACGGGCACAGACTTCTTCCCACCAGGTAAGGGAGGATGTGTGTACCTGAGGTGGGCAACCTCCGATACTCTAAAATTGAAGGACTTAATGAAGGGTAACGCTCTATGTTCAGTGGTAGAATTTCGAGAAAATATGGATTGTTCCCAGGGAATATTTGGAGGCATAGACAAGTTCAACATTTTATAAGCACTCTGCCGAAACCCCTGCGAGCCATGAATGAATTGAATCAAAAGGGAAAAACACATAACTCAAGGGGGAATAGGAAGACAAGGAATATCAAATATATATAAAATACTGACAACTTCGAGAGAACTAGAAGTTCTAGACTGGACTGAAAATAGTAGAAAGTTGGGAAATAGAATTGAATCAAACTATATCTATTGATAAGAAGAGACAGGTACTAGGCTATGTCCACTCTACATCGATGGATGCAAAAGCAAAATAAACTAATTATAAGCTACTTGCTAAATGGTATTATGTCCCAACGAAACTTCATGGAATAAATAGTGAGGCATCACCCTTATGCTGGAGAGATTGTGGGATGGAGGGAACTTTCGCCCATATATGGTGGCACTGCCCCTTGATACAAATATACTAGAGGGAAATATTGGTGCTGATAAAGAAAATAAGTGGACATGAGATACAATGTGACCCATGGGATTGCCTGTTCCACACTACTAGGATGTCAAGAAAAAAATATAGAGGTTCCGTGGTTCCATACTTATTGAATGGAGCCAAGGCACTAATACCAAGGAATTGGAGGAAAAAAGAAGCACCCTCGATGGGAGAGTGGTTACAGGAAATAGATAGAATTAGAATGATGGAGGAACTGTGGTCCTTCCATACTGACTCTAAGCCAAGGTATGATGGGATTTGGAGTGGATGGATGGAATTTAGGGATTTAGGGGATCATGGTGGAGGTGAGGTGGGAGGGAATGGTGGGGAGTAGGAGGGATGGGCTGTCCAGCCCTGCCCCCTTTTTTTTCTCCCCCCCCTTTTTTTTGCCCTTTTATTCCCCCTTAATATATGTGTGGTAGTATGCACTTGCACCTTAGGGATAATGCAATGGGATAGTTAGGCCTTAAAGTGTTAAGGCCTCATCCCTCTTTTTCCTTTATTTTTTTCTCTTTCTTTTGTATCTTGGAACACATTATATCTATACGCATAGTGGAAAATTTCCTCTTAACAGTAGAATGATAATTCTCACAAATATATGGGGACTTGACCCCTTTTTATATTACATTTTTTTTTTGCCTTTGGTCCACATAAAGTATACACCTAATTTGGAAAAATGTCCTCTTAAAGTGGAAGTAAACCCTTCTATCATTTTCAGCCAAGGAAGCTGCCATCTTGGCCTCTGTTTAATGTTCAACTGCCGTGGTGCTGCACATGTGATCAGTTATGACACCAGCCATTGGATGGTTTGACAGTTTGGTTGAGAGCACAACCAATGTGACAGATGGCAATCCCGGCATGCTGGAAATTTAACTGCTTTTTTAAACTGTTAAATCGATGGGTTTACTTCCACTTTAATATTAGATCAATAATCTTCACATTATATGGGAATTGGATTGCCCTTTTTTTCCCTTCTTTGTACACATTAAGTATACACTTAAATTGGAAAATATCCTTTAATAGTAGATTGATAATCTTCACATTATATGTGAACTTGACTCCCCTCCATTTTTTTTTTTGTAGATTGAAAATTGTTGACTGATAATTTTCACACTATATGGGAATTTGATTCCCCCCCTTTTTTTTTGTTGATTGAAAATTTTCACATAATAGGGGAACCTGATTCCCCTTCCATTTTTTCCCTCTCTCTCTTCTGTCACCTCTCTGTCCGCCCTCTCCTTCCCCTCACCCTGTGGTCATATCTCTGATAAGAAAATGTAGGGAGTAAAGGCCTTGGACAATTAGGTCCAAGATGGATGGAGGTAAAAATCCAGTATTAGTGATTGCAGAACATTTTAATAAGGGAGTATATCTTGAAACTATCTATGTTGTATGTGTGTATGTTATTGTGGTTATGTATATTGTTGTAATGTTAGAAAAACAAATAAAAGAATTTTGGAAAAAAAATGAAAATAAAATAAAAAATAATATTAAAATAATATTAAAATAAAATTAAATTGAAAAAATGAAAGAAATCTATGTAAAAAATAAACAAATTAATAAAATCGGGTGGTGTTACCAATTGGACAAAAAAACAGTTAAGATCCAACTCTATGTTGAGGCCATGAGGCCGTGAGAAGTACAAAGTCTTGTTCTGTGAGATGGATCTCTTGAGATTAGAACCTCTCCAATGTTCTTCCACCCTATCAATCCCACAGAATGTGAGACCCCTGGGATCCCTATTGTAAAACAACCCAAACATATTGGACAAACCATAATGTTTATAACCCTTTTTATTTTATTTAAAAAAAATTCTGTATAAACACAACATTATAATCTACAGTACATTTCAGATAGAAGGTTATTTATAATGCCCACCCCACCCTGTTCCCCATCTCCCCATTCCCCAACACGATCGGTCCAAACAGATGAAAATAGACTGAAGTTCAGTTTCATCCGTCCAAACCGACCGTGTGTACAGCCCATTGGTCTGTTGTCCCTCGGACCATAGTTTTAAAACTTTAAAATCAGACTGATGGACGCCTGACCATCAGTCCAAACCGATTGTTAGTACGCAAAAGCATCGGTTCAAAAACCCGCGCTTGCTCATAATCAAGTCGACACATGCTTTGAAGCATTGAACTTCGTTTTTTTCAGCACGTCGTTGTGTTTTACGTCACCGCGTTCTGACACGATCGGTTTTTGAACTGATGGTGTGTACGCACATCAGACCATCAGGCCACTTCAGCGGTGACCCGATGAAAACGGTCCGTTGCCCCGTTCTCATTGGATGGACCGATAACGGCCTTAGAGGTGAATTAAAATACATTTTTATTTTTTATGTATATTATTCCATATTTTTAATGCATTCTTTGTAATACAGTGTGTGTCCGTGCTACGTTAACGGTATTATGCAGGCATCCATATTACCTTCACAAGTGATACTTTACTTATTGTAAGTTCCATTTTTACCCACCTCTTTTCTATATTATTTTTAGCCCATTCTATTATTCGTGAACAACGATTGCGTGATAATAATTTCTGAGATCTGATGCCCCCAATCCCCCTTGTGCCTTTTTCTTTGATAGACTAAGGCCGCGTACACACGATCGGTCAAAAACAATAAAAACGGACTGAGGGACCGTTTCATTGGTCCAAACCGATCGTGTATGGGCCCCATCGGTCAGTTATACTTTGGTCAAAAAAAAGAGAACTTGCTTTAAAATTTGACCGATAGACGCCTGACCGATGGGTCAAAACCGATCGTTAATATTCAAAAGCATCGGTTTAAAGGCCGCGCATGCTCATTATTGATTATTTAGCAAGATGATCAGATCCGACAGTGTGGGTGAAAGCAACGACTTCCACTTCTTTGCAAGAGCAAGATGTGCAGCTATTAATATGTGAGAGACTAGCAGTCTAACATGTCCCGGCCAGTCAGGGATTGATAGCCCTAGGAGAAGATTCAATGAGTGTAGGGGAAGGGAAATATTGCAAAGATTCAAAATAAAAGTAGAGACTTCTTTCCAGTAGTCTTTAATGTAGGGACAGTGCCACCAAATATGCTGTAAGGTTCCCACGCCATTGCATCCTCTCCAGCATTGAGGTGAGGTTTGAGGGTAGATAGCTTCCAACCTTGCAGGGGTACAATACCATCTATGGAAGAGTTTTTGAAGCGATTCCCAATGGGAAGTACAATGTGACATACGAAGGGGCAAGCGCAAGGCTCGATGCCATAAGTCGAGCGTGGGTGGATTATCTGTGAGCGAGGACCAGAAGGTAATCGAGAAAGAAGGGAGATCTGAGGTTGGTGTAGTTAATAGGTTGTATGCCAGCGAGATTCCCTTGACTGAGGGATTGGGAGTCTCATAGAACTTTAACAGAGGAACTGGTAAAGAATCCTTATCCTGTATGGTGACTTTAGACAATATTGATCTAATTCTGAGGTACAGAAAGAAAGTCTTGGAGGAGATGCCATATTGTTGTTGCAAATGAGAAAACGCGTGCAAGCCAGAGGCAGACAATAGAAGCCCGAGATTGTTGATACCTTTATTGGTCCAGGCTGCAAGGGATAGGTCAGGTGAAAGCAGTTCAATTGCTTTGATGGGCAGTCGGTGCAGGATGGATCTAGGAAGGCCTGTGGAGGGTTGTGTGGATGCTGACCAAACCCGTAAGGCTGCTGTTGTCAAGCTTAAATATTGATGAGGTGGTCTGAAGTTCAAAAGAATGGCTGTAAAAAGTAGTTTTGTGTCCATGTTAAGGGCCACAGCTTCGATCTGAGTCCACAGTTTGTCGGAAGTGGGTAACCACCACTCCCTAAGCTGATCTAAGATTACGGCTCTGTAATATGCCTGTACTTTCGGTGCCCCCATACCCCCGTGGGATACAAGGGTGAGGAGAAGTGAGGATCTGAGCCTGGGTTTCTTGTGTTGCCATATAAATGTATTTAGCACTCCTTGTAGTTCTTTCAGCTGATAGGGCAATAAAGGTAAAGGGATCGTGCGAAACATATAAAGCATATGAGGGAGCAAATACATTTTCGATTGAGCAATTCTACCTGCCCAAGAGACAGGTAAATGGCTCAGGTCTTTGGCTATACGTAAAAGATTCTCACGGAGATTTTCATAGTTCACTTTTAATAATGACTTGCTCGGAAAGGTCAGGTGAATTCCTAGGTATGGGAGCGAGGAACTAGGGGACCAGATAAAGAGCGTCTCTCTTGAAATTTTTTGTTTAATAAGTGGATCAATACCTAGATCTAGCATAATAGATTTACTGTGATTGATCTTGTACAGAGAAATCAAGCTAAAGCGTTCTAGGATTTGTTGAACAGCTAACAGGGAGGATTCCAGGTTATTTAACCACTTCCCGCCCGGCCAATAGCAGATTTACGGCCGGGAAGTGGTTATGAAATCGTGACTAGCCGTTCTCAAACGTCTAGCACAATTTCAATGCCGCGTGCGCCCGTGGGGGGCGCGCAGCGCGGCGATCGGTGATGCGGGGTGTCAGTCTGACACCCTGCACCTCCGATCTCGGTAACGAGTCTCCGGCGGAGCCTCGTTACCACGTGATCAGCCGTGTCCAATCACGGCTGATCACGATGTAAACAGAACAGACGCGAGTACAGGAGAGCCGATCAGCGGCTCTCCTGACAGGGGGGGTTTGCGCTGATTGTTTATCAGCGCAGCCCCCCCTCGGATCGCCACACGGACCACCAGGGAGTGCCCACACTAGACCACCAGGGTACTTAACCACTTAAGACCCGGACCAATACGCTGGTAAATGACCCAAGGTGTTTTTGCGATTCGGCACTGCTTTGCTTTAACAGACAATTGCGCGGTCGTGCGACGTGGCTCCCAAACAAAATTTGCGTCCTTTTCTTCCCACAAATAGAGCTTTCTTTTGGTGGTATTTGATCACCTCTGCGATTTTTATTTTTTGCGCTATATACAAAAATAGAGCGACATTTTTGAAAAAAAAACACTATTTTTTACTTTTTGTTTAAAAAAAATCAAATAAACTAAATTTTAGTCAAACATTTAGGCCAAAATTTATTTAGCCACATGTCTTTAGTAAAAAAAAAAATCGCAATAAAAAAAAATAGCTACCTAGCGGGAACAGCGACACTAATACAGCGATGAGAAAAATGATCGCTTAGTGACGCTGGCAATAGGGAGTGAAAGGGTTAACTAGGGCGGTGATCAGGGGGTTAAAACTTTATTAGGGGGGGTGGGGGGGCTATCCTGAACCTAACACTAACTGTTTTTTACACTGCCTGTCACACTGACACTAAATGCAGTGATTAGATCACTGCATTCAGTGACACTGTGACAGGGGGGGTGGGGGGGCGATCACAAGGGGTTAATATGCCTATGTGAGTGTGTGTCAGTGTTGTGTTGGTGCACACTTACTTGTGGTGTCTTCTCTCATCAGCAGCGCTGGGAAACAGCGCTGCGATGAGAGGTGACATCATTTCCTCCTTCCTGTGTAAACACAGGAGGAGGAACTGACAGGATGGGAGCGCACTCCCATTGGCTGGGAGCGATCGCGGTGGGGCGGGTATTCGCCGACATCCGCCCGCTGATCCCGGATCGCTCCCGGAGCCAGGGGGACCCCCGCACGCCGCGGAGGGGGTCCCGATGGGACCCCCGAACCGCACTTAGGCGGGGACGTAAATTTACGCCCTTGTGCCTGTACGTGCCATTCTGTGGCCGTATATGTGCGTGCGGGGGTCCTTAAGTGGTTAAAAAAAAAAAAAAAAGGACAAAAAAAAAAAGGGGCAGTAAAAAAAAATGGGCACACATGGGCACTGATTGGCAACATTGATCCATCAGTGCCACCCCTCAGTGATCATCAGTGCCACCCCAGTGTCTGTCAGTGCCAATCCATGCCCAGTGCCCACCTATCAGTGCCCACATGTGCCACCTATCAGTGCCCACCTGTGCCACATATCAGTGCCCACCTGTGCCACCTATCAGTGCCCACCTGTGCCGCCTATGAGTGCCCATCTGTGCCGCCTATGAGTGCCCATCTGTGCCGCCTATGAGTGCCCAGTGCTGCCTATGAGTGCCCATCAGTGCCGCCCCTGAGTGCCCATCAGTGCCGCCCATGAAGTGTACATCAGTGCCGCCCGTGAGTGCCCATCAGTGTGCCGAACCAGCGCCGCCTATCAGTGCCCATCAGTGCTACCTAATCGGTGCCCATCAGAACTACCTCATCGGTGCCCATCAGTGCCACCTCATCGGTGCCCATCAGTGCCACCATATCAGTGCCCGTAATTGAAAGAGAAAACATACTCATTTACAAAAAAATTAACAGAAAAAAATAAAAACTTTATTTTTTTTTCAAAATCTTCGCTCTATTTTTAGTTGTTGCGCAAAAAGAAAAAATCGCAGAGGTGATAAAATACCACCAAAAGAAAGCTCTATTTGTGGGGAAAAAAGGACGCCAATTTTGTTTGGGTGCAGTGTAGCATGACCGCGCAATTGTCATTCAAATTGCGACAGTGCTAAAAGCTGAAAATTGGCTTGGGCGGGAAGGTGCGTAAGTGCCTGGTATGGAAGTGGTTAAAGTAATGATAACGTCATCAGCATATTGGCCCAGTTTATGTTCTACTTCCCTGATTTTAATACCTGTTACTGCTGGTGTCGATCTATTGGATTGTGCAAGGGGTTCCATCACGAGGGCAAAGATCAAGGGGGAGAGAGGGCAGCCTTGCCTCGTGCCATTTGTAATTATAAAGGGATCCGATTTTATGCCTGAAGTCCAGACCCTTGCACTGGGGGAAGAATAAAGGTTCATGATGGCCGTTAACGATGGTCCGGCTAAGCCAAATTTGCAGAGAACTGCTTCCATGTATGCCCAGTGGACCCTGTGGAACGCCTTCTCCGCATCCAATGATAGGAAGAGAGAAGGCGTCCGACCGTGCTCCACCCACTGTATTAGATTAATTAGACGTCTGGTACCATCAGAAGCTTGTCTGCCAGGTACAAATCCCACCTGGTCGGGATGGATTAGTTGGGAGATAATCGGAGAGAGACGCTGTGCTAAGATTTTGGTGTATATTTTAGTATCTGTGTTTAGGAGTGATATTGGGCGATAATTAGCTGGGGAATCAGGGGCTTTGCCTAGTTTTGGTATAGTAACTACTAGAGCCTCCAGGGCTTCCTTCGGAATCATACCAGTGGTTACGTAATGATTGAAAGAGTTACAAAGATGGGGGGCGATCAGGTCTTGAAAGTGTTTATAATATTCGTTAGAGAACCCGCCTGGGCCTGGGGCTTTGTGTAAGGGCAATTGTTTTATGGCTCTCGTGACTTTGTCGAGAGAGAAAGGCGATGACAGGGCTTCTAGTTGGGTAGGTGAGATAGAGGGAATCTGAATAGATGAGAGAAAAGCTTCAATGTCTTCCTGTTAAGGTGGGTCTACCGCATCTGAGTCCTTGAGGTTATATAATTTAGTGTAAAAGGCACCAAATTCGTTTGCTATATCTAGCGGATTGGTTAAGCGTTTACCCTGGGGGTTTGTAAGGAATTGTATTTTCTTCTGAGCTAATTGTCTTTTAACCTGTTTGGCCATGAATGCTCCCGGTTTATTGGCTGAAGTGTAAGCTTGGAGTTTCAATCGTTTGATGTAATAATCAAATTTATTGTGAAGGTGCTCACTGGGGATTTTGGGGGAGGGGCTTTGTTTGTTCATCCTATCAAGATCACGGATCCGTTTCATAAGGGACTCAGTGGTGGCTGAGTGTTTCCTTTTATCTTAGGCTCCCAGATTTATAAACAAACCTCTTAGAGTAGCTTTATGCGCATGCCAGAGAATAGATTTATCAACACCTGACTGCACGTTCCTCTCAAAGTAGCTCTCAATCTCGGACCGAACTGCGTCTGCACATGTGGGATTAGTGAGAAGAGAAGTATTCAATCTCCATACAGTAAGTTTTGGAGAGTGGGATCGTGGGAATAATTTAAGAGACACCGGTGCATGGTCAGACCATGAAATTGTGCCTATGGTTGCTTCCGAGACTGATTGGAGCAGGGATTTATCAACAAGAAACAAATCGATCCAAGAGTAAGGCCTCGTACACACGAGGGGATATGTCCGCTGAAAACGGTCCGATGGACCGTTTCAGCAGACATCTCCGATCGTGTGTATGGGCTAGCGGACAGATTTGTCCATCGGACAAATTTCAAAGCATGCTTTGAAATTTGTCCGCTACAAACCTGTCCGTCGGATATGTCCGCTGGTTAGTACGGGAAACCAGCAGACATATGCTCCCACACATGCGTCGTATCCTGTGAATGGATCCGACGCATGCGCGCGGAAGTGTTTACTGGTGCGTGACGTAGCGGTGACGTGGCGGCGTCAACGTCCCGCCGCGTCACCGACACGTCACCGCGCCGTCCGCCGGCGGGGAATTTGGTTTGCTCGTGTGTACACGCGAGCAAACCAAAATCCTATCAAAATCAGACAGATTTGTTCAAATCCAGATCGGACATATCCGATGGAAATGGTCCGCGGACCGTTTTCATCGGATATGTCCGATCGTGTGTACGAGGCCTAAGAGTTTGGGCACCGTGTAGGCACCTCCAAGGGTCAAATAAGTCCTCATTGTGTAACAGGGAGGAAAGTGCATAGGGCCTCCTTTTGAGAGGATTAGAGGTGTCAAGATTTGTGTCAATAACATCATTAAAATCTCCAAATAGCACCACCGGATCAGACCGGTATGGGGACAGTTTGGAGAGCAACTTGGCAAAAAAAGGATTTTTGCGCTGTATTAGGCGCATACAAATTTACAGAGATGATCAAGTATCTATCATCCTGATCTGCTTCACAGTGATGCAACGTGTATGTTACCGAGGAACTGATTGCGATCATGACCCCTCCTTTTTTTTAGGTGCATTGGCAAAAAAGCAATGTGAGTAACGTGCGTGAGAGCATTTAGGAGGATTATGCTGGGAAAGGTGCGTCTCCTGCACGCAAAACACATCGGCCTTCTGAGCCAGGGCTTCCTTCCACAGCATATTACGTTTAAAAGGGGAGTTCAATCCCTTGGCATTGAGTGAGGAAATTGTAATGGCCATGATAATATATATTACCTGAGGAGGAGGACAGAAGGAGCGAGACCACACCGGAAATGCCAGACAAGATGGTTTAACACTAGAGGCAAATTGAACGCCTGTTTACAAAATAGGGGTAAATGTGCAGTTAGTCACAGAGGAATCAAACCTAAACCGATATATCTGAACAGAAAATGCAACACAGCATAACAATATAGAACCAACAACAATGACAGGTGTGCGTAGCACACAATAAGTTGAAGGGGTGGATACAAGAGTGTACATACGCACACGCTGGATCCAGTGTGTGCTCAGAACCGATGGCAATGGCAGAGAATCTTGCTCAGTCCTTATCTGGTGCCGTAGTGCACAGGAATGGAGGACGCGGTTGGGAGCCCGTGCGTCCTGTAGCATCATTAGGGAGAGGTAGAAATCCCCAATTGGTCAAAATTTTATATCCCTCCTTAGGCGAAAGGATGGGAATGGTTTGTTGCTTATAGGTGACCAGCAATTTGGTGGGGAAGCCCCATTTGTAGATAATTTTGCGATCCTGGAGAATAGAAGTGATCGGATTGAAGGATTTGCGCATCTCCATAGTTGTTTTCGAGAGGTCATTGAATAGTAGGATTTTGGCGTACGGTGTTGGCAGAGGTTTAGTGTTCCTGGCAGTGTGGAGAATTTGGTCTTTAACATGAAAGTAATGTATCCGCGCCAAGATATCCCTCGGGGTGTCCGGAGGAAGGTGTGCAGGTTTGGGAATTCGATGAGCCCGATCAATCGTGAAATCCTTGGCGTTTAAGCGAGGGAGTAATGTCGCAAACAGTTGTTGCAGGTATTGGGAAATCTCAGTAGGCTTAACCGACTCATGCACACCCCTGAATTTGATGTTGTTACGTCTTGAGCGGTCTTCCAAATCTGTGAGTTTCAGTTTGATGTGACGAATTTCTGACGTATGGTGATCATGCGCGTCTAACAGTTTGTTATGCGCTTTAGTATGGTCATGCACCATATCCTCCAATACATCAGCTCTCTCTTCTAGGCTGTCCACCCTGTCATGTAATTGAGACATTGATAATTGCAGCTCCCTGTGCAGATCCTTTTGTAGGGTTAATAGCATTGATTTCAGTACAGCTTCTGAAGCAGGATTATCTGACACAGGGATGGCAGCCAGAGCTGGAGTGTGGTCAATGTCAGACACAGCATTAAGAGCGTTGCCCCCTAGCTGTCTTTTAAGCAGGGGTTCTTTCATGGGTGAAAGCACAGGGGAGGAAGCCAGTCTCTTACCTTTCTCTGCGCTGTGGAGTGAGGGAGGGTTACTGCCTGAAGGCAGTGTGGCCATGTCTTCTCTCGGTTCACCTCCGGAGAGCATAGTGTGTGAAACTGCCAAGGAGACGTGCTGCATCTCATCGCTGGAGCAGGGCGGGGAGTCCCTTCTGTTGCTGCCGCCGGCGCCATCTTGGCTGGAATGCATGGCCGCGCTGGAAAAATAATCCGTCAGACGTCGGAGAACTGGCAGCTTGTAGTGCTTCTGGGGCATGCCCGGGAGGGACCTGAGCCTGAACCCTCCTAGTGCGGTCGAAATGCGGGTCGGTATGTCGCCTTGAGTAGCTGTGGATCCGAGCGGTGGAACGGAGCTAAGGACTCAGGCTTCCATCAGAGTCCGCAGCAGGCCACGCCCCCTTGTGCAGTGTTTTTTTACTGGGTTAAAAGCTTCTATTGTTTTTTACATTTATCGGAGTGCGGTTGTCCATACCTTCTTGCTTCCATTTATGCTTCATGCATTTCCTGCACCCATTGGATTTTTCTGAGTCCACACTCACCACCGAGGTGCACTCATCTGGAGCGGCGGTCTCTTTCTCCTACTCAAGTGTACTCTGCATGAAGCCTCAGTCTACCCTGTCAAATGCTTTTTCAGCATCAATTGACAGGAGTAGACCTGGGGCCCCGCTTTCTTTAATTTTCTGTATAGCCAAAAGGGCTCTAATTCCATTGTATCTTCCCTCCCTCCTAAGAAAGGCCTGGATTATTTCCTAAATGTACATAATATAACTGGGTACTAACATTTATAGGTAAAGTTGATCTGGGGAATATTCGATTGCCTCTCGGGGGATCAGGAAGGAATTTTTTCCCCTGCTGTAGCAAATTAGATTGTGCTCTGCTGGGCCTTACTCTGGACAAACTGTGGGTATAGAATTGGGTATATGGGATTGAATGATATTATTATTATTATTATTATTATTATTATTATTTTATTTTTTTATGGTTGAACTGGATGGACTTGTGTATTTTTTCAACCTGACTAACTATATATTGGTGAGATGGATAGGGATAGGGAATTTGTTTCTAAAGAAGGTCAAAAAGCAAAAAGACTATGGTGTGGCATTTTTGACTGGATATAATCGACAGTACAAAGAATTAAAAAAAAATATCAAGGAACATTGGCTTTTGTTATTAGAAAATAGGGAGCTCAAAAAGGTTCTACCTACCCAACCTAGGCTCATTTACACTAAGGCCTCGTACACACGAGGCAATTCATTTGTTCAAATCGGTCGGACCGACCGATTTGAACAAATCTGTCTCTTTGGATTTTGGTTTGCTCGCGTGTACACACGAGCAAACCAAAATCCCCGCCAGCAGAGAGCGCGCTGACATGTCGGTGACGTGGCGGTGACGTTGACGCCGCCACGTCACCGCACCAGGAAGTAAAACACTTCCGCGCATGCGCCGAATCCATTCGGCGCCGGTGCGAGACGACATGTCTGCAGGTAAGTGTACTAACCAGCAGACATGTCGGGCGGACGGGTTCCCACCCGATAGATTTCAAAGCATGCTTTGAAATCTGTCGGGTGGCCAAATCCGTCGGCTCGCCCGTACACACGATCGAATCTGTCTGCTGGGACAGTCTAGCAGACCGTTTCCAGCAGACAGATTTGATCGTGTGTACGAGGCCTACGCTAACCAGCAGACATATCTTTTCGCACCTGCGTCGAATGGATTCGACGCATGCACGGAAGTAATTTACTTCCTGGTGCGGTGACGTGGCGGCGTCAACGTCACCGCCACGTCACCGCCATGTCACCACGCTGTCTGCTGGCGGGGATTTTGGTTTGATCGTGTGTACAGCGATCAAACCAAAACGGCCAGCAGACAGATTTGTTCAAATCGGTCGGTCCGACCGATTTGAACAAATCTATTTGCTCGTGTGTACGGGGCCTAAGCCACCAACACTTATGCTTCAACTTGCACATAATGTCATCAACCCCCCCCAAAAAAAAAACATTTACTTTTTATACCAAACTGGTTTTTATAGTTGTGGTAGATGTGGGATGTGTAAAACCTCTAGATTTAGGAAAAGGAAAATTACACATTTAAGTTCCCATTTTGAATGAAGGCCCTTTGAGATTAACAAATGTATCACATACGTCACTAATCTTTTGTCTTGCACCTGTGGACAATTAGGGGTAAGACTTAGTGAACATGTAAACAGGATTAAAAAGGGTTATAAATATCATGGTCGGTCTAATCATTTTAGGTTGTTTCACAATATGGATTACAGGGGTCTCAAGTTATGTGGGATTGATAGGGTGGAAGAACATTGGAGAGGTTCTTATCTCAAGAGATCCATCTCACAGTACAAGACCCAATGGATCCATAGACTTTGTACTTCTCATGGCCTCATGGCCTCAACATAGAGTTGGATCGTAAATGTTTTTTGTCCAAACCACTCGATTGTTACATTTTATTTTATTTTAATTTTATGTTTTATTATTTTTTATTTTATTTTAATTTTAATGTTTTTTTTTTTTTTTTCATTTTAATTTTTTATTTCATTTTATATATATATTTTATAATGTTTTTTCTATTTTTTCAGTTTTTGAGTGGTGTATAATTCCATGGTGTTTATTTTTTTTAATACTAGTTCCTATTTTAGTTTCTATCTGTCTATCTGTCTGTCTGTCTATCTATCTAAAAATGCCTGTGTTTTGATCTTTTGTTATTAAAGTTTTATACTCTTTGACAAACAGGAGATACTATCTCTGGTGAATAACCAAGTTTTTTAGCATGTTACATATTGTTAGATTGTTATTTGTTATGTTATGTTTTTTTTTTTACATATGTTGTCACGTATGCAGTATATAGTTGGCACTAGGTTATCTAGTACTGTATTGCTAGCACTGCTCCTCATCTGATTATTAGAAGATGGATGCTTTCACCAGCGGGGACAGTGCAGGCTTTGATTGCAGGTAGGTGCCACATAATGGGCTGGTATGCAATGCATACTAGCCCATTATGCTTTTACTTTGCAGGGAATGACAGAGAAAGTAAAACCCATCAGAATTTACTTCCTCTTTAAGTGTGAGATTGAATAATATTCCAGAAAGGTGCAACAATGTCTCAATAATCAGAACACACCAAGGGGTCAGCTCAATGAAATTGTGTTATAAGTACCAGCAATCAGCCACAGATCACTACCAAAGTCAGGCAGCATAGTCAAAGGGGAGGTGGTGCCTGAGCAGCAATTGACGCTCAGTGGTTGGCGTCAAAACCTCCCTTGTGGTGTACACAGTAGGACAAATACCATGTTGGCACACAGCATCATGAATTACACCATCCACTCGACATGTGGGCGTTGCATTGACCCGCATTGAGTGCCCACTAGGGAAGAGCTTTGTCTGTTCGTACGTTCGACGAAATTCGAACAAAAGCGGTCGTTCGCGCCAAATTCGAGTGATGCAAAACGGCCCATAATTCACTGTGGCATTGCGCGCTGATGATTGGCCAAGCATGCTGTATGTCCCGCAAAAAATGAAGAGCCATAATTGGCCAAAGCCTGGGTGGCTCAGGGCTTTAGCACACTTCCCACACTATATAAAGCCGCCTGCTGGGCGGCCTTGTATAGTGTGTTCCGGCTTGTTAATGAAAGCAGTCAGAGAGACAGAGAGATTGTCTTTTTAGATAGCTAGATAGAGCAGTCAGATGGAAAAAAAAGTTTTAAAAACGGTAATTTTTTCAGGAGTCCTGCTCCTGAAAAAACGACAGTTTTTTAAACTTTTTTCCATTGATACATGTTCCCTGGGGCAAGACCCGGGTTCTCAAAGATGTTTTACAACAATAACTTGAATATTGGTCTTTAAAATGAGCGTTTTTTAATTCAAACGTTCGAGTCCCATAGACTTCAATGGGGTTCTAAATGTTTGCGCGAATGGTCGGTCTGTTCGACAGTTCTGGTGCGAACCGAACGCGGGGGTGTTCGGCTCATCCCTAGTGCCCACCCATTCCACCATATAATAGATTGGGAGGGGAAGGCCCTGATGTATGTTGTAGACTTTTAGCTCCTGGGGATAAAGAAAACCAAAGCTACCCCCAGTGATCATACAAAATTGGCCCCTATATCAAAATGAGATCCATAATGGCAGAAATATGTCACAGATTATAATAATAATGTATAATAAGGTAGTTGCATGCTTCCCTCCCTATATTACTTGGAAACGAAAAGGTTGGGACTTTATATTAGGCCATGACTATAAAGTTCATGAACCTCCATCCCTAGTACATATTGAAAGAAAATTGAGTATTTTCTGTGACTTTATATGAAGCACGCAGCTAAAATGAACAACCCGATAAATATATAATAATAATGATTGTTTATTACATAGGAGCATACTGTACACATTCAACAGTTGAAAATATTTCTATAAAATAGGTCTCAAAAAATATAATCTAGATCAGGGGTCTCAAACTCAAATTACCTGAGGGCCACAAGACAAGTTTTCATATCCCATGGGGGGCCGCATACAAACTTTCAAACTTCAAAAACAACAGTACTGGTGTCAGCGAACGCATTATTAACCCCCAGCACTGGTGTGAGCGGACACATTTTTACCCCCAGCACTGGTGTCAGTGGATGCAGTATTAACACCAACCACTACACTGCACACCGACCACTACACTGCACACTGCACACTGACCACTGAACAATACACACTGACCACTGAACAATACACACTGACGACTACACACTGACCACTACACTGCACACTCACCACTACAATACACACTCACCACTATACACTACACACTCGGCACTACAATACACACTCACCACTACACTACACACTGACCACTACACTACACACTCACCACTACACTACACACTGACCACTACACTACACACTCACCACTACACTACACACTGACCACTACACTACACACTCGCAACTACACTACACAATGACCACTACACACCCCACTGACCACTACACTACACTACACACTCGCCACTACACTACACATTCACCACTACACTACACACTGACCACTACACTACACACTGACCACTACTCTACACTACACACTGACCACTACACTACACACTCGCCACTACACTACACACTCGCCACTACACTACAAACTCACCACTACACACTCGCCACTACACTACACAATGACCACTACACACCCCACTGACCACTACACTACGCACTGACCATTCACCATCAGGGCACAGCACATCAGGTCACAGAGCCCAGCACATTAGGGTACAGAGCCCAGCACATCAGGGCACAGCGCACATCAGTGTACAGAGCCCATGACATCAGGGTACAGCGCACATCAGGGTACAGGGCACAGCGCACATCAGGGTACAGGGCACAGCGCACATCAGGGTACAGGGCACAGCGCACAGCGCACATCAGGGTACAGGGTACAGTGCACATCAGGGTACAGGGCACAGCACATCACGGTACAGGGCACAGAACATCAGGGTACAGGGCACAGCACACCAGGCCACATCAGGGTACAGGGCATGGCACATCAGGACAAGGCACATGGCATATCAGGGCATAGCACATCAGGGTACAGTGCACAGGACACAGCACATCAGTGTACAGAGCCCAGCACATCAGGGTACAGAGCCCAGCACATCAGGGTACAGAGCCCAGCACATCAGGGTACATGGGGCACATCAGAGCACATGGGGCACAATCGGGCCACATCAGGGTACATGCGGCACATCAGCCACATCAGGGCACATGGGGCACAATCAGGGCACATTAGGGTACATGCAGCGCATCAGAGCACATGGGGCACATCAGGGTACATGGGGCGCATCAGAGCACATGGGGCACATCAGGGTACATGGGGCGCATTAAGGCACATCAGGGTACATGGGGCACATTAAGGCACATCAGGGTGCATGGGGCACATTAAGGCACATCAGGATGCATGGGGCACATTAAGGCACATCAGGGTGCATGGGGCACATCCACGGTACATGGGGCACATCCAGGGTACATGGGGCACATCAGGGTACATGGGGCATATGAGGGAACAATCAGGGTACATGGGGCACAATCAGTGTACATGGGGCACATGGGGGCACAATCAGGGTACATGGGGTCACAATCAGGGTACAGGGGGCACATTCAGGGTACAGGGGACACATTCAAGGTACAGGGGGCACAATCACGGCACATGTCAGCGTTTACTTGTTGTGTTTTTTTCTTCACATGCAGAGTAGCGCAGGAAGCGTCTGTCATAAGTTCACTTCTCTGTCTCACGCTGCGGCTGCTCCTCGCCCATCCCAGGTGATATCACAAGCAAATGTGATTGGACGAGAAGAGAGGGGGGGCGCCGGGGGGCAGGGAGCAGCCGCAGCGTGAGACAGAGAAGTGAACTTATTTTTTTTCCAATAAGTTTTTATTGATTTTAACGGTAACAGTACACGGAATACATTCCGTCAGTTCAAATATCACAAACGAAAGATCGCGGTCGCAGCCGCTATATGTCAAAGGGTAGTTACATAGTATGCAGCGATACAAGCAGTCTCAAATGTGATAACAGGTGCGTGTGATATTTTCTGAGAATCTGTCTTGCAACTGGAGCCCTGTGTATTTCGAAGCGGGAGCTTGAGATGCACCGAAGTGAAGCAGAGAACAGTAAGAATAGAAGAAAAGAAGAAAAAAAAACAATGACAACACTTTGAACCTGGGTACCAAAAATGTTCGTGAGGGTGCGACCTTGAAGCGAACACCTGGTTCATTAGCACGTAAACCCCACCCGGGCGAGGAATAGCCGCCGCCCTGTGCCCAGCAGGGGGATGGGGAGATGATCACGAGGCCTTAAGGGGACTTTAAGTGTCCGAATCCATGAGGGAGCGCGCACACGTGCCATGTTGTGTGATAGGTAGATTCAGGGACCTGCGGGGTGCTACCCTACCCCCGCCCACCCCTTATAGGGAGCAATCTGTGGGCGGGAGGGAACAGGAACCTCAAAAGGGTAGAAGTTAACTGGCGCGGTCCAAAGATTGGGGAGGGGGGAACGCCTAGCAGTGGCCCCATCCCAAAGGTGACAGTAATGGCAACCTGTGGGGGTGTTAGTTGTCCGGGATTTGTCCCTCTAAAGTTAGAGTAACGTGGGGGTGCGTAGGTCGCACGGGGGAGTGGAAGGGGGACAAGTACAACTGTACAGTGGGAGAGAAGTCACAATGATTGATGGTATGTTGCGGGGATGTGAGGGGAAGAGGGGGACGGACATCGTGGTCGCGGAACCCTAGAGTCGTTGGACGAGGTAGAAGGTGTCGGGTCAGCACGGCTCGCGGGGGGGGACGAGGAGTTAAGGGAGGTCCTGTAGTGGGTCCAACATGCCCAAGTGTGTCTGTACCTTTCCTGGGAATCTCTGGCCTGGTGTATAATCATTTCCATCTCCTCTATCCTGTCTACTCGGGAACGCCACTCAGCTGTAGTGGGGGGAAGGGAGTCCTTCCAATGGATCGGTATGCATTGAGTGGCCGCATTGATAAGGTGTAAGGTCAGTGATTTGCGATATGTCGATTTAGGCAGGGACGTGTGATGCAGCAGGTATTGCGCGGGGGTAAAGTCAGGCGTGTATGTGGTGATTTGGGAAATCAGGGAATGCACCTCCGCCCAGAACGGTTGAAGGACCGGACAGTCCCACCACACATGGAGGAGAGTACCGGGACTCGACTTACATCTCCAGCACATGGGGGAGATAGCGGGAAATATCTTGTGGAGTTTAACGGGGGTCCTGTACCACCGGGAGTAGATTTTGAACCTGTTTTCTTGGGCCGACACATTGATTGATCCCTTATGGGTATGTTCCCATATCGAGTCCCAGTCGTCGCTGGAAAGGGAGATGGAAAGGTCAGATTCCCATGCGCGGTGGATATCGACGTTGGTTTCGACCCCAGAGACAAGTAAAGAGTATATTGTCGATATTAAATGCTTTTGTGGGTTGGACTGGTTGCACAAGTTCTCAAGGGGTGTGAGGTCTCTGACCCAAACCAAAAGTGAAGGTGTGCTATGAAGGAAGTGTCGAATTTGGAAGTATTTAAAGCGAGGTATACTGACCCCCTGGAGTCTGGAGAGCAACTCAGAGTGTGGGAGCAATGCGCAGTTTGCGAAAAATTGGTGGGCATGTATCGTTCGATCCTGTGTATGTGTCGGGTCAGACAGTACTTGGAGGCCAGCTGGGAAGTCGGGGCTGTGGGTGAGGGGCGTCATGGGGCCTGGGGAAGGCTCCAAGTTCAACGATCTGCAAGCCCTCCTGAAAGTGGACAAGGTTGTTCCAATCAGCGGATGGTTCTTACATGTGGCTGGGACGGGCCGAGGGTCGATCCACGGTAAATGGGCATTGCGTGTTCCGGAAACGTCTTCTTCCAAAACCACCCAATCCTTGTTGCTCCGATGGACATGCCAGTCCACCACCCTTGTGAGTTGGCATGCAGTGTAATACAGGGAGGGGTCCGGAAGGCTTATGCCTCCCCTTTGTTTTGGCAGGGTCAGTCTTTTCCAGCTCAACCTAGCGGGGCGGTCAGCCCAAAGTAACGATCTACAGATCTGTTTAAGGGAGGTAAAAAAGGAGGGGGGCAAGCTGATCGGGACTGCCTGCAGCATATAAAGTAGCCTCGGGAGGATATTCATTTTAATTACCGCCGCTCGTCCAAACCAGGAGAATTTGCCCTTAGTCCAGTTCAACAAGTCATTCTTAATCGTTCGAAGGAGGGGCAGGAAATTAGTGGTGTAAAGGTCAGGTAAGTGCTTTGGGAGCTTAATACCCAGGTACGTAATGTCCCTAGTTTCCCATTTGAAGGGGAAGTTCTGTTCGCATAGGGTCGCTGTGGCCAGGGGTAGGGAGACGTTGAGCGCGGTAGATTTGTGGAAGTTAATCTGCAGGTTTGAAAGGATCTTGAATGTCTGGAGATCTGCGAGGAGATTGGGTATAGTGATGAGGGGGTTCGTCAAGAACAGAAGAACGTCGTCTGCGTATGCAGCAATTTTGTATTGTCGTCGGCCGATTGTGATACCCCTGACGTCTGGATTATCCCTCAGTCTGCGAAGGAACGGTTCCAGGGATAAGGTGAAAAGTATGGGAGAGAGCGGGCAACCCTGTCTGGTTCCATTGTGGACGGAGAAAGCGTCTGACAGGTGGCCATTCACCCTAACCCTAGCGGTCGGGGCCGAGTAAAGAGCCATTACCATTTGGATGAATCGGGTTGGGAGGCCTGCCTTGTGTAGGGCCTCAAACATGTAGTCCCAAGCCACTCTGTCAAACGCCTTCTCCGCGTCCAGAGAGAGAAAGAAGCCGTCCACCTTTCTTGAGGTGAGCCAATGATGTATGTTGATGGCCTTTGTGGTATTGTCCCTGGCTTCTCTGCCAGGGACGAAGCCCACTTGGTCGGTGGAGATTAAGTCGGGCAGAAAGGGGAGAATCCTATTCGCCAGGATTTTTGCGTATAACTTGACATCTACGTTAAGGAGCGAAATGGGCCTATAGTTGGAGACCAGTGTGTTGTCTTTTCCGGGTTTGGGTATTAACGTGATGTGAGCTTCTAATATATCTCTGTCAGTGTGGGAGGGGAGGGGGATATCATTAAATGCTTTGACGAACCAGGGAACAAGCAGGTTGGCGAAGGCCTTATAATAGCCGGATGACAGTCCGTCTGGGCCCGGGCTCTTCCCTGGTTTCAGTTGTTTCAAGGCAGAGAGTGTCTCCTCCGATGTAAGTGGCGCATCAAGGAGGGACATGTCTGGGGTAGGGGAGGGAGGAGGGCCGTACGTTGCGAGAAATTCCTCCATTAGTTTAGATCGTGGAGAGTCCGTTGTCGGTAAAGCCGGGTCAGGCAAGTCATAGAGCGAGGATAGGTACTGTGTGAACTGTTGAGCTATAAGGTCAGTTTTGGTAACTGACTCTCCAGTGGCGGAGGATACGGTATGGATTGTAAGGGCTGCCTTCTTTTTTTGCAGGGCGTTGGCCAGGAGTTTTCCCGACTTGTTCCCAAATTCGTAAAACAACTTTTGGGTCAATGCAAATTTACGTCTCAGCCTAGATTGGAGCAGGTCTAGGAGGTCTTTCCTGGCCTTCAGAAGCGCTTTGTGGGTGTGGACAGCAAGGGAACGTTTATGTGTTCAAGGGTTTTAATCAGGTTAGTGAGTTCGGTGATGCGGGTCATCCTGATCCTACGTCGCCTAGACATCAGAGTGATAATTTCCCCTCTGACGACACATTTGTGGGCCGCCCACACTGAGGCGGGGGCCACCTCCTCAGAGTCATTGTCAGAGAAGTAATGGGTCAACGTAGATGTCAGGGCAGCAACCTCCCCAGGGTCCAGGAGGATGGAGTCATCCATTCTCCATATCCCCGACGGAGGGCGTTGTCCCCGCCATGTCAAGGTCATAGTAACTGGGTGATGGTCCGATATCAGCATGGGTTTGATGGTGGCATTCGAGAGCAGAGGCAGGTCGCCCTGAGTGATAAAGAGGTGATCTATTCGCGAGTACTTATTGTGCATGGGAGAGAAGAAAGTGAAGTCTTTGGTGTTGGGATTAAGCGTGCGCCAAGAATCGTGTAAGGCTAACAGACTCAGTTGAGATTTAATGGCCTTGAGTGCCCGATAGGAGGTGCTAGAGGAGCCGTAGAAGTGTCTAGGAGAGGGGATAGCGGGACGTTAAAATCTCCTCCCAGGATCAGCATACCTGTTTGAAAAGCAACAAGGTGGTGGAATGTGTCTCGAAAAAACTGTACCTGCTGTGAATTAGGGGCATAAATGTTTGCGACAGTGAGTGGGGTGCCCTGGAGTTTCCCCTTAATAAAGAGGTATCTCCCCTGTACATCACTCAAGACGTCCTCGACCTGTAGTGGGCAACGTTTGGAGATCAGGATAGAAACACCTTTGGCTTTCGACGCGGCAGTGGTTGCGTGATATACTGTGGGGTAATGATGATTGTGGAGCTTGGGGATAACATCAGACCGGAAGTGAGTTTCTTGGAGGAGCACAATATGGGGTTTATCTTTCTGCAGGGAGTATAGCAGTTGGGATCGTTTTTCAGGTGTGTTGAGACCCCGAACGTTCAGGGAGTATAGTTTGAGCGTCCGAAGGGTGTCACTGAGAGCCGGGGCAAGTGAGGCCGTGCTAGCCCGATTCGTCATGTTGGTTAGGGGAGGTACGGGGGGGAGACCGGTAAGGAGGTGGCGGGAGTCCAATCACCTTCCGGAGTGGGTCAAGGGCAACAGGGGCGGTGACAGGTAGAGATAGAGGGGGAACGAGACACGAGCGGGATTCCCCCACCCAGCAGGGGGGGGAAGCACTCGGAGGTTCACGGTGTGTTCCGGGACTGCGTCCCTCAGTATTGGGTAAGCAGTCCACCTCGCACAGCCGTGCGGGGGGTTGGGCAGAACACGCCAGAAGAGAGTTTTAACCAGTAACAAGGCTAAGAGAAACAACAAAGTAAATTGAACAGTAGAACTACAACACACCATACCACCCCAGAGCATGAGAGACCACTGGTCCAGCGCCACTGGGGAGACATGGGAGCAAAACATAACAGTTCTCTACATACATCCTACCAACATCGAGCCGCGCAGGAGAGACCACAGAGGGGGCCATCCGCCACGTCCGTGAGTCTGGTCCCACTCGGCCATGAGTGAATGCTCTATGCCCATCCCCCCAGGTCACCGACGTGGGGGGAGTACACAGCCCAACTATGTTCCCCCTCGGGGGGGCCAGGGGGTAATCCCAGTGGATATACTCAGGGGATCTAACACAGAAGGCATGCAGTTTGAGTGGGGACGAGAGTACCGGTGGGGCCCAGGTCTACCTCTCTAACAGCATATCAGAATACAAACCCATAGCAATGGAAGGCTTTAGAGGTGGAGGGATGCCTCCATAGCAACAATCTTGTGGCGACGGGAAGTTCTTTGGGGAAGGTCCGTTAGGCACGGCCGGCTTTCAGGGGTGTCCAACGCTAGGGGGCGCTATGTATTAGGTGCAGTTCAGCGTGGAGACCTCAGGCCGGTCAGAGGGCGTAGGGGTCTGGTGATCACCGGCGGCACACCCGTGTGAGCGCTCTGACGGCGGAGGCCGACTGGGGAGGAGTGACACAGTGAACCTGTCCACAGGACGTTGGTCTGACGGTGCATGAAGGCGCGTCCGGTGGTCCAACCACGCCAATAGTCAATCCGGGCATCGGGCAAGGCACCAGACTCCCGGCGCGGTCTTGTAGCTGACACCGTCCAGGTGGCTCGGCGTGGAGGGCAAGGTGAGGAGCTGGCAGTCATCCGGGATCCTTTTGACAGACAAGCCGCATCCCGAGCCGGAGGTGACGGAAAACAGCGGATATTGGTCCGTATCCGGGAGTGTCGTGCCAACCCATCGCGGTGCTTGTCGGGATTTGTAGTGTGCACAGTCCGTGGTGGTTCCACCCCTCAGTGGGCGGGTGAGAGGCCGGCGCTCAGCACAAAGCTTTCTGGGAAGTGTAGTAGGTTAGGAGGGAATCAGGTGAGCGTGAAGAAAGGCGTGGCCTGTTGTATGAGTTCCTGTGCCGACTACCCGATGTGCGAGGGGAGCGCGAGCTACCTTGCAGTCCAGGATGCCTGGCTTGTGGGGTCCGTGTAGTTCAGGCGGAACCTCGGGATTGAGCCGCTGCGGGCAGTGTGAGAGTGGAGCATACAGTCAAACACATAACTTCCAACAATAAAGATTGAAACTGGAACATGACGGCAGGATAGTTCAATGTAGTCAGACCTCAATAGTCCCTGCGAGCCCTCCTGGAGCCCGGGGGACGGGGTGAATCACGGTCAGCCCCGGGGATTTGCGATCCGGGTGGGAGCCGAGATGTAGAAGGGGACCTCCTGCGGTGGAATTGGGCGGTCTGCGTCTCCATCGGATCGTCGCGCGATTTCGGCCATTTGTTCACAGATTGGCGATAGGCGATTGGCGATAGGCCCAGCATCTCGCAGAAATGGGGAAGGTCCTCCAGGACCTTAAGCAGTGCAGTACGGCCCTGATGCGAGGCTGACAGACAGAATGGAAATTTCCATTTGTACCTTATATTCCTGTCCCGCAAGGTGTCCAGTAGAGGCCGTAGATCCCTACGGTGCTTCAGGGTAATCCCTGAGAGGTCCTGGAAGATATGAACTGGGTTACCCTCGTGGACCAACTGTTTGTCCCGCGCCATTTTCAGGACATCTTCCTTCACCTTGTAGTCTGTGAGGCAACAGACTATATCTCGCGGGGGGTCTGTGTCCCTGCCCCTGGGTCGTAGGGCTCTATGAATCCTGTCCATAGATATGGGCATCTGCAGCGGTCTGTCCAGCACCGAGTTAAAGATGCCGGTGACCACTTGAGGGATATGGTCACCTTCTATGGTCTCCGGTAGGCCCCGCACCCTTAAGTTGTGTCTGCGTCCCCGGTTATCGAGGTCCTCGAGGTGTCTGTTCATGTCACGAAGCTGCAGGGTGTGATCATCGATCTTCCTCGTTGATCGCTGGAGGACAATTTCATGGTCACCAGCCACTCTCTCCGCTTGTGATACCCGGTCGTTCAACGATCTAATATCCAGCCGGAGCTCCGCTACCGCAGCCGCCAGGGCGTCTTTAATGTCGGCCGCCATGGCTCTCAGATCTGCCAAACAGAGAGGTGATTGTTGTGACAAGGCGGGAGGTCCGGTCCGATCGCTCTCCGGCGGGTGTGCACCCTGATGGGCTAGGAGCACTATCTCCGAGGGTCCCTGAGGAGGAGGTTGTAAGTGGAGCGGAGACGAGCCGTGGCGGGAAGGCGCCATGTTGCCTCTCTGGGAGCGTAACATATCAGGAATGTTCTGAGAGGTCGCGCCGGTGTTTTCCCTCGGGGATCGCGATCTGGAGGCAGAAGATGTTCTGGACGAGGTGCCCATAGCTATAGGGGCAGAAAGAAGTTCTAAGTCTCCGGTTCTAAGGTGTACAGGCTCTGAGGTGGCAGGAGCTCGAGGATTATGCATCCATCTTCCAGCTAGGTCCGGCCACGCCCCCCAGAGAAGTGAACTTATGACAGAGACGCTTCCTGCGCTAATCTGCATGTGAAGGAAATCTACTCCCCCCACTTCCGCGGCACCCCCCGCCCTGCCTACGGGCCATTTTTAACCTGTCCGCGGGCTGAAAATGGCCCACGGACCGGTACTTTGAGACCACTGATCTAGATAATTTATAAATATGTATACAACTGTTCCAGCATGATACACATTGTAATGGACCTAAAGTGTGTATACCCAGAGTCCAAACGTGATAACGTGGTAAACATGATAATATTAATGGGAATAATTCATTATAACAAAATGATAAAATTCTAAACATAGATACTGTGACGTAGCATCGTAGGAAAGCTCTACATGTTTAGTTGACATATATTAATGAGAAATAGAAATAAAAATCAAAATAAAGATAAAAATTAAAATGAAATAAAAAAATAAAAATAAAATAATAATAGAGATGAGAAAGAGGAAAATAATATATGTATGTATATATATATATATATATATATATATATATATATATATATATATATATATATATGTTTAATAAATATTTTATATTTATAATATTTTTTTTTTTTTTTCCCTTTGAGTGTGCTCCCATGATGTGGATGTCATTTGGCATCCAGCCTGTGGAGAGTCTTCCAATTTTTAATTTGAAGTTTCCCTTCTGGATGATGCAAAATAGGGGATAGTTTTATTGAATTATTATTTTTATTTTTACTGATAATGGCAGCGAAATGTAATTTTTTATTGTAGTTGTGACTTTATGGCGGACAATAAAATAAAATAAAAATGCACTGATTACTGTGAAAATTACACTGGCAGGGAAGGGATTAACCACTAGGTGGCACTGAACGGGTCAAGTGTGTCCTAGGGATTGATTCTAACTGTTAGGGGGAGGAGCTACCAGTGACACATCACTGATCATGTAGGCTGAATTTTGAACGGTGGTGGGCAGCTTTCAGCAGAAAATAAACTTTAGAGAGCATTTATTTTACAGAAGAAAGACATCCAAATACTGCACTGACTCCATACACAGTAATAAATGTACTTATCCCCATTTTAAACAGGAGTGACACCAAGCAGTTTTTATTTAAAAAAAAGTCATCAAATTATTTTACTAACTGACATGCACAGTATGTAAGCACTTTGCTAGGTAGCAATTAAAACAAATCACAGTCATAGTACACTTTTTCAGAGAGACAATAGTAATATCTATTTCCCAGAGCATCATTTACCATGAAGCAAACACCATTAATTAGCAACTGATGACCAGCTTCAGAAACGTTGACAATGCTTGATCGCACAATATACTGCAAACTTTGAGGCGTAATGCTAAATTGACCCTAAAGAAAAATACTTCAACATTTGCAGATTAGGTCCAGCTGTTTTGTACATACTGCTGCTTCAGGACTGGTTTATTTTTTATAAAAGTGGGCCAGTCAACTGCATCAGGGGACAGACAGATTTTCTCTCAAATCCACACATTGTGCTGAATGACGTCTTTGACAGAATACTGGCTGCAAGGCAGGCCAGCAGCTAAGTTGCACACTGGGAAAGCTCTAGTCAGTGGTCCACCCTGGACTCTTAAAAGTCCAGGGGCTTGAAGATGACCCTCCTCCCACGGCTACTTTACCTCTTCCGCGCACTCCCGATATCTCTTTTTAGGCCTAGGAGCAGAGGGGGGCTAGGACTGCCCAATTTATTCTGGTACTACCAGGCGGCTCGACTCGCCCAGCTCTCCACGGTTTATAGCAAATTGGCCAAACCTGACTGGGTGGACATGGAAAGGCAGGCGGTCCCCTCCTTCACCCTTGATTTTCTCCTATGGAGACCCCATAAAGCCAGACCCCCTATTCTTTGCCCTGCGTTATCGCACACCTTTGCGATCTGGGACAAACTCAGACATAACCCTTCCTTAGTTTCCCCCTGTAAGCCTCTAGCACACATCTTCCACAACCCTGACTTCCCCCCAGGAATGGATATCCGAGCATTCAAATGGTGGTTAGATAAGGGGATGTATCGGATCGGGCACTTCCTCTCTCCCGCAGGCCCAATCTCCCTTTCCCACTGTATTAAGGCTCTAAAACTGCCTCCCTCAGAAAGATTTAGGTTTCACCAACTGTCCAGCTTCCTCCACACTATCTGGTCTGCGAAATCTGAACCTCCCCAACTTACATCGTATGAGCAGTGGTGTGGAAACCTTCTGGAGCAAAGGGGGGGGGGGATTTCCAGGATCTTTTCATCACTGGCCATGGACCCCCGGAAAGCACCCTATATGTTAGCTTGGGAGGCAGATCTACAGTTGACCTGGGACCTGGACACTTGGCACAAGGCCATGGGCTCCTCGTTTAGGGGTATCTTTAACATATCTCTTGTTGAAGCCAATCTCAAGGTCTTCACCAGGTGGTATCTCACTCCGGCTCGGCTTTCAGCTATGTACCCCTCGACTTTCCCCTTGTGTTTTCGAGGGTGCCATTTGGGGGGTTCCATGCTGCACATTTGGTGGGAGTGCCCTAAAATTAGAAGTTTTTGGAACAAAATATTCCATATCGTGTCAAAGATCACCGGACTTGCTATCCCTAGGTCCCCAGCAACAGCCCTCCTCAACCACCTTCCATCTAAGGCTTTGAAACCCACCCGAAAACTGATATTCTTTATCTTCTTAGGTGCTAAAATCATGTCCTGGAAATGCCCCAAGGTCTCCATAACAGCAGCTAAGAGAAAGATTTTGTGGATCATGTCTCAAGAGAAGATGATGAGTTCTATCCATGATACCTTTTCCCAATTCAGGGAGATATGGGAACCTTGGGCTAACTATATGGGGATTGGAGACACCATTTATCTGCCTGGTTGACTCACCTGGGTATAGACCTTACTCGCGAACCGCCGCTGCTCCTCTCTCTTACTTACCCCTTTCTTCCTTTTCCCTCCCCTTCCACCCTTCCCCTTCTCCCACCACAACCTCCTAAGTTACGGGGGACTCACACCTGGGCAATTCCTGGTTCCCTGAGTTCTGCAGACTTCTCCAGGCCCAGTCGTGATTCTCCCCTAGTTGTTCTTGTTCTTTGATCTGTTTGGCCAGATACAGGCACATCAAACCTTATGAATAGGCTGTTCTCCCAATCATAAGTAATCCCTTACGAGTGTTGCTTTCTTGGATGCTCGGTGGACGTGGGTCCTCTCCACCTTTCTCTGCACAGTTAGCTCCCATGGGGGTGCGGAGGGGGGAATTGGTGGAGGATTCCGGCCCACGGGGTTCCCAGGCAGGGACGACCTTCCAATTGTTTTAAATGATTGTTTTTTGTTTTTTTTTGGTTACTTGTTTCTTCTGTTTCTCGTCTCTCTACTGACGCCTTTACGGAGCAGCCCGTTGTTTCATATTTACGATGCGTATTGTATCTGTAAGCCTTGATTACTCTACATTTTGTTGGTCTGGTATGCCATGTATTTCTCTAAAAAAAACTAATAAGTATCCTTAAAGTAAAAGTCCAGGGGCTTCTCAATGTAAATGTTGTTTTCATCAGAGGTAATGTGAGATCATATGGTTTAAGTATTTTCTATGATTGCTTCTAGCAGCTAGGCATTGGCATTCTAAAAACACCTTTAAGGCCTTGCTTAGCCAGCTCTATAACCCCTTGCTGCTCCATCCACCAACCTGAGGCACATTGGCCAAAACAATCCTGTAACTTTTTAAAAAAGGAAGCCAGTTGGCTCCTTCACAACACCTCTTCCAAAGCGTACATTTTGTATCTTCCCCTGAGTTAGCAGTGGTCCAAAAAGAGGGTCACCCAGTAATTGTCTACATCAAGCCATACGTTTCTGGTGACAGATAAACACGTAAAATATTTAGCTCAAAATGTATACTCTTCTGGTTTTTTTTACTTTTTTTTTTTTTTTATTATAGGCTTCCTGGTGTTTTCCTTGTTTAAAATGGGGTGTTTTGTTTCCTAAATTCCCTGCTCCATTAACAATAGCAAACATAAATATTTAAGTGAATATGTTCATTTGTTCTCTTGCATTTCCCAGCCTTTTAAAAAATATAAATTGGTATTTTTTCAGTTTACAGAAGATAATCCAAATACTATCAATTTGGATAGTTAATTTACGAATTATATTTGAGTAAGAAAGGACAAACTGCAAATTGTAATTTACAATTATTTTGGTTTCCCCTGCAGCATTGTTTTTTTTTTCCATTCTTACAGTGGCTACCTATTTAATGTAAATTAATTTGTGTATTCAGTGCATAATGATATAGCAAAGGAAATTTCTGTTAAAACTGTTCACATTTTCAAGATTGCCACGTATGCATGATTTGGCAGTACAAACATTTTCAGCTCACAGATGCTTGACTTGCATTTACATACCAGCGCACATTGTCCTGGAGACAACTCAGACCTCATTAGGGAAATTATGCATGCTTCTTTAGCACAACACATGTCATATTGCTCTCTCTGATGACATCAGAAACATCTACATGTAAGGGATAAAAGAGGAATTGAGCACTACATCAAAGGCATGGGATTGTTGAAGTGATTGGTTACACTACACAAGCTGAATAATAAATTACTCTTTAGATATAACCTTTCCGTTAGTGTTTTTTGTGCAGTGTTTGAACGCTCAGCATTCTTTTGTCTGGTAAAAGCCATGTATAAATATTGCTGATATAAAACCATCTACAGTTGAGTGGTACAGGCTTGATTTGTTGCCAGGCAAATAAATTCATATATACATTGCTTGATATTCACAAGCATGTATGCAATCATTTGGTTGCACTTTTTCAAAAGTTTCATCTTACTTCATAAAATAAGAAATCATACATTCATTGCTTGTTTGTTGCAGTGAGAGAAAAAAGCTGGCCCTGGCAGAGAAGTGCTCTAGCTCATGACATTAATTGCAGCTCATATTGATAGACTTTCTGGGTTGCCTTGGAGTTAATATGCTATGAATTCTGTTTCTCCTCTGAGCTGCCTTTCTTCCCTTTATAAATCTTTGTGTAAAGGCAAATTGATCCAGCACAAAACAACTCAGAAGCAGCTTGAAGCTACTTCTTGAGCTTCTCAGAAGCAGAAACAACACAGCTCAGAAGCACTGGAAAGCATACTGCATGTGCTTCACTGTTGACTTTGCAGTCCATGTACAGTATATTAGATCAAATATACATTTAAACAAAAGATGATCTACCTTCATTTGACTGCACCTAAACTCATTAATGGTAAAGGAATCTTCACTTTTCTATAGTTAAACAGTTGTTTATTGTTGTTGTTTTGTCAGCACTTATTGTCATGCTCTTGTTAATTTGCAAGCAACCTATCATAAACATGTGCACAGATTTGTTATTTAGGTAGCAAGTGAAATTCTTTGTTTGGATGATAAAGGTTAAATTCAACTTTTTTTTTTCTAAATTCCAAACTTCCCTATGTACAAATATACCATTAATGTACCTCTGTTGCAGGAAAGAAAAGGCCTTTTCTATATTCTAGAACAGGGTTTTTTCAACTCCAGTCCTCAAGGCACACCAACAGGTCATGTTTTCAGACTTTCCAATTATTTTGCACAGGTGATTTGATCAGTTTCACTGCCTTAGTAATCACCACAGCCATTGCATCTAAGGGAAATCCTGAAAACTTGACCTGTTGGTGTGCCTTGAGGACTGGAGTTGAAAAACACTGTTCGAGAACAGACTTGCCTCAGCATCCAGTCTCTTCCGTTAAAAACCCGGGGCCAGATTCAGATACAATTACATTGGAGCAGAGTATCAGAGATGCACTACGCCGTGGTATTTTACCTGGCTCTACGACAAATTCATGTAGATTTTTGCCCGTAAGGTACGGCGGCGTAGTGTATTTCTCGCGGCGGAATCGAAATACGCGATTAGGGGGCGTGAAGCATTTAAATTAGGTGCGTCCCCACGGCGATCGAACTGCGCATGCTCCGTTCAGAAATTTCCCGCCGTGCATTGCGCGAAATAACGTCGATACGCCATTTGTTGTTTGAGTAGCGTCGTTTACGTACATTCCTATTCCCGGACGACTTACGTAAAAAACAAACGTTGAAATTCGTGGGAACGACGGCCATACTTAACATGGGCTGTCTAATATTAGACCAGATAAAAGCTGGAATAACTTTACGTGGCAAAAAGATGACTACAGATGCCGTAAGAGATTGCGAATGACGCTCGTAACTTCGTGGATCGTCGGAAAAAGCTCATTTGCATACCCCGACGCGGAAAACAACGGGAACTTCACCCAGCGGGCGCAAATTTATTGCAGCGTAGATCCGAAGGTGTATGAACACGTAAGCCAGTCGGATTGAAGCCCGAAGCCGTTGTTTCATGGTTTGAGGATTCAGACTCTGTGAATCTGGCCCCCTGCCTTTACTTCCTGGTACAGGTATTTAGGACATGAAAACCAAAAGAGTGAGGAAGTACTTCAGCCGCTGACCTCATTAAAACACACCCTGCACCTGCTGTTACCATCCAGAAGGTTGCTTTTGCCCACCTCTGTACTAACATGCTTTTCCATTGCAGACAGTTCTCACTGAATAAACAGCCAATATCTTCCTCTGCTGAGTGATTATTTTATACCTAACCTTCTTCTTGCATAGATTGTTAATTTGGCAGAGTGTGTAGGAGCTGAGCAATCGCATAGAAGTTTATGTGAAGCAGAGCTGTGGTTGTAAAAACAGAAGAAGTGTGTTCCTGGATATCTGTAAATCTCACCATACACTATACAATCTGACTGTACAGTTTGTTTTGAATCTACCATCAACTACATGCAGTGTAAGGGCCTGCCTGCCTGGATACAGAGTGATTTGATAGATGGGTGTGTCCTCATATTATATAGTCTTGGTAAATCTAAAGACAATATTACAGAGATTGTAGAACCAGCTTTTATAGTGTATGGCCACCTGTATACACCTAAAATGAACTAACTTTCCATGCCATTAATTGTTAATGGAACCACAAATGCAGAAACAGCTATTTTGTCACATGGAAAAAAAGGTGTGACATAAAGGGAGATACTAGTGCACAGGCTCATGGTGCAAACAACATTTGTTTATTTGATAAAGGAAAAAAAATCAATACACTTACAAGTTTACATAGAACATAAGCATCTAGAATCCTCCTGTATGGAACCCTGAACAGGGTCACATGCAAGCTCCATACAGGGCTAGGGCTCCATACAAGAGAATTCTAGATGCCTATCTACACTTGTAAGTGTATTGATTTTATTTCCTTCATCAATTCAACAAATGTTATTTGCACCATGAGCCTGTGCGCTCGTATCTCCCTGTATGTTTCTACTACTAGCTGTCAGTTCCTCGCTGATCACAGAGCTGCAAGGAGAGTGGTATGAGATAATCTATTGATATTAACCCTTTTGATTAAGGATTTCTCCTTTGACTGTGTTTTTATTTTTGTTTTTTACTTTTTGGACTCTTTACATTCTTTAGTGCAATCCTGTATTTTTTGTTTATTTTGTTGTTTCTAAAAACGTGCAACAAATGCAGCAAAACACACAAAAAAAAAAAAAAAAACATGCAAATTACAACACACAAAAATGTCCCATGAGATACTTTGCCACATATTTTACGCATGAGGAAGCCTATTGAAAAAAAAATGGGCTGCCTATACGTGTCATGGAAAAACACTACACTACTACTGCGTTAGGTGTGAGTGGGGCCTGAAAGTAAACAATGTGTTAACACAAGAACAATGACAGCTGAGTGTCTCCACCCACTACCTTCCATGTATTTGTAGAAATATGGCCATAAAATATGCAATCAAATTGTACAATCTCTGTACAATATTCTTTAGATTTACCCAAACTATGGAATAAGAGGACCCACCTGAACAATTTGTATCAAATCAGACAGACCTTTGCACTATATAGCTGATGGTCAATCTAAATGAGATTGTACAATTAGATTGTACAGTGTATGACTACCTTAAATTAAGAATTAGGTAAGTGGGTAGAAATAAAAAAGGTGGTATATTTAATGAGGGAGGTGTCATCCAGAGAAGTAAAACACTCCCTATTTATTGATTCAGTGAGACGGTGCATGATGGGATATGACGTTTCCTGGATGGTCACATGAAGCTACAGAAAGGTGTTTTCTTTTTTTTTTTTACATTTTGAACACAGGAGATACAGAGTAAAGTCTGTCATGGACTAGGAAATTGAGAGATAAACACATTGTGATGGTGTGGGCAGAAAAGACACTACAAAAGGCTTCTATATATTATGAAAAGTGAAATTCTGCCTGAAACTAAAAAATTTCTAGACTGGTGTTCAGCCTGTGTAAATAGCATGTGCTGGAGTGCGCATGCGCGGGACTTCCGGGAAGACGCTCTGAACGGGAGCTCCGAGCCGCCCCAGCACACCGAGGCTCACAGTGCAGGAATCGCTAGGAGATCGATTCCGAGGACGATCAAATAGGGGAGCGGGAGGTGTGGAGCACATCCCTGGATGTCAGGCTCCGACGAAAAGAAGGGATTTAGCCGACAGCTGGACTTTGGCCTAGCGGCTCCCTTAGCCCCCAAGATGGCGGCCGCAGCCTCTCCTCGTGATGACACGGCAGGCCTGGACACTATAGCGTACCCATCATCCCCAATCCAGCACGTTCCTCCCCTGCTGGCAACTCCAGTGAGTACCGCTCCCCATTACCTAGCATCACCGGCCTCCACAGAATCGCTCCTTAGCCGCACTATGGCAGACATACTGAGCACCCCCATGATGCAATCCCCCATGAACCATGCTGGCTTCCAGATGCCTTCCCCCATCTCTCAGCCCCCTCAGTCTGATATGACACAACTCCTCAACTGCTTTTCTGACATGCTTGCGGCAGGGCTGACGCAAACCGCAGCACAGATCACATCCTCCATCAAAGCAGACCTGCAAAGCATTGGGACTCGCATAGATGCTATTGAACAGGTGGTGGACAATACTGCAGCCCGTACCAACCAAAACACTAACTGCATACAGACATTGCAGGACCAACTTGAAATCGCACTCGCTAAAATCGACGATTTAGAGAACCGCAGCAGGAGATATAATTTTCGCATTAGGGGCCTCCCTGAGGAGGTAGTCAATATTCCTGATGCAGTGAAATTGTTCATTAAAAACGTCATTCCCGATATCCCTGACCACAAGCTCGAACTGGACAGGGCCCACAGGGCTCTACAACCTCCTCGCCAAGACGGGCTCCCGCGGGATGTACTGGTTAAGCCCCACTATTATAGTGTAAAGGAGGAAGTCATGCGGAGATCCCGCAATATTGATGACCTCAGCTTTCAAGGGAACAAAATACAAATCTTCGCAGACATCTCACCGACCACAATTCAGAAGAGGAGGACCCTGAAGCCCCTTTCGGGAGTTCTCTCGCAGAAATCCATCAAGTATAGGTGGTCCTTCCCATTTCGCCTCCAGTTTGACTACAAGGGCAAATCCTACGGCTTCTCTAGCTTCAGGGAAGGTGAACAGCTGCTACTACGTCTTGGATTCATCAATCAAGAACTTCCCCCTCAGGATCCCTCTCCTCGACCCAATTCGTCTAAGAGGCCTTCCACCGGCAGCCCCATCACTCGGTTGTGGAACAAGCAACAACCAAAGAGGCAACGAGACTCTCGCCCCCCTAGATGACTGTGCACCCCTGAACCGTCTCTTGGAGACCACTGTGCATTATTTTGGGTATCTTAATCCCACGCCTGTATAGTGTTGCTCACTATACCCACCGAGTTTGTGTTACTCGCTTCCCACATCTTCTTTAAGAATCTCAGAACTCACCTTCTCACCGGGTTTGACCCGCCATGCTGACCCAGCCCTCCCCACTGGGGACGGCGGGACATTAACTCACTAAGTATTTTTTTCCACCTTTTTTTTTTTTTTTTTTTATTGTTTTCATTTGCTATGTTTTATTTGCCCTCTTATGCAAGAGGGGTAGGGGGGAGGTAAATGTAAAAGACGTTTACGGGTCCAACAGAGGAAGGACCCTGCCCACTGTCCTATTTTCATTGCTGACTCTTAGTTTATGTTTGACATGTGACTTGGGGTGGACACTACCCTCCCCCATGCTCCCCATCCTAGCCTCCCCCCCCTAATCTTCCCTCGCACACTTCCCAGCCTTTCCCCCTCCCCACCCTACCTTCCCATATCCTTCTGTCCCCCCCCCCTTTTTTTTTTTTTATATATATTATTTTATATATTCATTTATTTATTTTTATTTTTCCCCCCTTTTTTTTTTCTTTTTTTTTTTTATATATATTCAGCATCAAGGTCTGCTAGATATTGGTTTTTCTGTTTGCCATATTGTTTGTGCTCCTATCTTATTCAGTGATTGCATTCTTTGTCTGCTTTTAGTTGGGCCCCAGAGCCTAGAGGTCTCCCACATATACTGTAGTTACGTTATATTACTGTGGGCCGATGGGCTGGGGCGGCCAAGCATGCCACTTTTTCTGCGGTACCAGGAAGGAGCTTGCTCCTCTTGTGATTGCAGGCATACAACCCCCATAGGGATTGTCACCTTTCTGAGCCCAACCCCGTTTTGGGTCTCAGTCCGGGACTAGGTCATACACTCCTGTTTATACACACACCTAGTCATTCTTGCCTAGGTCTCCTTCTCCATCTTCTCTTTCTTCTATTTTTGTTTATTTACCCCCATGTCTGAGTTTTACTCACATTGTTTTTTTTTCTGTACTCATTCTATTCCCCAGGAACTGACACGGAAGGCCATCACATCCTCCAGAACTCAGCTGCAACTCCCACCTAACTCTCCGCGGTGTAATCCCAGTCTCTTGTGGTTCAAGGTAGGCCTCTCTCCTGTATGCTCGTGCTCTCCCTCTCTTGTCCATGGCTGACACACCACCCAGACGAGATGCCCTTAGGGTGGCTTCACACAATACCCAAGGCCTGAACTCCCCGACCAAAAGACGCAAGGCTTTCCAGAGTTATCACTCAAGGGGCCTTGACATAGTCCTACTCCAGGAGACCCACTTTCCTAGCAACTATAACCCCCCCTTTCTCCACCGTGGATACCCCAATTTTTTTTTTAGCAAGCGCCGACACTAAAAAAAGAGGGGTAGCAGTTCTTTTCTCGAAAAAAAACCACTTTGAACACTCCCTAACTGTCACGGACAAGGAGGGACGTTACATCCTAGTTAAGGGCTCGATAGAAGGAAGGGTTCACACTATAGTATCCTACTATGCTCCCAACCGGGGACAGGCTCACTTTTTCTCCACTTTGCTTAACACTCTTACACCTCACTTCGAAGGAAGGGTGATTTTGGGGGGGATTCCAATATCACCTTTGACAACATTCTAGATAAATCTGCAGCAGGGACCCCCCGCCTCAAAAGATCTCCTAAACAGAGCCTTCATATTGCACGTCTACTACACTCTTTAGGACTCATTGACACTTGGAGGGAACTCAACCCTTCGGCGAAAGATTACACGCACTATTCGGCCCCACATAAAACCTACGCCAGAATTGACCATATCTTTTTGCCTGTCTCTGACATTCACACTGCCTCTCATGCTTCCATTCACATAGTCCCGTGGTCTGACCACTCCTTGGTGCTCATTAAGCTTTCTAATACTATATCCTCCCCTGGGCATCGTCCATGGAGCTTAAACGCCTCTCTTCTCTCCAACCCGGTACACTGCACTATGTTGGAGAGGGAGATTCGGGAATACTTTGAGAACAATGACAAAAATTATATCTCCCCCGGTTCTCTTTGGGGAGCCCACAAAGCAGTGTTGAGGGGGAAAATCATTCAACTATCATCGCGAACTGAAGCGGGAACGAAAGGCAGACATAGCGAACCTTGAGAAGGATTTCAAAACATTGAGTGAGAACCACAAGCGAAACCCTTCTCAAGCTTCCCTCGCCAGACTTGATTCGGCTAGGTTGGCCCTCAATATGGCACTCACCTCATCTGCGGACAAACACCTGCAATGGCAGAATAGTAAACACTACATGCGGGCAAACAAGTTTGGTCCGCAGCTGGCGGCCAAACTTACCCCCAAGTTACGGACGTATGCCATCCCCAAGATTAAGGCTTTGAACGGCACCCTAACCCAAAACCCGGAGACGATACTCAAGACTTTCCAATCATTCTACTCCACCTTGTACTCCTCTGACGCCCAACGCCCCCATGCTGATCTTGACACCTTTCTGCAGAACGTCCCCCTCCCCAGACTGTCGGACTCCCATCGCTCTATCCTAGAATCTCTGTTTCAGGTAGCAGAAATTCGTGCAGTCATAAAGGATCTTAAAAAGGACTCAGCCCCAGGCCCTGACGGGTTTTCAAACCACTACTATAAGACCTTTTCAGAGATTTTGGCCCCTTATCTGGTCCGGTTCTTTAACTCCTTGCGCAGAGATTCCCTTACGGACCCCTCGGCAAACTTAGCCTTCATTTCAGTAATTCCCAAACCGGGGAAAGACCCTAGCGAAGTAAGCAACTATAGACCAATCTCGTTGATTAACAACGATTTGAAGATAATGACAAAAATTTTAGCGAACAGATTGGCGTCCTTTATTGGTTCCTATATCAGCAAGGACCAGGTGGGGTTTATACCGGGGAGGCAGGGACCGGACCAGATTCGGAGGGCGATAGACATCATTTCACTTATGAGGTCGAGTTGGGATGGCGGGTTACCCCAGGAAGGCTACCTACTTTCCATCGATCTGCAAAAGGCGTTTGACACGGTTGAATGGCCCTACCTCTTTGCCTTGCTCCGTAAATGGGGCTTTGGCCCTGACTTTCTTAAAACTTTGGAGGCTCTCTATTCCCAACCGACTGCGCAAGTTAGATTCCAGGGTCACTTCTCGGAACAATTCCCCATCAGGAAGGGTACAAGACAAGGCTGCCCCCTCTCCCCCCTCCTCTTCGCGATAGCCATTGAGACTCTGGCTATCGCGACTAGAAATCATCCGGGTATCCAGGGGGTTCACTGTGGCCAATCGATACACAAATGCGCCATGTTCGCAGATGATGTCCTTCTCTTTATCACATCCCCCTTACTTCAACACCTAATGTTATCCGACTACTTAACGAGTTTGGCAGTATATCAGGTCTCACAGTTAACATGTCCAAATCTATGGCCCTCAATGTCTCAACGCCCCAATCCCACGTAGACAGCTTGAAAAAACACTTCCCCTTCTCCTGGAACTCCACCTCCATCCCCTACTTAGGCATCAATCTCACCTCACGACATGACCTTCTCCACAAGCACAATTACCCCCCTATGATTAAAAAGCTAACGGAAGACCTTCGTCAATGGTCTCTGTATAAATTATCTTGGCTGGGCCGGGTTAACGCAGTCAAGATGACCCTTCTACCTAAAATATTATATCTATTTAGATCCCTACCCATCCCAGTCACAAAATCTTATATTGACACTCTTCAATTGGCCATAACCCGCTTCATTTGGGATAAAACTGGACATCGCCTATCTAAGACCGTCCTTTTTAGGCCCAGATTGAAGGGGGGCCTTGGATTACCTAATCTGTGGTGGTACTACCGTGCGGCCCAACTCAGCCAGTTCTTGATAATCTATCTGAGAGGTCCCAAACCAGACTGGGTCTCCATGGAGAGAGCCGCAACCCCAGGGTTTACCCTAGACTTCCTCTTATGCAGCCACCCCAAAACCCGACCCCCGATCCTAGCCCCTACACTATCCCACTCTATGTCTTTGTGTGACTCATTATACAAACTGAAATCCCTGATATCCCATTGGCACCCACTGGCCCATATCTTCCACAACCCCCGATTCCCGCCTGGGTTGGATATAGTTGCCTTCAAATGGTGGCTTGACAAAGGCCTATACAGAATAGGCCACTTCTTCAACTCAAATGGACCCATAACTCTAGGCTATTGCACCTCTAAACTTAAAATGCCCCCATCTGAGAAATTCAGATTTTATCAACTCTCCCACTTCCTAAACCAGATTAAGAGAGCCAGCATAGAATCACCTTCGGTAACACCCTATGAGCAGTGGTGCTCATCAGCCATGGGCACAAGAGGTGGTATATCCTTAATTTACTCAGCTCTGGCCGAGCCTATGGAGAAGGCACTCTACATGACGAGCTGGGACCGTGACCTTGTCCTTGACTGGACATTAGAACGTTGGCACACTAATTTTGCTCGTTCCTTTAAGGGCATTTTGAATGTCTCACTGGTTGAAGCGAGCCTCAAGGTCATGTCCCGTTGGTACTTGGTACCCACCATCATTGCCAAATTCTACCCGCAATCCTCCCCCTTGTGTTTTAGGGGCTGTGGGCTTACGGGCTCCTTACTTCACATAATGTGGGAATGCCCCAGAATCCGGTCTTTTTGGCATAAAATCTTCCGCCTTATCAGGAAAATCACGGGAGTGGGGGTAGCCCACGACCCCACCATAGCATTACTCAACAATCCAGTCCCTAAAATTTCCAAGAGCACACAAGCACTGATTTTTTTTATCCTATTGGGAGCTAAAATGACTATTACCAAGGCCTGGAAGTCTCCGTCAGTCTCCTTCCCAATGGCCAAAAGGAAAATTTCCTGGATAATGACCAATGAGAAGATTTCCAACATTATTCTTGATAATGTGGAGGGCTTCAAGCTCATCTGGGAACCATGGGCTTCCTATGTTGGTATCCTCCTTTGATTTGGTTTTGATGTCCTGGGATTTTGGCCCTAAATTTATTTTTAATTTATTTTTATTTTTTTATATATATGAATTCGCTGAGTGTTTGGCCTTCCGTGTACCTCCCACCCCTCTGTCCCCTCTTCTCTCCCCGCTGTCTTCTTCTTTTCTATCTTCCTTCTACTCACCACTCTGCTTTCTTTAGTTGAATCATCTTAGCTATCGTGGCAGCCCTGGACCATAAAGGTCCTATTGGGAATTTCCCTTGTTTGATTATTGTTCTGCATTTCGGTTAAAGGTTTACAGCATGTCACTAGCTAGAACCAGGAGTGACGAGGGTTACTTCCCCTCTCCTGGCCCATATGAGTTTTTGACCATAACACTTTATTAGAATTTTTTCTAGACCAAAGCGCCTTACAATTTAGCCCGCCTATCCACGAATCAAGTACTCTACTTGGAGCAAGTGCTATACTGTGGTTGCCCCGCACTGCCCACCCCCGGAGCAGCTTGATCCCTATGGGGGCACGGGGAGAGGGTGGGGCGGGAGTTCCAAACTCCTTGGTCTGCTACAATCTTGCTTGCTCATATATGTTGCTATGGATTTGGTAATTCATTGTTTTATACTTGCTATGGTCTATATTTGCTTTACTTTGTATTATTGCAAATCTTTAATAAAAAAATAAATATAAAAAAAAAAAAAAAAAATAGCATGTGCTAACATTGTATATGTATTTTATACAGCTTTAATTCACAAAAATGGCTGTAGGCATTTGAAAGAGAGGTTTCAACATTAAAATGTATGTATACTTTTTCCATGTTCTCATATCTCATGTTTTAAATAGTGTGTATAAACAATTTAAATGTGTTAATTAAGTGATAATGAAATTCAGTCACATTAACGAGTCTGCAGGCTTTATTTAATAATATGGTATAAAACAGTTATCCCAAGAACTACCAAAACAAATTAGAAATCAGCTTTTAACTGGCTCAAACTACACAACATATCTAAAAGCAGGTTTCAGCCCTGGTTCACACTAGGTACGATTTGAGATGCGATTTGACATGTCAAATCGCATCTCAAATCGGCGGCATTTGCCGGCAACTGTCGGCAATGGCACCGTCCTAATAGGTGCGACGCCGCATCTGCGACGCTGCACCGATTTCAAAAAGTAGTTCCTGTACTACTTTTTGTGATTTGGGGACGCGATTTACATTGACATCTGTGCAGAAACCTGCACAGATGTCTCTTAAATCGCGGCCAAAATTGGGACTGCCGGGCGGGAGTGAAGCCGTGCAAGTTCAGCTGAACTCGCACGGCTTCACTCCCGCAGCCCAGTGTGAACCTGGGCTTAAATCAATTTATTACTAACTGCTGCTAAGTGCTAACATTAATTGCAAGCAATGAGTTAAGCTTCAAAAATGTTTTTTAAATATATTAAATATTGTTTTAAACTCTTTTTTATCACATAGTTTGAAACTATGTAAGACTATGCAATATTGTCTAAAAAAAAGTTAATTTGCTCTCAGATGTATCTTTTTGTGATAAATAGTGCTTCATGTTACCAGTAAGGTCTTTCTTATTGACTGTTTCTTTACTTCCCACCACCCCCCCCTTACATAACATATCCTATATCTTTTTTCACATCCACTGTCCTCCCTCCCCTTTTCTACCCTGCCCTTTGTGATTTCCAAACACAACATGTCACAAAAATTCAATGACAACAATGTTTGGTGATAACTATGGAAAATTCAGAACCATATTAAGAAAATGTAATCTATTTTATACCATAGCACACGTTTAACCAAAATGCCACATGATCATTTTTCGGGTTGTAAAAAATGAAGGTTTTTTTATGTCATTAAAAACGATTGTGTGTGGGCTTCAGAGCATTTTTCGGGTTCTGAAAAACGGGCAAAAAAAATTTGAACATGCTCAGTTTTTTAACAACGTTTTTCAGGTTGTAAAAAAAATGGTCGTGTGTGGGCTTTAACGACGTGAAAAAAACGTGCATGCTCAGAAGCGAGTTATGAGACGAGAGCGCTCGTTCTGGTAAAACTACCGTTCGTAATGGAGTAAGCCTATTCATCATGCTGTAACAGACAGCAAAGCACGAATTGTCTTTTACTAACAGCTAAAGCAGCCCAAAGGGTGGCGTCATGCGAATGTAACATCCCCTTTATAGTGCCATCGTACGTGCTGTACGTCACGCGCTTTGCTAGAGCATTTTTTTTCACGATCGTGTGTAGGCAAGGCCGTTTTAATGATCGGGTTGAAAAAATCGTTTTTTCTAGACTCTTAAAAACGTTGTTTTTTACAACCTGGAACATTATTGTGTGTACCCAGCATCATGAATTTGGATTATTAAAAAAAAAAAACTGTAAAAATGTTCTGTATACAATTGATTTATAAGTAACCCTGGGACTAGTGTCTGCAGCATTGTATTCTTAGCATTGCACAGCTTCAAGACTGAAGTCACTTATCACAGAAAAGCTTTTTGGATTTTCATAGCTTATGAAAGTATTTTGGCCCAAACAGCATGGACATGTGGCCACCCCCTGGAGAACTGTCTATTATTTAAGAAAAAAGGTAGTCGTGGTCACTTTAAATAAGATTAAGGCCGCGTACACACGATCGGTCAAAACTGATGAAAACAGACCGAAGGTCCGTTTCAATGGTCCAAACCGATCGTGTGTGGGCCCCATCGGTCAGTTATCCTTCGGTCAAAAAAAGAGAACTTGCTTTAAAATTTAACCGATGGACGCCTAACAGAGAAATCTTTAGTATGCAAAAGCATCGGTTAAAAAGCTCTGCTCATGCTCAGAATCACGTCGACGCATGCTTGGAAGCATTGAACTTCATTTTTTCAGCACGTTGTTGTGTTGTACCTCACCGCGTTCTGATACGAGCATTTTAGATCGATCTAAAAACGAGGCTTGAATCGGTAGTGAGGAAGGGATGATGTTGATGGTGTGGAGGATGGTCCATGTGGACAGCTTTAACTCGGTTGCCTGTATACTTAGATGTGCCTCTTTTATTCATCAACAATGTAAGTTTCTAAATGTTGTACCTTCATTAAATATAACCATATTGCTACACTTAGAGGCGCCTCTCTTCTACTTAGAGGCACCTCTCCTCTGTATTATACTCAGTTGTGACGTGATTCTACTTGTATATGAAGACTTTGCTTGTTTATCAAGTCAAAAGTTATTAACCTGTTCCCGACCAGCTCACGCAGATATACTGTGGCAGAATATCTCTCCTGGGCAAAAATCCCGTACACATACATCTTTGCCCAGGAGAGCCACCAGAGGGCATGCGCGCCAGCGGGGCATGGCCAGCAGACACAATCACCATCGGCCACGCGCAATTGCAGGCATGAGCACCAGCACAGGGATTTGTGTGTAAACACACAAATTCCTGTTCTGTCAGAGGAGAGAAAGCAGATTGTGTATTTCTAGAAACAGCGATCTGTCACCTCTCCTAGTCACTTCCCTCCCCACACAGCTAGAACACAGTGAGGGAACACACATTTAACCCCTTGATCGGCCCCTAGTGTTAACCCCTTCCCTTCCAGTGACATTTACTGTATGTAGTAATCAGTGCATATTCATAGCACTGAGCGCTCTATAAATGTCAATGGTCCCAAAAATGTATCAAACGTCTCCGATCTGTCCCTCGCAATGTCGAAATACCGTTAAAAATCACAGATCACCGCCATTACTAGTAAAAAATAAATAATACAAATTCCATAAATCTTTCCCATAGTTTGTAGATGCTATAACTTTTGTTCAAACCAATCAATATATTTTTTTATTGCATTTGGTTTACCAAAAATTTGTAGAAGAATACATAATGGCCTAAGTCGGATCTAAGCAAAATCTATGCGTAACTGATTCTAAGAATCAGTGGCATAGATACCCAGGGCCAGATACAGAGATACGACGGTGTATCTGGAGATACATGTAAAAAGAGGGTTTTTGGTCCTATAGAAAGCACTAAGACAGTGTGCCTCTATGGACCTAGCGGTTATCAAGGTAGTGACGGACAATAACTGAATATAAAAATAGTAAATTTATTATAAAGTTAACACAAGAGATGTATATAGATATTATAAACAATGTCTAGTATTAAAAGGTACAAATTCTGAGACCTAGGTATGAAAAGATTATCAACTGGTGATAGCTGGCCAAAGCTGCACCCGTGGAAACAAGAATTGTGATTCACTAACCGGTACTGACAGAACATGCACGAGACAAAAACAGGAACAGACAAAGGCAAACAAAAATAAAAATAAAAAGACAGCTGTCCGGACGCTTCAGTACGATATCCCCGTGAGCATTCCCAAAGATATTGCCATGTGAATATGGGGCAATATCATAGAAGTATTGGGAAGTATTAACGGGGGGACCCCCTGGGAGATGCAAGAAAGAAATATATAACTTATCAGAAAAAAGGACTGTGGATTATACTAACTCATACTGATACTGATGAAAGGTAGGGGTACATAATATTGCCCCCGAAAATTACCTAGAAAATAACTAAATAAAGTCCACCTGTCCAGAAAAACCAGAGTCCAAATGCTGTTTTAAGAATATATATTGCGGTATAGAGAGGTAAGTGATGGTCTAAATGGCCTGGATATGGCCAGGTTGTACCAAGGAAAAATCAATGATTATATTTTCCAGTCCCAATATTGTTAGAACGGCTAATAGCATGTGGGCCCACGTGTATAGAACTACAATGTGTAGTAAGGTATTCACAGTGCTAACACTGCTGTTTAGAGAAGTTTGTCTGCTCAATGATAGAGCTAAATGATAAGATGGCACTAGGTCAGCACTAACCCAAGTTATGAAGGCTAGTGATAGAATGTGGAACGCTCTTACCAGAGTCCACCTAGTAAGTGATGCCGTTGCTCTCAATCACCGAACAGTCAGCTGTGTAGTACAATGTGGGCTGGTGGCAAACTTCTGCTGCTGTTGTACTGATGCTGTTCCCATGGATGGGATATAGCCACACAGTCAGGGATCCTCGATCGGCACAGTATATGCACCGATCGCATGTACTAGTGCTGGTGGTTGGTATGGGATGAATCCTTGGGTCCTGAAAAGGCAGGTCACTCCTGGCCTCTCTCCGCCTAAAATCGCTTCCGAATAGGATTTCAATCTCCCGCTGTGGTGCGGGGTCTGGAAATGTGGCGTCCGTTAGCGTCTGACGTCAACGCGTTTCGCAATGGCAAATTGCGTAGCTTCGTCTGGACGTGTAAAGCTTGGTGTGCGGTACTCCCTTTTATTCGCTGTCCACACGCCCGCTCCATGATGATAATCAGATGTTGAACGGAGTTTTAATCTTTCTGTCATCCTATGCTTTGTGCATTGTATGTCTGTTGCCCCCCACATTAACTACACTGACACACAGAAAACACAAAAACATTACATAAGTGCTACTTATAGACTTCAGGTAAACGACACACAAAGTAAAAAACACACTGTGGTAAAAAGGAGGTACTGCAGGTGGAAAGTAGCAGACTAATGGCTGCCAGCTGTTTATCTAGTACAAAAATTATATATAGATATAGGCTGTCTGCTATATTTGTATTATTTGTAATTGACCGTCCTAGCATAGGCGTGCGCAGCCTATTGCATTAGGGTGTGCACCTCAAACCAAAGCTCAAAAACACGTTCACCCCCCCCCCCCCCCCCACAAAAAGATGATTTTTGTCATGTTTTTGCTGACTACTGATCGCAATTCATTCAAATATGTGACCTCTCTGTCCCAAGGCCCAGGCACAGAGAAGCTGCATATTTGTGTGTGGCCGGTGCCAAGGGGTCAATGACTACCCAAATGCAGGAAGCAAATGCAGTGTTTTTGTCTGCACCAGAATGTGTACCATGCGATCCAGTTGCTGTGCGTTTTGTAAAGTAGCGCATGCACAGCTCTTGGTGCAGACTGACATGGTTTCATCCCATTCAAATGAAATGGCTGAAAGGTGGTCCTAGCAACCAATCATTATCATTGTTATAATGAAAAGTTAACTTCAGTATTTCCCGCCCTCTGTTCAGCACTGCTGTGTTGCTCCCTGTATGTAAATAAGTAGGAAGGGGAGGGAAAGGGTTGGTGACTGTGTAAAATTCTGGGGGGGGGGTTACTCTGTAGTATGCAGGGGGGGAGAGGTGACTGTGCAGGAGGGGGGGGGGGGAGAGGTGACTGTGCAGGGGGGGAAAGGTGACTGTGTAGCATGTGGGGGTCCAAACCTGGGGGTGGTGACTGTGTAACATGCAGGGGGGGAGAGGTAACTGTGCAACATGCAGGGGTCCAAAGCTGGGGCTTTATGTAATGTGTAGGGGCCCAGAGGTGCAGGGTGGTGTGTAATGTAAAGGGGCCCAGAGGTGCAGGGTGCTGTGTAATGTAAAGGGGTCCAGAGGTGCAGGGTGCTGTGTAATGTGTAAGGGTCCAGATCCAGAGGTGTAGGGTGCTGTGTAATGTAAAAGGGTCCAGAGGTACAGGGTGCTGTGTAATGTAAAAGGTCCAGGGATGCAAGGTGCTGTGTAATGTAAAGGGGTCCAGAGATGCATGGTGCTGTGTAATGTAAAGGGGTCCAGAGATGCATGGTGCTGTGTAATGTAAAGGGGTCCAGAGGTGCAGGGTGCTGTGTAATGTAAAGGGGTCCAGAGGTGCAGGGTGCTGTGTAATGTAAAGGGGTCCAGAGGTGCAGGGTGCTGTGTAATGTAAAGGGGTCCAGAGGAGCAGGGTGCTGTGTAATGTAAAGGGGTCCAGAGGTGTAGGGTGTTGTGTAATGTAAAGGGGTCCAGAGGAGCAGGGTGCTGTGTAATGTAAAGGGGTCCAGAGGTGCACGGTGCTTTGTAATGTAAAGGGTCCAGAGATGCAGGGTGCTGTGTAATGTAAAGGGGTCCAGAGGTGTAGGGTGTTGTGTAATGTAAAGGGGTCCAGAGGTGCAGGGTGCTGTGTAATGTAAAGGGGTCCAGAGGTGCAGGGTGCTGTGTAATGTAAAGGGGTCCAGAAGTGCAGGGTGCTGTGTAATGTAAAGGGGTCCAGAGGTGCAGGGTGCTGTGTAATGTAAAGGGGTCCAGAGGTGCAGGGTGCTGTGTAATGTAAAGGGGTCCAGAGGTGCAGGGTGCTGTGTAATGTAAAGGGTCCAGAGGTGCAGGGTGCTGTGTAATGTAAAGGGGTCCAGAGGTGCAGGGTGCTGTGTAATGTAAAGGGGTCCAGAGATGCAGGGTGCTGTGTAATGAAAAGGGGTTCAGAGGTGCAGGGTGCTGCGTAATGTAAAGGGGTCCAGAGATGAAGGGTGCTGTGTAATGTAAAGGGGTCCAGAAGTGCAGGGTGCTGTGTATTGTAAAGGGGTCCAGAGTGCTGTGTAATGTAAAGGGGTCCCGAGGTGTAGGGTGCTGTGTAATGTAAAGGGGTCCAGTTGTGAAGAGGGGGTACAAAATAGTGAATGAGATATTGGGGAGTGCAGGGGGCACAGTGGGGTGTGTTTACATTTTAAAGTGGGGGTGGGGGTGCCAGATATAGAATCCGCCCTGGGTGCCAAATGCTCTAGGTACGTCCCTGTCTGGAGGTACCATGAAGGCCGGCCATTGTGGGGGCGGGGGGTATGGGAAACAGTACAGGTGTAGGGAGCTCAGCCCCAACAGGACCGCAGGAGTTCCCTTGGTGATAGTGTCTCGTTCCTCCCTTCTGTGTGCCATACTGTGTGCCACATGCCCAGTGATGTGTCCTTTGCTCTGCTATGTGCTCAATGCCCTGCTGTGTACCACCTGATGTGACCTACTGTGTGCCCTGTGATGTGCTGTGTACTCCCTGATGTGCCCTACTGTGTACCGCCTAATGTGCCCTGTGACCCTTGATGTTCCCTACTGTGTGCCCTGTGATGTGACCTACTGTGTGCCCCATGCCCTGTGATGTGCTCTTTGCCCTGCTGTGTACTCCCTGATGTGCCCTGTGCTCTACTATGTGCCCTGTGCCCTGCTGTGTACCACCTGATGTGCCCTGCTGTGTGTCCTGTGATGTGCCCCATGCCTTTCGATGTTCTCAGTGTCCTGCTGTGTACCCGCTGATGTGCCCTTTGCCCCATGATGTGCTTTCCCGTGTGTCTTGTGTTGTACCCCACTGTGTGCCCCATACCCTGTGTTCCTGCTATGTGCCTTTCTGTGTGCCCCATGATTTAGGTAGATAGGGCTTTGTGTAGGTGTGGGTGGGGGACACAGGGGGCCCCATGATCTTCTATTGCCCCATGAGTTGTCAGTCCGTCCCTGGGGGCAAGTTGTCAAAAAAGAATACTGCCAGTGATTTTGGGGGATAAGAGCATGCTGTATGTGCTAGGGGCACACTTTGGGAGGGGAGAGAAATTGTGCTGGAAGAGGGGGTTGAATAAAAAATGATTTCTCTTCCCTCTCAAAGTGCCCCACTAGCACATACAACATGCTCGTATCCCCCAAAATCGCTGCTAGTATTCTTTTTTGACAACCTCCCCCATGTCTCTGTGTCTCCTTCTCCTGCAAGTGCCAAGCATTAATATTGTGTACTGACCTCAGATTAGCATGTCCCGTCCTCCTGTTGATTGCAGTGTGTCCATTCTCCTCCCCCTCCTTCCCTCCTGACATCCCAGCCAAGGAGGAGGGGGGGGGGGGGGACTTCAGTAGTGAGATGGGCAGGAGGTGGGAGGAAGTGAGAGGGAGAGATGCCTCGCAGCTGTGGGAACAGAAACACCTCACAGCCAACTAGCCAAGCAGCAAGCCAGTCACTGGAGCGGAGGTGAGAGAACCAGCGTGACTCCCCAGCAGCACTAGCGCGGAGGAGGACGTGAAATCCTTCTCTGCTTGCAACGTGGGCAGTGATGTCACTGGTTGCCAGACGCCAAGCGGCTATAGCAACCAGTGATCAGGAGTAGGTGGAGGAGGTGGGGGCTAGTTCACTCCCTCCCTGCTCATTCCTCCCAGGCTCCTACTCGCAGTACACAGCTGTATTTGCGACTGAGTGACTGTTACATACACTGACATCGTGTATGTTAAAGAGCACAGCAGGGATGATTAGGGTGTGCCTGGGCACACCCGGCACACCCCGTGGGCACGCCTATGCTTCCTAGTATGGTTAGAATAACGGTTAGCAATGAAGAGAGGAAATGATAATTAATAATCTGCTGTATAAGCTGGTGAAGTGTTTTTATGTCCTGCAAAACATTAGTCTCATTACTTGCTGTAGTCCCTAGACATCCTGGGATTGGAGGCACAATGGGAGATAATTTTAGCTAAATAAAATTATACCGAAAGACCCATATAAGGGGCAGAGAGAAATAATAACAGGCAGCTATACAGGAGAAATTCTGATTCACAGAAAAATAGAAGAGAGGGAGAGAGTCTGATAGACAATGGAGTGTGAGAGAGGGGGGGGGAACCCCTTTCACACTGGAAACCATAGATTTATAATTCAAATTTGATATAGAATCTGGGGCCTACCGAGCACCAGATACCAATTATGCTTATTCTAAGAAGGGTTGCATACTGAGTTCACTGTTCATACCCAGTGGAGCAAGAGATTTTAGGGTATAGATCCACCATTTTTCCTTCTGGAGAAGGATCCGGTCAAAATCACCCCTTCTCATCGGCCGCTTTAGAGAGTAAATGCCCTTCACTTTTAACCCATCGGTTTTGCCATTATGGTATGTTGCAAAGTCTTTGGCCACTGGACTTTCTCGTCCCTTTTCTTTGTCCCTTTCATTCTCTTTTCTAATTTCTCTTAGGCCGTGTACACACGACCGAGGTTCTCGCTGGAAACCAGCGAGAACCTCGCTGGAAGCTGCATTCCAGCGAGGACCTCGGCCGTGTGTACACTCTCGGCGAGCTTCCCGTCGGGAAGCCCGTCGAGCAGAAATAGAGAGCACGCTCTCTATTTGCTCAACGGCCCGCCTGGAAGAATGGCTGGTTGCCATTCCCGACGGGCGGGTCGCCGATTTCGACGGCCGGCAGGGAACCTCGACGGGCGGAACGATGTGTTCTGCCCGTCGAGGTTCTCTGCCGTGTGTACACGGCCTAAGATGTTCCCCAATTCTGATTTTGAGCTGTCTCTTTGTTTTTCCAATATATATTCTTGGGCATGGGCAGGTAAGCATGTATATCACTCTTTCCATTGAGCAGTTAATGAGGTCTCTAATTTCAAACTCTCTTTCTCCCTTTGCATCAAGGAAAGTTTTTGTACGATCTACAAAAGGATAGATTTGGCATCTCGAACAGGGGAACATGCCTAAGCTCCGTGGGTATTCTGACAGCCAGGTTGTATTACCCCTGCGTGTGAATTCTGATTGGGTTAACAGGTCACCTAGGTTCTTGGCCCTGCGGGCTGTCATTTTGGGACTCTCTCCCACTATGGCAGCCAGGCTCCGATGACTGGTTAGTATGTTCCAGTGGTTCTCTAATATTGACCGTACCTTGTTCCATTGAGGTCCAAAGGTAGTTATGAGTCTTACCGGGCCGGGATTCCTACTTAGAGTTTCCTTCCTCCCTAGGTCAACAACAAGTAAACTTTCATGGCTTCTTTTTGCTGCTTTTCGCTTGGCTATCCTAATTTGTCTATGTGAATAGCCTCTCTCCCGAAAACTTTCATACAGTTCCTTGCTCTCTTTGTGGTAAGTAATGGGATCAGAACAGTTCCTATTGATCCTTATGAACTCCCCCACCGGAATGCCATTTTTTTGCCATTGGGGATGGTGGCTGTCGGCTTGTAGCAGTGTATTAGCCGCTGTTTCTTTCCGAAAGGTGCTGGAAAAGAGTTTACCGTCTTTTATCCCTATCCTTAAGTCCAAAAAGGATATCTGTGACCTATCGAATGTATAGGTCAACTTAATGTTCTTGTCATTCACATTAAGTTGGTCTATGAAGGTGTGCAAGTCCAAAACGTCCCCCGTCCAGATCAGGAGGACGTCATCAATATACCTCAGCCATGTGTGTGCATGGCTGAGGTATAATGGCATCTGAAAGACATTTTCCTCCTCCCATAATCCTAAGTGAAGGCAAGCGTATGCTGGCGCATAAGCAGCGCCCATGGAGGTGCCCTTTGTCTGATGGTAATAACACAAAGCAAATTGAAAGAAATTATGTGTTAATGCAAAATGGAGTAATTCAATTAAGAATTCGTTTTGAGAGCCCTGGTGTGGGAAATGTTTCTCTAGAAAGGTTTTTACCGCCCTCATACCGCAATGGTGTGGAATTGATGTATATAGAGATTCTACATCGATTCCAACCAACCATATTTCTCCCAAGATTCGAGGTATCAGCCATTTTGGATAGTACGTGTCTAGTGTCCTGTACATATGACTTTAGAGTGTAAACCATTTCTTTGAGTAAAGAATCCAAATAGACCCCTATTCTGTCAAGGGGTCCATGAATGGCCGATACTATGGGTCTCTAACCACCATAATCCTTATTTGTAGATAGTAGGCAGAGCTGTGAGTTCACTATTGGGAAAGCATTAACATTCCCAACCATGGGAATGTTTTTGTCCTGATTATGGCTTTTCCAATAACTCCAAGGAGAACACCATTTGGTTTTATTTATCTTCCCCTTCTTAGAAGTGCCTTGAATGCCCGCTATGGAGCATCAATTCAGCCTGTGTTGAGGATCGGGATGAGGGATAATGGGAGTTATAAAGGTTTTTACTTGGCGATACCTGCAATGGTGTGGAGCATTGCCATATAGAGATCATCATTACATCTGATGGACAAAGCCCCAGCCCCTCTTTCATACCGCCTACATCGATTGAGGTATCAGCCATTTTGGATAGTACGTGTCTAGTGTCCTGTACATATGACTTTAGAGTGTAAACCATTTCTTTGAGTAAAGAATCCAAATAGACCCCTATTCTGTCAAGGGGTCCATGAATGGCCGATACTATGGGTCTACCAGGCAGGTTAACGAGAGATTTGTGCACTTTGGGAATGCAGTAAAAAGTAGGGATGTTGTAATCTTTAACTAGGAGGTATTTGTACTCTCTTTTAGATAGTAGCCCCACCTCTACTGCATCATCGAGCCTGCTGTTGAGCTCTCTGATGAGTTCTGGAAAGGGATTTATATCTGTTTTGTCATATGTATTGGGATCCCCCAATAAACACTTGGCTTCCCGTTCGTAGTCCTCATCATTCATTAGGACAACATTCCCACCCTTGTCACTTTTTTTGATAATTACATTTTGTGCAGCTCTCAACTCCTGAAGTGCCTGTCGTTCTGTTTTGGTGAGATTATCCTGATTATGGCTTTTCCAATGAAGGGCCTCCAAGTCCCTTTGTACTACCTCCAGGAACATGTTTAACCATTTGGTTTTATTTAAAGGGGGCATCTTCAATTATTTGATTTTTAGGTTTGCCCTTCTTATTGTTGTGAAGTCATTGCCTTGAATGTCATCACTTTCCTCCAAGAGGGAATTGAGGATCGCTAGTGCTTCTGTATCCTCCGATTCCAAATGCGGCTCTACCTCCCCTTCCACCCCCGATTGGGGGTAAAGGGATCGGAAGAAAACTTTCCTAAGGAACAGAACCACATCCTTGTATACTGTGAATTCCTCCATGCTATTAACAGGGGAAAAGGACAGGCCTCTTTCTAAGGCCTCGTACACACAATCGGACATATCCGATGAAAACGGTCCGCGGACCATTTCCATCGGATATGTCCGATCGGGAGTTTGATCCGTTGGCGTGTACACACCATCGGATCAAATTCCCTGCCGCCGGACGGCGCGGTGACGTGGCGGTGATGTTGACGCCGCCACGTCACCGCCACGTCACCGCACCAGGAAGTTAAACACTTCCGCGCATGCGCCGAATACATTCGGCGGCGGCGCGGCGGTGGTGGGGGACGACATGTCTGCTGGTAAGTGTACTAACCAGCAGACATGTCGGGCGGACAGATTCCACCGGATAGATTTCAAAGCATGCTTTGAAATCTGTCGGGTGGAGAAATCTGTCCGCTAGCCCATACACACGAGCGGAGATGTCTGCTGAAACGGTCCATCGGACCGTTTTCAGCGGACATATCCCCTCGTGTGTACGAGGCCTAAGAGTTGGATGTGGTTAGGTTTCAATTTAAAGGTTGACAAATTTATGACCTTATTGTTGGTTTTGATAAGGTTGTTAGGGGGCTGCTGACCTATTGTTGTTGGCTTCTCGTGTGGTATGTGCCTCTCCCTGGTCTCTGGGGTTTCCCTCGTTGGTTTTGTTTGGGATGAGTTTTCTGGGGTAGGGGATCTCCTTGAGTTGAGGTACATGTTACTACGTCGCCCTTCCCCCTTTTGTCTAAAAAAGACACTGTTCGCTGGGAGTTTTCGTTTATATATCCTGGTGAAGATCCTCCCTTTCTATTCTGTGAGTGTGAGCCAGCTCCCCGTCTAGTGGAGCGGCTTCTACCCCTATGGATAGTCAGGTCAAAGACCTGATTTTTTTCAAAATCCTGTAGATCTCGTCTATATTTGGATTGTTTTGTGCTCTTTAAGTTTTTTTGGATTTTTTCTATTTCCTTTTTAAGAGTCTCATTCTGTTTGATGAATTCTTCCTCTTCTTTTAAGTGGTCAAGATTTTGTGTGCTTTCGTCTATTTGAATTTTCAACTCAGAAAGCTGGGTCTTTTCCTCCTCTACTATTAGTGCCATAACAGATATCCCGTGATTTATACATAATTCTCTCCACTTTGAGTGAAATCTCTCATTGTGGAGGTGTTCTGCCGGGACTGTTCTGTCACGTAGGCCTCTCGGGACTATTTTATGTTCTATATATGTTTCGAGGAAGGAAATATCCCATTTTCTGTTTAGATGTTTAGTAATAAGTTTTTTGTGTTCTTTGAATCCTATTTTTATTTCCTCTTCTTTGTTCAAAAGTTGTGTGGCATCTTTATCAAAAGCTTCTCTAATCTCTAGGTCTATGTCATCACCCAGAGTCAATGCCATTAAATGTGATGTTCAAAAGAGAGGAAATATACGGTTACAAAGGGTTGAATCTTAGTAGCTACACTCGCAATAAATTGTGTGAGGGTGCCAATGTAGAGTGTTGGGGCAATTGTACTTAGCTAAGGCCTGTGAACCGTTGATAATAATTGCTAAAGGTGTGGGGTGTTCAGAATGGATCTAAAGAGAGATCCTGGCTATAGCATATACATAAACAAAAATCGAACACCACCTCATATGCAATAAATATTTCAGACTATCTGAAATATTTATTGCATATGAGGTGGTGTTCGATTTTTGTTTATGTATCTGGAGATACACCGTCGTATCTCAGCTGAGAATCTGGCCCATAGTTTGCACTTGTAGTGCAAAGTGGATTTTCCTTTCATAAATAACCCCCAGTGCCAAATTATAAAAAGTGCTCTGGTCAGGAAGGGGGTAAAATGTTCTGGGGCTGAAGTAGTTAAAAAATGTTGCTTGTCTTCCAAAACTCTCTCAAACCAAGTTACTCTCAAACCAAGGTTTTACTGTAACATGACAGTTTCTGGATATCAGTAAGGCTAACTGTGAGGTCACCTTAGATTCGCCCAGAGGCGATTTAGTTTGCGTGTGCTGCGCTATATAAGTTTTCATTCATTCATTCATTCAAAGCTTTAACTGTTTGGCGACCAGCCACCGGCTCTGCTGGGTGAGAGCATGTAGCACGCACGCCCCCCGCTCGCCTCCGACTCCCATGTGTGAGGCCGGCAGGGACCGGGAGCTGGGCGAGGACCGGGAGCAATGTATGAACAGCGATCAGTCATTTCCCCTAGTGAGTCCACCCCCCCTACAGTTAGAACACACCCAGGGGATACTGACGGGCACTGGTGGCACTGATGGGAACTGGTGTCACATATGGGCACTGGTGGCACCAATGAGCACTGATGAGCACTGTAGTGGCACTGGGCACGGTAGTGGCACTGGTATGGCACTGATGGAGCATTGACGGACACTGGCGGCACTGATGAGCACTGTAGTGGCACTGGTGCGCCACTGATGGAGCACTAACAGACACTAGCAGCACCAATGGGCACTGAAGTGGCAGAGGTGGCACTGATGGGCACTGATGGGGACTGTAGTGGTACTGGTGGGGACTGTAGTGGCACTGGTGGCACAGATGGGTACAGTAGGGGCACTGATGGGAAGTGTAGTGGCACTGTGTGGCACTGCTAGGCACTGCTGGGCACAAAATATAATGTCACTCACTTGTGTAATCACTTCTCTCCTCACACGCTGTATCGGTGTGAGGAGAGAAGAGAAGACGACCTCAGGATGACCTTTTTTGTTTACATTTTGATCGTTCCCTCATTGGAGGGAGTGATCAGGTGGTGAAGAGCCACTATCATTGGCTCTTCACCGTTATCCGTGTTGCGCCGGGTCCCGTGGACCGGCCAGCACGGACATTTCCGCGAGCGCACCCCGGGGGCGCGCAAGACAAGGAAGTGCGCAAGGATGTCCCAGGGACATCCTCCCAGAAAAACTCGGCCGCGCTGTAGCAGTATTTTTGCTATAGCACGGTCGGCAAAAGGTTAAAAAAGATTTTAGTTGGAATAAGTGAGAAAATGTTATAAAATTATATTATAAATTATAAAAGTGTTTAAATAACTGACCTCAAATGCCTTTTTTACATTAGCAGTGTGAAGTTAAATCATTTAGAAAAATATGTTTACCTTAGTCTTAACCTAAACCTTAAATATCAAGTGTCAAAAAGCAGAGTTTAGGACCATGCTAGGCAAATGCAGTGAAGGAATCACAGTGGGTGCCTTCAGATAACTGAATACACACATGTGGCACAGTAATATATGACAGCATTACAGTCTTTTATGTCTACAGCACATGAAGCAGCTCCGACAATCACTAGCAATCACATAAAAAAATAAAAATAAACATTTTACTCAGGGAACCTAATCTCTGAGTTGTTAACTATTGAAGTGCTGCCAGTGAACACAAGACAGTATAAACAAAATGCAAGGTCAGTTTACTTCTCTGTGAATTTTCTTTGGAATAATGAATTTTAGTTTCCCTCTTGTGTCCAGAATCAGCACATTGTTGCCAGTCAATATAACATAAATGTATCCTTGAAAATAAAAATAATTCCTGTGTAGTCTCTTTGTACTCCACAGCATCTATATTATACAAAGCACGGGAAATAAGCAAACCTTTCTTTGCACATAACCACCGTTCATCCTTTAGCTCAAAACTGTGTACTGTGACTGCAATCCAAGGCTGTTGTGTTACAAGCAATGCTACAAGCAGATAATTAAATTGTTGAATTCAATGCCAAGTGCTGCCCACTAAAGCTATTGCCAGAGCTACCAGATTGTCATTTTGGGTCTGATGATTGGAGGGCTGGTGACAAAAACTGTCAAAACAATTCAGTATAAAATAGGTGTCCAAGAGGCATTTTATCAGTTTCTTAACTAAAATGAATGTTGATCATTCATTCTCTCCAATCTTTTGACTGTATCTGCAATATTACACAAAGACAATCATTATAAAGTATAGGGATTTTTTTTGGAAACAAATAGGTTACTACAGAGCATTTCAGTTATTAAATTGTTTTCTATTCAGATAAAAACAGAGGGCCAGATTCACAGAGCGATTACGCCGGCGTAACAGGAGATGCGCGGCGTAAGTCTAAATTTGCGCATGCGTTTCGATACTCCGCATCCCCAAAACGAGATACAGTACGCAAGAAATCTACTTTTTTTGTCCAGCGTAATTTCGTTAGACAGGCGCATCCGTCCGCGCAAAACTGACACACCATTGATTTGCTATTCAAATATGCTAATGAGGGAGTTACGGGGATCCACAAAAGAACGTTGGTGCACCGCAGGCTACACGCTGTGCGCAACAGCTGACCGGCCTGTCTAAAATTAGACCATAGAAAAGGTGGTCTAAAATTAGACAATTCGTCTACATGTCAGAAAAAAGCAACACCGTTAGTGAGGAGCAGAGCAGTCACACGTGTTGCACAACAATCTGTATGCCAACATGCCAGGGACATCCTCACTCATAGCTATACTACTGACTTTAGACGAACAAAGAAGGAGGAGGGCACGGAGGAGGGCACGGGAGAGGATATACTGCACCCGCATAGACCTCATGCATAGACCTCATGCCATCCTGGAATTAACCATAACCCTGCAGGAGGACATCACCAGCCCAACACACCGCTCACATGCAGTGCAGCCACTGGTCAAGGTACTGGCAACACTCCATTTCCTTGCCGGTGGCTCTTTTCAAAGAACAAGTGGAGTGGTGGCTGGGATGTCACAATCCTCCGTGAGCAGATGTGTGCACCAGGTTGTCCCTGCAATCCTCACACGCATGGCCAACCAAATCATCAAACCCACCACTAAGGACCTGCGGCTGAAGGCAATGACAGATTTCTACAGAATTGCCAGATTCCCACGCACTGTGGGGGGCATTGATTGCACACATGTGGCACTCCAGCCCCCCCATGAGACAGAGCACATATACCGCAATCGGAAGCATTGGCATTCCATCAACGTACAGGTGATAGTCGATGCCCAAGGCCTCATATGGCACGTCCGTGCCAAACACCCCGGATCCAGCCATGACAGCTACATATACAATAAGAGCCCCATCCGAATGGAATTCGAACAGAACGTGTATGGGGACACCTAGCTGGTTGGTGAGTGACATGGGTGGCAGGCATGACTGTCCCCCCCCATGATGCACACATCACAAGGGACACATGCATGACTAACATCCTCCTGTCTTTTCCCTTACAGGTGACTCTGCATATGCACTGGGACCCTATCTCATGACTCCTATACGGAACCCCCAAACCCCAGGAGAGGAAAGATACAATGAAGCCCACGCCCAAACACGTGCAGTGGTGGAGCGCAGCTTTTGCCTCCTGAAGTCACGTTTCCGATGCCTGGATAAGTCTGGGGGGACCCTGTTGTATTCCCCAAACTTTGTCTGCCAGATCATCGGTGCATGTTGCATTCTGCACAACTTTGCAGTGAGAAAGGGCCTGCAGATTGACATACGTGATGACCTGACCCCTGAACCAGACAATCCCCCCCTAACTGAGGTTACCCCGTCTTCTGAGGGAAGAGCAGCCAGGAGACAGCTCACATTAGGCATCTTTGCACGTTAAACACACACATTAATCATGGCACAATGAGAATGCATGCATGCACACCACTGTGGTCCCTAGCACAGACACATCACATCCTCATCTAATTGGATTAGCACAAGCCCACCATGCTGGACTTGTGAGCAGCAACGCCACGCCACGGCTCCAATTATGTCACTGTACATTCATACACCATTCACACGGACCTGGGAATCACTTCTCCCTGGTCCTGGGGAACCCTTCTCCGCCAAAACTTAGGGTGACACCCCTTTACCGGCAGGAATATCACCCCCACATTCCCAAAACATTCACATCACAAAAAAAAAAAAATGTCCAGCAAAAAAAAAAAAAATTCCAGCAAAAAAAAAAAAAGGGGGAAAACAAATTAATGCCGTTGGCGTGAGCCACGCCTGGGGCGCCCATGGCCACGGCCCCGGCTCCTCAAAGGCCACGGCAATTCTGTTCAGGCCAGCACCTAGTGTTGCCGTGTTGGCCTGGATAGCCTGGGTGAGGGCCCTTACATCCTGCCCAACGTCTGCTGTTGTAGTCTGCAGTGCGTTTAGGCAGTTTGTAAGAGCCCGGGAGTGGCAGTCCAGGTCCCCAAGCGTATCCTTTATGGAGGACAGGCTCTCCTCCATCCGCCCCAAAGTCTGGCTGATCTGTCCCAGATGGCGGGTCTGAAGGGCCTGGTCCGTTCTCTGGTTGGCGGGCAGAAGCTCGGCCACCCCCCTGGTCTTCTGGGATGACTTCCTGCCTCCAGCTGAGGCTTGTGGCCGGGAAGAAGGGGAGGCCCTTGGGAGAGGAGCCCTGTTGGGGGAGGAGTGGGAGGGGCTAGCCCTTATGGAGGGCTGGCTGCTGCCAGCCAGAGAGGAAGACTCCTCCAAAAACAGCAAGCCAATGGCTGACATGACATCCTCCTCCTCCTCAAACTCCTCCTCCTCAACCTCCTCCTCTTCAACCTCCTCTGAGGACTCCGGCCTTGTCGGGGGGTCCTCATCAGGCTGTTGTCCCGGGGATGGTGCGGTCAGGCCAGATGGCCCAGCACCCTCCTGCTCATCTATGGATGACACAAAACATTCACAGGTTGGAGGATCCACACACTTGCCACATATTCCCTTTCACCCCCTCCCCCACACATGCTACACACCTGATAGGGAAAAAAAACCTTACCTGGCATCACGCCTTCATGACTTGAGTCATAGCCGGGCAGGCCCTCCACCTGTTGTCTATGAAAGGTGTTTGCCACCGCACGCTCCTCCGCTGTCAGCCTGAGGCCTTGTACACACGAGGGGAAATATCCGCTGTAAACGGTCCCCGGACCGTTTACAGCGTATATTTGCGCCGGGATGTTTTGATCCGATGGCTGTACACACCATCGGATCAAATTCCCCGCCGGCGGACAGCGCGGTGACGCGGCGGTGACGTTGACGCCGCCACGTGACCGCCACGTCACCGCACCAGGAAGTAAACACTTCCGCGCGCATGCGTCGGATCCATTCACAGGATACGACGCATGTGCGGCAAGATATGTCCGCTGGTTTGCCGTACTAACCAGCGGACATATCTGACGGCCAGCTATCCGGCGGAATTATTTCAAAGCATGCTTTGAAATTTTTCCGCCGGATGAATCCGGCAAAAAGCGTCCGTTTGCCCCTACAGACGAGGGGATTTTTCGGCTGAAATGGTCCGTCGGACCATGTTCAGCGGAAATATCCCCTCGTGTGTACAAGGCCTAACAGGGCATGGTGGGCCCCCTCCTGTGGCCCTGGCATGGGCTACCATATTGGCCAGCTTCTTTCTGACCAGACGCCGGAGGTCATTGATCTTCTTTTCAATCCCTGACCGTGTCCGGGTCCCCCCCCCCCCCGATGCATTTAACTCATCAGTAATGTTCTGCAAGATATCACGGGCTGTGGAGGAAACGCCCATATTGGGAGATGGCCCGGGCAAGAATTTGTTTCTCCCCCAAAGTAAAATTTAACTTCCTCTTTCTCTCAGTCATACTCATACAAAAACTCTCTCCCAAACAATCAGGAAAAATCACTCACAAAAACAAGCAGGAAAAATCACTCACAAAAACAAGCAGGAAAAATCACTCACAAAAACAAGCAGGAAAAATCAAGCAAGAAAACAAACAAACAAAAATCTATCAACCAAAAAGTCTCACAAGCAGTCACCAAAAATCACTTTCAAATATCTTCTACCAAACACTAGATCAAACAGTCCACAAATATAACAAAGACAAATCACAACGCAACAAACAACAGAACAAAAGCACCTTGCTGTATAGGGAGGGATACAAAGGGATGTACTTTTGCAAAGGAAGTGCGTTTGTGTCTATCTATTTATGCTGTCTGCGTAGTTCACTAATTTGCCCTAGTCCACTTTCAATTTCACTGATTACGCCATTCCCGAGTTGTGAGCATGCGCACAGAGGTGCTGACCATGGTGTGCTTCAAGCGCGCATGTGCGAGTCGGCCGGCCCTTTATTTGCAGTGGGTCACGGCTCATTTCAATGTAACACGCCCACGTCCTTCCCAATTTGTATTACTCCGCCTTGCGCCTCTGAAATAAAGTTGCGCAGGCGCTAATTTCTGCGCAAAACCGACGAGAATAGGCGATTGCGCCGCTACATTGCGCCAGTCTAACGTAAAGGCGGTGCGCTATGCCGTTCCAATAATGCGCAGATGTACGTGAATCTGGCCCAGAGGGTATTATACTAATGCCGCATACACACGATCATTTTTTGCGATGAACAAAAACTACGTTTTTTAAAACGTCATTTAAATTGATCGTGTTTGGGCAAAACGTTGTTTTTTGTCTTAAAAAAACGACCAAAAAAAAATTCCAACATGCTTGAATTTTTTGTGTCGTTTTTCAAAACGTTGTTTTTTGTGTCATAAAAAGTGATGGTGTGTGGGCAAAACGATGTTGAAAACAAGGTTTTTAAACCCGTGCATGCTCAAAAGCAAGTTATGAGACAGAGCTTCAATGGAAAAGAGTGCCGTCGAAAGTGGTGTACGTCACCACGCTTTGCTAGAGCTTTGTAGAAAAACGATGGTGTGTACGCAACGTTGTTTTGGAAAATGAAGTTTGAAAAACTTTGTTTTTTTTCATGATTGAAAACGTCGTTTTTTTTCATCGCAAAAAGTGATCGTGTGTACGCGGCATAAGTCTTAAAAAGAAGATTTATGATGCCACATCCCAAAAATAACAGCTGGAATGAATAATTCCTAATATAAACAGAGGGACTTTTTTTAAACAACATTTTTTTGAAGTATAAAAACATATACTGTACATGAAAATAACAGAGACATCTTTCATATTGTCTAAAACCTAGAGTAATATTGGTCAGAATCCAACTCTTTCCACATATAGAAAAACAAAAAAACATATGACCAACAAACAATAGTTGTTAGTTGTGATATCAAGATGTCCTAATTTTTATAGTTAGGACAGACAAATTTCCCTGTCTCCGTACGGGCCCACGTATGAGGGGGAGCGTCTATTTGTCTCCACTGTGTCTTTGACACGGTTGGAGAACATCCCCGCCGGTGACATGCTGGCATGTGATGTCATCATGTCGGGTGAGTAGGGCTACACCTTGCGCCTCTGCGTCAGGAAGAGGCTCTGTGTCCAGTGTCAGCTGTTTTCCATACACACATGATGCCGGGAAATTAACACCACCCCCTGTGAGGATTGGCTCTCCTATCAGGTAACTCTCTACTTAAGGGTGCTCACACAGATGGCATGTCTCATCCTGAGCATGACCACTGTGATGTTGGTGTTTTCATTATCCAAATGAGAGGTAAATCTATTATTTAACTACAGGCAACTCTGTGCTCTTTATGCCTCTGTTTTTTCGCCACACACACACAATGGGGTTGATTTACCAAGCCTGTGCGCCATGACTCATGGTGCACAAGCAGGAGTAAAACTGTTTTGACATTTACAAAAGAGATACACTGCCAGTGCAGTGTATTTCCTCATTTACTAAACTGCCTAATGCGCCCAGGAGAGGGCGCACGGCACGCCAGTACAGAGCTGGCGTACGGCATTTAGTAATGTAAACATCGGGGATTTGGGCGGGAGTTTATGAGGGGGGGAGGGGGGTGATGCAGGGGAAGTGTAGTGACATGTGTTTGAACGTGTGTGACGGGCCGAATTGAAAGTGAAAGTGACTTTTGAGAAGCGATCCCCGTGCGCTTGCAAAGTACGCCAGAACCTCGTAAGGTTCATTTGCATACTGGGCATGCGCAGAGGGAAATTTCGGGGAATGCCGTGCGCCTCTTCAGTACGCCGAGAAATTCTTGGTAAATACCAAGCGGCGTAGCAGTGTTTGCGCTGCCTGAAACGGTGCACGGCAATCTCCGAGCTGTTCTCGGGCTGCGCTGACACTGAAGGGGAACTCCGCGTCAAATTTCAAACTTGAAACCGGCGCGGGTTCCCCCCAGGGGTATAATAGGCTCTTAGGCTTGGTCCGGAACGTGAGGGGTTAACCCAAGCCAAAAACGGCGTGGGGTTCCCCCCCAGATCCGTACCAAGCCCCATCCCAGGCATGCAGTCTGGCCAGACAGGAATGGGGGTGGGAACGAGTGAGCGCCCCCCCTCCTGAGCCATACCAGACCGCATGCCCTCGACATGGGGGAGTGTGCGCTTTGGGGGAGGGGGGCACTGCCCCCCCACCCCAAAGCACTCTTGTCCCCATGTCGATAGGGACAAAAGCCTCTTCCCGACAACCCTGGCCGTTGGTTGTCGGGGTATGAGGGCGTGAGCCAATCAGAATCTGGGAGCCCCTTTAATAAGGCGGCCCCCAGATTCCGGCCCCCCACCCTATGTGAATGAGTATGGGGTATATCGTACCCCTACCCATTCACCTGGTGGAAAAAGTGTAAACACAAATAAACCACACAGAATTAAATAATTTATTAGTCAGCTCCGGGGGTCTTCCGCCAACCCACCCCGGTCTTCGCTGCCGCCGTCTTCTGCCGCCGCCCCCTTCACCACGAAGCTCCCGTGCTTATGGGGGAGGGCAGCGGGCTTCAACGTTTTCTGCCGGGGGGGGGCTCTCGATAGCCTCTTCTGCCTGGCTCTTCCGCGGGGGCCAGGGCTTCTCGTCGCTGTGTCGCCGTCTTCCGCCGCCGCCCCCTTCACCACGAAGCTGCCGTGCTTGTGGGGGAGGGCAGCGGGCTTCGACGTTTTCTGCCGGGGTGTGGGTCGCACATCCCACCCCGGGCTTCTCGTCGCTGTCTTCCGCCGCGGGGTGACACTCGCGGGCTTCTTCGGCGACCTCCGCTTCTGCCTGGCTCCGCCGCTGGGGCCAGGGCTTCTTCTTCCATTCGATGTTGACACGGCAAGGTCCGGCGCTGAAATGCCGACAGAGCGGTGGGCACTGACTTATATTGGCATAGGGCGTGGGCGTGGTTATGCCACCATGTGACCTTAATCCATGTGACATCACAGGGCATGATGGGAATGTGATGTCACATGGGTTAAGGTCACATGGTGGCATCACCACGCCCACGCCCTATGCCAATATAAGTCGGTGCCCACCGCTCTGTCGGCATTTCAGCGCCGGACCTCGCCGTGTCAACATCGAATGGAAGAACACAGCGGAGACAAGCCCTGACCCCAGCGGAGGGGCCAGGCAGAAGCGGATGTTGCCAAAGAAGCCCGCGAGTGTCACCCCGCGGCGGAAGACAGCAACGAGAAGCCCGACGCCCTCCCCCATAAGCAGGAAGCTTTGTGGTGAAGGGGGCGGCGGCGAAAACTACTAGAAGACCGGGGTGGGATGTGCGACCCTCACCCCGGCAGAAAACGTCGAAGCCCGCTGCCCTCCCACACAAGCACGGCAGCTTCGTGGTGAAGGGGGCGGCGGCAAAAGACGGCGACACAGCGACGAGAAGCCCGCCACGTCGAAGTCCGGGATGGGATGTGCAACCCTCATCCTGGCAGAAAACGTCGAAGGGGGCGGCGGCGGAAGATGGCGACACAGCGACGAGAAGGCCTGGCCCCCGTGGAGGAGCCAGGCAGAAGCCGACAAAGCCCGCGGGTGGTGCCCCGCGGCGGAAGACAGCGTCGAGAAGACCGGAGAGTGGCGCCCTCCGGCGGATGACAGCGTAAGAAGCCCTGGCCTCAGGAGGAGCCAGGCAGAAGCGGAGAAGCCTGAGGGGGAGCGACACCCCGGTTGTTCTCCGCTGTTTTCGGCCGCTCCCCCCCGGATGCACAAAAAGCTTAATTTGGGGTGGGGGCTTGGCCGAACATGGCGGAGAGCATCGGTGGGTGTTTCCCCCCCCCCCTGGCAGAAAACGGCTAGAAGACCGAGGAGTGGTGACGCCCCCGTTGTTCTCCGCCATTTTCCGCCGCCCCCCCCTGGATGTAAAAGAGCTTAATTTTGGGGTGGGGGCCCGGCCGAACATGGCGAAGAGCATCGGTGGGTGTCTCTCCCCCCCCGGCGGAAGGAGGCGGCGAAGACCAGGGGGGGTAGGTGTACCCCCCCGGCGGAAGACAGCCATCAGCCCGCCGGAGGCAGGAGCCCCCCGTTGTTCTCCGCCATTTTCGGCCAGCCCCCCTGGATGTAAAAGAGCTTAATTTTGGGGTGGGGGCCTGGCCGAACATGGCGGAGAGCATCAGTGGGTGTCTCCCCCCCCGGCGGAAGGCGGCGGCGAAGACCGGTGCGGGGCTGGAGCCCCCCGGCAGAAAACGGCTAGAAGACCGAGGAGGGGCTCTGCCCCCCGTTGTTCTCCGCTGTTTTCGGCCGGCCCCCCCGGATGTAAAAGAGCTTAATTTGGGGAGGGGGCCTGGCCGAACATGGCGGAGAGCATCGGTGGGTGTCTCCCCCCCCCCGGCAGAAAACGGCGAAGCCCAGGGCCCAATAGGGGTGGTGGGGGGGGCCCCGGCAGAAGACCCCCGAAGCTGACTAATAAATTATTTTATTCTGTGTGGTTTATTTGTGCTTACACTTTTTCCACCCGGTGAATGGGTAGGGGTACGATGTACCCCATACTCATTCACATAGGGTGGGGGGCCAGAATCTGTGGGCCCCCTTATTAGAGGGGGCTCTCAGATACTGATAACGGTGACGGTTTTTGGGAAGAGGCTCTTGTCCCTATCGACATGGGGACAAGAGTGCTTTGGGGGGGGGCAGTGCCCCCCTCCCCCAAAGCACACACTCCCCCATGTCGAGGGCATGCGGTCTGGTACGGCTCAGGACGGGGGGGGGGGGCGCTCGCTCGTCCCCACCCCCATTCCTGTCCGGCTAGACTGCGTGCCTGGGATAAGGGTTTGGTCTGGATCTGAGGGGGAACCCCACGCCATTTTTGGCGTGGGTTTAACCCCTTATGTTTCAGACCAAATCTAAAAACCTGTTGTGCACCTGGAGGGGGACCCCCACGCCGTTTTTTTTTTAAATTTGGGGTGGAGTTCCCCTTTATCCCGGTCCTGTCAGGGGGGGAATGCCTGCTCGTCTGTCCATACAATGTATGAACAGCGATCTGTCATTTCCCCTAGTCAGTCCCACCCCCTTTACAGTTAGAACACACCCAGGTAACATAATCAACCCCTTCCTCGCCCCTAGTGTTAACCCCTTCCCTGCCAGTGACATTTTTATAGTAAGCAATGCATTTGTATACCATTGGTCGCTAGAAAAATGCCAAAGCTCACAAAAATGTGTCCGCCACAATGTCGCAGTAGCCATAAAAATCAATGATCGCCACCATTACTAGTAAAACAAAAATATATTCCTAAAAAACTCATAAAAAAGAACCCCTATTTCTAACTTTTGCCCAAACCAATCAAACGCTTATTGCGATTTTTTGGAACCAAAAATATGTCGAAGAATACGTATCGGCCCAAACTGAGGGCAAAACATTTTTTTTTATATATTTTGGGGGAGATTTATTATAGCAAACAGTAAAAAAGTTGTCTTTTTAGTTACAAAAGTGTCGCTATATTTTTGGTTCGAGCAAAAATAAGAAAAAACGCAGAGGTGATCAAATACCACCAAAAAAAAATACAATTTTGTTGGGGGAAAAAAGAGGACGCCAATTTTGTTTGGGAGCCACGTCGTACAACCGCGCAATTGTCAGTTAAAATTACGCAGTGTTGAAATGCAAAAACTGGCCCGGTCAGTGACCAGTAATATGGTCTGGGGCTCAAGTGGTTAAAAGCTAAGAAAACACTAAAGTTAGCCCAATTTATGGCCATAATGTGAAAGATGATGTTACACCGAGTAAATAGATACCCAACATGTCACGCTTTAATATTGCACACACTCATGGAATGGCGCCAAAATTCAGTACTTGAAAATACCCATAGGCAACACTTTTTTTTATCTTTTCAGGTTACCAGTTTAGAGTTACAGATGAGGTCTAGTGCTAAAAGTATTGCTCTCACTCTAACGTACGCTATGATACCTCACATGTGGGGTTTGAACGGGGGTTAAATATGTGGGCGGGACTTACACATTTAAGGCCCGCCCACATATGGAAACATCGTTCAAACCACACATGTGAGGTATCATAGCATGCGTAAGAGCGAGAGGAATACTTTTAGCACTAGACCTCATCTGTAAATCTAAACTGGTAACCTGAAAAAAAAATGGTGCGTGTTCGCTTCTGACTGCGAGCTACTAGGGCCAGGGGCGTTTTACTTATTATTATTTATGTTTGTTACGTAAAAATTCAATAAGACCTCCCCTTCAGGTTGTAAAGCATCAGTTCAGGGGGAAAAAAAATAAAAAAACAGCTCTCATGCTTTCATCCGCCATTGCAGATTTGATTCTGGTAATGCATCTCGAGTGAACTGGGCATGCTCGAACACTTAGAAAATTAAGCAGGGTGTTTGTGCCTGAAAATGACATGCATCTTTCTGAGCATGCTCAGAAAGCTTGTTTTTTGGCTTAGTAATTTAAGGACATCCTTAACAGGTGTAAGCAGTTACAAGTGCACACAAACTAGAGGCTGACATTTCTTCATGTGTTTCCAATTGGTTCATTAGCACACATGTTATAAAAAGCGTGGATAGAGCAGATGTCAGCTGCCCTGAGAGGGGGAAGACTTGCTGGCTGGAAGGAATGGCGGAGCGAAACAGAGATGTTTTGGAGCAAGTTTTTTTTTTTTTTGGAGGGGGGCAATTGTTTGATATAATGATTTTCACTTTGATGTTTTGTCTGCTGCCTAATTTTGCAAAATGTTTCTCAAGATGTTAATGACTAATGTTTTAATCCTGTGGGTCTATCCTGTTATTGCAAAAGCATGATTCATATTCTAATTACTGTGTGAAATAAACCTTGGTCTATTTTTTGTTCTTATGTTTTTTTTGTGTGTGTTTATTTTTAATATTTTGTTTTTCTTTCCTTGTTTTGTGGACCAATAAAATTACTTTCAAATTTTGAAGTTTGTTTTGTGATATTTTTTTCATGCTATGGATTTCAACAGCTGCAGCTGAAATAGTTTGGGCCTAAATAGTTTGGGCCTAAACCTAAACCAAGTGTGATTTGTCTCTAAGCTCTTTCCTGGTGTGTATGCATGAAATGTGTGTCATGTTTATTCACCAGAAAAGGAAAGACAAAGCGGTACGTATTGTTTCCTAGAATTGATGTCCAGACTGACTTTTTAAAGCACATGTGCAAGATGAAGGAAAACCTGCAAACAGGGCCTGTTTGGGGGGGGGTGGGGGTGGTGTATTGGTGGACAGGCTTGAAGTGCTGATTTACAGCGCTGTGCTTGAAACTAGCACAAGACAATCCTATTCTAATTGTGGGTTGTTTGAGGGAAGCCAAGTGAGTGTTAGAACCCTTGCTAGTGTTTTTAGGTTGGGCTTTGTGTCCCTTTTCCTAAAATTGGCTTCACTTCCTGTCACACAGCTGAACAGGAAGTGAGGTTAAAACCGTACCAATGGTCTTTTCTTCGGGACACAGGTCAATCTAACTAGTGTCCCCATTAAGCAAATTGCACTGCTGTGTACACCCCAAATGATTAGTTACTTTGGGGTTTAGTAAAGGCAAAGCCGCTCTGCAGTAGAAGCGTAGTCAATGAAAATCAGAAGGGAAGCACTGATGGTTTTAACTTCCAATCCCGCCAAGTTATTATTTTTCTTCCTTGCCTGTCCACTTGTAGTGCAAAGTGGATTTGCCTTTAGTAAATGGACCCCAAAGTCCAAGATCCCTACTAATTTGGGTTGTACACAGCAAAATGCAATTTCCAAAATGGGAAACTATTTAGATTGATCTGTGTGTCCCCAACAAAACATTACTCAGGTTTTTCCCTCACTTCCTGTTTGGCTATGTGGCAGGAAGTGAATGAATTAAGTAGAAAGTGACAACATTTGTGAGGTGTCTTTACCCTATCAGGGGTGCAGGCATCCCCAAAACAAACAAGAAAATGTTTGATTTAACATTGGGTGGTGTTTGTGGGGGTTCCTAACACACATTCATACATATTAGCAACGCTGGATCCTGGCCTATTGGCATGGTTATATTTTCTTAAGCCTCTCAATAAAATTATGTGAAATTGGGGGGTTAAACTGGGACTATAACCAACACTTTTTTTTTGTTTTTCTTTCATTTTGGATAGAGTTGGGGGGGGAAGGGTTAGAAGCCCTGTCAGTTTATTTTGTATTATCCCTGTCTGTTTGGGGAGATTGGCCTTCACTTCCTGCCCCATAGCCAAACAGGAAGTGATAGAAAAACTAGGCAAATTAAGGGACTCCTGTGCCCCCCCCCCACAGAACTTGTGTGTGTCATCTGAAAAATCCTGGGTGGGTCATAAAAAAACAGGGTGTGGCCTTGACAGGAAGGGTGGGTCATTTTTCTATTAGGGGGTGCCGAAATTTGGTCAGGCCTAGAGCAGCACAAAACCTAAATATCCTACTGCATATTAGGGCTTATTTAGACAGGATCCGATGTCCCGTTGGGCCCCAGTCGGGCTCCCAAGTGGAGCAGGTAGGGCAGGGTGAGTGGGAGGCCCCCCCTCACACCCGCCATTGCCACCGGGGGCATGGAGAAGGATGGCGATTGCCTCCGGGGGAGGGTCTGCCTACTCCCAACTCCTGCAGTCCAGCTCCTCTCTCTCGACTTCATGCACAAAATACACTTTAAAAAAAAAATAATTAAAAAAAAATAAAACAACCTGGGGACCTCTGAGCCTTTTACTAAAAATATATCTATATCTACAAAAAATAAAGAAAATATAAAATGTTTAAAACATTTTTATAAGCAAAAAGGTTGTCATCTGGGGCCCTCTGGGCCCTTTAAGAATAATAATATTATATAAATATATATATATATATGTTAAAAAAATAACTAAAAAAAATATAAAAATATATCATTTTTTGTATTTTTTTTGAAAAAAAAGGGGGGTTGCCACCTGGAGCCCTGGGGATCTCCGGGCCACTGGGGACCTCCAGACCCCTAAAAAAAAACATTGGCCCTTTAATAAAAAAAAATATGTGGGGTTGCCACCCGGGGCCCTGCGGGCCTCTGGGCCCCTGGGGACCTCTGGACTGCTAAAAAAATAAATACAAAAAATTGGCCCTTTAATAAAAAATAATAAAAAAAATATAAAAAAAAAGATAAAAAAAAAAAAAAGAGGGGGGTTACCATCTGGGGCCCTGGGGGGCTCCAGGCATCTGGGCACCTCCGGACCCCCGGGCCCCTTACAGGTGTACTGCCTGTACCCCCCTAATGGCGGCCCTGGGTGTAATGTCAGCATGTGAAAAGTGACATTCTGAAGGAAAAAAGCAGTTTAAAACTGATATGCGGCAATAATGAATTGTCGGCTCCCGGCAATTGCAGGAGAATTCATTCTTAAAAAAAAACAAAAAAAAGCGTGGGGGTCCCCCCAAATTCTATAACCAGACCCTTTAGGTCTGGTATGGATATTAAGGGGAACCCCGCCGTCAATTTTTTTTAAAAATGACGTGGGGTTCCCCCCAAATATCCATAACCAGACCCTTCAGGTCTGGTGTGGAAATTAAGGGGAACTCCACCCCAAATTAAAAAAAAATGGCGTGGAGTCCCCCCTAAAATCCACACCAGACCCCTTATCCGAGCACGTTGACCTGGCCGGCCGCAGAAAAGAGGGGGGGACAGAGCGCGGCCCCCCCCTTTCCTGAACCACACCAGGCCACATGCCCTCAACATTGGGAGGGTGTTTTGGGGTGCCCCCAAAACACCTTGTCCCCATGTTGATGAGGACAAGGGTCTCTTCCCCACAACCCTTGCCCGGTGGTTGTGGGGGTCTGCGGGCAGGAGGCTTATCGAAATCTGGAAGACCCCTTTAACAAAGGGGCCACCCAGATCCCGCCCCCCCCTGTGTGAAATGGTAATGGGGTACATTGTACCCCTACCATTTCACTCCAAAAAATAATGTAAGGGGTTAAAAAAGACAATAGCCAGTTTTTGACAAGTCCTTTAGTATCTTCTTACTTCTTCTTTTCTTCTTTCCTTCGGGTTTCTTCTTCTTCCTCTGCTTCTGTCTTGGGTCTTGTAGTGCCGCATCTTGACTGGCATGTTCTTCCATCTTCTTCTCCTTCCACTGTCCTTCTCGTCCACATCTTCTTCTGGTTCTTCTTCGCCGGAGGCGCCGCTTCCAATTGAAATCCCCGCTGTCTGCCGGACCCCTCTGACGCCACGGGGTGTGCTGCATGTGCGTCAGAGGGGGGCGTAGTCACCTGTCAGAGGGCGGGCAATTCAATTGGAAGCTTGTGCGCGGCTTCTTCTTTGCCGGAGTCGCCGCTTCCAATTGAATTGCCCGCTTTCTGACATGTGACCACGCCCACCTCTGACGCACATGCACTACACCGGGACTTTCCTAAGAGCTTGCCCATGGCGTCAGAGGGGGGCGTGGTCCGGCAGACAGCGGGGATTTCAATTGGAAGCGGCGGCTCCGGCGAAGAAGAACAAGAAGAAGAAGATGCGGACGAGAAGGACGGCGGAGGGAGAAGAAGATGGAAGAACAATTCCGGTCAAGATGCGGGAATAGAAGACCCAAGACAGAAGCAGAGGAAGAAGAAGAAGGAAGAAGAAACCCGAAGGAAAGAAGAAAAGAAGAAGAAAGAAGCTAATAAAGGACTTGTCAAAAACCGGCTCTTACTGGCACCAGACTTCCCCAGCTCTCTCCCTTTTCTTCCCGGCAACCCATCCCTTTTCACCCATGTTCTCCCACTTTCTCTTTTTTCATCTCTTTCCCCTTCCTTCTTGTTGTCCATGGTCCATTCCTTTCCTTCTCTCTGTCTGATTACACTTTGACTTCTTTCTTCCTCCAAGGGCATTGCCCCCTGAACTAGTCCATCCAAATAAGCTTTATATATCTAGCCGCCCACAGCTGGATACAGCCTGACCAATATTCCACCCACCACAATTACTTCTAAGTTTAAACCCTATTCTAGGGAGCTGTGTACAGCTGCCCACAAACAGTCTGTTTACTCAGATATATAATACTTTAGAATCTTGCTCTAATTCACACTTATTGTAATTACCTCTTTGTTCCCATGTTGTCCCACTAGATCTGCACCATGCAAACTTACCTTCTTTTGTCTTCATTATTGAACTATTACTTGTTACCCTTGTTAGCACTTCATGGGGCTATTCCCCTTCATAATGTTTTTGCTGATGTGTCATCTGAACTTTGTTCCATTCTTGTATTTTCAATAAAAAATGTGAACAAGAAAATATATTTATATAACTTTTGATCACCATGATATGTTGATATGTTGATCAGGTCATGTCGCAGAAGCCTTCACTTCTTTGTTGCATCACAGAAGAGGGCATGCTAGGGTGTGTTAACCACTCTGGACAACACTCCTTCATTACAATACTACCTTCCACCTACTCCCTATACAAGCTGATTGTACTACCCCCCTTAGATCTCCCATCAGCTATGTAGTACAAAGGCCTGTCTGATTGGATAGAAATGTAATGAATTGTTCAGGGAGTTTCTGAATTGATCTGCGAAATACAGCAATAGATACGTTTACATGTCCTACCGTGGAAGTATTTCGCGGATTGCATCCTGATTCTCTCTGGGAACTACGGATCTGAATTCCCCAACCAATATAGGTGGGAGAACTCCACAGCACCTCGGCGAGGATTATCAATCTACTGAGCCTGTTTGACCCCCCTGCGAAGGGCGGCCACTGGCTAGTCGGTAAGCCTTTAATTTATACTTTGGTGGAGTGTGTCTTCACATATCCATCTTTTCATCACTTGATGTCTACTTGAATGGACTGAAGTTCTTCTTTTCGGGAATATTCACTTATGGACTTTATGTTTCACTAAGGAACACTAATTTTTATACTTTTTCCACAGTTTTTTTCATTCATTGGATTATATGGTTGCATATTTTCCCTTTTCCAGCGCTACACTTTTATTGTATATTTTTTGTTGTACCTTATATCAGGGTTGTGGTGTTAGCTGCAGGACATCCGATATTTGTTATTCATTTATTTAATCATTATTTTGCACCTAGCGCAAATTTCCCCGCTCCCTTTTCCCATGTGTTGATATGTGTCTGGAGTAAAACCAAAGCTTATGTCTTGGCTGTAACATTTTTGTATTTTAAACACTAAGTTCCCCTTATGGGGAAAAAATATCTATAAATGCACATATTCTGCCTGAAAAAAAATGCATTTATTTTTTTTCTCTCAGGAGCCTGCATAACATTGCATCCCCAATCAGTGGATTGGGGGTGCACTGTCAGGCTCCTGCAGACAAGCCCCATAATGTTTAACCAATACTTCTGTGCAGGCTGTCAGCTTAAAAGCTGCAGGACTTGCAAATAAACTGCAAGCGCACTCATCAGCACCCTCATAGGTCATTAAGAACTACAAGTCATCTGCCTTGGTGGAAGACTGGGTTTGAAGCTTTCCCATTTGCAGATTCTTGTGAATTAATAATGCGGTGCAGGTGGACAGTGTGTGAAGGGAGAGTATCCCCAGGTCGCTGTCATGGGAGGGTGAGGAGGGGTGAGGAGGACATGTACTGGAGCTTGTTGCATGTTATACCATAAATATGGGTATAATACGTATCATGCTCCAAAAGGTGAATTTATCATTTTATATGTAAAGCCCTGTACTGCAGGTTTGTAATATTAAAACAAAAAAGTGTGTAAGCCTATGAACAGTTGCATACCATATATATATTGAAGCTTTACTGCTGGTGGGAGAAAATGCTTTAATGCAAAATTGTTTTAACCCTTTAGCTTTTGTTGTGTCTAGTTACTAAGCTCTGAATCATGAATGCCCTTACAACCCACTCTGTATGCCATGGCTAGGTGACTCCTGTGCGCATGCACATGAGTGATGTCACTAAGGCCCGGCCATTCAAGCGGCTGAAGATTTGGAACTCGCCAGAAATACTGGGTTAAGATGGAAGCGACTGGGACCAAGGGGAACCATGACAGCCCAGTGCTGGTGGGAGGGCTACATTTCTAGGCGGCGATCTGCGATTTTTATTGTGACCGTGATATTGCGATTGACATATCGCACACTTTTGACACATTTTTGGGACCATTCACATTTATACAGCGATTAGTGCTATAAAACTGTACTGTGTAAATGTGACTGACACACTTCCCTAATGTGTGATTCTAACTGTAGGGGGAGGGGACCGATCTATGTTCCTCTGTACTGGGAACACACATCGGTCTCCTCACCAGACAGGACCGTGGATCTGTGTGTTTACACAAGCAAATCCACAGTCCTACCATGATTGCTGCGGTGCGCGCCCCCTAGACGGCCCAGGACATCATATGAGGTCCACCCAGGATGGGAGATCCCATCTGTGGACGTCATAGGTCTATGGGTGGTAGGGAAGTGGTTAAACAGTATGGGGAGTCTTACAACCTTAACCACTTGCCAACCACCTCACAGCGATATACGTGGGCAGAATGGCACGGGCAGTCAGAGTAACGTATACTTATACGTTACTCCCCTCCCACGGGCAAGGAGCACGATCGCATGGGGGCAGTAGGGGTGGAGGAGCGATTTGCTCCTAACATTTAGGGCAGATGCTCCCATGCTTCGACATATATAAATGGTGCATGTATGCCCATCATTAGAAGTGGGTGGATGAAGAGAGGTATTCTAATGGTGGGCATACCCATTGATCAATCTCTTTTTTTGAAAAAAAAGATTACAATATATGCCCAACAAGGACCAACAACATACTGGTATGTTTATGGACTTTGATTGGTTATACCAGAATGATGCCTGCGGGTTTAGTTATCATCTTGGTATCATTCTTTTCAGCCAATGGTCGGCTTTCATGTAAAAGCAGTGGGAGGGAATGTCCCCTCCCCACCGTATTCCATGGTTTTCCCTGGCTCTCCTGTCCCAACTTGGAACCTGAGAATGCAGCCGGTGGTTCTGCCAGCTGACCATAGAGCTGATCAGAGACCAGAATGGCTCAAATCATCTCTATGGCCTAAGAAACCGGAAGCTACGAGCATTTCATGACTTAGATTTTGCCGGATATAAACAGCGCCATTGGGAAAGTATTTTATCACGCCGATCTTGGTGTGGTCAGATTCTTTGAGGGCAGAGGAGAAATCTAGGGTCTAATAGACCCCATTTTTTTCAAAAAAGAGTACCTGTCACTACCTACTGCTATCATAGGGGATATTTACATTCCCTGAGATAACAATAAAAATGATAAAAATAAAATAAAATGAAAGGAGCAGTTTAAAAAATAAAAAAGCATATTATATAAAAATAAAAAAAAACCTCCCCCCCTGCTCTCGCACAAAGGCGAGCGCAAGTGTCGGTCTGGCGTCATATGTAAACAGCAATTACACCATGCATGTGAGGTAGCACCACGAAGGTCAGATTGAGGGCAGTAATTTTAGCAGTAGACCGCCTCTGTAAATCTAAAGTGGTAACCTTTAAAGACTTTTAAAAATGCATGTAGTTTGTCACCGCTGTAGTTTGTAAAGCGTGTCTTGTTTGGTATCCATGTACTCGGCCTAAGATCATCTTTTTTATTTCATCAAACCTTGGGGCAATATAGTGTGTTTTAGTGCATTAAAATAAAAAAAGTGTGTTTTTCCCCAAAAAAGTGATTGAAAAATTACTGCGCAAATACTGTGTGAAAATTTTTTTTAACACCCACCATTTTAAAGCGGAGGTTCACCCTCAAAATGAACTTTTTTGCTAACCTATCTGCAGCCTTAATAAAGGCTTGTAGTGTTGTCATTTTTTTTTTAATGTATACACTTACCGCACACAGCCGCACTTCCGGGTCTTCTTCCTTGCGGGGAGTGGGCGTGTCGCTCCTTTTCCCCGACGGGGAGCTCTGCGCAATGTCTCGTGGGAGTGAGTGATGATCCTCCCAGGAGACGATTGACGTGCAGGTAAAGCGCGTCATCGCCTTCCGAAAATATCCAACGGGGACTCGGCTCTTTACTAGGCTATATGGCGCCTGAGCCTGCCGTGTAGAGCTGACTGCGCAGGCGCCGTAAAGTGCCGAGTCCCTGTCGGATATTTTCGGAAGGCGATGACGCGCTTTACCCGTACGTCAATCATTTATGCGACGCCTACTCCCCGGGGGGGGGGGATCGAGAACCAGAAGTCGGGTGAAAACAAGAAAAAAAGGTGAGTACAGCCCGAAAAAAAAAAAAAACAGCAAATCCAGCATACTGTTGATGTCAGCAGTATGCTGGATATAACAGTATATCTAGATTTAAGGGTGAACCTCCGCTTTAATCTGCAGGGCCTTTGCTTTAAAAAATATAAAATGTTTGGGGTTTAAAGTAATTTTCTTTTTTTTCCAAGAAAATATCTTTTCATGTAAACAAAAAGTGTCAGAAAGGACTTTGTCTTCAAGTGGCTAGAAAAGTGGGTGATGTGTGACATAAGTCAAAAAGTGGGGAAGCACAATTTTTTTTATTAAAAACAGGAATATAACAGTCCTTGAATAAACTTCCAAAAAAAGGCTCTTGAAAGGAAAAGCATCCAAGAATCACACTTGATGCACATATAATAGTATAAATCACAAACAGAAGTGAAACAGCAGACTGGACAATAAAGCAGTGATCCAGATCCCTCCACCACAGACAATGTAGCCTTTCACCTCATTGATTTGACCTAAAATGGTCACTATGCCAATAAAAAAGACACACCTGGGTGATAATTCCGGAACAGCAGGCCGTTTATCTCGACAGCATAAAGTATCAATGAAAGAAAGCACAGTCACAGTCCCATCACGCTCCGGGTGGTGACGACATAAGGGGTGGGGTAATTATACCGTCACCATCCGGAGCATTCTGGGACTGTGACAAAATAAGAGGCCTATATAAATCGTTGCACACTGCACACCTGGCATTACAGCAGGAGGGAGCGTAGAGTCAACATCAGAAGAAAAGAAGAGAGAAGAAGGCGACGAGGAAGACCGGGCTGGCCGCCGCTAGTAAAAGAGCTTCAAAGAAGATAGCGGCGCAGCCCGGCAGAAGGTTGAAGGCACGGAGAGCGGAAGAAGAACTGGGGAGCACGGAGAGGACACCGGAGAGCAGAAGAAGAGATGAAAGAAGACCCCCGAAGTCAGAATAAGACCCCGGGAGAGCGGAGAAGTCGAAAGAAGACCCCCGGAGCTGACTAATAAATTATTTTAAAAACCTGTGTTGTGTGTTTTTTTTTTTTACACTTTTCCTCCAGGTAAATGGGTAGGGGTAGGAGCTGGCTCATGCGACGGGGCTCGTAGGCGGTCAATCTCGCCGAGAAAAGGAGCGAGATTGACACAATATCACGGTCACCTATTGTACGCAAAATAAATACAGGTGGTTCTCAAAAAATTAGCATATTGTGATAAAGTTCATTATTTTCTGTAATGTACTTATAAACATTAGACTTTCATATATTTTAGATTTATTACACACAACTGAAGTAGTTCAAGCCTTTTCTTGTTTTAATATTGATGATTTTGGCATACAGCTCATGAAAACCCCAAATTCCTATCTCAAAAAATTAGCATATTTCATCCGACCAATAAAAGAAAAGTGTTTTTAATAAAAAAAAGTCAACCTTCAAATAATTCTGTTCAGTTATGCACTCAATACTTGGTAGGGAATCCTTTTGCAGAAATGACTGCTTCAATGCGGCGTGGCATGGAGGCAATCAGCCTGTGGCACTGCTGAGGTGTTATGGAGGCCCAGGATGCTTCGGTAGCGGCCTTAAGCTCATCCAGAGTGTTGGGTCTTGCGTCTCTCAACTTTCTCTTCCCAATGTCCCACAGATTCTCTATGGGGTTCAGGTCAGGATAGTTGGCAGGCCAATTGAGCACAGTAATACCATGGTCAGTAAACCATTTACCAGTGGTTTTGGCACGGTGAGCAGGTGCCAGGTCGTGCTGAAAAATGAAATCTTCATCTCCATAAAGCTTTTCAGCAGATGGAAGCATGAGGTGCTCCAAAATCTCTTGATAGCTAGCTGCATTCACCCTGCCCTTGATAAAACACAGTGGACCAACACCAGCAGCTGACATGGCACCCCAGACCATCACTGACTGTGGGTACTTGACACTGGACTTCAGGCATTTTGGCATTTCCCTCTCCCCAGTCTTCCTCCAGACCCTGGCACCTTGATTACCGAATGACATGCAAAATTTGCTTTCACCTGAAAAAAGTACTTTGGACCACTGAGCAACAGTCCAGTGTTGCTTCTCTGTAGCCCAGGTCAGGCGCTTCTGCCGCTGTTTCTGGTTCAAAAGTGGCTTGAACTGGGGAATGCGGGACCTGTAGCCAATTTCCTGCACACGCCTGTACACGGTGGCTCTGGATGTTTCTACTCTAGACTCAGTCCACTGCTTCCACAGGTCCCCCAAGGTCTGGAATCCGTCCTTCTCCACAATCTTCCTCAGGGTCCGGTCACCTCTTCTCGTTGTGCAGCGTTTTCTGCCACACTTTTTCCTTCCCACAGACTTCCCACTGAGGTGCCTTGATACAGCACTCTGGGAACAGCCTATTCGTTCAGAAATTTCTTTCTGTGTCTTACCCTCTGGCTTGAGGGTGTCAATGATGGCCTTCTGGACAGCAGTCAGGTCGGCAGTCTTACCCATGATTGCGGTTTGGAGTAATGAACCAGGCTGGGAGTTTTTAAAAGCCTCAGAGTTAATTAGTTGATTCAGATGATTAGGTTAAGAGCTCGTTTAGAGAACCTTTTCATGATATGCTAATTTTTTTAGATAGGAATTTGGGGTTTTCATGAGCTGTATGCCAAAATCATCAATATTAAAACAATAAAAGGCTTGAACTACTTCAGTTGTGTGTAATGAATCTAAAATATATGAAAGTCTAATGTTTATCAGTACATTACAGAACATAATGAACTTTATCACAATATGCTAATTTTTTGAGAACCACCTGTATAATTTGATGCTACACAGAGGAAGCTGCCATAGTTTAATGACTGACATTAGTGGCGAACAACTTGTGTATGTGTATGTGTAAAATGTTTCTATGTTTCTATAATGTTTTGTTTATTATGCCAAGTTATTTTAGTACGAGAGGTGCAAGAGTTATCTGTGTTGTGTGTTTTTTTTTTTAATACTTCATGGATTAATTTGACATATTTGAATGTATGTTTAAAAAACATATATATATATATTTGATTTTTTTTAAAAAAGGGCGTACAATAGTGATTTCACTTCCTCACTACCTATTATAGTTACGGAGGCCATCAAATGTCAAGATAGCACCAAAAAAAAAAATTACCGCATTTTTGAAAGAAGCCACTTCAAGCTATTTGCTGAGAGGCATGTTGAGTCCATGTAATATTTTATATTTTTCCACAAGTTTCTGGAAAATTATTATTATTTTTATTTATTTTTACAGAAAGTTGTCACTAAATGATATATAAAATACCATGGGTATATGTGAAGTTACACCCCAAAATACATTATGTTGCTCCTCCTGAGTATGGAGATTCCACATGTGCTAGACTTTTTAGGAGCCTAGCATGCGGGACCCCGAAAACCAAGCACCACCTTCAGGCTTTCTAAGGGTGTACATTTTTGAGTTCACTACTCACTGCCTATCACAGTTTCGGAGGCCATGGAATGACCAGATGGCACAACCCCCCCCCCCCCCAAATGATCCATTTTGGAAAGTAGATACCACAAGCTATTTGCTGAGAGATATGGTGAGTATTTTGCAGATCACAAAGTAATCACAAAGTTTTGAACATTTAAAAAAGAAAAAAAAAAAACATTTTTATTTTCTTTCTTCATTTTCAAAAACAAATGAGAGCTGCAAAATACTTAACATGCCTCTCATCAAATAGCTTGGGGTTTCTACTTTGCAAAATGGGGTAATTTGGGGAGGGGGGGGTTGTGCTATCTTGGCATTTTATGGCATTTGAAACTGTGAGGTGGCCTACACACGACCGGCAGAATCCAGCAAGAACCTCGATGGGAGACCTATTCTGCTGAGAAAACCGGTCGTGTGTACACTTTTCGCCAAGCAACCCGTCGAGGAACTCGTTGAGCCAAAAAGAGAGCAGGTTCTCTATTTCCTCGTTGTTCAATGGAAAATTTGGCTCAACAAGCTTTTTGACTGCCGAACTAGGAACTCGACGGGCAGAACGATGAGTTTCGCCCTGACGAGTTTCTCGTTCGTGTGTACGCCGCCTGATAGGTATTGAGGAGTGAAATAAAAAAATACGCCCTTAGAAATCCTGAAGGCAGTGATTGGATTTTGGGGCCCCATACACGGCTAGTTTCCCAAAAAGTCCCACACATGTGGTATCCCCGTACTTAGGAGAAGCAGAAGAATGTATTTTGGGGTGTAATACCACATATTTCCATGGCATGTTTGAGCAATATATCATTAAGTGACAACTTTGTGCAAAAAAAAGTTTGTAATTTTCCCGCAACTTGTGGCAAAATATAAAATATTCCATGGACTCAACATGCCTCTCATCAAATAGCTTGGGGTGTCTTCTTTCCAAAATGGGGTAATTTTGGGGGGTTTGTGTTATCTGGGCATTTTATGGCCTTCAAAACTGTCATAGGTAGTGATAGGTAGTGATGAGTGAAATAAAAAATGTATGCCCTTAGAAATCCTGAAGGCGGTGCTTGGTTTTTGGGGTCTGTATGCGACTTGACTCCCAAAAGTCTCACACATGTGGTATCCTCGTACTTAGGAGAAGTAGCAGAATGTATTTTGGGGTGTAATTCCACATATAACCATGGCATGTGTGAGCAATATATCATTTAGTGACAACTTTTTGTAAACATAAATAAAAATAATGTGGTAATTTTTCAATCACTTGGGACAAAAACATTAAATATTCAATGGGCTCAATATGCCTCTCAGCAATTTTCTTTTGGTGCCTACTTTCCAAAATGGGGTCATCTGGGGGGTTTTGTGCTATCTTGGCATTGTATGGCTTTCAAAACTCTTAGGCACGATGAGACATGTCCGCTCAAACATGTCCGACGGACCGTTTCCAGCGGACATGTCTCATCGGATTTTGGTCCGATGGCGTGTACACACCATCGGACCAAAATCCCCTCGGGCTGAGGACGCGGTGACATGGCGGTGACGTTGACGCCGCCACGTCACCACTCCAGGAAGTAAAATACTTCCACGCATTCGTCAAATCCATTCGATGCATGCACAGAGATTTCTTTCCGCTGGTTAGTGTACTAACTCCCATGCTTTGAAATTTGTCCGCTGGGAAAACATGTCCACTAGCCTGTACACACGATCGAAGATGTCTGCTGAAACGGTCCGTCGGACCAGTTTCAGCAGATAAATTTGATCGTGTGTACGCGGCCCTAGGCCACGTACACACGATCAGACCAAACCGAATAGACCACCGCTGAAGTGGTCTGATGGTCTGATGTGCGTACACACCATCAGTCCAAAATCCCATCGGGCCAGAATGCGGTGACGTAGAACACGACGTGCTGAAAAAACGAAGTTCAATGCTTCCAAGCATGCGTCGACTTGATTCTGAGCATGTGCGGGTTTTTGGTCCTATGTTTTTGTGTACTAACCATCGTTTTGGTCTGACGGACAGGTGTCCATCGGACAGATTTTAAAGCAAGTTTTAAAACTTTGGTCCGATGGACAACTGTCCGATGGGCTGTACACACTATCAATTTGGTCCGATGAAACTGGTCTTCAGGCCAGTTTCATCAGACCGGTCTGATCGTGTGTACGTGGCCTTATAGATAGTGAGGGGTGAAATCAAAATAACAAAAAGTAGAAAAAATCTGTCCTTTTCTGTTTATATACCAAAAAATAAAAATCGCAGAAGCAATCAAATACCATCAAATAAAATGACTATTTGTGGGAAAGAAAAGGATGTGTTTAGGTACAACACTGCATGACTGTGCAATTACCAGTTAAAGCAGCGCAGTGCCAAATTGTAAAAAGTCTTTAGGCAGCCAAATGGTCTGGGGCTTAAGTGGTTAAACGTAAGTGATGGCAGTAAAAAGTATCGAAAAAAATAGACTTGTTTGTTCTTTCATAGCCTTTTAGTCACCTCAGCTCCCCTTAATTCACATTTGGTGAGTGTACACAGCAGCATCACAAATGGTGAGTTTGTGTGTACATAGTCCTATTAGGCCGCGTACACACGATCAAACATATCTGCTGAAACTGGTCCACAGACCAGTTCCAGTGGACATATCGGATCGCGTGTACGGGCTAGCAGACAGGTTTCCAGCAGACAAAAGTTTTGAAGCATGCTTTAAAACTTGTCTGCTGGAAAGCAGTCTGGTCGAAATCTCCCGCATGCGTCGAATGGATATGACGAATGCGTGGAAGTATTTTACTTCCTGGTTTGGTGACGTGGCGGCATCAACGTCACCGCCACGTCACCGCGATGTCTGTCCGCGGGGATTTTGGTTTGATCGTGAGTACACACATCAAACCAAAACATCCCAGGAGACATGTCCGATGAAAACGGTCTATCGGACCGTTTTCATCGGATATGTCTCCTCGTGTGTATGCGGCCCAACAGGGTAGTATGCATACATAACTGTTTTTTTTTTTGGGTGCCATGTCAGTACATTTATTGTGATTGTGCTCCCCTTCAGTCTATGAAACCTGAAATTTGAAATACAAATTCTATCTTTCAAACACACCATCTAGTTATTGCTCAGGTAATTGTCTCTTAGATGCAAAACGATACTGTAGTTGTGTATGAATGTGCCTTCCAAATACTTAGAAGAGTTAAATGTGTACAAGTCTAAACTTTCCAAAAGGTATATGCCATTATTTTCTCAGATACTTTATTAATGGTTTATCATATTGCTTATTTATACAGAAAAGTAAGAATTTGCTATTCCATACTCTACAAAATACAAGTAGCACACAACATTTTGTACAGTTACTAAGCTCTGACCAACACCAAAAGCCATGACATTCATTAAAATGTAATTCCTGCAAATGTTGTTTAGCAAAACGTAATGCTTGGCTATTTTTTTCATTAAACTACAGGCTGCTGTTTGAATAATGCAAGCATGCTATCAGTTGAAACCTGTATGCCCCTGTTACAGCATAATTCACTGAGCCATGCAGTATATGTGTGTATTTAACAATTCCATTACTATATTAGTTGCATTTTAGCCATTGGGATTGAACGTTTCACAAAAATAATTCACATTTTTTATTAGTGAATGGAACTTCCCTTTAAACACACACACACACATATTGGAGTTTTCCAGGAAGTTTCTCAGAAAGGGGTAAGGGGAAATTACCAAGTTGAGATTGTACAGCATATGAACCAGGGCATATGACCTAGTGTAGCCCCGTACATGCTGTACATTTATGTTTCACTCTAATATTTACTAGAAGCCAGCATAGTAGCAACTTTTTTTGCCCCAAATAAAGCACCAAATAAATAGACAATGATTGTTTTAAAATTTATATAAGTTGAATACGAAAAAATCTAAAAATACATACAAGGTTTGAATCACAAATTTACAGGTTCACAATAATGTGTATTCACATGAGATCATAACAAACCACTTGATTTAACCACTTGACCACTGGGCACTTAAACCCCCTTCCTAACCAGACCAATTTTCAGCTTTCGGTGCTCTCACAATTTGAATGACAATTACTCAGTCATACAACATTCTACCCATTTGAAATTTTTGTCCTTTCTTTCACACAAATAGAGCTTTCTTTTGGTGGTATTTGATCACCTCTGTTTTTTTTATTTTTTGCGCTATAAAAGAAAAACGACTGAAAATTCTGTAAAAAAAATAAAAATAAAACTTGTTTCTGTCATATTAGCAGGTTATTTCTCACACACAGCATGTGCATACCACAAATTACACCCCAAAACACATTCTGCTATTCCTCCCGAGTATGGCGATACCCCATGTGTGGGACTTTTACACAGCGTGGCCACATACAGAGGCCCAACATGCAGGGAGCGCCACCAGGCGTTCTGGAACACCCAGACCAATTCTGACATTCCTCTCCTACATGGAAAAATCATCATTTATTTGCTAGAAAATTACATAGAACCCCAAAACATTATATATGCTTTTTTAGCAAAGACCCTAGAGAATACAATGGCGGCCGTTACAACTTTTTATCTCGCACGGTATTTTCGCAGAAATTTATTGAACGCGTGTTTTTAAAAAAAAACTGTTTTGTGCTTAAAACAAAACAAAACAGTAAAGTTAGCCCAATTTTTTTTCAAAATGTGAAAGATGAAGTTACGCCGAGTAAATAGATACCCAACATGTCACACTTCAAAATTGCGCACACTCGTGGAATGGCGCCAAACTTCGCTACTTAAAAATCCCCATAGGCGGTATTGCAGAGTATTGGGGTATTGCAAAGTATCATGCAGGGTATTGGGGTATTGCCGAGTACTGGGGCATTGCCGAGTATTGGGGTATTGCCGAGTATTGGGGTATTGCCGAGTACTGGGGTATTGCCGAGTACTGGGGTATTGCCAAATATTGGGGTATTGCCGAGTACTGGGGTATTGCTGAGTATTGGGGTATTGCCGAGTATTGGGGTATTGCCGAGTACTGGGGTATTGCCGAGTACTGGGGTATTGCCGAGTATTGGGGTATTGCCGAGTATTGGGGTATTGTTGAGTACTGGAGTATTGGGGTATTGCCGAGTACTGTGGTATTGCCGAGTATTGGGGTATTGCCGAGTACTGGGGTATTGTTGAGTACTGGGGTATTGTTGAGTATTGGGGTATTGTTGAGTACTGGGGTATTGTTGGGTAATGGGGGGATTGCTGGGTACTGGGGGGATTGCTGGGTACTGGGGGGTTGCTGGGTACTGGGGGGGTTGCTGGGTACTGGGGGGATTGCTGGGTACTGGGGGGATTGCAGAGCTGGGATGTTTTGAGGGATGGCTGGATATGTGACTGCATTTGTCACAGATCAAGTCACAGCTCAGCTGCTGACACCCCGCTCCCCCCCCTCTCCTCGCACACTGTACAGAGAGGAGAGGGAGGAGAGGAAGGAACCGGCGTCATCAAATGATGCCGGTTTGTTTACAAGTGATCGCGCCGTCATTTGACGACGCGATCACGTGGTAAACGGCCGCGATCAGCGGCAATTTACCGTGATCCGTGATGCGCCGGGTCTTCTAGACCCGGCGAGCATGGACACTTTCGCGAGCGCGTCCCAGGGGACGCGCAATCGCGAAAGTGAAGGACGACGTCCCAGGGACGTCGTCCCAAGATAACCCAGCCGCGCCGTAGCAGTAAAATGCTTATGGCGCGGTGGGAAAGTGGTTAAATAACATTTGTACATGTACAGAGTGAAACTCAACACGTTTTAAAGATTAAATGTCATTCCTCTTCATCAGGAGATTGTAGGTGTATTGATTTATGATATCTACAATTTAAAAAATACAGTAAGTACAAGCATAATTATTCTACAAAACATACATGTTCTTAATCAATGAATGGTGAATAGGCAGGCACTACTAATAATATACGCATGTAAACATCTTGTTTACTAATCAGTGAAGTTGAAGCAGGTATCTTGGATACAATACAACGAGAATAGAGGCATAAGCCAAAAAGAAGGAAGGTTGGCTGCGTTGACCCCAGAGGGAATTGCCAATATAGAGTGTATTCTTGATTAAGTTTTATTTTTTTAACGACTTGCTTACTGGGCACATATACCCCCCTCCTGCCCAGGTGAAATTTCAGCTTCCGGCACTGCACTTTAACTGACAATTGCGAGGTCATGCGACGTGACTCCCACACAAAATTGACGTCCTTTTTTTCCCACAAGTAGAGTTTTCTTTTGGTGGCATTTGATCGCCTGTGCGGTTTTTATTTTTTGTGCTATAAACAAAAAAGAGCGACAATTTTGAAAAAAAATTACAATATTTTTTACTTGTTGCTATAATAAATATCCCAATTTAAAAAAAAAATACATTTTTTTTCTCAGTTTAGGCCGATACGTATTCTACATATTTTTGGTAAAAAAAAAAAAATCGCAATAAGCGTCTGGTTTGCGTAAAAGTTATAGCGCCTACAAAATAGGGGACAGAATTATTATTTTTTATTATTATTTTTTTTACTAGATTGATACTGCGACATTATGGCGGACACATCGGACACTTTTGACACATTTTTGGCACCATTCACATTTATACTGCGATCAGTGCTATAAATATGCACTAATTACTGTATAAATGTGACTGGCATTGAGGGTTTAACACTAGGGGTGAGGAAAGGGTTAAATGTGTACCCTGCGTAGTGTTCTAACTGTGGGGGAGGGGGACTGACTGAGGAGGTGATCGATCTGTGTCCCTATGTACAAGGGACACAGATCAGTCTCCTCTCTCCATGACAGGACGCTGTCTCTGTGTGAGCCGGCAATGAGAGATGATTTCATATGTTTACATTTGAGATCATCTCTTATTGGCCGCACAGATCGCATCGCAAACGGCCACTCTGATTGTCCATTCGTAGCAATCTGTAATTGGCTATGTCCAAGGGACACAGCTAACACAGAGTTTCCCCGCTGCACGCTCTGGAGCGCACGCGGGGAACACCCAAAGGGGAGGACGTCAATTGACGTCCTTTTGGATATTCAGGTCCGCGCTGTAGCCATCATTCGGCTATAGCGCGGGTCTCAAGTAGTTAAAGACATATAATGAATCATGTAAATTAACACACTAACTTAAAGAGCAAAGCATAGTTAGGGAAAGAAAAGAGAGAAGCCTAGAGGGATAAGTTAGAAAGAAAAGGGGGATACATGTGGTCGAGTAGGGGACAGGTGTTCTGGGGTGAGTAAGAGGGAAGGGGATGAATGGAACATGAATGGGGCCCCAGTGAGAATTGCAGAGTACTGGGGTGTCAATCCTTGGAAAAGATTTGCTTGTATTCTGTATTTTGTTTTATAAAAGCATATGAAATCTATCCAATATATCCATATTTATTTAACATTTTCCTCCTGGTGATTGATATAGGCTGTCAGGACTCCTGTGTGTCTCATTAATTTTAGAGAGCCATAAGCGAAGAGGTGGGGGGAAGATGGCTACGCATTTTCTAGCTGTATTTAGAAGGTATATGTGGGGGATTTTTTTGTATCTGCATCTAGAAGAAGTAGAGTAATAAAAGTAAATGGCCAGATTGTTTCCAAGTTTTATATTTGTCAATTTGTAGATAAGGTCTCTTTCTTCTCGCCAGAAGTTTCTAAGTTTGGCACAGAACCAAAAAATGTATAGCAGAGTACCCCCCAGCTGCTCCACCTCTCTAGCAAAATTTGAGAAGTGTGTAGGTAGATTTTTTGAAGGATGGTGGACACTCTACATCATCTCATTATAATTGTATAGCTTGAGCCTTGAAATTTAGTGGCAATAGATGAGCTATGGGTGAAATACAATATGTCCTCTCTCTGTTCAGGAGTAAGGGAGATGCTGAGATCTTTCTCCTATTTCATGGACAAGTATTGATAGCAAGCATGATACTTGAGCAAATCTCAAAGCATCCAGTAGGGGGTCTGTCATCTTCATAACCTTAGTAGAGGATTTGTTGCCATTTGTATTTATGTTGTAAAGAGTCACTGGGTCATTCCTTGTTTATCCTTACCATTTCCCACCCAGTCACTGTATATATCCAGGACTGTTCACCATTTATCCATGTCTTATGTAAACAGGGTAACCTCTATTTTAATAAAAATTCAGCCAATCCAGCTTCAAGCAATTTTCTAATACACTATATTTAAAAAGTTGTGGTATGTACTGTGTTTAGTCCTTCAATTAGCCTTCCCATTTTGATTAGAAAACCATTACCTTTTACATTTTTAAAATGTGTTATTTCTCAGAATTAAATTAAAAAAACTGATTTTTAAATTAACACTTGTAGATGCCTACGATTTGACCGGGAGCATGTTTTATACTAGTGCAATGATATGTTTGTACCGCAAAGGTGGTAATTTATGAGTTAAGAAATTATCTTACAGTAAATGTTAGTGTCTGTTTGCTCTGCATTGCTAATCTGCAAAGAAAAATCTATCTTGAGTCTTTTTTTATTAATGAAATAATAATAATATAATAATTTAAGGATTGTGGTTTGTTCAGGTCACTTTTTAGGTTGTAGAGTAATTCATAATCATCTGCAAACGCATCAGCACTGCGTTGGGGATTGGTCAGTTTGGCCCAGATTCACGTACATCTGCGCATTATTGGACCGGCGTAGCGCACCGCCTTTACGTTAGACTTGCGCAATTTTGCTGCGTAATCACCCTATTCTCGTAGCTTTTGCACAGAAAATTGCGCATGCGTAACGTTTTTTCAGAGGCGTAAGGCGGAGTAATACAAATTGGGAAGGACGTGGGCGTGTTACATTGAAATGAGCCGTGACCCCATGCAAATAAAGGGCGGGTCGGCTCACGCATGCGCGCTTGAAGGAGACCATGGTCAGCTCCGCTGTGCGCATGCTCACAACTCGGGAGCGGCGCAATCAGTGAAATTGGAAATGGACTAGGGAAACTTTGTGAACTACGCAAACAGCATAAATAGACAGACACAAACGCACTTCCTTTGCAAGGTGCTTTTGTTTATTAGCGTTTGTTTATTTGTTTGTGACGTGTCTTTGAGATATTTGGGGACTGTTTTGCAGAGTGATTTTTGTCTTTTATGTGTTTTCTTTGTTGTTATTTTGTTTAAATTATATTTTTGCTGGGGCATTTTTTATTTTTGCTCGTCATTTATTTTATTTTTTTGGTTCTGTTTGTGTATGATTTTGGAATGTGGGGGTGATATTCCTGCGGGAAAAGGGGTGTCACCCTCATTTGTGGTGGAGAAGTGATCCCCAGGTCCGTGTGAATGGTGTATGAATGTACAGTGACATAATTGGAGCCGTGGCATGGCGTTGCAGCTCACAAGTCCTGCATGGTGGACTAGTGCCAATCTAATGTGATGAGGATGTGGGGTGTGTGTGCTAGGGACCACAGTGGTGTGCATGCATGCATTCTCATTGTGCCATGATTAATGTGTGTGTTTAACGTGCAAAGATGCATAATGTGAGCTGGCATGAGATGGGGTCATGAGATGGGGTCCCAGTGCATATGCAGAGTCACCTTGAAGGGAAAAGACAGGAGGATGTTAGTAGTGCATGTGTCCCTTGTGATGTGTGCATCATGGGGCGGGGCAGTCATGCCTGCCACCCATGTCACTCACCAACCAGCCAGCTGTCCCCATACATGTTCTGTTCGAAATCTGTGGGGATGGGGCTATGATTGTATATGTAGCTGTCATGGGTTTCATGGGTAGTGCCATGTGTTGGGCTGCTGATGTCCTCCTGCAAGGTTGTGGTAATTCCATGATGGCATGAGGGGTGAATCTGAAGATGCGAGACACCTCAGAATCACTCATGCCAAAGATGTCTATGCATGTGTGATATATCAAGTGAAGAGTGAGGGGCTTGTATCAGATAAGAATATTGTATTAGATTAGATTAAATTGTAAAGTTTATATAAGCAAATAAAAAAAATAAAAAAAAACATCTCCCGTGCCCTCCTTAGTGCCCTCCTCAGTGCCCTCATCCTTCTTTGTTCATCTAAAGTCAGTAGTATAGCTATGCGCGACAATGCCCCTGGCATGTTGGCATACAGATTGTTGTGCAACACGTGTGACTGCTGAGCTCCTCACTAACAGTGTTGCTTTATCTAACAAGTAGACTTTTTTTCTCTTTTTAGACCAGCTTTTATATGCTCTAATTTTAGACAGGACATTTTGCTGTTGCGCACACTGCGTAGCCTGCGCTGCCCTAACGTTCTTTTGTGGATCCCCGTAAGTCCCTCATTAGCATATTTGACTAGCAAATCAATGGTCTGTCTAGCGCACTTTTGCGCGGACGGATGCGCCAGTCAAACGAAATTACGCGGGACAAAAAAAAGTAGATTTTTTGCGTATCTCGTTCTGGGGATGCCGTGCATCGAAACGCATGCGCACATTTCGACTTACGCACGCACATCTCCTGTTGCGCAAGCGTAATCGCTCTGTGAATCTGGGCCTTTGTGTTTAATAGATTGATGTAAGATTGTAAGAGATATGGGATTTTAGCCTTGAGTCTATGAGCTTTGAGTTTGGAGGCAAAGAATATCCCTGCTTTATTGTAAGGAGTGTAGTATTGAAATTTAAGGCAATGAAGTCGTGATTGTCTTACAATATGGAATGAAGTTGCATGCAAAGTTTTGCTAATTTGGATGGGGTTGGCCTTGTTTTGATGCTCCAGGTCACGCAGTGTGTTCAACACCTGTTGCAGGTTGAGGGACTTAAGTCATGCTTGTGCACCTAAGTGAATCAGAATGCCACGCATGAATGCTGTGTGTGCATTCCAAAGTGATTTTTTTTTTAACATCTGGTGCATCAGTGGTGGCAAATAAGTCCTTGAGATGTTGATTGAGCTTGTCTTTGGTGCTTTAATCAGTGACTAACTTGTTGTTGCAACGCCATAAAAGGATAGGGTGACAGCTATACTGCTCTGAGATTGTGATGGAAACAGCTGTGTGGTCAGACCCAGTGATGTTAGCAATATCAGAACAAGACACCTGCTGCAGTAACCACTTGTCTACTAGGAAGAAGTATGAATTAAAAATAGGGCAGTGATATGTATAGTCATGTTCTGATGCATGTAAACAAGGCTGGACATCATATACATTGTCACAAAGCATAAGGTTGCATAGAGAGAAGGAACAAGTTCTTCTATTAGGCCTCGTACACATGATCAAATCTGTCTGCTGGAAACGGTCGGCCCGACCGTCCCAGCAAACAGATTCGACCGTGTGTACGGGCGAGCCGACGGATTTGGCCACCCGACAGATTTCAAAGCATGCTTTGAAATCTTGAAAAGGAAGTCTACTGAACTTAATAGTGAAAATAAGTACAAATAGCACAAACAGCGCTAATGTGTAGTGGAACCACACAAGTGAACTAAATAAACAATAAGTGACAGACAAAATGTAAATGTAGAGACCCGTGAGTGATATTGAGTTTAAAGGTTAAATAGTTCATAAAGTGTCTGAAAAAATCTTCTGAATCTCTTCAACGAGCAGTCCTCCACCACACCAGTGTAATGAACACTCCTCCACCCGAAACTGAACTAGTAGACTCAATAGTGAAAATAAGTACGCACAAACATTGGCATGAACCTACAAAGTAGTGTGAACCACACAACTGTGGTGTGTGTAACACAGCAACTCGCATACAGGTAAAAAATGTAAAGTGTAGCCAGACCCGTGATGAATGTAAATATTGAGTTTTAAAAGGGTGATAAAGTGTTCTCAAGAAAAAATCATATTTGAAGTCATAGTAAACAACGAGCAGTCACTACCACCACACCAGGTTGAACTATCAGGTGACGTCAACGTCACGACACAACACGCGAGTAAAAACCTTGAACACTCGTACGATTCGGACATATCCAAATAAAAAGCTGATCCGATACAATCCTGAAAACGTGTCAGGGACTTTATCCAAAAAAGTGTACTAACCAGCAGACATGTGACAGATTCCACCTCACATACGTGGAGAAACTTACACACAAGAAAAATACCTATATGCCTTGTAGAATATTGACTCAAAACAATTTATGCTTGACACACCACTCCTACATAGAAAAACACATGCACAGGCGAAAACTCCTCAACTGATGCATGGAACGACTTCCCTTTGTCAGCTCACGACAGCCCCAAAAACTGTTGAGTCGTCATGTCTTATCCCATGAAGGATTAGGTACAATGCCTCAGCTGTGTTTCTCAATGAACCATAACTGCCCTTTAGCTTAGCTAATCCTAGGCCTCTGAAAATAGTATCCTCAGGAAACGCTGGGCCATTCATCCGCAGAGATGCACGCCATGGAGCCAGGTACATTCTCAATCCCGTCTGGTCCGATCAAATGATGCATACATCATTTGTGTAGACCACATGGACCTGAGCATGTTTTCGTGCATAGACTTGTCAGGGAAGTCATCACCAGGATCGCCTCCATACCCATGTGATAAGTAAATGAAATAATGCCATGTTTAAGCTAAAAGGCTCACTCACCATTCATTCCTTGCCATTCATCCAGGAACAGATACCACCCAAGCCTGTTCTCAAGTTTCCATCATTGCCATCAGTGCCCCCACATGGCTGAGCATGGCTCCTTTATTTACACAAAACAGGAAGTCATCACCAGTAAATCGCCTCCCCCATGGGAGTGGTCACTGGGTGTCTTCTACACACAGCAAACACCATATCAAAACATTCCCTCTAACAGGAAGTCACATTGAATACATGAATAGAATAGAATACAATACAATGAATAGAAATACATACAATGCTGGCTAAAGTCTTATGGGCGTGTCTGGTCAGGGGAGTGCAAGTGCCCCCCTGACCCCAGAAACGCTCACAAGCTCTCATATTATTACGCTGATAGAACCCTTAATCTGCGCCATTCCATAGAATAACACATATAAAGATTATACCCTTAAGGTGGAATGGAGACTATTTACAGGCACACGCTACGAACCCCAAATCCTGCTGATCAGACAAGACCCAGATAGTAGCGTACATCTGTCTATAGCCACTAGTGTGCTTGCATAGCCAACGCATCCCCCTTAACGATCGTCTGTGCTAAAGACAGAGAGGCCCCTCGCTGGCGGACATACGCCCACGCCGCAACCATCACACTCCAACCTCAAGACATTTTCTACTACCAGAAGAGAGACATCCAGCCTCAGGACTGCCACAATCAGCGGGTTGGGGAAGTGTCAAGAATGGGTGCCAATATGAAAATACATATTAAATACATCTTCAAATTTCCACCACAATACTAATGTTGTTACATAGCTCCCAGAAGGGAGTAATAGGAAATTATCGGTGCATAGAGAGTAGTGAACCAACTTTATTCTAACTATGATGTCCAAATGTAAAATTACCAGAAAAAGAGGAAGAGAACAGAGTATACAAGAAAAAAAAAAAAGAGAAAAGGAAGAAAAAAGAAAAAGGAGAGAAGAGGACGGTAAAGAAAGAAGAGAGTAGCGTCAGCACACAGCCTATCCAGTGACGGTCCTGCTTGTGTCACCAATCCCCGCAATCAAAGATATTCCTACATAATCGGCCCAGGGCTCCCACGTTGCTTCAAATGTTTTGGAGGAGATAGTTAAGGAGCTAACTAGCTTCTCCTGTGACATTATCCAAGAAATCTTCCTTTTCACTGCTACAATCGAGACTTTTGGAAGTTTCCAGGCCTTGGCTATCACCAGTTTTGCCCCTAATAGTATAAACATAATTAATTGTTGGGTAAATTTAGAAATCTTAGGGATATATGCGTTCAGCAGTGCTATTTGGGGGGATTGAGTCACTGGGGTTCCTGAAACCTTCCGAATAAGGTGAAATATCTTGTTCCAAAAAGACCTAATTTTTGGGCACTACCACCAAATGTGCAACATGGAGCCCTGCGCCTGACATCCCCTAAAGCATAAAGAAGAGGCGGAAGGGTACATCAAAGCAAGTCTGGATGGAACTAGATACCATCTCATCATTACCTTTACGTTAGCTTCTATCAAAGAAACATTAATTATACCTTTATACGATCTTGTTCCCGCTTTATACCATTCGTCCAGGTCCCAGGTTATCCGTAGGTCCTTCTCCCATGCTTCCATATAAGGGAATTTAGATTTGGGTTCCAAAAGTGAAAGATAAATCACAGAGATGCCGCTTTTTGACCCATCCCTTGTCCACACCATCGTTCGTATTCAGTGAATTCCGGGGGTTTAAATTTATTCTGCCAACTGGAGTTTAGAAAGTGATGTATTTGGTGGTATCTGAAAATCTCAGATTCCGGTAAATCCAGTTTTCTTTACAACATTTAAGAGAGATAGGGCCAGAGGAAGTGAAAAAGTGTCCGATTCTGTACACCCCTTGTCTAACCACCATTTAAAAGCTTTAATATCCAGTCCTGGAATGAAAAGCGGATTATGGAATAGATGGGACAGTGGTCTGATGTCAGAAGTCAAGGAGGTAATGTGTATCATACTGTCCCAGAGCCTAAGGGACTGCGACAGCGTAGGAGATAGGATTGAAGCCCTGGCCTTGCGAGAGCACCAGAGCAAAAAATCAATGGTGTGTGTAGGGACCGCTTGTCTTTCTATATTGACCCAGTTTCTAGTGTGGAATAAATCACCGAAAGTTGAGCAAGCCTGGCCGCCTGATAGTACCTGAATAAGTCGGGTAGACCCAAACCCCCGCGTGTTTTAGGACTAAAGAGGACTTTGCGAGAGAGTCTATATCCTTTTTTTCCCCAAACAAATGAAATAATCATCCCCTGGAAAGAATTAAGATGTTCCCTATTGATCGCAATAGGGAGGGATCTAAATAGATACAGGAGTCTCGGGAGTAGGGTCATTTTTATTGAGTGAATTTTGCCTAACCAAGAAATCCCGTAGAGGGACCATGTTCTGAGATCGTCTTCCAGAGCTCGGAACATGGGGGGAAAATTTTCTTTATATAAATGTTCAATCTTAGGGGTTAAATGTATACCTAAATATCTAATTGAGGAGGTATTCCACTTGTATGCGAATGAGAGTCTAAGCTGGTCTACCATCGTGGGTTGGAGGGATATATTCAACGCATGGGATTTAGACATGTTAACCCACAACCCCGAAATAGAGCCAAAGGTCTCTAATACTTTATTTATGTTGGGTAGGGACTGAAGAGGAGAGGTAATAAAAAGGAGCACGTCATCAGCGAAAAGGGCGCTTTTATGAACAGCCTGACCGCACCTGACCCCTTTTATATTATTGTCTGATCTTATTGCTATGGCTAAGGTTTCAACGCAATAGCGAAGATCAGAGGGGACAGGGGGCAACCCTGTCTTGTCCCTCTCTCAATATAGATAGGTTCAGAATAATACCCCTGTAACTTAATTCTAGCTTCTGGTTTAGAGTAAAGTGCCTTTAACACATTTAAAAAATAATTACCAAAACCCCAACGTCCTAAAATGGTAAATAAATATGACCAAGAAAGGGAGTCGAAGGCCTTCTGCAGATCCAAAGAGAGCAGAAGACCTTCTTGTTTCGGTCCCCCATCCCAACCCGATTGGAGAATGGATATTATATCTACTGCTCTTCTAACTTGATCCGGGCCCTGTCTCCCGGGGATAAATCCTACCTGGTCCTTATGTATGTAGAGATTAATAAATGAACTTTTCTATTAGCTAGTATTTTGGTAAGAATTTTCAAATCATTATTTATAAGGGAAATGGGCCTATAATTTTCTACTCGTTCAGGGTCTTTGTCGGGTTTCGGGATTACCGATATGTAGGCAGCATTAAGAATAGGAGCCAATGTCTCCCCATTCCTTTTAGAGTTAAAGAATTTAGTAAGGAAAGGGGCTAAAATGTTTGCAAAGGACTTATAATAATAGGTAGAAAATCCGTCTGATCCTGGGGAAGAACCTCCTTTTAAGCCTTTAATTACTTCAATAGTTTCTTCTAATTTAAATGGCGTGTCAAGGTATGCAACATGCTCCTTACTGAGAGAAGGAAGGGGAAGGTTATCCAAAAAGGGGTTTGTGTCAGAGACCTCAGTCATGTCAGTTTTCTAATATAGTTTAGTGTAGAATTCCTGAAATACGCTCAATACACGTTGTGGATTGAGTGTACAAGAACCGTCCTGTTGTCTAATCTTAGGGAGAGTGAACGAACGTGGCCTAGGGGAAAGTATATTGGCCAGCATTGTACTCATTTTGTTGGCCTGAGAGTAAAATTTTGCACCCGACCATCGAATGGACCTATCAGCCGAGACCGTAAGGGCTAGGTTTAAGGCTATTTTTGTTTTATCTAATTGCTCTAGGAGCTTCCGCGACGGGTCTCTTTTATGCCGTCTACTGAGCAATAAGAATTCCCTTTCGAGTTTCTCGACCTCCGAGGCCCTCGCTTTTTTCAGACCAGAGGCCAATTGAATAAATTTTCCTTGGATCAAAGCTTTGTGGGCTGCCCAAATAGTCTCGGCCGAGATTTCATTTGTGTCATTAAAGAGGAAGTATTCCTTTAGAGCCTTCTCTATCTCCGAAACTATTGTAGGGTCATCTAACAGGGATTCCTTCAGCCTCCAGTGTGGGGCAGGAGGCCCAGCAAATATGGATGCCTTGGTGACAGCAGGTATGTGTATAGAAGAAATAAATATGTGATCTATTCTGGAGTAACATGAATGGGGGTTCGAGAAATATGTGTAATCCCTTGTTGAGGGATTAAGTTCCCTCCAGATGTCAACCAAGCCTTGTTGGTATATCAATCTTGCTATCTGAGAACTGCATCTAGAAGGACGGGTTAATTGTTTCGAAGGGATCTTAGATTTATCAAGACGTTGGTCAAAAGCGGTGTTAGAGTCTCCTCCAAAAATTACTGTACCCTCTAGAAACTTCTGCAGAAGCATAAACATTGACCTAAAGAACTTATTTTGGCCTGTGTTGGGAGCGTAATATGAGACGAATGAAAACAGTTGGTCATCAATCAGCCCCTTTACCAAGATATACCTCCCTTCGTGATCTCTATGTACAAGAATCAACTTAAACTGACATGACTTAGCGAACAAGATCGCAACGCCTTTTGTTTTACTCTCCGCATTAGCTAAAAAAAAAAGTGGGTTGTGGGAATGTAAGAAGGAAGGTGTGAATCTTGCCGGAGAATGAGTTTCCTGCAACATCACAACCTCCAATTATTGCGAATGATAAGATTGTAGAATTTTCCTCCTCTTAGAAGGTGAATTCAGACCTTGTACATTGTGGGAAACTACTTTCAAGGATGGGTTGTGAACGGTGTTAGAATGCATGGTACTTGGGAGAAGAAAGCTCATTAGGTAAAGTACTCACCAATAGATGCATGGGGTGTTGTGGCATCAGGAAGCGTGGAGACCTGGGACCTGGAGAAGCATGATCGGACTGGAGCGACCGTGAGCTGACGAGGAAAAAAAAGGAAATAAAGAAAAGTGAAAAATAGACAAAGATAAGACGAAACATGTCGACCCAAACTGGGTCTGCAAGGACGAAATGGAACCCATTCCATGCCGACCTTGCCCAAAAATAAACTAGGATGGTCCCCAAGACGGACCATCAGCCCATCCCCCGAGCATGTAAAGTCCATGGTCAGAAGATAGGTGGAGGCGAATGACTTCCGCTCCAGCCAGTCACATCCCTGAAAAAAAAGAAAAATTATAACAGTCAAACAGCAACCATATAAAAAGCTAACTTAAACAATAAAACATTAGCTGTCACATTATATAGTAAACGGATCCATCCATCAGAAAAAAATCGTCAGTGAGAGCTGAAAGGCATCTTTGAGATCTCTATAGAAATCAGTCCGTTCTAATGGTCCCAAGGTTAGGGACAGGGAGCAGAAGTATAAAGCGACAGGAGATTCAGATCTTAAAAACACCTCTGTCCCCAAAAAAAAAAAAAAAAACAAGAACGGAAAAAGAATAAGGCACAAAAAATGTTAAAAGAAAAATATGTTTCAGGTGTGAAGAGAGCCCCTAGTGCGTCTGCATTTGGTAGTCTTCCACATGGGAGAGATAGGGCTGGATGGAGTAGGACGCTTGGTGGAGCTCACCAGGAGATTAGAAGTGTCCATTGCTGAGTCCTGCGAGATGAAATTCAAGTTAAGCAAGAGCCGTTCCCCCTCAGGGAAAGATGAGAACGAGTGGGTTTTACAGTTAAACGAAAATTGTTATGCGAACGGGAAAGTCCACCAATATTTAATTTCCCTCTGCGAGAGTATTGACAACAGTGGTTTCAGGAATCTGCGCCGTTGGATTGTCGTAGGAGAAATGTCAGCAAAGATCTGGATCTCAGATCCTTGAAAGAACAGGCGAGAATTTTGTCGCAAAACTTTCATTATCTCCTCCTTCACGCTATAAAAGTGGGGTTTGACTACTATATCTCGTGGGGATCCGTCCTTCCTGGGGGGTCCCAGAGATCTGTGAGCTCTATCTAGCTCCAATTTCTGCGGAGTGATTGCTGGTATAAGAGCTTTAATAAGGTCCTTGACTGCCGTCGGGACATCTGTGATCGACTCCGGTATCCCTCTCACCCTAAAATTCTCTCTCCTGGAGCGATTTTCAAGGTCATCTAATTTATTCAGAGCAGCATCCAATTGCTCCTGTAAAACCTGAATCTGCTCCGAATTTTGATTAGCTCTAGAGACGGTTATATCAAGTTTGTGCTCTATGGATTCCATCCTGGATCCCAGGGTTTGGAAATCTAAGCGGATATCTGCCGTGATTTTATTAGCAGTATTTGCAAGTCCCTTTTCCAGCATATCAGACAATTTCAGTAGGAGATCACCTGAAGACAGGGAGCCATCTCGGTCAGGACTTCCTGGAGTGACAATGCCTTCCATGTGGGGAGAGACTGATCCCAATGGCGTGAGAGTATAATCACCCAGCGTTCGCTCCAGGAGCGATTCAGTGGAAGCTGGGGATGGGGTCACAGGAGGGAGAACAGCATGGGTAGCCTGGGGGGTGTATGTCAAGGTGGCTGGCTGAATCACTTGCCTGTTCCCCGATGCCTCCCCGCTGTGCGTGTCACGCTGCTGGCTTGCGGCCGCCATCTTGGATTCGGCCTGGAAGGCCTCGGCGGTAAAACTCGGTCCCAGGTCCTGTCGGACAGAGCCGCCTAACATGGGACAGGAGCCTGGGTGTTCCCCAACCTATGCCCGAGGTCCGCTGGCTTCCCTCCGGGATGGATCCGGCTGTAGGGACGCTGGATGGCTGGAGCAGAGCGGAGCACCCGGACTACACGGCCATCTTGGATTCCGCGTGCATGCGCCTTCAGAGATCACATTTTTATGCGTCTGAACTGTATGAGCGGAAAGGTCTAGTAGCACCTGCCCGGACAAGGTCTAGTAGCACCTGCCCGGAAAAGGTCTGCTCTGGAAGATGATCCTTTTCCTGAAAAAGAGTAGGACCTTTTATTTCGTCTGAAAATAATGCATCCTTAAGAGAACGCTTCGGGGAACTTCTTGTGGTAAAAACGATGGTTTAAGAATCCTGTGGATCCTATCTATCGCGAAGTCAGCGGAAGTGAAACATGGTGCCGTGGCATGGAAGAGGTCCCGTACATAGTGAGGGAGCTGAGAGGGGGACATGGATTATGGGATTTCTCTCATCTTCAGATTATTTCACCTTGAGTGGTCCTCCAGGTTCGCTAATTTGGATTTTAACCAAGCAATTTATTCGGCGTGAGCCGCGTGTGCATCTACCATATTATTGTAGGATTGGCATCCTCTAAGTGATCTACTCTGTCCCCCAAATCATGAACCTCTGCTGTCTTTTTTTTTTTTTTTTTAAACACGCAAACACATCTGCTTGTTATGATGAACAGAGGGACAAGAGCATGTCTTTCATCATCACATCAGACATAGGTTGACCTACTGTGGGATATGAAGCAATCAGATCTTTAGGGTGGCTTCTGATTGTGAAGAGGGGTCACATTCCTCTGTGCCAGGGCCTTCATGGGCATCCGTATCAGAGTTGCACCATGGGCCTGATTTGGCAGGGCTCCTGGAGTCGGGATATGTGTGGCCAATATGCCGCCATTGTCTATGTGACTCTTTGCTTCTTCTTCTTCAGCATGTGGGAACAGGTGGCTGACACTAGAGGTCCATCCATGTTCATGCTCCTGTGACTCCTGCTGCCATTTTGATGAAGTCCTCTAAAGAATGAACTAAAAAAAATAAGTAAAAAAAACAAGGGGGGGCGTGGCTTGGCGCGCAATGGAGATGGCAGCATAATCAGAGAGCTCCGTCGCACCCGCCGCCTAAAGCAGTCTCTTTGAACGAAATAACCGCAGGATGCACCGGAGATCGTTCGGCACCCCACACACAAGATCCCACCGCCATCTGGGTACCTGCAAGGGAAGAGATATCGCAGATATCTTCAAGAACCACTCGTCCTCCCGGAGCAGCACGGCGAAATCCATCATGGTGCCGACACACGTGGAGGAGGATTACAGCGAGGATTCTCAATCAGCTACGGAGGAGGTAGCCAGAGAATCCTCCCGTAGTGACAGGCCCCTTACTTTTGAGGACATGACAAGCATTGCTGCGGACATCAAGTCCACGTTCTCTGCGGCCATCACTGACCTAAAGTCTAACCTCATAGCCTCCAAAGTTTTACCCTGAAAGAGGACATCATGAGGAAAGCCCGCAGAAATGAGAGGATTGTGTTCAATGGTGAAACAATAATGCTCTTTCAAGACCTCTCACAGATCACCTTACAGAACCGCAGAGCATTGCGACCTCTTCTGGACAGACTAAGGGAGAAGGATCTACGCTACAGGTGGAGGTTCCCGTTTGCGCTCCTAGTACACTTCAACGGCAAACAGCATGTCCTGTGTTCCCCCATGGATCTCCCTGACTTTTGCTCTGCCTTGCAAATGGAGGTGATTGACCTCCCTGACTGGTACCAGGAGTTCCGCCTGCCGCCTGCTGAGAGAAGCCCACCACATTCCCCGCTGACGTCCCCGGATAACAGATCCTCTAAGAAAATGAAAACCTCTCGCCTGGGAGGATCGATGGCCGGCTCACTAGCGGGCACACCCAACAAAAAACCCTGCTCGTCCAGGGCTCTGGATGCATCCTAAAGGGACCCCTTCTACCCGCTCATGCCCTTGAAGCCGCCGCCACGATTGCAGCTCGTCGCGGCTTACGAAACTGACACTGTTGCCCCAACATCCCCCTCTCAATGGCCATCCAAGGCTGTACACTGCCACATCCCACAGCTGACCTACTCAAGATGGTTGTGATCACCCACAAGGCTGGAAGGCAAACTCTGAGTCAGTCAGATGATCCTAACCTACGACACCTCCAGCCTCAGTGTTATCTTCCTACCACACTGTGTGGAAGCACATCGTTGGACGTTGCTCACTGAACCCAGATGGAAGAGACACGGTGAGAAGGTTGTGCTGGAGAGACTTTATTGTTTCCCCCTTTTTTTTTCTTTTACCCAGGCGCTGCTTTCTTCATTGCTTCTCTCTCCCTCGCCATGCTTGTTCCAGCGGATGCAACGACATCATCCCACAGGAAAAACCTGACTTGACTCCGGGGGTTGGGATGGGGCCACACTAACTTTTAACCCTTTTGTTCCAGCTGCTTCTGGTATCCGGTGATCAGTGGCTTGATACTGTTCACGTAGCGACACATGTTCCGTATGTATGGGGGGCATGTTCGGGTCGAATGGATTGTTTTGTTATAACTGTTATTGCTCATGAGGGGTGGCCTGTGGTCTAGGGGGGCGTATACTTGGTGACCCCGTTTGTTGCGGGAACGCGCTGCCTTTGACCGCAGGAGTGCTCCCTCTCTCTTACTGAGGTTAATGGGCCTGTTGAGCCGTTTCACCCTGTTTACGTTCTCTTTCACTACCAACCTGTTTTACTGTTATCTCTAAGCTACTAGCCTCGCACACACACTGCATATCTAAGGTACTCATCTGAACCCCTAAGTGCAAAGATGACTTAAATATGTTCTTCTTCTGATTTCGCCTGACGGCGGCGGGTCGGCTGACTCTGTCAATCTGACCTACAGATACCCTTACTTGTTTCTTGTATTGATTGATTATAGACTAATCCTTAGCCGCCTTCCCCTCCCCCACATAGTGCACCACGGGGATCATTACCTGGCCCTTCGTGGTTCACTACTTATTACTCCTTAAGGCCTTAACAGGCTCAAGGAAGAACACTTACTCTCTCTCCAGCTCGATTCTTCTTCTTTTTTCTTCCTCTTTCTTCTTTCCTTTTTCTTCTTTCTCTCTCCCTCTCTCTCTTCCTACTTCTACTTTTCCTTTTCCTCCTCTCACTTTTCCTCTTCCTCTCACCTCCCCCAGCCCCCTTAACGATTTGGGAGGCTCACAAGTGCACAATAAGAGGTGAGCACATCAGATTAGGTTCACACTGCAAAAGGGAAAGGGAAAAATCCATCCGCTTACTTGTGGACAACATTTTTAAGCTCGAAACACAACACAAACAGTCCTTATCAGAGAGTTCAGCCCGCTCCCTCCTGGCCGCGAGGAAAGACCTGCAGCAAATCTTAGACTATAAAGCTAAACGTTTTTTGTTTTTTAAGAAGAAAATATACTACGAACATGGTGACAAATCGGGTAGATTCCTAGCTAGAGCATTGAAGACTGCTAGTCACTCACAAAACATACAAGGCATAAGGAATAGCCTCGGATCGGTTGATATTACAACAGATAAAATAGCCAGACACTTCCATGAGTTTTACTTCAAATTATTCAGCCTTCAGGCTCAGAGCAACCCCTCAGACCCACATGAAACCAGGCGCCAGGCGATCCAGACCTATCTGGTGAGCTCTGACCTCCCCACTTTGTCGGAGGAGACGGTTAGGCAACTAGAAGCCCCGATCAACCACACTGAACTATGTTCGGTCATTAAGGAGCTTAAGGTGGGGAAAAGCCCCGGTCCAGATGGCTTCACTTCCATCTACTACAAAACCTTCACGGAGCTCCTTGCCGAGCCTCTCCAGAAGGCATTGAACTCCTTGGCTCTGCCTAGAGATGTCCCACCCACATTCCTGTCCGCACACGTCACTGTCCTGCCAAAGCCGAATAAAGACCCCCAACTATGTGCCAGCTACAGGCCGATCTCGCTCCTTAATCTAGATGTTAAATTACTAGCAAAAATATTGGCCAATAGACTTAGATCACACCTACACAACATCATAGGCCCGAGCCAGGCCGGCTTCATGCCCGGAAGGGAGTCCAGAGACAACGTCACTAAGGCACACAACTTATTACACGCGGCACATTCCAAGAAGATCGGAGGCCTTCTCCTGTCCACCGACGCTGAGAAGGCCTTTGATCGTGTGGAGTGGGACTATATGTTTGACACCTGCAGACACATAGGGCTGGGGTCCCACATGATGTCCTGGATATCAGCCTTGTATAAAAACCCGTCGGCACGCGTTAAGGTGAATGGTTCCCTTCGGAAACCTTTCAGATTTACAATGGCACTAGGCAAGGCTGCCCTCTCTCGCCCCTTCTTTTTATCCTCTCCCTTGAGCCCTTCATCAGAAGGACTTTGGCCGAGGAGGCAATACAGGGCTTTAAAGTTGCAGGCAAAGAATACAAGCTCGCAGCATACGCTGACGATTTGCTCTTTTTCCTGTCTAATCCCCATGTTTCCCTGCCGTCTCTTATGAGGGAGTTCTCCTTGTTTAGCACACTATCCAATTTTAAAATCAATTTCTCAAAATCCGAAGCCATGAATGTCAATCTATCTGAACATGCTATGGGTACGCTCAGGTCCTCATGCCCGTTTAGATGGGTGCCATCCACACTCAAATATTTAGGAATATGGTTGACACCTAATATCTCACAATTATTTCTTCGTAATTTCCCCCCATGCTTAAGACGATAGAAGAGGATTTGCAGAGCTGGCATGCACGCAATTTTTCCTGGTTTGGCAGGGCGGCCGTATGCAAGATGGTCATCCTGCCGAAACTCCTGTACCTTTTTCGTAACCTACCAATTAAAATCCCCCTGAAATTCTTCAAAAGCATCTCTTCAATCCAACAGAGGTTTATCTGGGCCTATAAAAACCCAAGAATAAGAGCCAATCTGCTGGCACGGGCCAAATGTAAGGGGGGCATGGGCGTCCCAGATTTTAAAAACTACTACTACGCAGCACATGTCACCAGAATTATTGATTGGCATTGCCATTTTAGACTTAAAGATTGGATACAACTAGAAGACGACCTAAGCCCCATCCCGCTACGTTTTTCCCCTTGGATACCATGGGCCAGTTACCCCATTTCGCTTAGGACACATCCACTAGTAGGTACCACCCTGGGGATTTTCCACAAGCTTACAAAAGTTTCTGGACTGTCCACACCATTGAGCCCACTAACACCCCTGTTCAATAACCCTGACTTCATCCCAGGACTGGAGAATCGGTTCCTCAGTCCCCCCGACGCACCCAAACCACCCCTCGCCAAGGATTGTTTCCAGAATAAATTGTTTAAAGACTTTAGCGCCATAAAATCAGACATTGACTCGCCCAACCTTCCCCTCTGGACTTACTTCCAATTATGAAGCTACTTCAACAACGGCTCTAGGAAGCAGGACTTTAGCAGGGAGCCCACGGGGATGGAGTCGGTGTGCTTGGCGGGCGAACCTGTCAGGAGGGCAACCTCGACCGCTTATGTCTGGCTACGTGATGAGCCAGTCCAGGGGGATGACGGATTCAGAGAGAGATGGTCCAGAACTTTAGATTTCCCGATCTCGGAGACTCAATGAAAGAGAGCTTGCATCCTAGCCCACAAGTGCTCTCTTAGCACCAGAACCCAGGAAACTGCCTTTAAATTACTTACAAATTGGTATATTACACCTGTGAAGTTGCACTCTTGGTTCCCACAGACACCAGACACGTGTTGGAGATGCGGTAGAGACAAGGGGACGCTGCTTCATATCTGGTGGCAATGCCCGACAATTGCCTCTTACTGGGAAGGAGTCTGTGAGTATACTCAACTGATCACGGAGACCAAGATAAAACTAGATGCGGCATGTTGCCTCTTACACATTTCAAACGAGTCTCTAAGGAGATATAAAAATTCTTTGACCAAGCACCTCTTGAATGCAGCCAAATCCTTAGTACCCTTATTCTGGAAGTCTTCTCGGGTTCCCTCACTCCGTGAGTGGCTTTCCAGGGTCTCTGACATCCACCACATGGAGGAGACTCTGGCCCAATCCACGGATGCTGTTGAGAAATTCCTACAGACTTGGTCTCCGTGGATCCAATTTAAATTCTCACAGACCAGTGAGAAAATAATGGCGGAGACCGTTTGATTGACCCAGTACACTCATGGCTCTCCTGAATTCCTTTGACCTCCAGGTATAGTGTGGGAGTGGACAGCCCCCATTCCCCCACTGACCCTTATTCTCCCCCCCCCCTTCTTCTCTCTCTCCTCTCACTTTACTTCACTTTCTCTCCCCGCTTCACTCTCTTCTGTCTCTACGGATTGTCTACCTTAATACATTGTTGAAGTGATTAGCATTCATTGATCTCCAAGTTTGATATACCTTGCCTGTATTGATGATTGTGTGGATATTCCATTGTTCTCATTGTTATTATTCAATGATTCTGTCCACTGACTGGATCTCTTGCCTTGTCTTTTGCAAGTACATTGGGACCTGTGACTCCCGACTTGACCTTGTTATACATGTCTTTTTCAATAAACTTGATGTTAAAAAAAAACAAAAAAAACAAGAGCTTCTGTAGCATCTCTTCCCATCATCTATGGGACATTTCTGGGCATTAAGGAGGGCAGCTAGATGCAGGTTAGCTGTGAATGCGTTGCCTGGGCTGGTAGATGGGACATTTTTTTTCCCAGAGGGTATGTGGAGCTAGTTTGTTAAGCTGCTATCTTAGACAGTGGATGCTACACGCCCCTATATTAAAGGTATTTTTGTAATTTACATATAGGTCCATCTCAAAAATTCATGTATTTCAGTAATTCAATTTAAAAAGTGAAACATATACTGTATGTTTTTATGTTGCACACAGAGTAATATATTTCAAGCATTTAATAAAAAAAAAATATGATGATTGTGGCATACAGCTAGTGAAAATCCAAAATTACGTATCTCAGAAAATTTGAATATTACATAGGACCAATAAAAAGGGATTTTTAATACAGAAATATTGACTTACTGAACATGTACAATATAGTATACAATACCAATACTTGGTCGGGGCTCCTCCTGCATAAATTACTGCATCAATGTGGCGTGGCATGGAGGCGATCAGCCTGTGGCACTGCTGAGGTGTTATGGAAGCCCAGGTTGCTTTGATAGTGTGTCAAAATAAGAAACAGCTGCATCTCACGTGGGCTCCAAGTAAAGTTTATTGGAATATGAAAATCATCAAAAAATAAATAAAAAATAAGAAATGCTTGAAATATAAAACTATGCTTGAAAAATATATGGATTTCACATTTTGAATTTAATTAATTAAATAAATTAACTTTTTGATGATATTCAAATTTTTGGAGATGCACCTGTATATATTGTACATTCACATCAGTCTCTGCCCTCAAGGTGCTTACAGTCTATGGTCTCTATTTTATTTTTTGAAGTTCAAGCAGGTCTGACCATTTATTGAGAAATACAGACTCTTATATACAATTTAGGATATTGCAGTAACCAAATGAACAATGACCCAACTCCACCCACAACCTCACACAATGTTTACCTAATGAGCCCCCTTAATACATCTCTTTAGCAGACACGCTGGCTCTGGGACCTGACCTAATTTACATGAGCTAATTAACTACAGCTGATGACTCAGACACCTGACCTTTAGGCTGTCTGTTAACTTACAATACACATTATCATCAATAGACCTTCACACAATACAGGGTCAATTAGCACAAGCCACAATGAAAGATCCTTAGAAGTTAGTCTGGATTCAATTTACACTACACAGGCAGCCAGGTAGCTGGAGGTGATGACATATTTCAATCTTTCAATTAACATCTTTCAATTAACCTGTTGAGTTCAGAATCAACAAACAGTAATAGTTCTTTACAGATATCCTAGAATATATTGTGAATTACAGACCCATGTTAAAGCAATACAAGATATATTCTGAATGTCCATTATTTTCTGGCTCATACTTTCTAAGAGCTTTTGGGTTCCACGGGCCCTCCCGTTACACTCTTAAAGACACAAGGTCATTTGAACCCCTTTGTTTTTCATTTAGGCAAATACCAAAATGACTTGATGGGTAGATTTTAGTTTGGGAAAGTGGTTTTTTTTTTCATTTCAAAAGTTTTTTTTAAAGGGTTTGTACAATAACAAGAAATACAAAGCGGTAACGATAAATACACCAGTGTTTAGGTGTTTAGAAGCGGACGCAGCCGCAACACAGCAAAGTTGGCAAACAGAAATAACGGTATATGACATACATACAGTTGTAGTAACGTAAACTTTTAGGGGGAGGTAGAACGTCAAATTTTTGCCGTCAGCAGACTTACACATAACTGAGGGTGTAGTAGGTAGAAAAGTAAGCAGATCAGGGAGGGGAAAACCCACTCTTGGATAAGCATGGGTTGTTGAGAATCATCAGGGGAGGAGGCGAAGAGTGATGAGATTTGTCCAGTGTTTCCGTTGTGGATGAGTAACCTGAAGGGCGGGGTATATGCGGGGGCAATTGGGGAGGTCGTAGGAGGGCAGCGTAGTGTGGGAAATGGGTGGTAGTGTGGTTGGGGTCGATGCCAGCTACAGGATATGGGCAGCGGGATGATACCCGATGGGGGGGGTCAGGCCCAGGAGGGGATCAGGAAGGGGTGTCCAGAAAGGGGGGGGTAGAATGAGAGGACAGGAAAGACGGTTGGTCATAGTCCTACCACAGCTCTAGGAGACCGCCTAAGGAGGGACTGCTTTGTAGTCGTCCGTCGTAGTAAAATGTAGCCAACAAGACCAGATTTCGATGTACTTATGGGGCGTGTCGTGGGCTTGGTGTATCAGATTTTCCATGTCCGCTGTCTTGTGTATGCGTCTGAACCACTCGGAGAGGGTTGAGGGTTCTGTGGACTTCCATTTAGCTGGGATACATAGTTTCGCGGCATTTACTAGGTGCATAGCAAGGGAACGCCTGTATGTTTTTGCGGGGATGTTTGAGTAATGGAGCAGAAACTGCGCTGGTGAAAATTCAAGGGCGAGGGTGGTGATGTGGAGGATAAGCCGGTAAACTTCCTTCCAGAAAGATTGTAGTTTAGAGCAAGACCACCAAATGTGTAAGAGAGAACCATGTTCGGCCTCACATCTCCAACATTTCGGGGAGATAGAGGGGAACATGTTGTGAAGTCTAAGAGGGGTCCTGTACCAGTGTGAGTAAACCTTAAAGGAGTTTTCCTGTACGTGGACATTCACTGTTCCTCTGTGGATGTAAGAGTAGATAGTTTCCCATTCCCTATCTGTGAGGTCAATAGAGAGGTCTGTCTCCCATTTTTGGCTAGCCCAGTTAAGCTTCGGACGTTGGTTCGCAAATAGCATCACATATATAGAGGAGATCAAGTGAGTCAAAGGTGGTGTGCTTAGACAGAGTTTTTCGAAGGGGGTATGTGTACGAGCCCATTCGGGTCTTGGGTTGGGTCTGAGGAAGAAGTTTCTGAGTTGGACATAGGTCCAAAACGGAAATGTACCGGTTCTTGTAGAGGTGGCTAATGTCTCATAGGGAGTGAGTTGGTCATTGTCAAAGAAGTGGCCAGCGCGGATTTGTTCATGGGGCCAGATTTCTTGTAAGAAGGAAGGGGACATCCCTGGACTGAAGTCCGGGTTCTGTCTAAGAGGGGTCATTGGACCTAGGATGGACGAGATGTGGTATTTGGAACAGGATTCGCGAAAGGTGGTGAGCGTGGGGTGGATTATGGGGTGCTCTCGGCAGGATGGAGAAGTAAGGCTCGATTTGGTCCAGGGGGCTTGGGAGAGTGGGGTAGGAGAGAAGGAGTGTTCTAGGTGCACCCACGCCTTTGTGGTCAGGTGCACATTCCAGTCTATTATCCTCGCCAGGTGACAGGCCTGCTGGTTTTTACGAAAGTCTGGCAGGCCTATACCTCCTTTGAGTTTTGGAATAGCGAGCCTGGAGTGACTCAGTCGTGGTCTGAGTCCATCCCAAATAAAATTAGAGCATGCCCTACGTAGTGTGGCAAAAAAAGCGTTGGGGAGCTTGATCGGGATGGTCTGCAATAACTACAAGATTCGGGGTAAGATATTCATCTTGATTGTGGCAGCTTTGCCAAACCAGGAGAATGGCCCCGAGGACCAATGTTTAAGGTCTTTCAGAAGGGTTTGAAGTAGGGGGAGGTAGTTAGTACTGTAGAGATCCGTTAGGGAGGAAGGCAATTGAATCCCCAGGTAGATGAGGGAGCGGGTGCTCCATTTGAACGGGAAGGCGATTTGACACGGTGAACAAATGTCAGGTGGGAGAGTGATATTAAGGGCAGTGGACTTGGAGAAGTTTATTTGCAGGTTAGTCAAGTGGTTGAGAGAGGTCTGTGAGCAGATTTGGGAGTGTCGTGATGGGCTCTGTCAGGAAGAGAAGGATATCATCGTCGAAAGCCGCTAGTTTGTAGTTGTGGTGGTTTATGTCGAATCCCTTGATGTCCGGGTTATCCCTGATACGTCTCAGTAAGGGTTCCAGCGTGAGAACAAAGATAAGGGGGGAGAGGGGACATCCCTGGCGGGTCCCATTGGAGATGGAGAAGACGTTCGATAGGTGGCCATTGACACGGACCCTGGCAGTGGGGTTCGTGTAGAGTGCTAGAATAAAATGGAGCATGCGGGGGGGAAGGCCCAAGAATTGCAGGGTCTCCGACATGTAGTCCCAGGCCACTCTATCGAATGCCTTCTCAGCGTCAAGGGAGAGGAGGAATCCTTGTTTGTGGTGTGATGTGAGCCAATGGTGGATAGAGATGGCCTTAAGGGTATTGTCCCTTGCTTCTCTGCCAGGGACAAATCCGACCTGGTCTAAATGTACAAGTTGGGGTAGGAGGGGGAGAAGTCTATTGGCAAGCATTTTCGCGTACCATTTGAGGTCCACATTTAGCAAGGATATCGGTTTGTAGATGGAGACTACAGATGTATCCTTACCCGGTTTTGGTATAACCGCTATATGAGCCGTGAGCATGTCTCTCGGGGGAGTGATGGGATCACTAAATGAGTTGAAGGCTGAAACAAAAAGGGGGGTCAGGAGATCGGCATAAGTCCTATAGTAGCCAACTGTCAGTCCGTCTTGGCCGGGGCTTTTACCGGGTTTCATCTGTTGCAGCGCCAGTTTTGCTTCCTCCACAGTCAATGGGATATCTAGTTTGCGAAGTTGAGTGGCAGGGATGGGTGCAGGGCAATATCGGGACAAAAAGTCCCTGATCGCCTGTTTTCCTGGAGGGAGATTCAGCGTTGGGCTTATTGGGTTGAATATTATATAGCCGTGTGTAGTATGCAACAAACTGCTCAGCTATGTCAGGGGGTGAGCAGAGTTTGCGGCCCGTCGAGTCAGTGAGGGAGTGGATTGTCTTGGAGGCTTTCCTGGCTTGTAACGCTCTAGCCAGTAATCGCCCCGCCTTATTGCCATATTCATAGAAGGTTTTCTGGGAAAGTATGAATTAATGCTTAAGTTCTAGCCCTAAAAGTTCCAGTAGTTCCTTTCTGGTTTGTAAGAGAGTCTGGAGGGTGGTGAGGGCCCCAGATCTTTTATGTGATTTTTCTAGTTGCTGAATTCGGGCAGTCAGGTCTAGGAGATGTTTACGTTTCTCCCGATAGCGCTTGGCAGCTGCGGCTATCAGGATTCCCTGTATCACGCATTTGTGAGCCTCCCAGTTAATTAGTGGGGAGGTGTCGGTGGGTTTATTCTCCTCGAAGTACTGGTGGATATGGAGGTTGAGTTCCTGGGCGATGGTCGGGTCCGTGAGTAAAGAAGGGTTTAGTGTCCAGGACTGTGAGCGAGGGCGTTTCTCTGTGAAGGCCAGGGTGACTGAGACGGGGTGGTGGTCGGAGAGCTACATGGGGTCGATGGAGGAGCGATGTAGGAGGGGGAGGTCCTGCTGGGATAAGAAGAGGTAATCGATCCTGGTGTATTTATTGTGAGGTGCAGAAAAATGGGTAAAGTCCCTACCATCAGGGTGGAGGGTCCGCCAGGTGTCATGAAGCAATAGAGTCTGAAGCTGGGTCTTAATAGATCTGAGAGCCGCATATGTAAGTGAGGATGTGCCTGTGGAAGTGTCCTGGAGTGGGTGAAGAGGGACGTTGAAGTCGCCTCCAAAGACGAGCAAACCTTCCTGGAAGGTCAGTAAGGAAGCAGTGACTTTGAGAAAGAAGGCAACCTGATGGACATTAGGGGCATAGACATTAGCCAACGTCACTGTGCAGCCGTACAGCGTCCCTTTGATAAAAAGGTACCTGCCTTCTGCGTCAGCCAGCATATGATTATATTGAAAGGGGCAGTTTTTCGCTACAAGGATCGAGACCCTCTTCGTTTTAGATGCAGAAGTGGTTGCATGATAAGCAGCCGGATATGGAAAGTTATGTAGCTTGGGTATGGCGTCAGTGTGGAAGTGTGTTTTCTGTATGAAAACAAAATCAGCTTTGGCGCGGTGCATGGTATGCAGGAGCTGGGAACGGCGTTCGGGGATGTTAAGACCTCGCATGTTAAGCAAGGTTATCCTGACAAGAATCTTGTCAGGAGTTGGGGGGGGAGCAGTCATGTTTAGGTGAAGTGAAGGTGGTAGAGCACAGTGAAGGGAAGGTTCTAGAGCCGTGGCAGGAGCGGGGGCGTAGAGTTGGCAGGGGAGTGGGAGAGCAGGTAGGTATAAGGGTGATGTAGGGAGGCTGACGAAGTTCCGAGCGTAAGAAAGCTGAGAGGAGATGTCTCAGAGAGAATAGATAGCGAGTAACTGGCAATAGGGGGGTTAGGGTGTGTGGTGTATTCCGGAGACAGGTGGAGAGTTGTTCACCTATCCGGGTGTATGGGTATCCGCAGTCGCGGTACAGCCGGAGATGTTCAGTGGTGTGGTAGGACAAGCGTGGATAAAAGTGATTAAATGGGTGATGGACCACTGTGTGGGAGGAGGTTTGTCGTGTGAAGATGAGATCATGAGGGGCGACAGATCAGCAGCCGATAGGGGCCAATGATGGTGCATCATGGGGACGAAGAGGGGCCAGTATGGGTGGACTAGTCAAAATGTGTCGACAATGTACATGACTTGGGGTATGGGGCGAGAAATAAAGCCTACTGTGGGAATTGAGGTGACACGGAGTACGTAAGGTGCGACTTCAAAGGTGGGGGTATGTGGATGGTCAGGGAGACAATGCTGCTAAGGTATACAAACAAACAGAACTCGAATAAGCCCACAAGGCGCTGTAACCTTATCAAACTAAGTGTATCAACAAAACAAGTAGCAAGCGACCCAGGAGTAGATTAAGATCACTTATGGTGTAAAGAAAGAAGAAAGGATAACGTATCACTGAATCCAGAGAGGTTAGGGGAGAAGAGAAGAAAAGTGGAAGAAGGGAGGACAGGAATATTCAGAAAAAGGGCTCGTAGTAGGAGGGCGGTGGCGGGGCATACACTGCCTGCATGGTCCGGGGTGCGTCTGCTGAGCCAGGTAAGTGCAACGGGTGTATAATCCGCCAGCAGACGGCGGAACATAAAGGGAAAGAGAGGGGCAGGTGGAGGGAAAGAGAGGGGAGAGAAGGTGTAGAGGCACGGATTGTAGATCCCGGGCTTGGTTTCAGGGGGGCATGGGAATTGTGTGAGGACAGGAGTTCAACACAAGTATGGGAAACTACGAGGATTGAGAGGGTAGCAAGATTAGAAAGAGGCGGAGGAGTAGGAGAGTAGGGTAGAGAAAAAAAAAACATGTGGTCAGCAGTAAATAAGGCATCATAGCAATAAAATATGTGTGAGCTCACCTCTGGGGCAGCAACGAGGGGGGGGTGTCCCCCTAAGCGTAACAAGAGCAGATCGTGGCCCCAGCAACAGCAATAGCAGACGCTAGCATTAGGTTCACATGCAAGCAAAGTCCCGTTGGAATGCGCATACTGGAAAAAGTTAGTAGTCTGCAGCGCGTCTCCCATTCTCGGAGTGACTAGCGTTCAGCGTCATCCAGGTGCCCCTGCAGTCTCGGTCGCCGTGAAAGATAGATGTACGGGTCCGGTGGCGGTGCTAGGGAAAGGCGGACAAAGGCAACGGAATCGTTGCTGCTCTTTCGATGGTTCCAGAACCGTAGGATGAGTAGGCTGTGTCTCAAAGGGGGTGAGAGTGGAGGCATGGAAAAGTCCGGGGGAGCAGAGAACCCCGCGAGTAGAAGAAAACAAAAAGGAACAGCAATAAAAAATAAAAACAGGAGGACATGAGTTGAAGCGCCAGGAAAGGCACACATAGTGATACATATTCTCTAGTCCTGGGGGCGAAATTTGGGCAGGGATTCAGTGATCACGGCGTGCTCTGCGTTGCAGCGGGGCTGCCGGAGTGGTGGGAGACAGGTGGCCGAGCAACGGAGTTTGATTTGGTCTAGCAGTAGAGGGTGAACGCCGTCTCCGGAAGCGGGTATTTTGGGCATCCATCGGTTCTTCCCTGTCTAGGCAGCGAAGCATCCCATGCACATTGAATTCCGAATACCAGTTAGGGAGTTCCATCACGGGGATGTCCAGAGCCTTGCAGAAGTCGTCAAGCTCCTCCGGAACACGCAGTAAAGCAGACCGACCGAGACGAGTGGCCGAGAGCGCAAAGGGGAACTTCCAGCGGTACTGGATTCCCTTGGTGTGCAGCACGTCCAGTAGAAGACGGAGGTCCTTGCGATGGCGGAGGGTAATGGTGGACAGATCCTGATAGATTTGGATAGCATGGCCATCGTGGTTTAGCTGGGCTTTCGCGCGGGCTTTGCGGAGGACATCTTCCTTGGTTTGAAAGTCCAGCAGACAACACACCACGTCCCTAGGCGGATCGGCGTCTTTACCGCGGGGTCTCAGGACTCGGTGGATCCGTTCCATGGGGATCGGAGTTTGAGGAGGCTTCTCCAGGACGTGGTTAAGGAGCTCCGTGACGGTCGGAAGAATGTGTTCCGGATCCACCGATTCAGGTAGGCCTCTGATTCTAAGGTTACGTCTGTGGCCCCGGTTGTCCAAATCTTCAAGATGTCTTTGAATATCACGTAGTTGTAGGGTGTAGGTGTCCAGCCTACGATCGACTCTCTTGAGAGCCGAGTGATGTTGAGCCGTGGTGTTCTCCACCTCCTGCATGCGGCTCGTAATGGCGCGGATCTCAAGCGTGAGGTCAGAGATGGCCGTGAAGAGCGTGGACTTGATATCCGCTGCCACATTGTGAAGGTCGGTCAGGCTCGGTTGTTGAGGGGTCTGCGCCATCTGGGCTCCCTGTGTGGGCATCGGAAGGATAGTGGGAGAGAGCACAATCCCTGGAGCCGTTTGTGAGGGAGCTGAGGAAGGGGATGATGCCGCCGTGTTGGACCTCTGGGAGCGAAACATGTCGGGGATAGTTTGGGTCAGCCGTCCGTCTATGTCCCGAGGGGAGCGAGATCTAGATGCCGATGAGCTTCTGGAAGAAGTCCCCATACTTTTAATGTTCAAAAATAGCGAGTGTCCCTCGGTAGGTGTAAAGATTCGGCTGCAGTCTGTCGGAGCTCTGGAGCTAAGCGGCCATCTTCTTCCAAGGCAAACCACGCCCCCAGTCTATGGTCTCTAACTCACATTCATACATACATATACTGTTTGGTTGCAACACTATTTGTATATTAATAATTATTATTTATTTTTTATTTGAGAGGTACTTTTTAAGAGCCTGCGCTAAAGCCTCTTGCATTCTCATTGCATTTCATATAATTGTGTTTGTGATTTTGTAGATGGTTTTCTTATGACTATAAAGCACTTTAAATTGATAAAAAAAATCCTACAGAATTTTAAACTAAAACAACCTCTAACCTCAGATAAGTCTCAGGAAAGCTTGCTTACTTTTACATTTGTAAATGAAACATACAGTAAGCTGCACTGCATGAGTTCACAGAACAAGTGCAGAGGAAAAGACCTTCTATGTTCTATTTCTGATGCAGAACAATCATTTTACACCTGGCTGTCGCATTTAAGCCCTGAAGGTCTGCCAGTATTTATGAAAGGGGATGTAGGAAGGACTACAGCCAATTGTGTTGGTTGAAAGAAGTAAAACAAATAAAGTCTGTCTGTAGATAATTTATTTTATGCCAAAAACAAAGCCCAACTTGGTCAGGAAAAAATATATTTTCAAACAAAAAACAGACTTACACAACACAGGCTGAAAATGAAAAATTGTGACTATTACAGATTGGACAGTGCACAAAATTCAGTTAACATTATAATTACACTAAGTGGTTATGGGTAAAATCCTGTGACAATTTACAGGATTACTATCCTTTTTTTTAATAGTTTTCCTTTAGATCTTTTATCTGACATCAATCATTTTCTTCCTAAAGCTAGAAACAATGCATATACAGTATGTCCACATTACACAAATGGAGCCAGGACTTCTACCACTGAAAATGCACTTATGTTCATTAAGTATTAACTCATGTATGTATGTAGCTATGGAACACCCCTGTTAACAATAAGCTGCAGCCATTGGAAGGAGGAAGGTCAGTAATGAACAGTTAATAAACACAAATTTGAAAACAACTGGACACACTACACCCTGAACTTTCAATTTAACACTTATACAACATTTTATTATAGAAAAATATACACAAATACATTTCACACCATAAAAACCTCATAATCTAAACAACACACAAATTGTGGTATCCTACACTCAAGCAGCAAGCATATCCTTACTATTGTATTTAAGAACTATTATATATAAGAACGTAAAGGTGGACTTTATTTTGTCCACCATCTCAAGTTATATTGGAATTTATTATGTTATTTGAGCTTGAATTTTAATAAAACTGAGCATTACTGGAGATGTACATGCAGTAGCTGTAATTTATAGTGCCCACATAACAAACCTAAATTAGAAGGAGAATTATTTTCATATATTTAAGCACTAGGGATGAGCTTCGAGTTCGAGTAGAACTTATGTTCGACTCGAACATTGCCTGTTCGCCGAACAGTGAACTATTTGGGGTGTTCGCGGCAAGTTCGTGTGAACATTAGAACCCTGTTAAAGTCTTTGGGACTCAAACGTTTGAAATCAAAAGTGCTAATTTTAAAGGCTTATATGCAAGTTATTGTAATAAAAAGTGTTTGGGGACCTGGATCCTGCCCCAGGGGACATGTATCAATGCAAAAAAAGTTTTAAAAGCTGCAGTTTTTTTGGTAGCAGTGATTTTAATAATTCCTTTAAGTGAAACAATAAAAGTGAAATATTCCTTTAAATTTCGTACCTATGGGGGGGGGGGGTATATAGTATGCCTGTAAAGTAGTGCTTGTTTCCCGTGCTTAGAAATGTCCATGCACAAAGTGTAATTTCTGAAGGAAAAAAAGTATTTTAAAATCACTCGTGGCTATAATGAATTGTCGGCTCCAGGCAATACAGAGAAAAGTCATTCATAAAAAAAAAATGTGTGGGGGTCCATGGCATTTTTTTTTTAATTTGGGTGGAGTTCCCCTTAAAATCAATACCAGACCTGAAGGGTCTGGAATGGATATTTGGGGGGAACCCCAATTTGACGCAGGGTTCCACTTAATATCCATACCAGACCCGAAGGTAACAAAGCAATTACACCAAGGTATTGGGTGGTGGAAAGGCTTCCCCATTTTCTGCTATAAATACTATACATACAATGACAGTCCAATTTGTATTTTCTGGGGGGGGGGGGGTTCCACCATTCTTGTGAAACTGCTTTTCATGATGTTCCTGCTTCTTCAGGACTGAAGCATATGGATGCTGTGAGGTGTCTAGACTAATAGGTAATACAGTGGAAACAACCCCAGTGGGGATGGTGGCAATGTGCAAATGGATATATCCTCCTTGAATAACAGAGCATTCAATGTAGATAAATGACTGGGTGGGAAGCAGTTAATCACTATTATGTGTTTCCAGTTTGACAATTATTCATATTCGGTTGTTTTTAAACATGAAATATGTGTTGTTTTACTTAAAAAAAACTGCATATCCTTTATAAATTATGTTTCTTCTTTGAAGAGAGTTTTTATATATATTTTCCTCAAAACCAATAATCATATCTCTATGTGTACATGTTACTATATTTACATTTTATCTCCATAAATTGCATTATATACTGTATAAATTAGTGCCCAACTGGTTTGTCCGCCCCTGTTCCAGCTCTTATATGTATTTCCTTGTTTAATCCTCTTTCAAAATACAGTAATTGATAGTGCCCTGTAATACTGTCAATCACATTATAAGATATGTATTTCTATATACTGTATTTAGATAACATTACCTACTTCATCTGCATATTTTAGAGCCCTTTCACACTGACTTGCAGGCAGTGTTAGCAGAAAAGCATTGCTAGTTTTAGCAGCGCTTTACCGCTGTTTAACGGCGCTATTCGACCACTAGCGGCTTTTAACCCTCGCTAGCGGCTGAGGAAAGTGTTAACTGCACCCGTGTAGCGCCGCTGCCGAAGCACTTGGCAGGCGCTTTGGCAGCGATGCTCATTCATTTCAATGGGCAGGGGGGGTGGAGGAGCAGTGTGTACACCGCTCCTTCACCGCCCGAAAGATGCTGCTTGCAGGACTTTTTTTTTACTTCCTGCCTTTGCAGTGGCCCAGTGTGAAAGCACTCAGGCTTTTACATTGGGGTGAAAGGGGAGGCATTTTCCAGGTGCTTTATAAGTGCTATTTTTAGCCCTTTAGCGCCTGAAAAACGCCTCAGTCTGAAAGAAGCCTTACTATTATGTTTGGATTTGTTTCTTATTCTCTAAGTAAATATGTTTCTTTTCATGACAAATTATTTTTGATGTTTCTCTGTATGACATTGCTTCTGGTCTGGTGCTGGGTTCCACAGAGGTCTCTGCTTCCTGATGCTTGAGTGATTTCTGGTTACATCACAACACCCAGCCAGCGAAGGCGCTTTTCTTCATGGCATGATCTGATGCTTATCCATAGATTGGAGCTGCTGTAACTAAGATCACTGATGACAGGCACTGTTTATAACATTTATATGTGAGTTACCATTTGTCTTATCACTATTAATTTTAGATTTCTTTGGAGGTGCTGCAGCAAAGTGTTTGAGGATAAAAATAGATGTAATTTCTTTTCATTTACACTGAACCAAATTGTGTGACATTTTCTGAGATGTCATAAATACAGGGCCAACTTCCTCGCAAATAAATTCATATCCTTGAACCAAGCAAACAAACAAAATTGAATGTTCAGACAAAGGTGAGTTGCTACAATAAAACCTTGATATAACATTGATTTAGCTCTACTGCTGAGTGCTGACAGATTTCATCTACAGTATTTAGTTCATTAGAATTTGTTTCTATATTTGTGGATGAAATCCAAAGGATTTCTTAGGGTGGCTCTTTATATTCAAATACAAATTATCACTCATGCCAATTTTACACCTAGTATGCAGCTGCAATATCAAAACTATAAAGATAAATAGCAAATAAAAACCATTTAAGTGTTAGAAAGTCTAAATTCATAATATTATGTCTATGTGTGTCATTCCACAAAAAAAAAAAAAAATATATATATATATATATATATATATATATATATATATATTACCACAAATAATATAAATTAATGTGAATATACCGGTAGTTCACATGGTACAGAGACACACTTATTGGCCCTGTACCTTTTGCCTGTGATCCACTGTTTTCAATCATTGTGAAAGCATGGAACTGTGTGTGTACATTAAAGGGGCTGTAAAGACAAAAATATTTTCCTCTTAACCACTTTAGCCCCGGACCATATTGCTGTCCAAAGACCAGAGCACTTTTTGCGATTTGGCACTGCATCGCTTTAACTGACAATTGCGCGGTCGTGCGACGTGGCTCCCAAACAAAATTGGCGTCCTTTTTTTCCCTCTTTTGGTGGTATTTGATCATCTCTGCGGTTTTTATTTTTTGCGCTATAAACAAAAACAGAGCGACTATTTTGAAAAAAATGCAATATTTTTTACTTTTTTCTATAATAAATATCCCCCAAAAATATATAAAAAAAAATATTTTTTCCTCAGTTTAGGCTGATACGTATTCTTCTACATATTTTTCGTAAAAAAAATCGCAATTAGCGTTTATTGATTGGTTTGCGCAAAAGTTATAGCGTTTACAAAATAGGGGGTAGTTTTATGGCATTTTTATTATTATTTTTTATTTTACTAGTAATGGCGGCGATCAGCGTTTTTTTTTGGTACTGCGATATTATGGCGGACACTTCGGACACTTTTGACACATTTTTGGGACCATTGGCATTTTTTTAGCGATCAATGCTATAAAAATGCATTGGATTACTATAAAAATGCCATTGGCAGTGAATGGGGTTAACACTAGGGGGCGGGGAAGGGGTTAAGTGTGTTCCTATTTGTGTTCTAACTGTATGGGGGGTGGACTTACTAGGGGGAATCACTGATCTTCTGTTCATACATTGTATGAACAGAAAATCAGCGTTTCCCCCGCTGACAGGAACGAGCGCTGTGTGTTTTCACACACAGCTCCCGTTCCCCGCTCTGTAACGAGCGATCGCGTGTGCCCGGCGGCGATCGTGCCCGCCGGGCACACGCAGGTGACTCGGGGGCGAGCGGGGGGCGCGCGCGCGGGCCGCCGGCGGCGCGCGCGCGCCCCCTAGTGGCTGCGAAATGCGCGACGTAGAGCTACGGGCTCTCGCGCAGGAGTGCCGACCTGCCGCCGTATTACTGCGGCGGCTGGTCGGCAAGTGGTTAAATTAAAGTCTGACAGTAGCTGATAAAGTAAAAAGTCATGTTTTGCATTATAACTAGTTTGACACCTGTTAAAATCTAGCTGTTTTTATTCACCTCCATCATCGTTATTCTCACTGACTTCCTGGTTTGCGTTGCGCATTCTTTCTTGCTACATCACGGCCTAATTGGAACTACAGTTCCCATTAGGCTTAGCCTCCATGCCTGTGAGGGATAATAAAGTATCTTCACGCAGGGCTGTAGTCATAGGGAGGGGGTGTGTCAGGAAAAGGTCCATCCGCTGGTCTATTGATATTTTGTCTTGCAGTGCTGCGTCCCACCAGCAGGGGTCTCCTGGCAGTGCTGCGTCGGAGCTGTCAGGGGAACTTCCCCCTGCTGGTATATCACCTTTGGGATGCAGTACTGACCTCCACCAGCGGATGGACCCTGGCAGTGTGGAACACCTGGCTTTGCTCCGTTCAGGTGTGACCTGAACCCAATCAGTACACCCACTATAAATACCCGGCGAGTTCAAACAGAACTCGCCCTGGTATCTGTTTACTAACCGGACCCTGAACCTGCTCTGGACCTCTGACCTGATCTGTCCTGACCTGATCCCGATCCCTCTCCTGGACATTTCCTTCCTGCCCCTTCCCTGTCTGCAGTCTCTTTGAATGATCTCCTGGTATTTGACCCCGGCTTGGCTTTGGCTTATGAGTATTGCATTCTCCCTGAACTTGTATATAGCTTTTGTGTTATTCGTGCACTTATTTTTTCACCTTTGTAAATAAACACCTTTTTCCACTATATACAGTGTTGGTCTCCTCAGTGTAGGAACACAGTCCTGGTCCATCTAGAATCCCTGACAGGGTGAGCACATTCTGCTTTTAACCATGCAAAACAGCTCAAATGCTGGTGGAAAGCAAGAAGAGGAGAGACAGGAAATTGCATTTTCAAACCTGGATTACTGTATTTTGGAGGTCAAAAGGAAAAATTAGGTAAGTGATATTTAAATCCTCTAGCTTACAGCAATTAATTAATCTAATAAAAAACAAACCTTTAGGGCCAGATTCAGATACACTTAATATTGCGCTGCGTAATCGAAATACTCTACGCTGCTGTATTTTACCAGGCTCTACACCGAATCCTGGTAGATTTTTGCCCATACGCTACGGCGGCGTAGTCTATTTCTCGCCGCGTAATCGAAATACGCGATTAGGGAGCGTGAAGCATTTAAATTAAGCGTGTCCCCGTGGCGATCGAACTGCGCATGCTCCGTTTAGAAATTTCCCGCCGTGCATTGCGCGAAATCACGTCGTTACGTCATTCGTTGTTTGAGTAGTGTCGTTTACGAACATTCCTATTCCCGGGCGACTTACGTAAAAAATAATAAAAGACGTCGGAAAATGTAGAAATTCGACGCAGGAACGACGGCCATACTTAACATGGGCTGTCTAATATTAGAGCAGCAAAAAGCTGGTATAGTGTTACGCAAATAAAAGATGACTAAAGGTGCCGTAAGAGATTGCGATTGAAGATCGTAATTTCGGGGATCGCCGGCAAAGGCTCATTTGCATACCCCGACGCGGAAAACGACGTGAAGTCCACCCAGTGGCCGCAATTTTATTGCAGCGTAGATCCGAAGGCGCATGAACACGTAATCCAGTCGAATTGAAGCCCGCAGACGTCTATTCATGGTTTGAGGTTTTCGACTGGCTAGAAAACGCGCGTAATTTAAAATTACTCCAGTCTAACACCAGTTAGACAGGCGTAATGGCTCTCTGAATCTGGGCCTTAGTGTTCATTTAAAGCATGCACAGGACCACTGGAGGATGTACCGGTATGCCCTCTAGGAGAAACAATGGAGTTAATCAAACTAGGGGGGGGTTGTGTTTTTAATAACTCTGTGATAGGGAAATTGCATATTTAGGTTGGCCTCACAAATATCTAAGAAAGCCTCAAATATACTTGTTATTCTTGTTACCTTAAATTACTCATCCTACTGGAATATGAACTGCCTATATGGACAAGCTAGGCCTCTCTTCTTCATGAAATTTGCAATTTTCCTTAGAAGATCATTTGACCATTTCCTACATACAAGACCTATATACCCTAGCTAGAACTTGTAGGTTAGTCTCACTCAGAATGGCCATGAGGCAAGTGTCTAGTCCTCATTACCTGTGCCACATTGCGTAACAGAAAACAGGACTCCATGGCGGGAAACAAGCATCTTTAGTTAAGTGTTTTTGTTATATTTTCTAATATTATCTGTATCTGTCATTACTTTTAATAATTGTTATACTTTTAAGTATGTGTGTGATCTTTTTTTGCACATAAAACATAAATCCTAAAAACACGACAAACACACTGCAAGGCAGGTCACTTTTTTATAATATTAGTACCGTATTTGCCTGCATATAAGGTGACTGGTGCGTATAAGACGACACCCTTATTTTCCAATTAAAATTTTGGTTTTGTGCTATACTCGCCGTATAAGATGACCCCCCCCCCCCCAAATAGTCTGTCAGCCTGCTGGATGTTCAATAGCTTTGGTAACATACCGTCTCACAGTATATACATACAGTATAGCATGCTGAGTTAATCACGGCGAGCAATGTATTCTATTAATGAATATAAAGCCTGCTCAGATTGGCAGAGGCTGTAACATCATCAGCCCATGCCTCTGACTCTCAAAGCCAATCTGAGCAGCCTACTGTATGTAGCCTGCTCGGATTGGCAGAGGTTGTTACTCCAGTCCGAGCAGGCTCTGTATTCATTAATAGAACACATTGCTTGCCGGGAATGGCTCAGCAGTGTAAAATGTATAGTATTTGTTGTTGTTATCCATCACAGTATTTTATTAGCTGATGTTTGTTTTCAGAAATTTCACTGTTTATTCACATATATCCACACTGTGATATGCCAGCTAGGTACCTCATATAGTCACATCTCTATCGTTCTTTATTTTCACATTTTATAGTCACCCACTATACAACCGAGGAGCAGCACACCACTAGATTTTATTTAAAAAATTTCCACCTAGGTGGAGCTCACCTTATATAGTTTTTGGCGCGGAATTATTTCTTTTTCTAGTGTAAAATGTATGTATAATCATTTAGCGAGCATCCAGAGGGCTGACATTCAGCAGTAGGCTGGCGTATAAGACGACCCCCACTTTATACCTGGTGTATAAGACGACCCCCGCTTTTTGGCATTTTTTCAAAGGTCAAAGGTCGTCTTATACGCTAGAAAATATGGTAATAATAATTATAATAATAAAAAATAAACAAAATCAAAATTACAATTAAAGTTTGCAAAATATTTTCAAAAAGGTAAGAAAGAAACTATTGTAAATATATTATTATAAGAGCAGCTCAAATGATGGACACTGATTTTTTAAACATTTAAGAAGTAATACATATATTAGCATATAAACCAGTATAGGTTGAAGTTTACTTTGACAAGGTGTTTATACTGCCATTCTCCAATACAGATAGCAATGGATAGTGGTAATGGCAGGACATAACGGTGTTACAGACAAAATATGTATCAAATGTAAACACACAATACGTCTAAACCAGGCTCTTATAGTGACTATACAGTAGATTTGCAGACAAGCTGGTAGGAATTTTTTAAATATATATTTCTATAATATATGCATAATAAATAATATTTTCACATGATACCCAGAAGAAATTAGTTATTTGGCCAAAATATGTTTTTATTGTTATCGTTACCTTCATGTCTTTTGGACCCTTTTTTTTCTTTGCTTTGATATGGACCTTCTTATTTCAATAATTATTCCATTTTTTCTGATCTGCATGCTTGTTCTGGATCAGTGACTAGGAATGAATTCATCATAGAACACAGTCAGATAGCAAATTTAATAGATTGTCAGGTATGCAAGCCCCTATGTTCTATTTTCTTTTATAAAAGATTTACTTTAATCTCCATACACCATGTACTATTTTGTAATAATTAGCAAATCATATTTATTAATAACTGTCAGCAATTTGCCATTGATCAAACTTAATGTTCAAGGTCAACTTTTTTGGCATTGAAGTCTAACAGGAAAATGTTATAGAGTTAGCCTCTTTTTATTATATTCCAAAATGTGCTATTTGTCACCTTGCAGACTTATTCTGAAAAACAAAAATTCACAGTCTCTGATAATTTTGGCTATAGCATAGTAATAAACCCGAGAGCCATTATAAATAAGGTTGAGCGAACCTGAACTGTAAAGTTCAGGTTCGTACCGGACTTTTGGATTTGTTGTACCCGAACCCAAACAATTTACTGGAAGTTCAGGTTCGGGTTCGGTGTTTGGCAATGTAATAGTGCGCTGCAGGGCAGCCAATCACCATTTGTTTTACCCGTGTGACCTAGAAGCCATCACAGCCATGCCTACTAGTGGCATGGCTGTGATTGGCCAGGGCAGCATGTGACCCAGCATGTGACCCAGCCTCTATATAAGCTAGAGTCACACAGCACAGCTCATCACTCTGCTTTAGATAGGGTAGGGAAAGGCTTCTGCTGCTGCTCTTCTGAGGGAAAGAATTAGATAGGAGTCAGACTGTCCTGCTTCAGAAATTACATTACTCAGCGATCTACATAGCATTAGATAGTTACTTTAGGGAAAGGTTTCTGCTTGTGCTTGTAGGGAGAGAAATATATAGGAGACTGTACTGCTTCAGAAATCTAATTACACCAGCACTGCATATGTTCCTCGGAGATACTCTGCAAGATACTTTAGGGGAAGGTTCCTGCTTGTGCTTGTAGGGAGAGAAATATATAGGAGTCTGTTCTGCTTCTAAAATCTAATTACACCAGCACTGCATATGTTCCTCGGAGATACTCTGCAAGATACTTTAGGGGAAGGTTCCTGCTTGTGCTTATAGGGAGAGAAATATATAGGAGTCTGTCCTGCTTCTAAAATCTAATTACACCAGCACTGCATATGTTACTGTGAGATACTCTGCAAGATACTTTAGGGGGAGGTTCCTGCTTGTGCTTGTAGGGAGAGAAATATATAGGAGTCTGTCCTGCTTCAGAAATCAAATTACACCAGCACTGCATATGTTACTGTGACATACTCTGCAAGATACTTTAGGGGAAGGTTCCTGCTTGTGCTTGTAGGGAAAGAAATATATAGAAGTCTGTCCTGCTTCAAAAATCGAATTACACCAGCACTGCATATTTTACTGTGAGATACTCTGCAAGATACTTTAGGGGAATGTCCCTGCTTGTGCTTGTAGGGAGAGAAATATATAGGAGTCTATCCTGCTTCTAAAATCTAATTACACCAGCACTGCATATGTTACTGTGAGATACTCTGCAAGATACTTTTCTTCTATTGTGCTATTCAAAAAATACCAATTTAGGGCAAACAAATTTAAAAATTGCCTCCATATCTGTAAATTGTGAGATAAACAATTTAGCTAGTGTTTTTCTATTGTGCTATTCCCATTTAGGGCAAAAAAATAATTTTGCAGTGTTTCTTCCAGTGTTTGCCGTGTTTCCTGCATATCTGTACATGTGAGATAAACACTTTAGCTAGTGTTCTTCTATTGCCCTATTCAAAAAACAAAATCATTTTTTGTTGGTGCGTTTCATGCATATCTGTATGTGTGGGATACACACTTTAGATACTGTTTTCTATTGTGCTATTCAAATTTTTTTCAATTTAGTGCAAATATTTTTTGTTGGTGCGTTTCCTGCATATCTGTACATGTGAGATGCACCCTTTAGATAGCAGGAGGCAGCATTTCACCAACATGGTGGAGCAGTATGTGTGCACACGCCTACACGTACTGAATGACGGGTCTGCCCCCTTAAACTTCTGGCTGTCCAAATTGGGCACATGGCCTGAGCTTGCCCTTTACGCCTTGGAGGTGCTGACCTGCCCTGCAGCCAGTGTATTATCTGAACGTGTATTTAGCACGTCAGGTGGTGTTATCACAGATAAGCGCAGCTGCCTGTCCAGAGCCAATGTGGACAAGCTCACATTCATTTAAATTAACCAGGCATGGATCCCACAGGACTTGTCCGTACCCTGTGCAGAATAGACAGGTATACCGGCCTTACCCAGCCATTCTTGTATTTCTGATTTCTCACTCTTTTGGGGTGTACCCTAATTTAAAAATAAATACATTTAAAACAAAAACCTGTGTTGGCTACCTCGTCCTTCTCCACCGCCGCTTCCCATGCTCTTACCAACATTTTGCTGCCAGTGAAGTGGTTAAATGTTTCCATTATATTCTGTTTAACCACTTAAATACAGGGCACTTAAAACCCTTTCCTGTCCAAGCTCTTTTTCAGCTTTCAGCGCTGTCACACTTTGAATGACAATTGCGCGGTCATGCAACACTGTACCCAAATAAAATGAAATTACATTTTTATACATTTTTCCCCAGAAATAGAGCTTTATTTTGGTGGTACTTGATCACAATCACAATGAGACTATATTGATTGGTTTGCACAAAAGTTAAGCGTCTACAAAATAGGGGATAGATTTATGGCATTTTTTTACTAGTAATGGCAGCAATCTGCAATTGTTATCATGACTGCGATATTGCGGCAGACATATCAAACACTTTTGACACTATTTGGGACCATTCACATTTATACAGCGATCAGTGCTATAAAAATGCACTGATTACTGTATGAATGTGACTGACAGGAAAGAAGTTAACATTAGGGGGCGATAAAGGGGTTAAATGCGTTACCTAGGGAGTGATTCTAACTGTAAGGGGGTGGATTTACAAGGGGACGAGACTGATTGGTGTTCCTCTGTACTGGAAACACACCATTGGTCTCCTCTCACCTGACAGGATGTGGATCTCTGTCTTTACCTGTGGTAATCAGGGACACTGTAACTGTTGTGACAGTGATAAGTGACACTGTAACTGATGTGGTGGTGATCATGGACAATATGACTGATGTGGTGGGGATTGGAGACACTGTAACTGTTGTGGCAGTGATCACGGTTAATGTGACTGGTGCAACAGTAATTAGGGTGGCAGGGACTAAGGACACTGTAAGTGGTCGATGGTGATTAGGGACCCTGACTGGTGTGGTGGTGATCAGGGACACTGTGAGTGGACTGCAGTGCTTAAGGACGCTGTGAGTGGGGGTGGTGATTGGGGACATTGGAAGTAGACTGCATTGATTAAGGACACTGTGTTGGTAGAGGTGATTAGAGGTACTGCGAGTGGACTGTGGTAATTAGGGACACTGCCAGTGGTTGGAAATGATTAGGGCAGTGTTTCTCAACTCCAGTCCTCAAGCCCCCCCAACAGGTCATGTTTTCAGGATTTCCCTCAGATGAAAAGGCTGTGGGAATTACTAAGGCAGTGAAACTGATCAAATCACATGTGCAAAATAATGGAAATCCTGAAAACCTGACCTGTTGGGGGGGCTTGAGGACTGGAGTTGAGAAACACTGGATTAGGGGCATTAACTGGTATGGCTTTGCTTAGAGATGTAGACTAGCAGCACTGGTCTATGACATTGTACTGCTCTGGTGGCGATCAGAGATAATGGCTGGCGGCACTGACATGCAGTGATGTCAGAGCAGCCAGTGAACATGATTACTGCTATAACAGTACAATGTCACCATAGTGCTTTGGTAACAGTGCCCACTGTATAAAATATATATATATATATATATATATTTTTTTTTTTTTTTTCTTTTACCATTTTTTGTTTTGCACATTTATAAGCAATCTATAGCATGGTTCAAAGGTTCATTCATTAAACCTTTGTTTACCACTGTGATGCTGGGATTGGTCAAAGCTATCACATGGTAAGCAATCACTAGCACTGTCCAAAGGTTTCATTATTTAAACCTTTGTTTTACCACTGTGAAGCTGTGATTGGCCACAGCTATCAAATGGTATAGGGCCACTAGGATTTGCCCTGGTACCATGTGATTGCTTTGACAATCCACACAGTTAAGGCAAGAAACAGTGCTGCAAGGAAATATTAAGATCCTATAAAACTGTGATGTACCTGTATTTTTTTAATAAATGGGAGTTAAGTCTGATGTCACAAAAAATGAAGCAACTAGGGTCAGGAAGGTACATAGCAGGATGGGACATCACACAATACATCATAAGGGATCCAGATAAAGATCACTAGAAGCTATAAATGGCTACAGTTTTTATATACTACCAGAAGGGCTAGATATCTGTACAAAGTGAATCAAAACTATCCACAATGAGATGAACTGAATTAAAGCGGGCCTTCAGTCACTTATTTAATCTTTCCATCTATTAAATCTTCTGCCCTTGTTGTTTTAACTTTGGATATTAACCACTTAAGCCCCGGACCAATATGCTGCTAAATGCCCAAAGGTGTTTTTACAATTTGGCACTGCGCTGCTTTAACTGGTAATTGCGCGGTCATGCAATGTTGTACCAAAACAAAATTTGCGTCCTTTTCTTCCCAAAAATAGAGCTTTCTTTTGGTGGTATTTGATTGTGCCTCTGCGATTTTTATGTTTTGCGATATTAACGGAAAAGGACCGTAAATTTAAAAAAAAAAAGATTTTTCTTATAACAAAAAGTAAAAAATATTGAATAAACTAAATTTTAGTCAAACATTTAGGCCAAAATGTATTCAGCCACATGTCTTTAGTAAAAATCGCAATAAGTGTATATTTATTGGTTTTCGCAAAAGTTATAGGCCCAGATTCACAGAGCGATTACGCCGGCGTTACAGGAGATGCGCGGCATAAGTCTAAATTTGCGCATGTGTTTCGATGCGCCGCATCCCCAAAACAAGATACGCAAGACATCTACTTTTTTTTGTCCGGCGTAATTTCGATAGACAGCAAAAGCGCAAAACTGTGCTAGACACACCATTGATTTGCTATTCAAATATGCTAATGAGGGATTTACGGAGATCCACAAAAGAACGTTGGTGCAGCGCAGGCTACGCGCCGTGCGCAACAGCTGCACGGCCTGTCTAAAATTAGACCATATAAAAGGTGGTAAAAAATGTGTCTACATGTCAGAGAAAGCAACACTGTTAGTGAGGAGCAGAGCAGTCACACGTGTTGCACAACAATCTGTATGCCAACATGCCAGGGACATCCTCGCTCATAGCTATACTACTGACTTTAGAGGAGCAAAGAAGGATGAGGGCACGGAGGAGGGCACGGAGGAGGGCACGGGAGAGGATATACCGCACCCGCATAGACCTCTTTGGCATGAGTGATTCTGAGGTGTATCGGATCTTCAGATTCACCCCTCATGCCATTCTGGAATTAACCATAACCCTGCAGGATGACATCACCAGCCCAACACACCGCTCACATGCAGTGCAGCCACTGGTCAAGGTCATGGCAACACTCCATTTCCTTGCCAGTGGCTCTTTTCAAAGAACAAGTGGATTGGTGGCTGGGATGTCACAATCCTCCATGAGCAGATGTGTGCACCAGGTTGTCCCTGCAATCCTCACACGCATGGCCAACCAAATCATCAAACCCACCACTGAGGAGCTGCGGCTGAAGGCAATGACAGATTTCTACAGAATTGCCAGATTCCCACGCACCGTGGGGGCCATTGATTGCACACATGTGGCACTCCAGCCCCCCCATGAGACAGAGCACATATACCGCAATCGGAAGCACTGGCATTCTTTCAACACACAGGTGATAGTCAATGCCCAGCCATGACAGCTACATCTACAATCAGAGCCCCATCCAAATGGAATTCGAACAGAACATGTATGGGGACACCTGGCTGGTTGGTGAGTGACATGGGTGGCAGGCATGACTGTCCCACCCCCCATAATGCACACATCACAAGGGGCACATGCACTACTAACATCCTCCTGTCTTTTCCCTTACAGGTGACTCTGCATATGCACTGGGACCCCATCTCATGACTCCTATCCGGAACCCCCAAACCCCAGGAGAGGAAAGATACAATGAAGCCCACGCCCAATCACGTGCAGTGGTGGAGCACACCTTTGGCCTCCTGAAGTCACGTTTCCGATGCCTGGATAAGTCTGGGGGGACCCTGTTGTATTTCCCAAACTTCGTGTGTCAGTTCATCGGTGCATGTTGCCTGCTGCACAACTTCGCAGTGAGAAAGGGCCTGGAGATTGACATACGTGATGACCTGACCCCTGAACCAAACAATCCCCCCCTAACCGAGGCTACCCCGTCTTCTGAGGGAAGAGCAGCCAAGAGACAGCTCACATTAGGCATCTTTGCACGTTAAACACACACATTAATCATGGCACAATGAGAATGCATGCATGCACACCACTGTGGTCCCTAGCACAGACACATCACATCCTCATCAAATTGGATTAGCACAAGCCCACCATGCTGGACTTGTGAGCAGCAACGCCATGCCACAGCTCCAATTATGTCACTGTACATTCATAGACCATTCACACGGACTTGGGGATCACTTCCCCCTGGTCCTGGGGAACCCTACTCCACCAAAACTGAGGGTGACATCCCTTTTCCGGTGGGAATATCACCCACACATTCCAAAAACATTCACAACACAAAAAACAAAAAAACAAAAAAAAATGTCCAGCAAAAAAAAAAATTCCAGGAAAAGAAAAAAAACATGAAAAAAAAGGGGGAAAACAAATTAATGCCGCTGGCGTGAGCCACGCCTGGGGCGCCCACGGCCCCGGCTCCTCAGGGGAGACTCATGGGGAGGGGGGGGGGGTAATCCGGGGAAGGAGGAGCAGCCCCTGGTCTCTGCCCACCTGGCGGCCTTCCCTCCAAGGCCACGGCAATTCTGTTCAGGCCAGCACCTAGTGTTGCCGTGTTGGCCTGGATAGCCTGGGTGAGGGCCCTCACATCCTGCCCAACGTCTGCTGTTGTAGTCTGCAGTATGTTTAGGCAGTTTGTAATAGCCCAGGAGTGGCAGTCCAGGTCCCCAAGCATATCCTTTATGGAGGACAGGCTCTCCTCCATCCGCCCCAAAGTCTGGCTGACCTGTCCCAGATGGCGGGTCTGAAGGGCCTGGTCCCTTCTCAGATTGGCGGGCAGAAGCTCGGCCACCCCTCTGGTCTTCTGGGACGACTTCCTGCCTCCAGCTGAGGCTTGTGGCCGGGGAGAAGGGGAGGCCCTTGGGAGAGGAGCCCTGTTGGGGGAGGAGTGGGAGGGGCTAGCCCTTATGGAGGGCTGGCTGCTGCCAGCCAGAGAGGAAGACTCCTCCAAAAACAGCAATCCACTGGCTGACATGACATCCTCCTCCAACTCAAACTCCTCCTCCTCAACCTCCTCCTCTTCAACCTCCTCCGAGGACTCCGGCCTTGTCGGGGGGTCCTCATCTGGCTGTTGTCCCTGGGATGGTGCGGTCAGGCCAGATGGCCCAGCACCCTCCTGCACATCTGTGGATGACACAAAACATTCACAGGTTGGAGGATCCACACACTTGCCACATATTCCCTTTCACCCCCCCCCTCATGCTACACACCTGATAGGGCAAACCTTACCTGGCATCACGCCTTCATGACTGGAGTCATAGCCAGGCAGGCCCTCCACCTGTTGTCTATGAAAGGTGTGGGCCACCGCACGCTCCTCCGCTGTCAGCCTAACAGGGCATGGTGGGCCCCCTCCTGTGCCCCTGGCATGGGCTGCCATTTTGGCCAGCTTCTTTCTGACCAAACGCCGGAGGTCATTGATCTTCTTTTCAATCCCCGGCCGTGTCCGGGTCTCCCCCCCGCTGAATTCACCTGGTCAGTAATGTGCTGCAAGATCTCACGCCTCCTGGCCGGGGTGGTGTTGGCACTCTCCAGGCCGTGGAGGAAATGCCCAAATTGGGTAATGGCCTGGGCAATTATTTGTTTCTCCCCCAAAGTAAAATTTAACTTCCTCTTCCTCTCAGTCATTCTCATACAAAAACTCTCTCCCAAACAATCAGCAAAAATCACTCACAAAAACAAGCAGGAAAAATCAAGCAACAAAACAATCAAACAAAAATCTATCAACCAAAAAGTCTCACAAACAATCACCAAAAAACACTTTCAAATATCTTCTACAAAACACTAGATCAAACAGTCCACAGATATAACAAAGACAAGTCACAACGCAACAAACAACAGAACAAAAGCACCTTGCTGTATAGGGAGGGATACAAAGGGATGTACTTTTGCAAAGGAAGTGCGTTTGTGTCTGTCTATTTATGCTGTCTGCGTAGTTCACAAAGTTGCACAGGTACACTTCCAATTTCACTGATTGCGCCGTTCCCGAGTTGTGAGCATGCGCACAGAGGTGCTGACCATGGTCTGCTTCATGCGCGCATGCGCTAGCCGGCCTGCCCTTCATTTGCATGGGGTCACGGCTCATTTTAATGTAACACGCCCACGTCCTTCCCAATTTGAATTACTCCGCCTTACGCCTCTGAAATTACGTTGCACAGGCGCTAATTTATGCGCAAATCAATCGAGAATACGGTGATTGCGCCGCTAGATTGCGGCAGTCTAGCGTAAAGGAGGTGCGCTACACCAGTCAAAAAAATGCGCCGATGTACGTGAATCTGGCCCATAGCGTCTACAAACTAGGGTACATTTTCTGGAATTGACACAGCTTTTATTTTATGACTGCCTATCTAATTTCTTGAGGTGCTAAAATGGCAGGGCAGTACAAACCCCCCCCCCCCCCAAATAACCCCATTTTGGAAAGTAGACTCCCCAAGGAAACTGCTGAGAGGCATGTTGAGTCCATTGAATATTTTTTTTTTTGTCCCAAGTGATTGAATAATGACAATTATATATTGCTCACACATGCCATGGTTATATGTGGAATTTCACCCCAAAATACATTCTGCTGCTTCTTTTGAGTACAGGGATACCACATGTTTGGGACTTTTTGGGAGCCTAGCCGCGTATGGGGCCCCAAAAACAAAGCACCGCCTTCAGCATATCTAAGGGCGCAAATTTTTGATTTCACTCCTCACTACCTATCACAGTTCGAAGGCCATAAAATGCCAAAATAGCACAAACCCCCTCCCCCAAATGACCTCATTTTGGAAAGTAGACACCCCAAGCTAGCTATTTGCTGAGAGGCATGTCGAGTCCATGGAATTTTTTTATATTTTGACACAAGTTGCGGGAATATGACAAACTGATTTTTTTTTGCTCAAAGTTGTCAATAAATGATATATTTCTCACACATGCCATGGTTATATGTGAAATTGCAACCCAAAATACATTCTGCTGCTTTTCCTGAGTACGGGGATACCACATGTGTGGGACTTTTTTGGGAGCCTAGCCGCGTACGGGACCCCGAAAACCAATCACTGCCTTCAAGATTTGTGTGAGTGAAATCAAAAATGTATGTCCTTTGAAATCTTGAAGGTGGTGATTAGTTTTCGGGGTCCCGTATGTGGTTAGGCTCCCAAAAAGTCCCACACATGTGGTATCCCCGTACTCAGGGGAAACAGCAGAATGTATTTTGGGGTGTAATTCCACATATGGGGGGTGTATGCTTTGCACGTGGGTGTAAGCGTTACTGGCACTAACTAGCTAACCAGCGACACTAAAACAGCAATCAGAAAAACGATCGCTTAGAGACGCTGGCAATAGGGGGTGAAAGGGTTAACTGTAGGGGAAATCAGGGGTTAAAACCTTTATTAGAAAATGTATGGGGGTACCTAACGCTAAAAAAAACTAGCGGGTGAACCTCAAAAAATAACTAGGGGCGTGGCTTGGCGCGCAATGGAGATGGGCAGCATAATCAGAGAGCTCCGTCGCACCCGCCGCCTAAAGCAGTCTCTTTGCACAAAAGAACCGCAGGATGCACCGGAGATCGTTCGGCACCCTGCAAACAAGATCCCGCCGCCATCTGGGTACCTTCAAGGGAAGAGATATTGCAGATATCTTCAAGAACCACTCGTCCTCCCGGAGCAGCACGGCAAAATCCATCATGGCGCCGACACACGTGGAGGAGGATTACAGCGAGGATTCTCAATCAGCTACGGAGGAGGTAGCCAGAGAATCCTCCCGTGGTGACAGGCCCCTTACTTTTGAGGACATGACAAACATTGCTGCGGACATCAAGTCCACGTTCTCTGTGGCCATCACCGACCTGAAGTCTAACCTCATGGTCTTAAATGGGAAGATGGAGGCGACTGAATGCGAGGGGAGACGCAGGGACAGAGAAATCCGCAGGCTGGAGAGAGTCACCCATACACATGCTGAGCACTTCATAGAGATCAACAGACACCTGGAGGACCTTGACAACAGGGGTCGGAGGTGCAACGTACGGGTAAGGGGGATCCCCAAATCGGTAGAAGCTGACCAGATCACACTGACGCTGCAGAGAGTATTCAACAGTCTGTTAGAGAGATCTGAAGATACGGCCATTGATTTTGTGAGAGCACATAGGGCTCTCAGAGCAAAGGGTTCGGACTCTCAACCACCCCGTGACATAATTTGCTGCCTCCAAAGTTTTACCCTGAAAGAGGACATCATGAGGAAAGCCCGCAGAAATGAGAGGATTGTGTTCAATGGTGAAACAATATTGCTTTTTCAAGACCTCTCACAGATCACCTTACAGAACCGCAGAGCATTGCGCCCTCTTCTTGACAGACTAAGGGAGAAGGATCTACGCTACATGTGGAGGTTCCCGTTTGCGCTCCTAGTACACTTCAACGGCAAACAGCATGTCCTGCGTTCCCCCATGGATCTCCCTGACTTTTGCTCTGACTTGCAAATGGAGGTGATTGACCTCCCTGACTGGTACCAGGAGTTCCGCCTGCCGCCTGCTGAGAGAAGCCCACCACATTCCCCGCTGACGTCCCCGGATAACAGATCCTCTAAGAAAATGAAAACCTCTCGCCGGGGAGGATCGATGGCCGGCTCACTAGCGGGCACACCCAACAACAAACCCCGCTCGTCCAGGGCTCTGGATGCATCCTAAAGGGACCCCTTCTACCCGCTCATGCCCTTGAAGCCGCCGCCGCGATTGCAGCTCTTCACCGCTTACGACACTGACACTGTTGCCCCGACATCCCCCTCTCAATGGCCATCCAAGGCTGTACACCGCCACATCCCACAGCTGACCTACTCAAGATGGTCGTGATCACCCACAAGGCTGGAAGGCAAACTCTGAGTCAGTCAGATGATCCTAACCTACGACACCTCCAGCCTCAGGGTTATCTTCCTACCACACTGTGTGGAAGCACATCGTTGGACGTTGCTCACTGAACCCAGATGGAAGATACACAGTGAGAGGGTTGTGCTGGAAAGACTTTATTGTTTCCCCCTTTTTTTTTTCTTTTACCCAGGCGCTGCTTTCTTCATTGCTTCTCTCTCCCTCGCCATGCTTGTCCCAGCGGATGCAACGACATCATCCCACAGGAAAAACCTGACTTGACTCTGGGGGTTGGGATGGGGCCACACTAACTTTTAACCCTTTTTTTCCAGCTGCTTCTGGTATCCGGTGATGAATCAGTGGCTTGATACTGTTCACGTAGCGACACATGTTCCGTATGTATGGGGGGCATGTTCGGGTCGAATGGATTGTTTTGTTATAACTGTTATTGCTCATGAGGGGTGGCCTGTGGTCTAGGGGGGCGTCTACTTGGTGACCCCGTTTGTTGCGGGAACGCGCTGCCTTTGACCGCAGGAGTGCTCCCTCTCTCTTACTGAGGTTAATGGGCCTGTTGAGCCGTTTCATCCTGTTTACGTTCTCTTTCACTACCAACCTGTTTTACTGTTATCTCTAAGCTACTAGCCTCGCACACACACTGCATATCTAAGGTACTTATCTGAACCACTAAGTGCAAAGATGACTTAAATATGTTCTTCTTCTGATTTCGCCTGACGGCGGCGGGTCGGCTGACTCTGTCAATCTGACCTACAGATACCCTTACTTGTTTCTTGTATTGATTGATAATAGACTAATCCTTAGCCGCCTTCCCCTCCCCCACATAGTGCACCACGGGGATCATTACCTGGCCCTCCATGGTTCACTACTTATTACTCCTTAAGGCCCTAACAGGCTCAAGGAAGAACACTTACTCTCTCTCCAACTCGATTCTTCTTCTTTTTTCTTCCTCTTTCCTTTTTCTTCTTTCTCTCTCCCTCTCTCTCTTCCTACTTCTACTTTTCCTTTTCCTCCTCTCACTTTTCCTCTTCCTCTCATCTCCCCCAGCCCCCTTCTCCCCCCCACCCCTCCCCAACCCCAGCCTCGTTCCTACCGTATCCCCTACCCACCCGGCCCATCATCGCTGTCGCAGTCAGACTCAAACGTGTCAGCATCATATATCTTTTTTCATACCATTTACTTTGCTTTTTATCTAGCCACATCGCTTACAACAGTTCCCCATCTCTCTCTGCATCCTCAAGATGGCGTACTCATCTCTTGGACAGAATCCGACAGTGGTATCACACAATATCAAGGGGCTAAACATCCCTGAGAAGCGGTCCTCCCTCCTGAGGAAATTAAAAAAAGGTAAGCCAAAGTTTGTTTTCCTGCAGGAAACTCATTTTAAAAGCGCCCAGGTGCCTAGGCTCACTGACTCCTATTTCCCTATTTCACGCCATGAACAGCCTTGCAAAGTCCAAAGGGGTCTCTATCCTGATTAGCAGACATGCCTCCTTTGACATTTCGGACAAACTGATAGACGAGGAAGGAAGATATCTCTTCCTGAAGGGGTCATGTAACGGAGTACCCCTTACACTAGCCAACGTATATTTCCCTAACTCCTCACATCTCACATTCTGCAGGAAGGTGATGTCCCTGCTTAAGGGCTTCAGTACAGGATGTGTGATCCTAGGAGGAGACTTTAACATTCCTTTGAACCCCTTGACAGACACCTCCACCGGGAAGTCGTCCATCTCTTATAAAATGCTGAAGAAGATTAAAACTTTACTGGGATCCATGCAATTAATAGATTCTTGGCGTTTTACCCACCCAGAGACCAAGGACTACACTTTTTACTCCATTCCTCATGACCGGTACTCCAGAATAGATTACATTTTCACATCCCAGAGGGACCTCCACCTGATTTCAGATGCTCACATAGAGATCCAGTCCGTCTCAGACCACTCCCCAGTTTCGATTTCCCTTGAGTTACACAAACACCCGCCTAAATCCACTACATGGAGACTGAACCCGTCTCTGCTGACCGATCCACACCTACTCCCGGGCATCTCTGCATCGATTAAAGACTTTTTCGAGCGTAATATCACTCCAGTTGTAGACCCATTAACGATTTGGGAGGCTCACAAGTGCACAATAAGAGGAGAGCTCATCAGATTAGGTTCACACTGCAAAAGGGAAAGGGAAAAATCCATCCGCTTACTTGCGGACAAAGTTTTTAAGCTTGAAACACAACACAAACAGTCCTTATCAGAGAGTTCAGCCCGCTCCCTCCTGGCCGCGAGGAAAGACCTGCAGCAAATCTTAGACTATAAAGCTAAACGTTTTTTGTTTTTTAAGAAGAAAATATACTACGAACATGGTGACAAATCGGGTAGATTCCTAGCTAGAGCATTGAAGACTGCTAGTCACTCACAAAACATACAAGGTATAAGGAATAGCCTCGGATCGGTTGATGTTACAACAGATAAAATAGCCAGACATTTCCATGAGTTTTACTCCAAATTATACAGCCTTCAGGCTCAGAGCAACCCCTCAGACCCAAATGAAACCAGGCACGCCAGGCAATCCAGACCTATCTGGTGAGCTCTGACCTCCCCACTTTGTCAGAGGAGACGGTTAGGCAACTAGAAGCCCCGATCAACCACACTGAACTATGTTCCGTCATTAAGGAGCTTAAGGCGGGGAAAAGCCCTGGTCCAGATGGCTTCACTTCCATCTACTACAAAACCTTCACGGAGCTCCTTGCCGAGCCTCTCCGGAAGGCATTGAACTCCTTGGCTCTGCCTAGAGATGTCCCGCCCACATTCCTGTCCGCACACGTCACTGTCCTGCCAAAGCCGAATAAAGACCCCCAACTATGTGCCAGCTACAGGCCGATCTCGCTCCTTAATCTAGATGTTAAATTACTAGCGAAAATATTGGCCAATAGACTTAGATCACACCTACACAACATCATAGGCCCGAGCCAGGCCGGCTTCATGCCCGGAAGGGAGTCCAGAGACAACGTCACTATGGCACTCAAATTATTACACGCGGCACATTCCAAGAAGATCGGAGGCCTTCTCCTGTCCACCGACGCTGAGAAGGCCTTTGATCGCGTGGCGTGGGACTATATGTTTGACACCTGCATACACATAGGGCTGGGGTCCCACATGATGTCCTGGATATCAGCCTTGTATAAAAACCCGTCGGCACGCGTTAAGGTGAATGGTTCCCTGTCAGAGACCTTTCAGATTTGCAATGGCACTAGGCAAGTCTGCCCTCTCTCGCCCCTTCTTTTTATCCTCTCCCTTGAGCCCTTCATCAGAAGGACTCTGGCCGAGGAGGCAATACAGGGCTTTAAAGTTGCAGGCAAAGAATACAAGCTCGCAGCATACGCTGACAATTTGCTCTTTTTCCTGTCTAATCCCCATGTTTCCCTGCCGTCTCTTATGAGGGAGTTCTCCTTGTTTAGCACACTATCCAATTTTAAAATCAATTTCTCAAAATCCGAAGCCATGAATGTCAATCTATCTGAACATGCTATGGGGACGCTCAGGTCCTCCTGCCCGTTTAGATGGGTGCCATCCGCACTCAAATATTTAGGAATATGGTTGACACCGAATATCTCACAATTATTTCTTCGTAATTTTCCCCCCATGCTTAAGACGATAGAAGAGGATTTGCAGAGCTGGCATGCACGCAATTTTTCCTGGTTTGGCAGGGCGGCCATATGCAAGATGGTCATCCTGCCGAAACTTCTGTACCTTTTTCGTAACCTACCAATTAAAATCCCCCTGAAATTCTTCAAAAGCATCTCTTCAATCCAACAGAGGTTTATCTGGGCCTATAAAAACCCAAGAATAAGAGCCAATCTGCTGGCATGGGCCAAATGTAAGGGGGGCATGGGCGTCCCAGATTTTAAACACTACTACTACTACGCAGCACATGTCACCAGAATTATTGATTGGCATTGCCATTTTAGACTTAAAGATTGGATACAACTAGAAGATGACCTAAGCCCCATCCCGCTACGTTTTTCCCCTTGGATACCATGGGCCAGTTACCCCATTTCGCTTAGGACACACCCACTAGTAGGTACCACCCTGGGGATTTTCCACAAGCTTACAAAAGTTTCTGGACTGTCCACACCATTGAGCCCACTAACACCCCTGTTCAATAACCCTGACTTCATCCCAGGACTGGAGAATCGGTTCCTCAGTCCCCCCGACGCACCCAAACCACCCCCACGCCAAGGATTGTTTCCAGAATAAATTGTTTAAAGACTTTAGCGCCCTAAAATCAGACATTGACTCGCCCAACCTTCCCCTCTGGACTTACTTCCAATTACGAAGCTACTTCAACCACGCCTCTAATAAGCAGGACTTTAGCAGGGATCTCACAGGGATGGAGTCGGTGTGCCTGGCGGGCGAACCTGTCAGGAGGGCAACCTCGACTGCTTATGTCTGGCTACGTGATGAGCCAGTCCAGGGGGATGACGGATTCAGAGAGAGATGGTCCAGAACTTTAGATTTCCCGATCTCGGAGACTCAATGGAAGAGAGCTTGCATCCTAGCCCACAAGTGCTCTCTTAGCACCAGAACCCAGGAAACTGCCTTTAAATTACTTACAAATTGGTATATTACACCTGTGAAGTTGCACTCTTGGTTCCCACAGACACCAGACACTTGTTGGAGATGCGGTAGAGACAAGGGGACGCTGCTTCATATCTGGTGGCAATGCCCGTCAATTGCCTCTTACTGGGAAGGAGTCTGTGAGTATACTCAACTGATCACGGAGACCAAGATAAAACTAGATGCGGCATGTTGCCTCTTACACATTTCAAACGTGTCTCTAAAAAGTAGTGTTGCTCACGAATATTCGCATTGCGAATATTCGCTACGAATATTGCATATTCGAGTATTCGCGAATAACTCGAATATTGCGGCGAATATTCGCTATGGCGAATATTCGTATTTTTTCAAATTTATTTTTAAAACAGATCACATCCTAGTGATCTCCATCGACGTCTAAAAGCATTGCTGGTATGATTAGAGAGAGACCCTGGGCCGAGTAGCTGATGCCATTCTTTTATGTTGCCGAAAATTCGCATTGCGAATTTTCGGCAACATAAAAGAATGGCATCAGCTACTCGGCCCTTCTTTTGCATCAGAGCCAATCAGAATAACTCGAATATTCGGCAAAAGGAATATTGCACGATTATCTTCTCCGCCCTTCTTTTGCATCAGAGCCAATCAGAATAACTCGAATATTCGGCAAAAGGAATATTGCGCGATATTCCTTTTGCCGAATATTCGAGTTATTCTGATTGGCTCTGATGCAAAAGAAGGGCGGAGAAGATAATCGCGCAATATTCCTTTTGCCGAATATTCAAGTTATTCTGATTGGCTCTGATGCGCCCTTCTTTTGCATCAGAGCCAATGAGAATAACTCGAATATTCGGCAAAAGGAATATTGCGCAATTACCTTCTCCACCCTTCTTTTGCATCAGAGCCAATCAGAATAACTTGAATATTCAGCAAAAGGAATATTGCGCGATATTCCTTTTGCCGAATATTCAAGTTATTCTGATTGGCTCTGATGCAAAAGAAGTGCGGAGAAGATAATCGCGCAATATTCCTTTTGCCGAATATTTGAGTTATTCTGATTGGCTCTGATGCGCCCTTCTTTTGCATCAGAGCCAATCAGAATAACTAAAATATTCGGCAAACGGAATATTGCGCGATTATCTTCCCCGCCCTTCTTTTGCATCAGAGCCAATCAGAATAACTTGAATATTCGGCAAAAGGAATATCGCGCAATATTCCTTTTGCCGAATATTCGAGTTATTCTGATTGGCTCTGATGCAATAGAAGGGGCGGAGAAGATAATCGCGCAATAGGAATATTGCGCGATTATCTTCTCCGCCCTTCTTTTGCCCCCTTATTCTCCTTTCTTTTAAGTAGAGTTAGTGTAGAGTTAGTGTTTAGTGCATATTAGTTTAGTAATACAGGAAATGATCTCCGTTTATGAGAATTTTGCAATCATTTTCGCATTAAAACATTTTTTGGATAAAATATCACGAATATTCGATATTAGCGAATATTCGCGAATATTCTTCTATATATTCGCGCAATATCGCGAAATCGAATATGGCGTATTCCACTCAACACTACTAAGGAGATATAAAAATTATTTGACCAAGCACCTCTTGAATGCAGCCAAATCCTTTGTACCCTTATTCTGGAAGTCTTCTCGAGTTCCCTCACTCCGTGAGTGGCTTTCCAGGGTCTCTGACATCCACCACATGGAGGAGACTCTGGCCCAATTTAAATTCTCACAGACCTGTGAGAAAATAATGGCGGAGACCGTTTGATTGACCCAGTACACTCATGGCTCTCCTGAATTCCTTTGACCTCCAGGCATAGTGTGGGAGTGGACAGCCCCCATTCCCCCACTGACCCTTATTCCCCCCCCCTTCTTCCCTCTATCCTCTCTCTTTACTTCACTTTCTCTCCCCGCTTCACTCTCTTCTGTCTTCTGTCTCTACGGATTGTCTACCTTAATACATTGTTGAAGTGATTAGCATTCATTTATCTCCAAGTTTGATATACCTTGCTTGTATTGATGATTGTGTGGATATTCCATTGTTCTCATTGTTATTATTCAATGATTCTGTCCACTGACTGGATCTCTTGCCTTGTCTTTTGCAAGTACATTGGGAGATGTGACTCCCGACTTGACCTTGTTATACATGTCTTTTTCAATAAACTTGATGTTACAAAAAATAACTAGCTACTAAGCGGCACCAGCAACACTAATACAGCGATCAGAAAAACGATCACTTAGTGACGCTGGCAATAGGGGGTGTAAGGGTTAACCCTAGGGGCAATCAGGGGTAAAAAACGTTATTTAAAAAAAAATATGGGGGTACCTAATGCTATAAAAACCTGGCGGGCTGAACCTAAAAAAATAACTAGCTACCTAGCGGCACCAGCAACACTAATACAGCGATCAGAAAAACGATCGCTTAGTGACGCTGGCAATAGGTGGTGAAAGGGTTAACTCTAGGGGCAATCAGGGGTTAAAAACATTTATTAGAAAATGTATGGGGGTACCTAATGCTATAAAAACATGGAGGTGAACCTCAAAAAATAACTAGCTACCTAGCGGCTCCAGCGACACAGCGATACAGCGATCAGAAAAATGATTGCTTTGTGACGCTGGCAAAAGTGGGGGTAAAAGGATTAACTAGGGGGTGATCAAGGGGTTAAAACCTTTATTGGGGGGGGGTAGGGGGCTACCCTGGACCTAAAGGGGCCTAACACTAACTGCCTGTCACACTAACTGTCACACTGACACTAAATGCAGTGATCAGTAAATAAATAATCACTGCTATTAGTGACACTGTGACAGGGGGCTGGGTGGGGGGGTGATCAGGGGGTGACTGGGGGGGATTTGTGTGCCTATGTGTAGTGTGTCAGTGTGGTGCTTGGTGCAACTCACTGTTCTGATGTCTCCTCTCCTCCGCCGGACGAAAAATACCGGCGTGAGGAGAGGTGACATCACTTCATCCTTGCCTGTGTTTACAGTTCAGGCAGAGGAGGAATCGGATTGGCTGGGAGCGATCGCGAGGGGTCGGACAAAAACGAACAGCCGCCCCCTCACCCCGGATCGCTCCCAGACACTTACCGATCGCCGCATGAAGTGGAGGGGGTCCCGATCGGACCCCTGACCCACTAGAAGGCAGGGACGTACCTGTACGCCCATCTGCCTGTACGTGCCATTCTGTGGACGTACATATACATGCAGCGGACGTTAAGTGGTTAAAATAATTTTTTTCTGCCAGTAAATACCTTATACAGCCCACTTCCTGTTTATTACCTAGGATTAGGACATCATGCACAGATCTCTCTCTCACTCTCCTGAGAGTTTGCAAGGAAGGGATGGGGGATGAATCATAAGAGGGTCAATGTGATCTGCAGAGATGGAGGTGTGTGTGTGCCTCTGTGTGTCTGTGTGCCTCTGTGTGCCTGTGTGAATCCAGGAAGTGAACAGGCAGCAGCTTCAGATGCCCACAGTTAAAATGGATGCAGCCAGACTCAGTTGAGGGAGATTTCTGAAGCATATTTGGCAAGTACGGAATCACAGTATATATAAAATATTATGCAAAGTGGTTGGAGGGAAGCTTTAGAATGGCAAAGATGTTTTTTTTACAAATTATGTGAGCAGACTGCAGTAGCTCTTTTAATCCTGGTTGGTTCCTTTACTCTACCTTCTGTAGTTTTAATTAGGGTTGTCCCGATACCGATACTAGTATCGGTATCGGGACGATATTAAGCATTTGCGGGAGTGCTTGTACTCGCGCAAATGCTCCCGATGCCTGGCCGAATACTTTATTTTTTTTCGAGAGCGGGTGGAGAGGGGGTGGAGTGCGGGTGGAGAGGGGGTGGAGAGGGGGCGGAGAGCGGAGCAGAGCAGTCCTCGTATTGGGGAGAGGAGAGCTGTTGCCGCTGCTGCCGCTGCCGCCTAGTCCCCTTAAGACACAGCCAAGTCAATACCCCCCTCCTCCCGCCGCTACCGACATCTAGTTAATATGCGCTGGGGGAACACAACAGCTTTCATTTGAATAGATGTTACATAGTTAGGCAGGTTGAAAAAAGACACAAGTCCATCCAAAATAAAAAATAAACAAACAAAATAAACAACAGTACAATCCCATACACCCAACGCCAATGATTAACTTTGAACTACGCACATCTGTATGCAGTTCCACCCATAATGCTTCAACTTCATCACACTCTCCATCAACCAGGTCCTCTTTCACGCTTGCTTTGAGGTCACATCTCACATAGAGACAGACCCCTCCACCTTTCCTTTTTACCCTGTCTTTCCGAAAGAGAGCATAGCCAGGAATATTAATAGCCCAGTCATGTGAGGATTGAAGCCAAGTTTCAGCAATACCGATTACATCATAGCTCTCCTCATGCACCAGAGCTTCCAACGCAACTGTTTTGCTTGGCAGGCTTCTGGCATTGGTGAACAAACACTTAAATGTATTGTTAAATTTTTCGCTGGTGTTTTTCATATAATTGTTAGTAGTGCATATGGCACTATAATTTCTAATGGCTGTTTGCAACATGGGAACTTTCTTGTCACCTGCCATAACCCCACCTCCATCTATCCCCATTCCACTCTCCATTAATGTCTGACCCCTAACTGACCTGTGTGCCCGATGTAGTTCTAGTTCACCCTCCCCCTCAAGTCTAGTTTAAATACTCCTCCAGCATTCCCCTAAATCTCTCCCCCAGCACAGCAGACCCCCTTCCATTCAAGTGCAAAGCATCTTTAGCATATAGGTTGCACCCCAATGAAAAGTCAGCCCAGTGCTCTAGAAACCCAAATCCCTCCTTCCTACACCAGGTCTTTAGCCATGCATTCAGCTCTCTAATCTCCCCCTGTCTTTCCTGTGTTGCGCATGGCACAGGCAATATTTCAGAGAATATCACCTTGGAGGTCCTTCCTTTCATCTTGCAGCCTAGTTCTTTAAATTGATTATTAAGGAGCCTCCACCTTCCATGTATACTGTCATTGGTTCCAACGTGGACCAAGACAGCTGGGTCATGCCCAGCCCCTCCCAGTAATTTATCTACCCGGTCCACCACATGCCGAACCCTGGCACCAGGGAGACAGCAAACCATTCGGTTGAGGCGATCCTGGTGACAAATTATTCTATCCGTCCTTCTGATTATAGAATCCCCTATTACCACCAATTGTCTAGGCCTGCCTGCACTCCCCTCACCACTTCTACTAGATGGGTTGCTCTCCCGGCTGTTAGGGGTAGCAGTAACATCTAGGGCTGCCACCTCTGTGTTTGCCACTTCCACATCTTCACCCAACTTGGCAAATTTGTTTTGATGCACAAATACAGGATTGGCCTTCCCTTTCTGCAAGCCCCTTCCACTCCCTCTAACTACATTAACCCATCTTCCTATCTGATAATCCTGACTTGCCCCTCCACCCTCCACATCAACCCTACTGACCACCTGCTCACCGAGCAGAGGACCCCTTTCAAGGTTGTCCTTTCTGCCCAGTGTTGCAACTTGCTCCTCCAGATCTCTAATGTGAGCTTCCAGAAGGGCAACCTGCTCACATCTGTCACAGCGGTATCCATCCTGGAGCTGTTGCACCAATTTTGCATACATGTGGCACACTGTGCACTGAGCAAAACCTTCAACCCTGCTAGCACACATTTCCCAGTTACAGTATAATTACTTGTAGGAAGTTTAAGATGTTACTTACAGTTTATAAGACTCCTGTCTTAACTCCTGTTTTAAACTCCTGTTTTTTAACTCATCCACTTGTGTTCAAAAGAATCCACTTCTGTTAAGAAAATCCACATGTGAGCCACCATCAGCAGGGAGCGGGGGAGGGGGGGACTTGGCTTTGTCTTAGGGGACACAAGGCTGCATTAGGGACATGGCTGAATTAGGGACATGGCTGCATCTAGGGACATGGCTGGATTAGGGACATGGCTGCATTAGGGACATGGCTGCATTAGGGACATGGCTGCATCTGGGACATGGCTGGATTAGGGACATGGCTGCATCAGGGACATGGCTGCATCAGGGACATGGCTGCATTAGGGACAGGCTGAATTTAGGGACAAGGCTGAATTTAGGGACATGGCTGCATCTAGGGACATGGCTGCATTAGGGACATGGCTGCATTAGGGACATGGCTGAATTTAGGGACAAGGATGAATTTAGGGACATGGCTGCATCTAGGGAAATGGCTGCATTAGGGACATTGCTGCATCAGGGACATGGCTGCATCAGGGACATGGCTGAATTTAGGGACATGGCTGAATTTAGGGACATGGCTGAATTTAGGGACCAGGCTAAACTAGGGACATGGCTGAATTTAGGGACATGGCTAAATTTAGGGACATGGCTGAATTTAGGGACAAGGCTGAATTTAGGGACATGGCTGAATTAGGGACAAGGCTGAATTTAGGGACAAGGCTGCATTTGGGGACAAGGCTGCATTGGACGGGTGATCTGTGTATTAAAGTGCCCGGGCAAGGGTGAGGGGCTATTCAAATGAAAGCTGTTGTGTTCCCCCAGCGCATATTAACTAGATGTCGGCAGCGGCGGGGGGAGGGGGGAGACTTGGCTTTGTCTTAGGGGACACAAGGCTGCATTAGGGACATGGCTGCATTAGAGACATGGCTGAATTAGGGACATAGCTGCATTAGGGACATGGCTGCATCTGGGACATGGCTGCATCCGGGACATGGCTGCATTAGGGACATGGCTGCATTAGGGACATGGCTGCATCAGGGACATGGCTGAATTTAGGGACATGGCTGCATTAGGGACAAGGCTGAATTTAGGTACATGGCTGCATCTAGGGACATGGCTGCATTAGGGACATGGCTGCATCAGGGACATGGCTGAATTTAGGGACAAGGCTGAATTTAGGGACATGGCTGCATTTGGGGACACGGCTGCATTTGGGGACACAAGGCTGCATTTGGGAACATGTGGCTGCATTTAAAAAAAAGTATCGGTAATCGGTATCGGCGAGTACATGAAAAAAGTACCGGTAATTGTACTCAGTCCTAAAAAAGTGGTATCGGGACAACCCTAGTTTTAAAGGCTCCAAGTAAAATACAAACACATTTTCCAATGCCTATATGTAAGAAGTTATTTGGTAAGTTATCTATTTACTACAGCTAGAAATATCAAATTACATTTTTGTTACCTTTTTTTCCATTAGAATTTTAATATAACTTTTGAGGGCAAAATCTCTATTAGATAAAAGGGGATATTTTGTGTAGTCTAATAAAATACCACCTTTACTGACTTAGAAAGTACACTTTCACTAAAACGGGAATTTATTTATGCATATGAAAGATATTAGCATGCAAATGAATACAGTAGCCAGCAATACTGACACATTTCTGTATCAAACACGGCAACCTATTACTGCTTGGGTTACAAAGGTCTAAAATCACATTACAAGAATGTTGCAGGCTATTTTTAGATGTTATACATTGTTAAGTTGCTGGGGTCTACTACCTGCTGTTCTCCAGGTATAATTCACAAGCTTTAAAACATGCAGTTCCAAAGTGTACTCTATATTCAGGATGAAAGATAACATTATGGTAAGACGTTTTTAATAATACTGATAATAATACTACTAATAGTGTGTGTGTATATATATATATATACTACTACTACTGCAACTAATAATAGTAATAATAATAATAATTACAATTTTGAACAAGAAAGTACTGATAAAATCCACATATAAGACAAGTTAATTTAAGACTAACAATGCTTTCAATTGTCAATCTTTTTTTATTATGCATTGCACTTTATCTTTATTATATTTGTTTTTTTGTTTCAATATATATACTGTATAGTTCCTCAACACAATCTCTGAAATTTCACTGACAAGTGCAAAATCATTTTAGACTAATGACAATTTTGTATTTTTTTTTACATTTATTAGAATGTTATATTATGAGTCATCATTTGCTTTTCATGTTTACCATTCTGACACATGTTCACCCCCTATGGACAAGAGCAATTTTACATTTCTGCTATGGGACTGTTTATTTGTCAATAACTATGCCATTACTTAAAGGGTAACTCCACTTTCATTGAAAAAAAAATAGCATAATAAAAAAAAAGTTATATAGCATATACAATTGCGACACAAGTCATATTGTAATTGCATGTTATTAACCCCTTCCCTACCAGCCCATAGGGGAATCACGTCATGGTGATCCCCTCGCCGATGAGACAGGACGTTGCACAACGTCCTGTCTTCACGGCGTTCTAGGGCGCGCGCGCCCGCGGCACCACCCGCGATCCTGCGCGCGTGCCCGACGGCCGTGATTGCCGCCGGGCACCCGCGATTTCCGGCAATCACGGCAGGAGTGTGGATCTGTGTGTGTAAACACACAGATCCACCTCCTGTCAGCGGTGAGGAGACTGATGTGTGTTCCCAGTACAGAGGAACACACATCGATCTCCTCCCCCTGTGAGTCCCCCTCCCCCTACAGTTAGAACATACTTTAGGACACATTTTAACCCCTTCAGCGCCCCCTAGTGTTAACCCCTTCCCTGCCAGTCACATTTACACAGTAATAAGTGCAGTTTTATAGCACTAATCGCTGTGTAAATGTGAACGGTCCCAAAAACGTGTCAAAAGTGTCCGATATGTCCGCCGCAACGTCACGGTCACAAAAAAAAAAAACACAGATCCCCGCCATTACTAGTAAAAAAAAATAAAAAAATGCCATAAATCTATCACCTATTTTGTAGACGCTATAACTTTTGCGCAAACCAATCAATATACGATTATTGCGTGTTTTTTTTTACCAAAAATACGTAGAATACGTATCGGTCTAAACTGAGGGGAAAAAAAGTTTTTTTAAAAAAAATATTGTGAGATGTATTAAATAAAAAGGAAAAAATATTGTGTTTTTTTTTTAAATTGTCGCTCTTCTTTTGTTTATTGCGCAAAAAATAAAAAACGCAGAGATGATCAAATACCACCAAACGAAAGCTCTATTTGTGTGGGGAAAAAAACATAATGATTTAATTTGGGTACAGTATTGCCTGACCGCGCAATTGTCATTCAAAGTGCAACAGCGCTGAAAACTAAAAATTGGTCTGGGCAGGAAGGGGGTGAAAATGCCCTGTATGGAAGGGGTTAACAATGACTGTACCTTTCTTTTTAAATCTGTAGCTCTGTTATTTTTTTATAAAATCAAATGCAATATGGTTACTTGGAGGTGTTCTGTAAACAGAATGTGTACAGAATGCCTCCCCAGAAACATAATTTCCTTCTTGTGCTTACTGATTTTTAGTGTTGAGCAGAATATGCCATATTCGATTTCGCGATATATCTCGAATATATAGTCGAATATTCGAGATATATTCGCTAAATACGAATATTCGTGATATTTTTTTTAAATGAAATGATTGCGAAATTTCGCTATTGCGAATGCGAATGCGAATATTCGAGAACTGCGGAAGGATATTCGTGATATTTTATAATACCAAATAATTGCGAAATTTCGAGAAATGCGGAATGGAGCACTCTGATTGGCTCAGAATATTCGTGATATTTTATAATACCAAATAATTGCGAAATTTCGAGAAATGCGGAATGGAGCACTCTGATTGGCTCAGAATATTCGTGATATTTCACAATACAAAAAAATAGCGAAATTTCGAGAAATGCGGAAGGAGCACTCTGATTGGTTCAGAATATTCGTGATATTTCACAATATCAAAAAATAGCGAAATTTCGAGTAATGCGGAATGGAGCACTCTGATTGGCTCAGAATATTCGTGATATATTACAATACAAAATAATTGCGAATATTCGACAAATGCGGAAGGAGCACTGTGATTGGCTCAGAATATTCTTGCTATTTTATCGTAATTTCGCGAAAATGCGATTGCGATATTTATTGCGCAATTTCGAGACATGCTTTAGAAGCGCTATGATTGGCTCATTCTGAAATCGAATATTCGAGATATTTTATAGAAATTTCACAAAATGGGAATGAGAAATTGATTGCGGAATTTCGACAGTTACACTCTGAAATCGAATATATGTGTTATTTTAGCTAAAAACAATATTGCGAGTTTCTCGATCGCGCATGCGCGATCGCAATTGCGCGAACAACACGCGACTACTTCCTGGAACTTGGACACTTGCCAGTTTAATTTGCCATAGGAAGTGTGTGTTGGCCAAGTGCCCAACTTTCCTTTAAAAAATGGTCGGGAGCAACCTGTCAAGAAGTGAGGAAAAGATGCTGATCTGTGTAAGTATTTGCATTATCTTTAACTGCATTTTAGACTAGTTTAAAAGTTAGTATATAAGATCAGATATTAGTATTTCCCAAACAATTTGTCTCCTGGTGTTACAAAACTACAAGTCCCAGCATGCCTGTACAGCTGCAGACACCCTGGTTGGTAAATGTGTATTTAGGCACTTTCCTTTCTATTTTGCATAATGAATTTAACATGTTGTGGACACCCGGCTAATTTTTCAGATTTGGTGTTTACGAGACTAAAACTTTTTTTTTTGCTAGAAAATTACTTAAAACCCCCAAACATTATATATATTTTTTTTCTAACACCCTAGAGCAGGGGTCTCCAAACTTTTTACTTCGAGGGCCACATTCTATATTTTACTCATATCCGCGGGCCGGAAAAATAATTTAAGTAAATAAATCCACAGTAGAAGAATAGAATTTTACTTACTGTTGACAGCAGAACTGGATGATGGTCCTGTCGTCGCATTAAAAAGCTGGAGCATCATTCAGCGGGTTAAACTTCCAGCGTGCATGAGGTTTTACATCCGTGTCCTCACCAGTCTCCCCCACATCTGTGTCCCCACATTGGTGTCCCCATACATCTGTGTCCCCACATTGGTGTCCCCATACATCTGTGTCCCCACATTGGTGTCCCCATACATCTGTGTCCTCACATTGGTGTCCCCATACATCTGTGTCCCCACATTGGTGTCCCCATACATCTGTGTCCTCACATTGATGTCCCCATACATCTGTGTCCCCACCAGCCTCACCACACATCTGGTACCCCACCAGTCTCCTCATACATCTGTGTCCCCACATTGGTGTCCCCATACATCTGTGTCCTCACATTGGTGTCCCCATACGTCTGTGTCCTCACATTGGTGTCCCCATACATCTGTGTCCCCACATTGGTGTCCCCATACATCTGTGTCCCCACATTGGTGTCCCCATACATCTGTGTCCCCACATTGGTGTCCCCATACATCTGTGTCCCCACATTGGTGTCCCCATACATCTGTGTCCTCACATTGGTGTCCCCATACATCTGTGTCCTCACATTGGTGTCCCCATACATCTGTGTCCCCACATTGGTGTCCCCATACATCTGTGTCCCCACATTGGTGTCCCCATACATCTGTGTCCCCACATTGGTGTCCCCACACATCTGTGACCCCCACCAGTCTCCTCATACATCTGTGTCCACACCAGTCTCCTCATACATCTGTGTCCCCACATTGGTGTCCCCACACATCTGGGTCCCCACCAGTCTCCTCATACATCTGTGACCCCACCAGTCTCCTCATACATTTATGTCCCCACACATCTGGGTCCCCACACATCTGTGTCCCCACACTGGTGTCCCCACACATCTGTGTCCCCACCAGTCTCCTCATACATATGTGCCCCCACACTGGTGTCCCCACAATTCTGTGTCCCCACACTGTTGTCCCCACACATCTGTTACCCCACCAGTCTCCTCATACATCTGTGTCCCCACATTGGTGTCCCCATACATCTGTGTCCTCACATTGGTGTCCCCATACATCTGTGTCCTCACATTGGTGTCCCCATACATCTGTGTCCCCACATTGGTGTCCCCATACATCTGTGTCCCCACATTGGTCTCCCCATACATCTGTGTCCCCACATTGGTGTCCCCATACATCTGTGTCCCCACATTGGTGTCCCCACACATCTGTGACCCCCACCAGTCTCCTCATACATCTGTGTCCACACCAGTCTCCTCATACATCTGTGTCCCCACATTGGTGTCCCCACACATCTGGGTCCCCACCAGTCTCCTCATACATCTGTGACCCCACCAGTCTCCTCATACATTTATGTCCCCACACATCTGGGTCCCCACACATCTGTGTCCCCACACTGGTGTCCCCACACATCTGTGTCCCCACCAGTGTCCTCATACATCTGTGCCCCCACACTGGTGTCCCCACAATTCTGTGTCCCCACACTGTTGTCCCCACACATCTGTTACCCCACCAGTCTCCTCAAACATCTGTGTCCCCACATTGGTGTCCCCATACATCTGTGTCCCCACCAGTCTCTCCACACATCTGTGTCCCCACACATCTATGTCCCCACACTTGTGTACCCACACATCTGGGTCGCCACACTGGTTTCCCCACACTGGTGTCCCCACACATCTGTGGCCCCTCCAGTCTCCTCATACATTTGTGCCCCCACATTGGTGGGGACACAGATGTATGGGGACACCAATGTGGGGTCACAGATGTATGAGGAGACTGGTGGGGACACAGATGTGTGGGGACACCAGTGCGGGGTCACAGATGTGTGGGGACACCAGTGTGGGGACCCAGATGTGTGAGGACACAAGTGTGGGGACATAGATGTATGAGGAGACTGCTGGGGACACAGATGTATGAGGAGACTGGTGGGGGTCACAGATGTGTGGGGACACCAGTGTGGGGACCCAGATGTGTGAGGACACAAGTGTGGGGACATAGATGTGTGGGGAGACTGGTGGGGACACAGATGTGTGGGGACACCGATGTGGGGACACAGATGTATGAGGAGACTGCTGGGGACACAGATGTATGAGGAGACTGTTGGGGACACCGATGTGTGGGGACACAAGTGTGGGGACACACGTGTGGGGCACTGATTTGTGGGGAGACTGTTGGGGATACAGATGTATGGGGACACTAATGTGGGGACACAGATGTATGAGGAGACTGGTGGGGACACAGATGTGTGGAGACACAAGTGTGGGGACACTGATTTGTGGGGAGACTGGTGGGGACACAGATGTATGGGGATACCAGTCTCCCCACAAATCAGTGTCCCCACACTTGTGTCCCCACACATCTGTGACCCCACCAGTGTCCTCATATATCTGTGTCCCCACATTCGTGTCCCCATGCATCTGTGATCCCCACCAGTCTCCTCATACATCTTCACCCCACCAGTCTCCTCATACATCTATGTCCCCACACATCTGTGACTCCACCAGTCTCCCCATAAATCAGTGTCCAAACACTTGTGTCCCCACACATCTGTGTCCACACACTGGTATCCCCACACATCTGGGTCCCCACACTGGTGTCCCCACACATCTGGGTCCCCACACTGGTGTCCCCACACATCTGTGTCCCCACACATCTGTTTCCCTACCAGTCTCCTCATACATCTGTGTCCCCACATTGGTTTCCCCACCAGTCTCCTCATACATCTATGTCCCCACATTGGTGTCCCCATACATCTGTGGCCCCAATAGTCTCCCCACACATCTGTGTCCCCACACATCTGTGTCCCCATTAGGGCACCCCCTACTGGTGTCCCCATTAAACCCCCCTCCACTGGTGTCCCCATAAGAGCACCCCCCCCACTGGTGTCCCCACAAGAGCACCTCCCCACTGGTGTCCCCATTAGAGCACCCCCCACTGGTGTCCCCATTAGAGAACCCCCCCACTGGTGTCCCCATAAGAGCACCCCCCCCTACTTGTCACTTGTATCCCCATTAGAGCACCTCCCACTTGTGTCCCCATCAGAATTATCAGCACCCGGATGTTTGTGCCATATCAGAGCCATTCAGCCAACCTCCACAGTAGTGTACAGTAATCATCTCGCATCAGCCCCCCTCCCTCCTCCATGCATGTGTACTTTACCAGCGTGTCAGACATTACACACACTGGCTGTTCAGACCTGCTGCACTTCCCGACTCCCGCCCCGCCTTAATACACACTCGTTACTGGTTAACAGCGAGGCGGGAGGCGGAGCAGGGAGGTGTGGCAACGGGTCTAAAACAAATCATTGGCTGCTAGGATGCCCGTGGACCCTGCAGCCAACACAAACACAGTGAGACGCCGGGAGAGATTGCGGGACCTGCGCTGCATATTGCTAGGGACGAATATTCAGCGCAGGTTCCACAACTAACAGGTGGACCAGGGACTCCAGCTGCGGGCCGGAGGAAATGGCCTGGCGGGCCGGATGTGGCCCGCGGGCCGTACTTTGGAGACCCCTGCCCTAGAGAATGAAATGGTAATCATTGCAATATTTTTTGTCACACCGTATTTGCACAGCGGTCTTACAAGCGCACTTTTTTTGGAAAAAAAATAACTTTTTTGAATTGGAAAATAACACAACAATAAATTTTGCCCAATTTTTTTAGATTTTGTGAAAGATAAAGTTACGCCGAGTAAAATGATACCCAACATGTCACGCTCAAAAATTGTGCCCGCTCGTGGCATGGCGTCAAACTTTCACCCTTAAAAATCTCGATAGGTGACGTTTTAAAAATTCTACAGGTTGCTTTTTTTGAGCTACAGAGTAGCTCTAGGGCTAGAATTATTGCTCTCGCTCTAACGATCGCGTCGATACCTCACTTGTGTTGTTTGAACACCGTTTTCATATGCGGGCACTACTCGCTTATGCGGCACTGTTTCCTAAACGGAGCCTACAGCTGTTGCAAAACAACTCCCCGTTATTACCGGACAGCCATTAACTGTCCAGCCATGCTCCTAGTTAAAGTATAATTGTTGTACAGCTGGTGACGGTGAGCTACATGGTGTATCAGAGCATGCTGGTAGTTGTAGTTTTTAAATAACATCAACTCCATTATTTATTCTAAATTAATTCATCAAAATGTCAAAAAAATTGCAAGATATAAAATCTGTCATGTTAACCCTGTCATTGATTAATAAGGCGAGAATGCTCCCAATGTTGAATACCATAGATTTCCGTCATATATCCATAAGGCTTTAAACAAAAGTATTATAATATACTTTGTTCTTCATCTTGCAGACGTTCCTGGAAACAGGCTATGACCAGCTGCCGAGGCAGGCGGAAAAAAAAGTAGTGGTACGCTCCATAATTGAAAAATTAAGCGAACATCATGGCGGCCCACCAGATCACATGGCCATCCTTAAGAAATGGTCCGACCTAAAGAGGCGCCATATGGACCGGGTCAGGCGTCTCCGTCTTAAATATCACCCAGGTAAGTTATTGCTGACAGTTATGTTTTTTTTTTCTAACGAGTAGGCAGGCCTCCCCCAGAGGCAATCTGCCACCTTTCTCCATGCCCCGGGTGACAATGGCGGGTGTGAGGGGGTCCTCCCATACAGCCCGTCCTACCTGCTCCGCTTTGAAGCCCAACGTGGCAGAGGGACTCCCTATAAGGTAGTGAGAGGATTTGCCCGCTCAACCAGCCCCGTTAGTCCTTCGCCTCTCTTTTTAGAGACCGCGTGGTCAGAGTGCGTGCATGTTAACCCAATTTCGAGTGCGTGTGTAAGTGTGGTGGTTTTTGTGGGAGGGGGGTGGGCGTACTAAGCGCAGGCTTACCTCGCATAGCACTCCCACCGGAGGCCGGGCTGAGACCACCAAACTCAATTAACATGTAGCCGAGAGCGGGATCCGAAACCCCTAGCTGCAGAGGTGAATGGCTTGTCAGTGCAGTGGCAATTGCGTTGACCCACCGCAGCTCCTTTGGTGACAGTTATGTAAGGTCATATGTAATTAATGTAAGGGCAGATGTTGTTAACCCAGACGCCATGTTGTGGTAACATATATCACCACCAGCCAAGGTATTCATAGTACTGTTGAAAAAAGACATGGGACAGCAGACAGCAACACAGAAGTTATGTGGGAACATACATTTCCCATTGCTTTGAATGGGACTTTAAACAAAAACCACGACCATCACAAATGGGGGTAGTTAATGGATAAATTAACGATCCTATACTTTAAGTGGACGTATAAGTAACATGTGACCAAGTGTTATCGAAATATCTACACCTGTTATGAAGTAACATGTATTTCCCATAGAGTTGAATGGGAATTTAAAGAAAAACCCCGACCATGGCAAATGGGGGAGGGTAAGGCTTAAATCACCTATCCTATGTTTGTGGCTGACATATAAGTAACCTGTGTGCCAAGTTTCATGTAAATATCTTTCGCCGTTTGGACGTGATGCTGGTACATACATACATACATACACAGACACGTTGAGTTTTATATATATAGATTCCCACTCAATTCCTGTGTTAGGCGTGGGGTTTTCATAGTAATCCCGTGTGATCCATCAGGCCCTTTTTTTAACATGAGATCGTCTGAACAAAACAAAGGAGACAAAAACAGCTCATTTTACCATGGTGGCAGCCCAGCTCACGCTCAGTCCCCTGTAGTGCCCACAAGACCCTTTAATATAACATTTTCCCATTGGTTAACTGTCTATATAAATTAATTTGTATTCATATACAATACAGCAGAGTACACCGAATTTGCATATGTCATTAGAAAATATTTTTCTAATATATGAACATTGTGTTATTATAGGAGCTCCGCTACCAGCTCTGCGCACCAAGCGCACAAGTCGCCAGGCCGCTGAGGAGGATGCGGCAGAGGAGGATGCGGCAGAGGAGGATACGGGCAGAGGAGGCAGAGGAGGAGAGGGATGAGGAGGATCAGCCAGGGACCTCCCACTCGCCAGCCACCGCTCCTGTTGTGGAGCATGTCCCCCCCCAAAATAATCCAGAGATTGAGGATATGCTGGTCGCTGGAGAGGTGGAGGTGGTTCAAACTGAAGTTCCGGTGAGCCTCGCTCAGGAAGGTAAATATGTGCACAAAGATTAATAACATTTCAACAATAAAATGTAGATATAAAAATGGACAACGTATAAAGCGCACCCGTCAGATTGCAGAACCATAATATGGTATTTATGATAGAAGTATACAGGTAGTGCAGAATTATTAGGCAAGTTGTATTTTTGAGGATTCATTGTATTATTGAAAAACAACCATGTTCTCAATGAACCTCAAAAACTCAATAATATCAAAGCTGAATATTTTTGGAAGTAGTTTTTATTTTGTTTTTAGTGTTAGCTATTTTAGGGGGATATCTGTGTGTGCAGGTGAGTACTATTACTGTGCTGAATTATTAGGCAACCTAACCAAAAAAAAAAATATATACCCATTTCAATTATTTATTTTTAACAGTGAAACCAATATAACATCTCAACATTCCCAAATATACATTTCTGACATTCAAAAACAAATCAGTGACCAATATAGCCACCTTTCTTTGCAAGGACACTCATGCAGCCTGCCATCCATGGATTCTGTCAGTGTTTTGATCTGTTCACCATCAACATTGCGTGCAGCAGCAACCGCAGCCTCCCAGACAATGTTCAGAGAGGTGTACTCTTTTCCCTCCTTGTAAATCTCACATTTGATGATGGACCACAGGTTCTTCTCAATGGGGTTCAGATCAGGTGAACAAGGAGGCCATGTCATTAGTTTTTCTTCTTTTATACCCTTTCTTGCCAGCCACGCTGTGGAGTACTTGGACGCGTGTGCTGGAGCATTGTCCTGCATGAAAATCATGTTTTTCTTGAAGGATGCAGACTTCTTCCTGTACCACTGCTTGAAGAAGGGGTCTTCCAGAAACTGGCAGTAGGACTGGGAGTTGAGCTTCACTCCATCCTCAACCCCAAAAGGCCCCACAAGCTCATCTTTGATGATACCAGCACAAACCAGTACTCCACCTCCACCTTGCTGGCGTCTGAGTCGGACTGGAGCTCTCTGCCCTTTACCAATCCAGCCACTGGCCCATTCCTTTGGTCCATCAAGACTCACTCTCATTTCAGCAGTCCATACAACGGTAGAAAAATCAGTCTTGAGATATTTCTTGGCCCATTCTTGACGTTTCAGCTTGTGTGTCTTGTTCAGTGGTCGTCGTCTTTCAGCCTTTCTTACCTTGGCCATGTCTCTGAGTATTGCACACCTTGTGCTTTTGGGCACTCCAGTGATGTTGCAGCTCTGAAATATGGCCAAACTGGTGGCAAGTGGCATCTTGGCAGCTGCACGCTTGACTTTTCTCAGTTCATGGGCAGTTATTTTGCGCCTTGGTATTTCCACACGCTTCTTGCGACCCTGTTGACTATTTTGAATGAAATGCTTGATTGTTCGATGATCACGCTTCAGAAGCTTTTCAATTTTAAGAGTGCTGCATCCCTCTGCTAGATACCTCTCTATTTTTGACTTTTCAGAGACTGTCAAGTCCTCCTTTTGACCCATTTTGCCAAAGGAAAGGAAGTTGACTAATAATTATGCACACCTGATATAGAGTGTTGATGTCATTAGACCACACACCTTCTCATTACAGAGTTGTACATTACCTAATATGCCTAATTGGTAGTAGGCTTTCGAGCCTACACAGCTTGGAGTAAGACAACATGCATAAAGAGGATGATGTGGTCCAATTACTCATTTGCCTAATAATTCTGCACTCCCGGTCTGTGCTAGACACATAACAAGTGTATAGACATGATAATGATTGATTAATAAGCAACAGAAATATTTTATGTATTTGTTAAGGGTCTTTGAAAACAAATTGTTTTTTCTTATATCCTAACAGCTGCAAAACAATTGAAGGTTTACCAGGCAGCTCGGAGAAAAAATGCTGACAGGATTAGTGCAAATCTGAGGCAAGTTGCATATCTTCTGAAGCAGAATGAGCAGGTGGAGGAGGAACAGGTCAAACTTTGTTCAAAAGAGGAAGAAACGCTGAAGCGCCTGAACACTTACCTGGGATTGTAATATGGTTAATAAAAAGTTTTATTTTTTTGAAATGTTTCCTTTCTTTTTGAGATAGATTTTTAGGTTTTTCAACACATCTAACTTCACATCTAACACATCAACATCAACATCAACACATCTAACTTCATAATAAGCAAAATCATTTTATGCTATTATTTTATTTAACACAAAACTAGGACAAACTAAAGTACACAGACACAGTCACGACGAACACAAACTAAACTGTTGAAAAATGAACATAGCAAAAGCAACAATAGATATATATAGATATAGAGAGAGAGAGCAAGAAAGAGAGAGAGAGTGCAGATTTGCTCTTGCATACAGGCTAATGGTTGCAGTATAATGGTTGCAGTATAAAGGCCGCAAATCAGGGTTTAACATAAAGTTCATTGTTTTAGTTACACTTGCTGTTACGATCCGGTCTGGTAGCTTGTAGCGGAGGCTGTTGGTGGATCCGCTGTGCCAGAGAGGTCATGAAGCATTACTCAGCATGGAGGCAGCAGCAGTAGTATTAAAATGTAATGTAACTAGAAAAGATACAATTTCAGGGTAAATTGTGCGGCGTGGTCTTGCCTCCACCAATACTACTGACTGGAGACGGTGCCCCTAGAGATGTAAATGTGATCCAACCGTGTGTCAATCCAGTTCGGTCCATTGCCCCATCAAAAACTGCTCCATCAAAAACTAGCCCATCAAAACTGCACCATAAAAACTAGGGCTGCGCATCTTCACCCGTCTCACGATTCGATGCAATTTCGATTATCAAGTCCACGATTCGATTTGATTCCGCGATGCATCATGATGCATCACGATTGCAGCGCAAGTGCGCATGGCTCTCCCCCCAAAATACTAAAGGAGATTATCAGAGACTGCAGACATAGTACAAGAGATGGTCAGAGACTGCAGACATAGTACAGGAGATGGTCAGAGACTGCAGACATAGTACAGGAGATGGTCAGAGACTGCAGACATAGTACAGGAGATGGTCAGAGACTGCAGACATATACAGGAGTACAGGAGATGATGGTCAGAGACTGCAGACATAATACAGGAGATGGTCAGAGACTGCAGACATAGTACAGGAGATGGTCAGAGATGCAGACATAGTCAGGAGAGTCAGAGACTGCAGACATAGTACAGGAGATGGTCAGAGACTGCAGACATAGTACAGGAGATGGTCAGAGACTGCAGACATAGTACAGGAGATGGTCAGAGACTGCAGACATAATACAGGAGATGGTCAGAGAGTGCAGACATAGTACAGGAGATGGTTAGAGACTGCAGACATAGTACAGAGAGGAGATACAGGAGATCAGAGACTGCAGACATAGTACAGGAGATGGTCAGAGACTGCAGACATAGTACAGGAGATGAGATCAGAGACTGCAGATGGTCAGAATAATACAGGAGATGGTCAGAGTCAGACTGCAGACATAGTACAGGAGATGGTCAGAGACTGCAGACATAGTACAGGAGATGGTCAGAGACTGCAGACATAGTACAGGAGATGGTCAGAGACTGCAGACATAATACAGGAGATGGTCAGAGACTGCAGACATAGTACAGGAGATGGTCAGAGACTGCAGACATAGTACAGGAGATGGTCAGAGACTGCAGACATAATACAGGAGATGGTCAGAGACTGCAGACATAGTACAGGAGATGGTCAGAGACTGCAGACATAATACAGGAGATGGTCAGAGACTGCAGACATAGTACAGGAGATGGTCAGAGACTGCAGACATAGTACAGGAGATGGTCAGAGACTGCAGACATAGTACAGGAGATGGTCAGAGACTGCAGACATAGTACAGGAGATGGTCAGAGACTGCAGACATAGTACAGACTGCAGACATAGTGGTCAGAGACTGCAGACATAGTACAGGAGATGGTCAGAGACTGCAGACATAGTACAGGAGATGGTCAGAGACTGCAGACATAGTACAGGAGAGATCAGAGACTGCAGACATAGTACAGGAGATGGTCAGAGACTGAGACATAGTGCAGGAGAGACAGAGATGCAGACATAATACAGGAGATGGTCAGAGACTGCAGACATAGTACAGGAGATGGTCAGAGACTGCAGACATAGTACAGGAGATGGTCAGAGACTGCAGACATAGTACAGGAGATGGTCAGAGACTGCAGACATAGTACAGGAGATGGTCAGAGACTGCAGACATAATACAGGAGATGATCAGAGACTGCAGACATAGTACAGGAGATGGTCAGAGACTGCAGACATAGTACAGGAGATGATCAGAGACTGCAGACATAATACAGGAGATGGTCAGAGACTGCAGACATAGTACAGGAGATGGTCAGAGACTGCAGACATAATACAGGAGATGGTCAGAGACTGCAGACATAGTACAGGAGATGATCAGAGACTGCAGACATAATACAGGAGATGGTCAGAGACTGCAGACATAGTACAGGAGATGGTCAGAGACTGCAGACATAATATAGGAGATGGTCAGAGACTGCAGACATAGTACAGGAGATGGTCAGAGACTGCAGACATAATACATGAGATGGTCAGAGACTGCAGACATAGTACAGGAGATGGTCAGAGACTGCAGACATAGTACAGGAGATGGTCAGAGACTGCAGACATAGTACAGGAGATGGTCAGAGACTGCAGACATAATACAGGAGATGGTCAGAGAGTGCAGACATAGTACAGGAGATGGTCAGAGACTGCAGACATAGTACAGGAGATGATCAGAGACTGCAGACATAGTACAGGAGATGGTCAGAGACTGCAGACATAGTACAGGAGATGATCAGAGACTGCAGACATAATACAGGAGATGGTCAGAGACTGCAGACATAGTACAGGAGATGATCATAGACTGCAGACATAGTACAGGAGATGGTCAGAGACTGCAGACATAGTACAGGAGATGGTCAGAGACTGCAGACATAGTACAGGAGATGGTCAGAGACTGCAGACATAGTACAGGAGATGGTCAGAGACTGCAGACATAGCACAGGAGATGGTCAGAGACTGCAGACATAGTACAGGAGATGATCAGAGACTGCAGGCATAATACAGGAGATGGTCAGAGACTGCAGACATAGTACAGGAGATGGTCAGAGACTGCAGACATAGTACAGGAGATGGTCAGAGACTGCAGACATAATACAGGAGATGGTCAGAGAGTGCAGACATAGTACAGGAGATGGTCAGAGACTGCAGACATAGTACAGGAGATGGTCAGAGACTGCAGACATAGTACAGGAGATGATCAGAGACTGCAGACATAGTACAGGAGATGGTCAGAGACTGCAGACATAGTACAGGAGATGGTCAGAGACTGCAGACATAGTACAGGAGATGGTCAGAGACTGCAGACATAATACATGAGATGGTCAGAGACTGCAGACATAGTACAGGAGATGGTCAGAGACTGCAGACATAGTACAGGAGATGGTCAGAGACTGCAGACATAATACAGGAGATGGTCAGAGACTGCAGACATAGTACAGGAGATGATCAGAGACTGCAGACATAATACAGGAGATGGTCAGAGACTGCAGACATAGTACAGGAGATGGTCAGAGACTGCAGACATAGTCCATCTAAACACGTGGGCAGGACTTTACAGCATCAGTAGTGACCATAGTAGTCAATAGTGTCAAATAACTAGTGACATAGGTGTCGTGAGCAGCAGCAGTATTAGTAACAGTAGACAATATAGTGTAAAATCACTCGGGAAAGAGGTGGCATGAACAGCAGCAGCAGCGGTAATAGTAGTATAGAGTGGCAAATAACTTGTGACATAGGTGTCTTCACTGATCCAGAGGACTGATGGGAGAAAGTCATGTGGTCAGATGAGACCATAATATAACTTTTTGGTCATAATTCCACTAACCGTATTCGGAGGAAGAAGAATGATGAGTACCATGCCAAGAACGCCATCCCTACTGTGAAGCATGGGGGTGGTAGCATCATGCTTTGGGGGTGTTTTTCTGCACATGGGACAGGGTTACTGCACTATATTAAGGAGAGGATGTCCGGGGCCATGTATTGCGAGATTTTGGGCAACCACCTCCTTCCCTCAGTTAGAGCTTTGAAGATGGGTCGAGGCTGGGTCTTCCAACATGACAATGACCCAAAGCACACAGCCAGGATAACCAAGGAGTGGCTCTGTAAGGAGCATATCAAGGTTCTGGCTTGGCCTAGCCAGTCTCCAGACCTAAACCCAATAGAGAATCTTTGGAGGGAGCTCAAACTCCGTTTTTCTCAGCGATAGCCCAGAAACCTGACTCATGTAGAGAAGATCTGTGTGGAGGAGTGGGTCAAATATCCCTCCTCCAGTGTGTGCAAAGCTGGTGAAAAACTACAAGAAAGGTTTGACCGCTGTAATTGCAAACAAAGCCTACTCTACCAAATATTTACATTGATTTTCTCAGGTGTTCAAATTATTTTTTTCAGCACTGTAAATAGATCAGGGAATGCATGACAAGGGACCCTTCAGTGCCCTGAACCGACGGCGGGTGCCAGAAAGTCACCGCCGATCCAGGACTCATTCATCTTTATGAATGTGAGTCTGTCCACGGAGTCTGTGGACAGACGGGTCCTCTTGTCCGTGACCACCCCACCTGCCGCGCTGAATGTCCGCTCAGATAGTACGCTGGAGGGGGGGAAAGACAATAGCTCCAGCGCATACTGAGCGAGCTCGCGGCAGGTGTCCAATCTGGCAACCCAGTACTCCATGGGGTCGTCGGTATTCATACTCTCAGAAGCACCGGCGGACGCCATGTAATCTGCCACCATGTGGGCCAGCCGCTGGTGGTGACTGCTTCTGCTGCTGCTGGTACTGGGTTGATCCGATTGGAAGAACATCCTCATCTCTTCCATTAGGTCCCCTGCTCGGCTGCTGCTGGGTGCAGACACCTGCTGGGTGAGATGAGGGGTGACAACTGGAGGCCGGGGAGTTGCCTGCTCCAACCGGCTGACAATGCCTGCCTGCATTTCCTCCATCCGGCGCTGCCTCCGGCTGGCTGGGATGAACTGCTCCACTTTCCCCTTGCACCTGGGATCCAAAAGGGTGGCCATCCAATAATCATCCCTGCCCTTGATGGTCTTAACCCGGGGGTCCCTCCTGAGGCATCTCAGCATGTGGGCAGCCATGGGGAAGAGCGCAGCCCGCTGTGACTCCTCACTGCTGCCCAGGTCAATGAGGTCAGACTCTTCATCCCTGAGGCGCTGCTGCTCACGCTCAGAGATGCCCAACCCCCGGACTATCGGTGCCCCCAACACCGGCTCTCCCTCCTGACCAGGCCCTGACTCCAGGACGACACCAGCAACCTCCTCCTCCTCATCATCATCATCCTCCTCCTCCTCCTCCTCCTCGTCCTGGCCCTGGTCTTGGTGGAGCAGTGCTGCCTCCTCCTGCTCCACCAAGGCACTCTCCCCAGCTTCGAGCAGGCGATCTAGTGTCCTCTCCAGCACGAACACTATAGGGAGCACGTCATTGAGGCCGACATGCTCCCTGCTGACCATCTTGGTCGCCTGCTCGAAAGGGCCCAACACCTGCCAGACCTGGTGTATCTGCCCCCACTCCGCACAGGTGATGTACGGGAGTGTTGGTGCTGGGCCGGCAGTGGGTTGCTCCAGCAGGTACTGCCTCAATGCCCTTCGCTGCTCCCACAACCTCTCCAGCATTTGGAGGGTGGAGTTCCACCGCGTCACACTGTCCACAATCAGCCTGTGAGGGGGCAGCCTGTTGACCCGCTGCCACTTGGACAGGGACGCGGTAGCGGTTGGGGAGCGCCTGAAGTGGCTGGCAATCCTACGCACCCTTAGCACAATGTCACTCAACCCAGGATAGGTGCGCATGAACTTCTGCACCACTAGGTTGAGGACATGTGCCAGACAGGGCATGTGAGTCAGACTGCCAGCCTGAAGGGCGGAGAGTAGGTTGCTGCCGTTATCACAGACAACCATACCTGCCTGGAGCCTTCGGGGTGTCAGCCACTTCTGGACCTGAGCCTGAAGTGCGGTCAGCACTTCTTGTCCAGTGTGTCTCCGGTCCCCTAAGCTAACAAGCTGGAGCACGGCCTGACAGCGCACGTGCACCACACCTGAGTAGCTACGGGGGCGCTTGCTGGGAGGCTCAGCAGCTGCGGAGACAGAGGCTTGACGGAGACCAGCAGTTCTCCCCTGGACACCCCGGGGCGGCACCACAAAATCTGTTGCCGCCGATCCCTCCCCGGCGCCTTGGAGGGAAACCCAATGGGCAGTGAAACTTATGTAGCGCCCCTGCCCATGCCTGCTGGTCCAGCCATCCATTGTCAGATGCACCCTGTCGCTGACAGCGTGATCCAGCGACAGGGTTACATTCTTCACAATGTGCTGGTGTAGGGCAGGGACACCAGTCCTGGCAAAGAAATGGCGGCTGGGGACACGCCATTGGGGTTGGGCCTGCTCCAACATCTGTCTGAAGGGGTTGCTGTCCACGATGTTGAAGGGCAGAAGATGTTGGGCAATAACCCTTGCCAGGAGCCCATTGAGGGAACGCACACGTCGGTCTCCGGTGGGGAAGGGAGTGTTGCGTTCAAAGGCGTCTGAAATTGTCGCCTGGTGCCGGACGGCAGTGCGGGACACAGACGCGGAGGGTGCTGTCAAAGTAGAGGTCTGGTTGCCGGTACCAGTACCACTACTAGAGGGAGCGGGGGGGCATGACCTGCTGGGAAGAGATGAAGCTGTGGCAGGGGCTGCTGTACCCTGCTCACTTGTGGTGGTGGCGCTGCTACCACCACCACGCTTCATCTCGTCATGCACCCGCCAGTGGTTTATCCTCAGGTGCTGGTTCAGGGCTGTGGTACCCACCCGAGCCAAATGCTTCCCTCTCTTCACCCTGACTGAACAGATCCGGCAGATGGCCACTAGAGGGTTGTCTGCCACCAGGGTGAAGTAGGCCCAGACAGGTGACTTCAGCGCCACCCTCCCGTCAGATGGGGTGACGCTGACTTGCACCTGCTGGGACTCGGTACGCACAGGTGGAGCTGCCTGCTGCTGCTGCTGCTGCTGCTGACACCTCCTGCTGCCATGTCCAGTGGAGACCCTGACGCTGGTCTCCCTGGTGGTGACCTGGCGCACCGTTTCCCCAGGGTGCCTACCTTCCCCGTCGTCACTGACGCAGTGAGCCGACGAGCCAGATGGCAACCATGATGGGTCACCCTCCTCATCGCCCCCAGAGATGTCAGACCAAGGGCTGAGATGTTGTGGTCTGAGGGAACCAGCTGACATGGAGCCGATAGCCTGGCTCCGCTGTCCCCTCACCCACGCCTGGGTCTGACTAGGTGCTGCTGTTTCCTGCACCAAAACAGCAGCACCACTTTGAAGGGATGTCTCTGGGATACTGACAGCAGGTATCGCATCCTCCTCGTCCATCCCTTCAAAAAGGTCCTGAGCATCAGGACAGAGCTGGAGCTCTGCCCGATGCATGGCCTCCACCAAGACATCCCTCTCACTGTCGCTGTCGAACAGTAAGATGCTGGACTCTTGGGGGCTGGGGGTGGGTACTACAGGCAACGGTGTAATGGTGGAACTACTGGGAGTCGGGACCGACGACTCAGTGGCACTGCTGTGCCCCATGTAGTCCACCACTACTTGAGCCTGAGATGGCAATATCGAGCGGCTGCCCGATGTAAAAAAATCACGCATGAGGCAGACTCCCCTTCCACCCGATCCTCTACCAATAGTAGGGGCACGAGAGGTACCCCGTGCTGGCAGCGACCCAGCACTGGGAGTAACTCCCCTACCCCTGCTGCCTCGGCCACGGATGCCGCTCATGATTGCTGATGTGTGTGGGGGGGGGGTAAACTTTATTGGGGGGGGGGAATGTGTGTAAAATGTTTTTTTGTGTTTTTTTTAAAAGATGCAGGCACGCAGACAAAGACGTACACAGACAGCTACTAAACTATACTAAAACTAGTACACCAAAGACAAGGACTAGAAAAAAAAAATGCACTACACAAACACTAACTGCTTACACAAACGTATATGACTATAAACTAAAGATAATTTTTTTTTTTTTTTTTTACACACTAACTGACAAGGACTACAACTACAAAAAAAATTCACTAAAGAAACACTAACTAATAACTTTTTTCTTTTTTTTTTTTTTTAAACACAGACACTAAACACACACTAAAGTAAGCTAGCTGAAATAAATGTACAGTTAACAGTATGTACACTTACTATACAGAAATCAAACTAAACTGAACACAAAACTTCGCTTTTACAAAAACTCTTGGGCCTTTTGCTTTGAAAATTAGCAGAAGCTAATCAGGAAAATATGCACTTAAATCAATAAGAAGCAATCAAAAGCTAGGCTGCAAGATACTACAGCAACACAAGCTGAACAACACAGCACAAAACTTAGCTTTTAAAAAAGCTCTTGGGTGTATTGCTTTGAAAAAAGCAGTTTATAAACTGGAAAATATCCACTGAAATCACTAGGTAGCAAATAGCAAGGATGAAGCACAATGCTGATGATGCAAGATGCAAGATACCAGCAAGATGCAAGATACCAGCAAGATACCAGCAAGATAACAGCAACACAGACACAGTCTCCACACTATCAAGCCAACTTCTGAATCTGCAATGAAATGCTGCTGGGAGTAACCTTATATAATGCCCGTGCAGGCAGGTTCCTATTGGTTGCTAGCCTATGACGAGTGTGGAAGGAGAACTCTGATTGGCTCTGATACAAAAGGGCGGAGTAAATAATCGCGCAATATTCCGATTGCCGAATATTCGCATTGCGAATATTCGGCAATATAAAAAGATCGCTTCAGCTACTCGAACCAAGGTCTCTAATCATAACAGCAATGCTTTTAGACGTCGAAGGAGATCACTAGGATGTGATCTGTTTTAAAAATGAAACTGAAATAATCGCTCTGTGGCGGCAGATAGGGCGGAGAAGATAATCGCGCGATATCGCTATTGCCGAATAATCGCATTGCGAATATTCGGCAATATAAAAGGATCGCTGCAGCTACTCGGCCCAAGGTCTCTAATCATACCAGCAATGCTTTTACACGTCGATGGGGATGTCTAGGATGTGATCTGTTCTAAAAAAAAAATTGAAAAAATATGAATATTCGAAATAGCGAATATTCACCGCGAAATTCGGAATATATCGCGAATACTCGAATATGCCATACTACTGATTTTCCCAGAAGTCTGCAGTAAGATAGGCAGTGAATCAGCTTTCAGGCATCTTCTGCAACAAAACTGTCATTTTTGGTGTTATACTTCCAATAGGAAATCATGCCAAAAGGGATGAAGACCAGGCACATTTTTCTCATTAGAGTCCTGTAGGATCAGCAGCTGATTTATAATTATAAAACCACTTCCATTAGATACACTTTAAACGTGGACACAGACAAACAAACAATGATTTCTTCAGAATAACAAAAGGTAGGAATTTGCAACAAAGTTTGTAAAAAAAATCCTTATATACATAGAACACCCAGGGGGGGGGGATGTTTTTTTCTCATCAAAAGTGGAGTTACACTTTAAGATAACAAATCACTGCTTCCAGTTCTGGCACCACATGGAAAGGAGGTGGGCACGGTTTCTGTCACAATCCTCAGTAATTTTCCTTAAAAAACAGGCAAGTGCACAGGGACTGACCTCCTGCCTGCAAATCACTTATCAGGGGAACTCCAGGAACCCCATGGGCAGTTTCAGAGAGTGCTCACTCTCCTGATCCACCTCCACATCTCGGCAGCCTTCAGGGGAGACGGCGCTTACTGCAGCCCAGATGGTGCCTGTTCCATTTCCTGATCACACTGATCTGGCTGACAGTTTCCAGCCCCTGCTGCAGATCATCCCAGAGCCTCCGGATCCAGCTTCTCCTGCATGTATATCCGAGCAAGTGGTAGCCCTGCTTGCTTCCATGCTGGCCAGGGGCACGGGAGCCTAGGTATGATGCCTCTGAAATTCCAAGTGGAAAAAAGGTTGTCGCTTACGGGTTCATTCACCTGAGGGACATTCACTGGTCTCCATCTGCTGTACCCACTAACACCAGCCATGGTGTTCTGGGAGCACGGGAGGGGCAGCAGAGTGCAGTGCACATGGCAGAGGTTGTCAGGTGGGGGGAGAGGGGGTTGTACCTATTGATGTGTGTGGAAGTGATGCCACCTGAAAAAATTAGAGTAGAAAGTACACAGTTGGCTTAACACGTGTAAGCCTGTGCTGCCAATGACATAAGCCTTAAGCCGCGTACACACGATCGGTCAAACTGATGAGAACGGTCTGAAGAACAGTTGTCTTAGGTTAACCGATGAAGCTGACTGATGGTCTGATGTGCCTACACACCATCAGTTAAAAAAACGATCGTATCAGAACGCGGTGAAGTAAAACACAACAACATGCTGAAAAAAATGAAGTTAAATGCTTCCATGCATGCGTCGACTTGATTCTGAGCATGCACAGGTTTTTAACCGATGGTTTTGCATACTAACGATTGGTATTGACTTATCGGATATCAATCCATAGGTTAAATTTTAAAGCAAGTTTGCTTTTTTTTAACCGATGGTTAAATAACCTATGGGCCCCATGCCTCCTTTAGACCGTTGTCCTCTGGTTAACCTATCGTGTGTACGCGGCTTTACAGTTTCATTCTTGTTTTTACAAAGGTAGCTATTTTTTAATGTAATTACTATATTGATTCATAATTAAGTTTAAAGGTGAGTTGATGAGTGCTATTTAACTGGATGTAGTGATTTAGGATCATTTGTTACCTAGTTTACACTATACCGTACAAATAAACTGCCTTGTTACAACCACATAATGTAAAGTGCCAGAAGTATTACAAGCCCTTAGAGAATGAGAATAAAACAACTTGTAGAAATTTAAATTCACAATGCACAGTTGCTAGAGTTTAAATCCCTTGTAGTCTAACTTATCCTGTTTGGCATAGTGGCAGTTCTCTGCCACTCTATTAAGTATGTTGTCAATAACTTAGATGGGTCATTAGGCAAAGTTAGTAAGTGCAAAGAAAATTGAATACAACATAGTCAGTTTCTCATTTTAAAGTGGATGCCCCACTGCTTCACTACATTTCATCTGAAAAGCAAGCTTAGCAGTTGTGAGCAATAATAAATGCATTTGCATTATTCTATCATAGCAGATCAGTCAAACTGTAAAAAGTGAAAACACATTGATTCAACAAAATACAACAAGATTTCAACCTTTATGTTCAAACAATGTAGAATGATATATAAGTGGATATATATATATATATATATATATATATATATATATATATATATATATATATATATATATATATATATATATATATATATATATATATATATATATATATATATCAACATAAGGAAAGGTAAGGTGAGCAGCCAGCAGCAAGTGGTACAACTAAGGAAGGACTGGAGCATACGGTTGCTCTGAGTTGGTACTCTACTCAGGGGAATCTAAGCCTGGGATAGCTCCATGTGGAAATTACTCTCCTGAAGGGAAAAAAAAAAGGTTTGCAAAACTGCTGAACTCATCCATGCCCCAACCCACTGTCTTTAGAGGTTACAAAACACCTGGAAGATCTGGTAAGAGTGTTATGGGGTTCAAAGGCTCAAGGAAAAGTTGTAAGACTGTTCTTACAAATTATGAGACTGTGGGCTCAGGACCTGGAAGGTCCCTGAGGCTGTTTAAAGGACTGGGTACATAACCCATAAAATGTTATCGCTGCCCTGCAATTAGGTCATATTGCCTCTAAATGTTCCATAACTGACAAACCAATGCAATGCGATTATGCTTATTTGAAAGAATGCATGTCTCTTTTTGCACAGGTGGCATATACTCATGTCATGGGATGTACAGAAAACCAAAAATGTGTGTTTACAGTTGATGAAAGGCCAGTCACTGCTCTTCTAGGCTCTGGTAGCACTGTAACATTAGTCAAAGTTGATTTTGTTAACCCTGCAAATTTTCACTCTTGCACTATTGGGGTCATTTGTATATATAATGACACACGTGACCACCAGACTGCTATGGTTGGGATTGATACTCCCTGGGGCTCTCACACTTTAAGTGGGAGTGGTACCCTCACTGCTTTATGAAGCTATAGTGGGGAGATATTTTCCCCAAAACAAAATGAGTCAGGAAGACATAGCTCCCCCAGCTGGGGAAACACCTGAACTCACTCCTAAACCTTTTGTCCAAGAAAGCAAAAAGAATAAAGGCAAAGCCCCCTAGTCGGACTTTAAAGGCACTGTGGTGTGTCAAATGTAGTTAGAGAAAACATAGTATTACAATATAATTTATTGAAGAAGTATCAGATAAAAGTTGATTACATGATCTATAACAAATACAAAAAATACAAAATAATGAAATGTAGTTCAACATATATTGCTGTGTGATGTGATGCCCTGTGTGGTCCATCACATCACACAGCAATATATGTTGAACTACATTTCATTATTTTGTATTTTTTGTATTTGTTATAGATCATGTAATCAACTTTTATCTGATACTTCTTCAATAAATTATATTGTAATACTATGTTTTCTCTAACTACATTTGACACACCACAGTGCCTTTAAAGTCCGACTAGGGGGCTTTGCCTTTATTCTTTTTGATTTCTCATTTGGATGTGGCACTTTAGAAAATCAACTCCGATAATCCCCTTCTTGTTTTGTCCAAGAAAGGGGTGGTCCTTTTCTTTTCTCTGTAATGTCTGGGGAACAGGATACCGGATAGCCAGAAACCAACCACAGCCTGAGAATACTGAAAAATAGATTACCTCTAGCCAGAGCTTTTTTTCTCAGAAAATAGGTGCAGGAACTCAACCACGACCCGTTCAGATTTCACAAACAGTAGAAGGGTCTTAAAGGGGCATTAAATACCAGAATTGCATTACATACAGTGTGCAGAGTTCAGGGGGTTACAAAGCAGTCACTTGTAAACACAGAAACCAGACTTCTGTGTTCACAAGTGATTGTGGTGAGCGGGCACCAAAGGGTCTGAGCCAAAGGTGGTGGAACTGAGTTCCACCAAGTTCCCCCAGAAAAAAAGCCCTGCCTCTAGCTCTAATGCCACGTACACACGACCGTTTTTAATGGTCTAGAAAGAAACAACGTTTTTTCAACCCGATTATTGTTAAGCCGGCCTTGCCTACACACGATCATGAAAAAAAAAGCTCTAGCAAAGCGTGGCAACTTGCTGTTCTTCAGCGAGTTCTTTTAGTTTGTTCTGATTAAACAACTGTTTTCTAGCCATGTTGCGGGTACATTCTCGTCGCCGAGATTGTGCTGTGCTTGGTGCTGGGATTTCTGCTTTATCCCAGCTCCGATCCATTAACAGGGTGAGGAGGAGTTTGTGGGCCAAGAATTGGTTGCTCCAGCGGCACCAATACTGTCACATGCCTCTGCTGCGGGAGATCCAGGAGAATAACCCTGATGACTTCAGGAATTTTCTGAGGATGTCTGATCCCATTTTTCAGCAGCTCTTGGCTTTGGTGTCTCCCTATATCACCAGGCAGGACACCATTATGCGGGAATCCATCACTGCTGAGCAGAGGCTAGTTGCCACGTTGCACTACCTGGCAACAGGCAGAAGCTTGCAGGACCTCAAGTTCTCGACAGGCATCTCTCATACACCTGTTCTGCTATAATCCAAGTCCTGCAGGAGGACTATATTAAGGTAAGTTTTGTCCTTTAACCTCACAATCTATGTATTTAATGCTTGCTAATGTATTGTATTTTTTGAATCAGTCCCTAATTAACATGTTTGTAATATGCTGTGAATGTCCCCTTTGTCCCCATGCATGCTGTAAGCCTTTAATGCTCCTTTTTTTGGCCTGCATGCATATTTCCAATAGCCAACCTCTCCAACATTTTATTCTGGGCCCAAACACACCTAGCCTAGTCACTTCCCAATGTATTTTGTCTGCTCCATTGTAGTGCCCCCCCTAAAATGTGTGCATTTAATATTTTTGGGAAATTCAGACAGAGTGCTATAGCGTTTATTTCTGAGGTCCCCAAATCATCTTGAACCCGCCTCCCCCAAAAAAATAAAATATTGGGCCATCAGTGGTGGTGATGAATCTGATTAGTGATCCATTGTTTTTTTAGTCTTAAAATACTCCTTCAAATTATTGATATACTGATGTTTTGGCAAGAATTTTTTTTTTGTTAATTCACAGTTCCGTTCTACGCCACAGGAATGGCAGACCGTGGCATCTGAGTTTTCCCAGCGTTTTTTTTTATTGTTTCGCATTTAAAATTTGTAATTTGAAAAAAAAAAAATATATATATATATATATATATATATATATATATATATATATATATATATATATATATATATATATTTTGGTGAAAATGTATATATATATATATATATATATATATATATATATATTTTTTTTTTTTTTTTTCAAAAAATAGATTTTTTTGTTTTGGCAAAAATCAAACCTTATTTATTTATTTTTATAATAACCTAAAAAAAATGAATCTAAAAAAATGTATAGTTTATCCTTTGCTCCACCTGCTTGGACTTTTGCCTTATATTCACCAAGCTTTTGTTGATCTCATCCAGGTCACCAGAGCAGGCCATAACTTTACCAATCAACATCTGGGCGCTGTGACTGTCAAATTGTTCCGCAGCCAGAAAAGCTCCTAACATTTTTGAAACACACCATGTATTATAAATATGCAGGCCTACATCTATTACCTGAAGCTGTGGTGTATGACACTGACCTGTTGTGGTCCCAGTTTTTACTTCCTCTGCTTCTTTTTCCGCGGGGGTGGGTCTTGGGTTGGAGGTGTGGAGTTCCTAGGCTCCTGTCTGGAAGCTCTTTGAAGCTCTATGAGATTGAAACTAAAGGGATACTTGAGTCAAAAAGATTTGAGGCCTGAAAGAGGAATATGAATCATTCTTTACAAGTGTGGTACAATTGTCTGTTTTGTCAATACTTCTAAGCTGAACACATGATTGTATCCATTACCAAAGCTGGCACATTTATCTATTTTTGGTCAAGTTTCCCACATGGAAACACACCAAGTATCCACTGGATCACCTGTGTCCACATGTGTAACCAACTGCTGAGCATACTCTCCTTACTGTATACTCAATCCAGTAAGATTAGTTAAATATAGTTAAGAACACATCTATACAACCATGTTGTAAAAAATATTCTCACATAAATAGTGCAAGATGTCGTTTCATGTTCGTGGGCACAATAATTGTTCGTAGGAATCATCGTTCATTCGCTCACTAATAATAAAATATGATCTTTTTGTCTGATACAGTGTTAACTACATTACTACTACTAAATAGGCATGATGAAATTTCTAAAACACTGTATCAGACAAAAAAGATTGTATTTGATTAATAGTAAGCGAATGAACGACGATTCATACGACCAATTATAGTGCCCACAAACATGAAACTTGACATCTTGAACTGTACTACATGAAAGAAAAATCACATGCAGCACCATGATATTAATACTAATCTGAAGTACACAGGAAAATTACTTACTTTTTCTAATGAGTCTTTTAATCTTCTGGTATTGCTCCATCTCACTGAATTTGATGTCAGACCATCTTTTGCGGAGCTGTTCCTTGGCTCTGCGCACACCAAATTTGTGGTACAGAGTTTTGACCATTTTGTCTATTATTTGGGCCTTCACCTTATTAGGGTATTTGTATGGGCCATGTTTAGCATCATAATCCTCCCTCCTCAATATTGACATTATTTCCACCATCTCCTCAAACGCCATGTTTGTGGCCTTGTATCTCCAGGATCTGGTGTGTGGTTCCGCCTGGGTTCGCTCCTGGCTTGAGGTTGCCACTTGCCGAGTGTCCGCCATGTTGTCTTGCACTAGACGACCGAGAAGAGGCGGGGAAAGTACTAGGACGAATGTCAGGGGTGGGGAAGACGTGCAGTGCTTCATGCATGCGCAGTGTATATAAAGGGATACTGCATGGGTCAAAATGATGTTCAGTGTGTGGAAGAAGGCAGAAGGAACGAACGAACGTGTACAACGACGGTACGTAACATGAGTTTGACTTTATTGATCAGTGGATGAGTTTGTAGCCTATATATGGTGAAAAAGTTTAATAGTAGAGGCTTGACTGACATTAGCTTTTTTGTATTGATTTTGACTTGCAGAAATCGTGCATGGCTTCAAAGATCAGGACTTTATGATTGAGTTTGTGCAGAGATAGAAGGATCTGCCAATTTTATGGCAGTCAAAAAGCAATCTCAATAAAAACAAAGAAGCCAGGAATTAAGCACTGAAGAGCCTGCTTTGTGAAGACAAAGATCCCTACAGCAACAATCAAGCATGTCAATAAAAAAATTGGGACCAATAGGGGCACATATCGGTCTCAACGAGCAAAAGTCATCAGATCAATGAGGAGCAGCTGCTGATCAGATACACAAGCCAAACCTATGGTACTACAGCCTACTCCATTTCCTGGATAATCATCTGGTTCCTTTCAACCCTTCCCCCCGGAAGTAGCTCTAGCCTTCCCTGCAGCCAACCCTCCAGCCTTCCCTGCAGCCAAGAGCAGCCATCTTCGGAGGAACAACCAGAGTTTCTGGAGGAGCCTGATTGTGCCACATGGAGCCAGGTATTGTAATTTGCTAACAGTTTTTTGTACTAAAAGTATAATGATGTCACATTGATGTTACTAGTGCTCAAAATTTAATGATTGAACAACAAGTGTTGGACATATCAATAGACAGTAGTGGCATAACATGATGGGGACAAGAATGAAAAATGCAGGGGACAGAATGATTGTCTTTAATATTTTTTAGCATTCAATTTGTGTCATGAGGTGAAAAATGTGTGTGATAGATGAAGACCAAAAATTAACTATGTACCTTTTTTATACACAGACAGAGCAAAGCTAGGAGGAGGCAGACCCCAGTGGGAGACAGGAGGAAGCAGACCCCAGCAGGAGACAGGAGGAGGCACGGCGGCACACAATGTTGCAGATTCCTCCTCTCCGCACTCCAGCAAAAAGGACCAGGAGTATTCTGCAAATGGAGGAGGAGACACAGGCCCTTATTAGGGAGGCTACTGTGGTCCTCAGAGATACAGTACTCCAACCGCAGAAGAGGGATTTGCGGTCCTAGTTGCTAACAAGCTGCAAAATATGGAAATGGGCCAGCGTCTTCGCTGCGAAACACTCATTGTTAAGGCTATGAACATGGCCATGTTAGGGGAGCTGGATGACTAAACAGACATTGTGCGGATCACTTCTCCTGTTGCTGCTTCTGCTCCTGCTCCTATTCCTGATCCTGCTCTTCTTCCTGCTCCTGCAACAACCTCTCCACCAGGGACACAGCCTCAGAAGACTCGGTTATCGAAAGGCTGCAGGGAAGACTGCAGGGAAGGCTAAAACCAAATCCCGAAAATTAGTAGATATGTGATTCTCTCATGGTCCCAATTTTTTTCTTGACATTCTTGGTTGGCGGTTACATTTTTGGTTCACTGCATTTTTTCTATCACCATATACTCCAAGCTTTTTGAGGACTTTCTGAACTTATGGACTATATAGCTTGGTCTTGTTAATATTGATTTTCAATTTTCATCCATTAGCGCAACTACAATCCTTTTTCCTATGTATTCTTGTGTGTATATCACTTTTGTGTTGCAGCTCACTTTTATTTAGTTATTGTTCTGATTAGCGCGGTATAACTTTTTTGTCTATATTGTTTGTATTATACCCATTTACTGCTGCTGAACTTTTATCTGTGGGATTATTTCCTGCATAGGTCACGGTCATGGACATCTTTGACTATAGGGCTTCCAAAAAGGTTGATACCTTGAGAGTGTTTGAGTCATATAAATAAGATGAGGGTGACCTCATAGGCATTTTTACCAGATTAAAAAACCTCACAATTTCAGAAACCCATACCCAGTGGGATATTGCTTATCTAGAAACTTATGTCAAAGAAAATATGGTTCCACGTAGTCTAAGATGGGAGGTCGCCCCTAAAAAAGGTGATATTAAGTGGTATAAATATTTCAATGATGCTGGGGTTAAGTTCCTCCGTTTTTTGATTGATAGGAAAGTTGTTAAACTCACCAGATTGGATGAGGAAATCAAATCTATAGCTGAGAAACTTGTTCCCTTGCGCGAAACTGTGGAATATAAAGATAAATCACAGGCTCTGTCCAAAATTTTAGAAAAGGAGGAGAGAGACCAAAAAAGTTAAAGAAGAAGAAATACAGTAGGGATCTATTGGATTATCGTGACAATATAGTTTTTGCATGGCAGAGGAACATTTTAGAGGAAAATAGAGTCAGAAATGATGAGACCAACATGGAGACTAATCAATTACAAGCCTCCATTTTGGAACATCAGACCTCAAACTCTCACCCATGTGTTGGGGCTCCTCCCTCATTCCAAGCTCCCAGTAGAAGAGGTTCACACTCATCCCCCTACAGAGTTACGAATAATGGGAAAGGGAGCTCTTCACAGCACCACCAGCCCCTTCCTCCACACAATCCTAGACCCACCCAAGGTCCGGGGAAAGGCAGAGGACGGGGTACTTCCCATAATCATTCTAATTCCAACCAGGGAAGACCACCTCAGGTGCGGTCTCAGGGATATCCCCAATACCCAGGGGGACCATCTCCATTTTTTCCTCCCTCTCAAGGCCCTCCATACTTTCAGCCACCTTATTATGGTTATAACATGGGGCCTAGCCATTTTGAACCTCCCAGCTTTCAGGAAAAAGAATATTCATACCAGGTTGATACCCAAAACCGTTTCAATCCGCTTCAGGATAAAGATGGACCCTCTGATAATTATGAGAGAAATAGCACCACTCACCCATTACCAAGTAATATACCTGTGGCCGTTTCAATGGATTCAGTTAATAATCCATACTTCCAGGCCAGCCTAACCCCCCAACAGTGGGGTTTTTCACAGGCCCAGTCAGGGCGTCAAGAGTGCTGGAGACCCAGGAGAGGAGTCAGAGGAGGGAGAAGGCTACGTATCAAAAATATATTTTTTTTTTAGCAGGATTAGGGATATTTAATTTAAGCACTGTTGTTTTAAGTCAACCAGAAAAACTGATTTTGGATAAAGGTTTAAAATACGCTTTACCACGGAAACTTAATAAGTTTGAAACATATTTGGATATTCATAAATGTATATGCAAAATCCATATTAAGAGGTATATGATTTCTTTCAAATAGTTTTTATTGAGAAATACAAATACAGCAGTAAGTTACATCTAGGCGAACAAGCCATGAGCAGTATTGAATACAGCAAAGGGTTTCTGCCTGTGCATAAGCAAACTCGTAATGTATCAGACCAGTCAAATTACATAAAACTGTAAACAGTAGGAATAACCATAAGAGGATGCAATATCTATGCTAAGGAGGGGGGTAGGGGGGAAGGGGCTTCACACATGAGGGGAGGGGAGGGGGTGGAGCGCATCAAGGACAGGATGGAGCGTTCAGAAATGGATCAGTGGTCAGTGATTCCATTTAGTGTTGTACCATAGTCGCCATGGAGTCCATTGAGTCAATAGTGTGGGGCAGGAATGTTTCCTGCGAGCAAGGATTGCCTCATACTGGTAGTGAGTGTGAGTTAATTGTATTACGTCCGTTACTGTGGGGATGGTATTCGATTTCCAGTTTCTGGCAATGAGAAGTCTGGTTGCCATTAGAACGTGGGATGTCACTAGTCTCAGGGGAGGAGGTATGTCATCGATGGTCAGATTGAGATTAGCTAGTTGGGGGGTCAGTGGTATGGGAAAGCCAGTCAATTCCCTCAGTATTTGCTCTAGCAAAGTCCACAGATTCCTTAAGTGGGGACACGTCCAGAAAATGTGGATTAGAGTGCCAGGTTCACCGCAACCTCTCCAGCAGTCAAGTGAAGTATGGGGATGGAATTTGGCTACTCTGGACTGCGTCAGGTACCATCTTAGTAGCAGCTTCTGGGAGAGTTCCCAAAGGGCTGTACAAGAGGTGGATTTGTATATAGACTTAATTGCTGCCTGCCATTGCTGGTCAGAAAATTGGGTCTGGAAGTCGGATTCCCAATCAGTGAGGGGTTTGAATTTGAAGAAGGAGTTTTTCTCTTGTAGGGATGAGTAGAGTATAGAGGTGCCTTTGGTCGGGCGTGTCTGAGCAAAGAGGTATTGCCATATGTTTACCGGTAGGTATCCTTCCAGTGAGGGCGTGGCTAAGAGACAGTGTCGCAGCCTATAGTAGGTAAAGTAGTCAGAAGTGGGAGCTTGGAAAGTGGTCTGGAGATGTAGAAATGAGGAGTTAGTCACGAGGTGCCGCAGTTCATAGGTGTACATCATCTTCTCAGTCAGCCATTTCGGAATGTGTAGATCTGGGGTTAATAGCGTCAGTGTTTGTATCGGTATGGGGATGGGTTTAATTGGTACAGTCGACCATTTAGCACGAGTCAGCAATCTCCAGGCTTTAACAGAGGCCTGAATGGTGGGGGAGTATAGGCCCAGTTGAGGGTTAGTGATTAGTGTGCTAAATAACCAGTGGTTCAGGTTATGACCTGGAATCATGTTGGATTCTATGTCACTCCAAAGAGTGGAGGGCGTTGCTGCCATCCACTCCTTGAGTTGTGCGAGAATAGTGGCCAGGTAATAGTCTTTGATGACCACATATCCCATACCTCCTGCAGATCTATGTTTGGAAATTTTTACCAAGCTACACCTGGGCTTTTTGCCTTGCCATATGTAGCGTTCCAAGATAGATTGCAGGGCTGCTAGGTAAGAGTGCGAGAGCGGTATGGGGAGTGTTCGGAATACATACAGTAGCTTGGGCAAGACCATCATTTTGAAAGCCGCAAGTCTGCCCGCCCAGGAGAATTCGTACTTGGAGAGTTTTGTGGTTTCGGAGATAAGCATTTGTTTCAGCTCAACATAGTTGCGGGGAAACAAAGCCTTTGTGGACTTAGTCAAAGTAATGCCAAGGTATGAAATTCCGGAGTCTGCCCAGGTGTAGGGGAATTTGTTCCTGAGCAAGTTACTGGAGATAGCATCCAATCCTAAATCTAGAATATAAGATTTGTTCTCATTGACCTTGTAGTAAGATATGCTACTAAATCTTTGCAACAGCAATTGTACCGAAGCCAGGGAAGAAAGGGGATTTGTCATCATGATTATAACGTCTACCGCAAACAGGTTGATTTTGTGTTCTAAGGTGCCAATCTTAAACCCTGATATCATGTCTTGAGTTCTGATGTGTTCTGCTAGGGGCTCCATGACAAGGTTAAAGATAAGTGGTGACAGGGGACAGCCTTGGCGCGTGCCATTGGTGATCAAAAAGGGCTTCGAGAGCATTTCCGATGTGTATACTTGGGCTGAGGGGGAGGAATACAATGCCATTATGGCGGAGAGAATAGGGTCTTGAAATCCAAACTTGACCAGTGTAGCTCGCATGTACCCCCAGTGGACTCGGTCGAACGCCTTCTCCGTGTCCAGTGATAGGAGCAGAGAAGGCGTTCGAGTAGACCCTGCAGCATGGATGATGTTAATGATCCTACGGGTCGCATCAAAGGTCTGTCTGCCCTTGGTAAAGCCAGACTGGTCTTTGTGTATGAGCATGGGCATTAAGTCTACTAGACGGTTGGCTATGAGTTTTGCATACATTTTTACATCTAAGTTTAGGAGAGATATGGGCCGAAAATTTTTGGGTACAGGTGGGTTCCTTCCCCGGCTTCGGCAGCGTAACAATTAAAGCAGATAACATTTCAGGGGGAAGAGAGGAGGATGAGGCAGCGTCGTTACAAACTCTAGCAAGAAATGGTGATACGATGGAGCCAAATTTTTTGTAATATTCACCTGTTAGGCCATCAGGGCCCGGGGATTTGTTGGAGGGCAGTCCAGAGATCGTGTGTTGAATTTCTAGGGCGGTAAATGGGGCATTAAGTGTCTCCAAGTGATCCTCAGACAATTTTGGGAGATTGATTTCTTGGAGGAATGCTGCTATGTCTTGAGGGGATGGTTGGAGAACTGAACTATCATCTTTCAGGTTGTATAGGGTGGTGTAATAGTCGCTAAAGGCATTGGCGATTTCCGAGGGGTCAATTAATTTTTGGTTTGAGGAGGGGTGAAACAGGTGGGTGATTTTAGTCTTGGATAGGTGGCCCTTAATCCTATTGGCCATAGCTTTACCCGCTTTATTGCCAGTGGAATAATGGAGGGCTCTAAAGTGGGTATGGGCTCTCTCAAAGGAGTCCAGCAAGTGGGCTTTCAGTTCTTGTCTTAAGAGATCTAGTTTACGTTTTATAATATTACTAGGAGCTGATTGATTTTGAGTTTCCAATACTTTTATATCTGAGGTAAGAGTTTCTAAACGCTGTGATCTCATCCTCCTCTCCCTAGCCCCCAGTTGAATAAAGAGTCCTCGAACGAATGCTTTATGGGCATTCCACAATACATTATGACTAGTCACAGAGCCAGCATTTAGGGAGAAAAACTTGGTTAGGTGTTCCCTTTTATATTCAGAATGAATTGGGGAGTGGATGAGAGAGGCATTGGCTCTCCAAACCCTTGATCGAGAAGAGGGGGAGGAGTCATTCAGGGAGATAGTGACAGGTGCGTAGTCGGACCACGTGATGGAGGAGATGTCGGATGCTGAGACCTTGGGGAGGAGCCATTTGTCCACCAAGAAATAGTCAATCCTCGTTTAGGAATTATGCCGAGGAGAGAAGTAAGAGTAGTCCCTTTCGGTAGTATGGTGGCACCTCCACATATCATAAAGATCATGAGATCGTATGAAAGGTCCCATGGGTGAGGTTGTTCTGCCCGAGTGGGAGGAAGTATCAATCGAGTTATCAGGCACTATATTAAAATCTCCACATAGTATAAGGTGACCTTGCTTGAAGCGGTTGATTTTTTTCATTAGTTTGGACAAGAAGCTGATCTGTCGTTTGTTAGGGGCGTACACCGTCACGCTGGTGTGTCTGACATTGTTAATGGAGCAATCCAACGCTAAATATCTGCCATCGACATCTGTCATGCTATCGTGGAGAGTGAACTGTACTGTGTCTTTGATGGCGATTAAGACCCCATTTTTCTTTTCCGGACCAGAGGCTTTGAATATATTCGGAAAGTGCTTATTGGTACAAGTCGGTTCTGCAGAGGATTTAAAGTGTGTTTCTTGCACACATAGGATGTCACAGTGGGATGCGCGCGCAGTTTTCCACAATGACACCCGTTTAACCGGGTGGTTCAGTCCCTTAGCATTTAAGGTGAGGAATTTAGGCATCTAGGCAAGAGCAGTGTAGTGGGTATGTAGATAGAGGTACTCACAGTTCGTTGAAGGTAGTCAATCAGTTCAAGGGGGTAGTAGGTGAGAGGTGATTCTGCTGTCCAGGGGGTAAGTCTTCTCAGAGTGTTGATGTTCTCTGGGATCCAGGTGGAAGGGAGAGGGGACAAGTGGGGAGACAAAAACAAGGGGATAAAAGTAACAGTCAACAGCAACTTATTCAGAACAATGGAAAGCTGGGCGCAGCAGGGGCACCAATGTCATCAGTATGTCAAGATTGCTGACAGCTTACGGGGTGAAAGTTTGTGGGTTAACTGCAATGAGCAGGCACCAACCGGAGTGCTTTGTAGTAGTAATAGTAGAGGAATACTAACCGAAAGGTCACACACTTGCACTGGGGTAGAAATCCATGTCAGTGGGGTGCGTTTCATCAGGGATTGGCGCCTGGGGTGGTAGGTTGTTCCCAGGGACGATGTGCCATTTTCTGAGGAGCTGGATGCCTTCCTCCACAGAGTGGATGTTGTTCTTCACCCCATTTTTGGTAACCATGAGTTTGGTCGGGAATCCCCATTGATAAGGGATCTTGTGGTTATTCAATGGTTTTGTGATGGTCTGGAGTTGTCTTCTCTGTTGGCGGGTATATTGTGAGATATCTGCAAATAGTTGTAACTTTGCATACGGCGCGGGTAGTTGACCCAAACGCCTGGATTTGGCCATGAGCATGTCTTTGGCGTGGTAGAAGTGTACCCTCATGAGGGTGTCTCGGGGCACTTCGGGTGGTAGGTGGGAAGGTTTCGGTAGCCGGTGGATACGGTCAATGACCGTCTCAACAAGAGGGAGGTCAGGCAGGAGCAGAGATATAATTTTCCTAGCATAAGTGTTGAGATCGGCGGGAACGATCGTTTCAGGTATGCCACGTATCTTAACATTATTGCGTCTCGATCGGTCTTCGAGATCCGCCATCTTGGCCCGTACCCATCGTTGTTCCTCCCTGGTGTGGTCATGGGCATCAACTAAGTCATTAACTGTAACTGTCATGGCGCTCATTTGGTGCTCAATGCGGCCTATTTTATTGTTCAAAAGGCCCATTTCAGACTTAAACGCTGATAGCATAGATGAAATGTCATTGTGGATGGAGCTGTGCAGCGTGATCAGCATGTCCTTTAACATGGTGTCAACTACTGGTTGATTGGTGGTGGGGAAAGCAGCTATGGGGGACGGTCCGGACGCTAGTAAGGGGAGACTGTCCAGGGTAGGCCTTACCTCAGGTGCCTGTGAGCTGGGATCCAAGCGCATCCGCGCTTTGGCAGGAATGGCAGTAGTGGAGGCTGTACCAGAGAGCGCCGGTGGATCAGGAGGAAAGGAGCGTGAGGGGACAGATGAATCCTCATCCCCAGACAGGTCAGTGTATGCCTTCTCCCCTCGCGGCGAGCGGTCGCGGGCGCCATCTTGGCCATGGGACCTGTGAGGACCTTGTGGTGCAGAGTAGCGTTGCTGGTGCTCGAATCTCCGGTTGGTGCGGGAGCTGGGAGATCAGACGTCCATGCAGCTCGGCAGACGGCCACGCCCTGAGGTATATGATTTCTAACCCTATCACCAATAATCAAAGTTTACCTGGTGATTTCGTACACACGGGATTATCAAATGCATCCCTTTACAACCCTTTGGGTACTATGGCTCCTTCCATAAAAGTTTTTAGGGATGTCCTCCTTAGAGACCTAGAGAAACTCCCTATTAAGCGAACTAGAATGGACTGTGATCTGCGGACGGGCCTCAATTCCCTTTGTGATAACAAGGAAATTGTTATCAGGCCTGCCGATAAGGGGGGTGGAATAGTCATTCTTGATAGGAGTGACTATTTGACCGAAATGATGAGAATTTTGGGGGACAGAGACACTTATACCCCTTTGAGATCTGACCCCAAAAAAAACTATCTTGACCAGTTGGAACGTATTATAGTAAGGGGTTATAAAGAAGGGATTATCAATAAAAAAGAGAAGGCCTATCTTATCCCTTCGGCCCCTAGGACACCAATCATTTATTATCTTCCAAAAGTTCATAAAAATCAGACCTGCCCCCCGGGACGCCCCATAGTGAGTGGGATTGATTCCCTCACTTCCCGGGTGGGCAGGTATACAGATTTTTTCCTCCAACCTTTAGTGGGTACCATGCCATCACACCTTAAGGATTCCAGACATGTAATAAACATTTTGTCAGATCTTAAACCTACTGCCAATATGTGGCTTGTCACTGCAGATGTGACATCGTTGTATACCATAATTCCACATGATCTTGGTTTGTTTGCCATTGAATATTATCTACGACGAGATTCAGGTCTACTTGATGAACAGATCTGTTTCATATTGGAGTTATTACATTTTGCTGCTTCTAGAAACTTTTTTTGGTTCCAAAATCAATTTTATCGCCAAGATAGAGGTGTCGCAATGGGGGCCAAATACGCCCCGAGTTTGGCTAACATCTTTATGGCCTTGTGGGAGGAGGATGTCGTCTATGTTAGCCAGAAACCCCAGCTCAAGGTACATCGACGACATCCTCCTCCTTTGGGATGGTTCTTTGGAAGATCTTCAGTCCTTCATGAATTTTTTGAATGACAACCCTAGAGGCATTCATCTTGACTTTGAGGCTAGCCAGGCTAGTATCAACTTTCTTGACCTAAAAATTTCCATCTTTCAGAATTCATTTATTACCTCGACTCATTTCAAAAGTACTGATCGGAACTCCTATATACCGGTTGACAGTTGCCACCATAAATCCTGGTTGGAATCTGTGCCTAAAAGCCAGTATTTGAGAATTAAACGCAACTTTCTTGATCAATCTACGATCCTAACCCTAAGATTTTTGGAAAAAGGATATGAGGCTAGATCACTTATGACCACACTTGAAGAAGTGAAATAGATAAATAGAGCTGATCTCCTTGTTAGTAGGCCCCGTAATGATAGGAATCTATCAATGGTCCCCTTTCTAACGACCTATTCGGCCCAACATTCTAACATTAAGAACCTCGTCAAAAAGCATTGGCATATTCTGAAAAATGATCCTGTACTGGGTTCTACTTTACCACCTGTACCTCAGGTGATTTTCAGAGGGGCCTCGGCATTGAGACATAGGTTAGCCCCTAATGTTTTGGAAGCACCTCCTGCTAGAATGACGTTCCTCAATTCCTTCACTGGTTTTTACCAGTGTAGGAATTGTCAGGTCTGTTCTCTTAATGGATGCACGCATAGACGCACACTTAATTTTGTGTCCACGTCCACATCACAAGAATTTAAAATCAAACCTTTTATCACTTGCTCTACTGAGTGGGTCGTCTACTTACTTCAATGCCCATGTGGGCTTCAATATATAGGCAGAACCAAAAGACCCCTAACAGTACGATTAAATTAACACATTACTAATATACTAGCGGGATTCACTAACCACTCAGTTTCAAAACATTACCTTCTGGCCCATAATAAAAATCCCTCTAAAACCATCTTTCTTGGGATTGATAAATACACCCAATACTGGCGTGGTAGCTCTCTGGTGAGAAGCATCTCCAAACTTGAGATGGCCTGGATACACCGGGTTAAGTGTTATACTGTACTCCTCATGGGCTTAACATCGAGGTCGACGTAAATGCTTTTATAAACAATTCTTAAAATGATTTTTTTGTCTTTTGTATCCATGTGAACTTGAGTTGAGTCAAGGTTGGGCTTCAGAATACTGTATGACTTAAATGGGGTGAGAACATATATATTTTTTGAGGCCCACCACTATACTTGTTAATCACTTGCCCACTGTGTATACTGGTTTTCAATCCAAGAGTTGTTCCAGTGGTCATTCTCTAATTTTTCATTTTTATTTTTTTATTTTTTATTTTATTTTTATTTTTTATTTTTCCATATTTTTTAATTCTAAATTGAATTTTTATCTCATTCTCAATTTTTTTTTTATATATATTCACATTGTATTATTAATACAATTTTTTATTCATTTTGTTAATTCAGATTGAAATGTAATAATGTACAATTATTTAGACTACATGGTTAACCTCCTATTAGCTCTAGTGATACAAATTTAAGTTAGATTTTTTGTGCCAACAAGCTTTTTACGCATGACGGGATAGTTTGAAGCCTGATTTCTTGATTCAGATCGAGGCTTTCCTCTTTGTATATTTTGTACAGATCTGACGGGACCTTTAGGGCCACCGTAGATGTTTACATCATTGCCTGGTCTTGCAATGAGGCTTGGCTCCGTGTACAGCATGTGACAACTTGTCACTCAGAATATACAAAGAAAATATGTAGCGCTTAAACATAAATGAAAAGGCGAATAATATAAGCTAGATATTAGACACCATAGGTGCACTTGAAGTGTCCTTAGAGGTGATATAAAGTCCACAGGGATCAATAAGGTGACTGAGTGAAAGTGAAATCTTAATGGTCCACCACCGTAGGTTTAGTTGAAGAGGCTTACCAGATGGATAGCGACCACAATAAGTGTACACCTATTTGGTCAGCTATAGCTTAGGGTTAAACCAAACACTGTTCACAGAGGGACTCAGGAAGGATGAGTGGCAAAGATATCCGATCAGTTGAAGGATCAAACTTAAAATTTTCACTCCTCTTCTCAATGCATTCAGCCGACAACGTGACTCGGAAGGCCCAATGGCAAAGAAGGAAATAATAGAGCAAACATAGCGTAACTCTGATAAAAAAGTTTTACTAGGATAAAACAAAAATTATACACTCACATTTGATATGAACAATCATGGGCGTAGAAATATACAGGCAGTAGGGTCAATCGGTTCCCGACGCATTTCGTTTCACAAACATCTTCATGGGAATTGTCCTACTGCATAGAAAGACCCTTAAATATATACTAAGCCCCCACAGATAATTGGCAGTGAAGCGAATTGAACAGAGTGATTCATTACTGAATACTTCCGGGTGGGGGAGGTAAGATGGCCACCGCAGCGTGCGTTCCAAGCCTCGCTTTAATGTAATGACACCAGAACGCACATCCGGGCGTGTAAAAAAGACCATCGATAATAAATAGTTCGAATGGGACATGTATTTAAAACTCACAATAACGCGAGACAATCAAAAACCTGATCGCGTTGATGCTCGCAATAAATACACCGCCGTGCGCTCCAAGCCTCGTATCACCACACAACAGTGGAGCGCACAGGGCGCAAGCGCGAGCACATCACCCGGTCACATGGTGCGTCAAGCGTCACCCGGTCACATGGTGCGTCACGCGTCACTGGTTCAGACACAGCGATGCGTTCCACACCTCGTATTCAGATGAGGAAGAGGGATGTACACACAGGACGTGCCGTCGGAACGCGCGATGACGTCACAGCAAAGGGGGGGCACACATCCATAGCTTTTACCCATAATATCGACGGATATATAGGGGGCAAATCAAATACGAGGGAGGCACCACAACCCTCAGATAGATATAAACCCCGTATTACGTCGATGGACTATCTGCACAAGGGCATCGTATGGTATGAAGCTCACGATGTAAAATCACAAGCTACAATTCAATTAATGTGCAAACATTTTTAAAAACAACTGATTAAATTGTGAAAAATAAACCAATACATCAAAAAATATCATAAAATCTCAACATATGTTGAATAGTTAAACTCATATAAAGGATATATATTAAAATGATGTAGATTAAAATAATATATAATAAAATTACATGTTAATATGTAACTAAACACCAGACACAAACAATGGGCTAGTTCATATGCTGTAGGATACCGGGCTGTATTAAACCCTAGAGATATAGATCCTACATTAACATGGATTAAAATATTGGAATATCATAGTTAAACGATATTCCCAAGAAAGTTGAGACTCATGATATATTAACTAGGAACACTGAGGTGACACCACATAATAGCTGAAAACCGAGTAAGAACTATAAAACTGATAATCTCAAGACTGATTGATAAATGCATTCACGTCCCACTCGACATTCAAGCCGTGTGGGACATAAGTGCGTAGTGTATAAATCCAATAGGTTTCTAACCTAGAGACACCCCTAATCTTGGCTCCGCCCCTCCAAGGTGCTACATATTTGTCTATAATAAGGAACTGGGTACCCTTAGGGTTGCGTGCATGGCACTCCCGATAATGACGGGGTACCGTATGTTTAGTGCAACCACCTATAATCTTGGCCACATGTTCACCTACCCGTACGGAAAATGCACGTATAGTGCATCCCACATATTGTTTTCCGCACGGGCAGGTGATGAGATACACTATGTGAGTTGATGCACACGTGCAAAAGCATTTTTTAGGGTAAGTCTGTCCTGTTGAAGTGGATCTAAATTCCAAAGATTTAGTTCTACCGCTGGTATTCCAGTGGCATACATTACATTTCTTGCATGGGAAGTAACCTTTCATATCATGAAAGAAAACAGGGCGGACAGGTGGATCGATGACATTTGGAGCAATGCTGTTCCTTAGTGATGGAGCTCCCTTAAAAATGATTTTGGCCATATCGGTTAGATTTGGTCCAAGAACTTTATCAGTCTTGAGTACGCCCCAGTGCTTATTGATGATGGATTTGACATCTCTATGCTGTGTAGAGTAGGAGGTCAAAAAAGAGAACTTGAAAATGCCATCTTGTTCTCGTGGGGGCTTGTGAGATAGCAGGGACACCCTATCTGTGGTTCCCACCTGTTGTAGTTCCAGGTCTATAACTGAGGTGTCATACCCCTTTTCAATAAACCTTTCCTTTAAAACCTGAGCCTGTATGAAATAGGACTCCTGATCCGTACAGTTTCTGCGTAAACGCAAAAATTGGCTGCGAGGGACCGAGTCCAACCAGGACCGGTGATGGCAGCTGTCTCTAGGGATATAGCTGTTGCGGTCTGTTGCCTTAAAATGAGTCTGAAATTTGAACTGACGTAAATGCAATTCGATCTCAAGATCAAGAAAGACAACCTTACTGGAGCTCCAAGTGTGAGTGAGAGAGATGCCACGATCATTAGCATTCAGTGCCAAAAAATACTCATTCAATGTTTCTGGTGGGCCATTCCAAAGGAGGAGGATGTCGTCTATGTATCGGGCCCATAGGACCAGGGACGGGTGACGGTCCAAATAGACGACATCCTCCTCCCACTTGGCCATGAACAGGTTGGCCAAACTCGGGGCAAATTTGGCCCCCATTGCGACACCACGTTCTTGAAGGTAGAACTTCTGGTTGAACCAGAAATAATTGTGAGTAGTCGCGAATTTGAGGAGGTCCATGATGAATGATTTTTGTTCATCAACAATAGAGTGATCTTGGCTCAAAAAGTGGTTAACAGCTTCAAAGCCCAAGTGTTGGGGAATACACGTGTATAGCGAAGCTACGTCCGCTGTCGCAAGGAGATAATCCCCATCAATATGTGTACCTTCTAAGAGTCTGATTGTGGCGGTAGTGTCTTTAAGGTAAGATGACGTAAGCTTAACAAGAGGCTGTAAGTAGTTATCAATGTAGCGTCCAATTCGGGACGTAATCGAATCAATGCCGCTAGCTATTGGTCTACCAGGAGGCCTGAGGGGATCCTTTTGGATTTTGGGAAGTTGGTAGACAGTGGGTATTCTCGGAGCAAGTGGAATCAAGTAGGATTGCTCCTTTTTGTTCAAAATGTACGAATTGAACCCCTTATTGATAAGATTGGTAAGTTCTCTCTTAAAACTACTGGTGGGATCACTAGGTATTTGCTTATAAGTATCAGCATCACTGAGGATGCGATCCATTTCAGCATTGTAGTCAGATTTATCTTGAACAACCAATGCACCCCCTTTGTCGGCTGGACGCACTATTATATCCTTACGATTACAGAGTGCAAGGAAACCATCTTTGGGGATCGGTTGGTTATAGAACTTCTTAATGGGTAAAGCTTCCAAATCCTTAAAGACAAGATCTCTAAATGTATTAACAGTGGAGGAGGCGGGGGCAGGAGGGTTAAACAATGGAGGGTTGGAAAGCCCAGAATGGACAGTCCCTGACGTAGCCGCTCTCTCCATATGGGGCAAGGGGTTGGACATAATATGACGTTGAATATTCATCTTCCGTATAAATTTGTGAATATCGATAAAAGTATCGAACTTATTCAGTTTATTGGGCGGGGCAAATTTGAGGCCTTTATCTAAAACAGCCAACTCATTTTGAGAGAGTTCTTTGCCACTAAGATTGAATATTCCTTGGCCAATCAAGTTCTTCTCTTTTTTCTTTTGGTGCCTTTTGCCTCCACGGTTGCCTCTTTTATGTCTGAAGGCCTTTTGTGGCCTTGTCCTACCTGATGAAAATCCTGGCTAGAGCGGACACCCGGACCAAAATGACCATAGTCCGGATTGGGTCTGGAATAGCCAGAGGGCTCATCCCTAATGTCTCGAAGTGGTGTAAATCTATTATTAGTAGGTATTACTGGATAATCGTGATGATACAGATTAGTGTCATGTGGTGTCATATAGTTGTTGTGTCTCTTTGGTGACTCATAGTAATCATAATGATCATATCTCCGGTAATCAGAGGGTATAGGATCTGGGAAGTTACCCCTAGATCTGCCTCTACCGCCTCTCCTTCCCTGTCTGGAGGCATTTATCACTGGGGTATAGACATTAGAGTGCCTACCCCCAGGGGGGTGTCCTCCCTGAACAGGGGGGGGGGGACGGGGTCCAGGGTGAGTAGGTTTCGATTGTTGTAAATTGGATACATTCCTATTGTTAGGACTTCCATCAACCTCAATGGGGAAGCCTTGATCTAACGAGGTCCCCAATGTTTTCTGCCACTTAAATACAGACCGATATTTATAATCGCCAGCATCCCTAGAGTATTTTTTATGCTTTTTGGTTCTCTGGTCCTTATCCTCTTTCTCTAAGTGTAGCTGGAGATTCGAGGAAAAAATGTTGTATTCAGTGGAGTTCTTAGATAGCAATAATTTATCTTTAATTTCCTTAATTTCTCTATCTAGTACTAGAAGTCTCGACTGTTTACGTAGAAGTAAGAATTGTACAAAATTGGTACCTGCCTCATTAAAATAATTATACCAAGAGTCAAGGTCCAATTCTCCCTGTTGTGGTTGGACCTCCCATCTGAGACTGCGGGGTACCATGCCCTCCCTCACATACTGTGTAAGGAAGGCAATATCCCACTGCAAATGGAGTTCTGATACCATTACATTTTTCAGTCTCAGAAAGAGGCCTCCAATCTCGGTGTCATTATCAATGATTGTAAAAACACCATCGGTGTTGACAGTGCGTGAAGCCCTATAGTCAAACACATCCATGATAGACTAAAATAAAATAAAAGTGGCAGCAGTGAAAAAGTGATCAAAACAATATGAAAAAAATTGGTATATACCTAAGTATGTACACTCACCGCGCTACTAAAACAATACAACAGCAAACATAACTAAATGATCAATTTAGCAAACACAGTATATACAAAGAAAATATGTAGCGCTTAAACATAAATGAAAAGGCGAATAATATAAGCTAGATATTAGACACCATAGGTGTACTTGAAGTGTCCTTAGAGGTGATATAATGTCCACAGGGATCAATAAGGTGACTGAGTGAAAGTGAAATCTTAATGGTCCACCACCGTAGGTTTAGTTGAAGAGGCTTACCAGATGGATAGCGACCACAATAAGTGTACACCTATTTGGTCAGCTATAGCTTAGGGTTAAACCAAACACTGTTCACAGAGGGACTCAGGAAGGATGAGTGGCAAAGATATCCGATCAGTTGAAGGATCAAACTTAAAATTTTCACTCCTCTTCTCAATGCATTCAGCCGACAACGTGACTCGGAAGGCCCAATGGCAAAGAAGGAAATAATAGAGCAAACATAGCGTAACTCTGATAAAAAAGTTTTACTAGGATAAAACAAAAATTATACACTCACATTTGATATGAACAATCATGGGCGTAGAAATATACAGGCAGTAGGGTCAATCGGTTCCCGACGCGTTTCGTTTCACAAACATCTTCATGGGAATTGTCCTACTGCATAGAAAGACCCTTAAATATATACTAAGCCCCCACAGATAATTGGCAGTGAAGCGAATTGAACAGAGTGATTCATTACTGAATACTTCCGGGTGGGGGAGGTAAGATGGCCACCGCAGCGTGCGTTCCAAGCCTCGCTTTAATGTAATGACACCAGAACGCACATCCGGGCGTGTAAAAAAGACCATCGATAATAAATAGTTCGAATGGGACATGTATTTAAAACTCACAATAACGCGAGACAATCAAAAACCTGATCGCGTTGATGCTCGCAATAAATACACCGCGTTCGCTCCAAGCCTCGTATCACCACACAACAGTGGAGCGCACAGGGCGCAAGCGCGAGCACATCACCCGGTCACATGGTGCGTCAAGCGTCACCCGGTCACATGGTGCGTCACGCGTCACTGGTTCAGACACAGCGATGCGTTCCACACCTCGTATTCAGATGAGGAAGAGGGATGTACACACAGGACGTGCCGTCGGAACGCGCTGACGTCACAGCAAAAGGGGGGCACACATCCATAGCTTTTACCCATAATATCGACGGATATATAGGGGACAAATCAAATACGAGGGAGGCACCACAACCCTCAGATAGATATAAACCCTGTATTACGTCGATGGACTATCTGCACAAGGGCATCGTATGGTATGAAGCTCACGATGTAAAATCACAAGCTACAATTCAATTAATGTGCAAACATTTTTAAAAACAACTGATTAAATTGTGAAAAATAAACCAATACATCAAAAAAATATCATAAAATCTTAACATATGTTGAATAGTTAAACTCATATAAAGGATATATATTAAAATTATGTAGATTAAAATAATATATAATAAAATTACATGTTAATATGTAACTAAACACCAGACACAAACAATGGGCTAGTTCATATGCTGTAGGATACCGGGCTGTATTAAACCCTAGAGATATAGATCCTACATTAACATGGATTAAAATATTGGAATATCATAGTTAAATGATATTCCCAAGAAAGTTGAGACTCATGATACATTAACTAGGAACACTGAGGTGACACCACATAATAGCTGAAAACCCAGTAAGAACTATACAACTGATAATCTCAAGACTGATTGATAAATGCATTCACGTCCCACTCGACATTCAAGCCGTGTGGGACATAAGTGCGTAGTGTATATATCCAATAGGTTTCTAACCTAGAGACACCCCTAATCTTGGCTCCGCCCCTCCAAGGTGCTACATATTTGTCTATAATAAGGAACTGGGTACCCTTAGGGTTGCGTGCATTTTAACTATGCCGGCACTGCGGGGGTTAACCCGCATTCGCGCCTAAAACCGAGTTGATTTTTCCCTCGGCGGCCATTTTCCTGTACCCTGCGGGGGTTGTTTCTATTACTCGGCGGCCATTTTGGCTGGTCCCAGCCTCTAGTGCCCAGAATCACGGCAAAGGACCGCGAATAGACGGCGGTTCTCAGCACAGCGCCGCAGCGGCTTCCAGTCAGCATTTCTGCGGCTCCTGACACAGCGCAGCTCAGGTGGGGTGGTGAGTCTTCTGGGGGGTCCCCCACATTGTCATTCGGCCGGGAGGTGTCCAGTGGGTCCATCTGCTTTGCAGTGCTGCGCTGAGCGGTGGGCACAATGGAGTCTGACTCTGGGTACTCCACCCCTGCTATGCCGCAGTTGACCCCTCAGGCCTCTACCTCTGCTATCTCCTGGAAGGCTGTGACTTTGGTCCTGGGGGCGTTTGTCGCCCGTATTGAGTCGGCTACGGCCGCAAAGGGGGGTAAAAATGCCCTCTTCCTGAGCCTTGTTCTGGAGATGTCTCTGACGCTGAATCAGACCGTATTGCAGCTTCTGCAGCAGGTTCTGTCATGTCACTAGAGGGGGGGTTTACCCACGCGGACAGTGAGGATGACTCTGATAGTCAGGGCATGAAAAAGCCCTTGTTGGAGCGCTTATCTCTGCCATGCGGGACACTCTAAAAATGGAGGTTTTGGCGGAGGAACCAGAGCTGTTGGTCCTTTTTGGCTTCCGTACACCAACCCGCACCACCAGAGTAATTCCCTGTGTGATGTACTTAGGCAAGTTCTTGTACAAGGGATGGGAGACACCGCAAAAATCTTTTACTGTGTGGATGTTTTGCGGCCTGTTATCCTTTTCAGGAGGATTTTAAAAAAAAAAGGGGCGTCTCCCCCGCCAGCGGACCCTCCGGTGTCCAAGCTGAGCAAGGCCTCCACGTTACCTGTAGAGGGGGCTCCTGCCTTTAAGGATCCCGCTGATAGGAGGGTGGAGGCTGTGGCCCGCTCCCTATTCACTGTAGTGGGTTTGGCCGTTAGACCGGCTCTAGCCAGGGTTCTGGTGTCACAGACGCTCACCGAATGAGCCAAGTGCTTGTTCCAGGAACTACAGGCGCAGGCCGCCTCCGAGACCTGACCTGTTAAGTACAGCGTCAAAGGTTTGTCTGTGAGTCTGCCTTGGATGCTATTCCTCTGCTTTCCAGGACCTCCGCCTATGCGGTGGTAATCCGTCGCTTGGTCTGGATTAATGGCTGGTCGGCGGATCAATCCTCGAAGAAGGCCTTGATTGTTCTACCCTTTTTGGGTGACTGGCTTTTTGGGGCGTCTTTGGACGAATCTTTAAATCCGCCACGGGAGGTAAAATACGCTGCTCCCGCAGCCTGGGAAGGGGGAGGACCCCCGTTGCAAGGGGCCCTCCTTTACTGCCCCAAAATGCCTGTTTTCGTGCGCCCCCTTCGTCCGCACTGGGTTTTCAGGGCACCAAGACGCCCACTGGGGGTCAGAGTCGGCCCTGGACCCGTAAGCCCGGTAAGGCCGTGGACAAGCCCGCCTCAGCATGGGGTTGCCCCCACCCGGGTGGGGGGACGTCTTCGCGACTTCGCGGCTCGGTGGGAGTCTCTTCTCTCCGATCAGTGAGTCTGCGAGGTGGTCTCCTCGGGGTATAAGACGGAACTTCCCTCTTATCCACCACACAGATTCTTCCCCTCCAACCTCCGGCTCCCTCCGGGGGGCCCTATCGGCTGCTGTCCAAGACTTACTGGTCAGGGGGGTGGTGGCACCGGTTCCCCCGGGGGAACGTTTTCTGGGGTTTTGTTCCAACCTGTTCGTGGTACCCGAAAAGATGGGGTCCACCCGAGCGGGGAACTCAAGGCCCTAAATTGCCTTGTCAAGGGCGTCAATTTCGGATGGAGTCGAGTTGTTCAGTGATAGCTGCGCTCCATCAGGGGGAAAATGTATGGCGTCCTTGGACATCATGGACGCTTACCTCCTTGTACCCATTGGTGCGAGACACCAGAGTTCCTGCGCCCTGCAATAGGGGAGGACCACTTCCAGTCTGTGGCCCTTCCGTTCGGCCTGGCATCGGCTCCTCGGTTTTTCACCAAGGTGCTCGCCCCCATTCTGGCCGTGCTGAGGCAGGGCGGGATCGCTATAGTGGGGTACCTGGGCGACCTCCTTCTGAGAGCTTTCTCAAGCTCAGAGTAAGAGGAGGACATGTCTATCACGTGGCAAACTCTCCGGGAGTTTGGTGGGCTTCTAAATGTTCAGAAGGCAGTTCTAGTTCCGGCTCAGCGCCTGGAATATTTGGGGTTACTCCTGGATTCCGCGGAGGCGAGGGTCTTCTCCCCTCGGAGAAGCTTCAGAAACTGCAATCTGCAGTGAAGCTGCGGTCGACCCGGAGGTGGTCTTCCCTTCGGTTCTGCATGAGGGTCCTGGGGCTGTTGGTGGCCTCTTTCGAGGCAGTGCTGTTTTGCCTAAGTTTCACACCTGGACTCTGCAGAACAGGGTCTTGTCACGTTGGGACAAACTCCCTTTGTCTCTGGACATCCGGATTCAGCTGGGCCCTCTAGCCACGGCTTCCCTAGTGTGGTGGAGGACCTCTCCGATGCTTCGGACAGTGATCACGATATCCGCCAGCCTCTTCGGCTGGGGGGGAGGTGTCTGGGGCTCTCTGTCAGGCCAGGGACACTGGACTCAGGAAGAGTCCCGTCTGCCGATCGATGTTCTTGAGCTCCGTGCGATCAAGCTGTGCCTTGCCGAGTGGGTCCCTGAGTCTGTAAGGCCGACCGGCCAGGATTCAATCGATCAACTCCCCGGCCATGGCGTACGTCAATCATCAGGGCGGCACGCGGAGTTCGGCGGCAGCAACAGAGGTAGCTCACATTCTTCGGTGGGCCGAAAGGGCCGTTTCATACCCTATCGGTTGTGTACACTCCGGAAGTGCTAAGTGGCAAGCCGACTACCTGAGTCGCCAAACGCTCCACCAGGGAGAGCGGTCGCTACACCCGAAGGTGTTTCGGAGCCTGGGCAACAGGTGGGGCACTCCGGACGTGGATCTGTTGGCGTCCCGCCTCAATCGAAAGGTGCCACGATTGGTGGCCAGGTCAAGGGACCCGTGGACAGACGTGTCAGATGCGTTGGTGGCCCTCCTGGGCTGCTATCACCTGATCTGCGCCTTTTCTCCGTTGCAGTTGCTTCGGCGCCTGCTGCGCAGACTGGAAGCTGAGGGGTTCCGACGATGCTGATCGCCCTGGATTGGCGCACCGGTCCTGGTTCGCAGATCTGGTGCGTCTGGTGGCAGACGCCCCCTGGCGTCTGTCTCTGAGAAAAGATCTCTTGTCGCAGGGCCCTATCTGTCACCCTGCTTTACAGTCGCTGGCTGCTGAAACCCAGGTTCTGAAGGACCGGGGCCTGCCAGGCCCGGTGATCTCCACCATGCTTCGGGCACGTAAGGCTACTTCCCGCTAGGTCTACATCTCTATGTGTGAGGAGATGAGCTGGCACCCCCGTACATACGTTAGGTCACGGATCTTGCTGTTCTTACAGCGGGGGGGTGGACCAGGCCCTTGCTCTGGGTACGGTGAAGAGTCAAGTTTCGGCCCTAGCTGTTTACTTTCAGTGGCCTCTAGCTGCATACTACCTGGTGCGCACTTTTGTCCAGGGGGTCCGACATGTGGCCCCCCTAGGCGTCCTCCACGGCGCCGTGGGATCTGAACTTGGTGCTCTCAGTGCTCCAGGAGGCTCCCTTTGAGGACATCAGGCGACTACCGTGGTCGACTTTGTCCCAGAAGGTAGTTTTTCTGGTAGCTATTGCTTCGGTCGAACGGGTGCCTGAACTGACGGCCTTGTCCTGCAAGGCCCCTTACCTGGTAATCCACAAGGATAAGGCGGTGCTGCGTCCGCAGCCTTCCTTTCTCCCGAAAGTGTTTTTGGCGTTTCACATTAATGAGGACATTGTGTTACCTTCTTTGTGTCCTAGGCCTAAGAACCAGAAGGAGGCCTCTCTACATTCCCTAGATGTGATTCGAGCCCTAAGGGTGTATTTGTCTGCTACGGCTCCGTTTCGGAGGTCAGACTCACTGTCGTGTCAGTTGCCGGCCCTAAAAATGGCCTGGCTGTCTTGTCGGCCACCATTTCTCGGTGGATCAGACAGGTGGTCTTTCAGTCATATGCTCTGAAGGGATGAGCGCCCCCCTTTCGGGTTACGGCGCATTCGACCAGGGCGATTGGTGCCTCTTGGGCCTTCAGTCATCAGACCTCTGTGTTGCAGCTGTGCAAGGCTGCGACCTGGTCGTCGGTTCACACCTTTTCAAAAAGTCTACAAGGTAGTTGTGAGTGCATCTTCGGATGCTTCCTTTGGCCGCAAGGTGTTACGAGCGGCAGTTTGAAGTTGGAGTTCCCCTGTTGGGAATCTCTGTTTCGGTTGGGGTGCAGCTTGTTGCTGTGTTGTGTTTTTCCCACCCCTCGAGTCTTGGCACTGCTTTGGGACATCCCCATCGTAAGGACTTGAAGGCTGTGTCCGTCCATGAACGAAAGAGAAAATGGGATTTTTGTAAAACTTACCGTAAAATCCATTTCTCTGAGTTCATGGACGGACACAGCACCCACCCCTCCTTGTTTGTACTGCTTGGTTACGAACTGAAGCAGCTGTGGCTGAGTGGGGGATATATACCCGGGGGACCACGCCCTCTGGGAGGAGCTGTAGAAGCAAGTGCGTTAACACTTTGTATGCTGTTCTGCCTAACAATCTCCTATGAGGAAGGTATATACCCCATCGTAAGGACTTGAAGGCTGTGTCCGTCCATGAACTCAGAGAAATGGATTTTACGGTAAGTTTTACAAAAATCCCATTATTATGGCATCCGCCACATCCAACTCAACCACTGTGTCTGAGAGGAGCGCCTCATTCAGCCTCCATGTAAAAGGAGCTGGAGCCAAACCAATGAAATTCATGGTGAAGGAAACAACCTGGTTGTCCGACCAGTTGGCCAAGAGGACCGGAGAGGCGAATATATAGTCCAACCTAGCTAAGCTGTTGTGATGATGAGAGTAAAAAGTAAATTCCCTAACACCCACATTATGTGCTCTCCATGAATCCACCAATTGGTGGTCCAATAGGCACCTAGCCAAGGTCCTGGGAAAGGCCTTGGCCGTCGTAGCAATAGTACATCTATCTAGAGTAGCATTGGCAACCATGTTAAAATCCCCTCCGACTATCATATGTGGGGATTGATATTTAGTCAGAAGGGCAAAAAAGGAGGTAAAGAAAGAAACAGGGGCATCATTAGGAGCGTAGACACTGGCAATCGTCAATTCATTGTTATTCACCAGTCCCCTAATAATGACATATCTACTTTCTGAGTCTTTAACAACTTGTTTAACCTCCATGGGAAAGGAGGAATGTAAGAAAATGGCAGTGCCCCTACATTTAGAGGAATGAAGTGAATACAATTGTCTGTGGAAAAATTTGGGGTGGGAGGATTGAGCAAAGTGGGTCTCCTGAATGAGGAGAATCTTGGCACCAAGCAGTTTGTACATGTCAAAGGCCTTACACCTCTTAACAGGGGAGTTAAATCCCTTCACATTATGTGAAATACATGTAATAGGCATGAGGGAAGTAGAATTTCGTTGTAGACTGAACAAATAATGGAAAGACCAATGCCGTGCAAAGGACAAAAACAGTACAAATACCTGTCAGGGGCGCTGCCATAGACTTGGGTCTCACGGTGATCACACACAACACAGGCAAATCAACCAGAACAGACAGTAGTATAGTAAAAGCCCAACTTCAGTGGTAGATACAGACAGTCCTAATAAAGCAAAGCTGACCTGAAAAAAAATAATAAAGTCCAAAAAGACCAAATTACTGAACAAAACGAACAAAAAAATACGAAAAAAAAAAATAGAGAACATAGGAATTGGATCAGGTAGATATGAGCTCAACCTGATAACTAGAGTTCAAAAAAAGAACGAGACAACTAGGTCTCAAACCCAGCAGATCCAAGCACACGCGGTGCAAAGCTCAGTCACTTTTCCAGTGAAATGCAGGCAACCAATTTAGCCGGGTGGGGAGGACATGCTACGGCTCCGAGGGACCAACACCAGAGGAAGAGCCAATTCGGTTGAAAAGGTATATAAAAAAAAAAAAAAACAACAAGAGAAGATATTCAAAACAGAAAAAGTGACATGTAATTTCAAACATGTAGTGGCCTCCAAAAAAGAGGGGGCCACATCGAAAGTTACAGGCAGAGTTAGTTGTTATTTCCATCATCAGCATCGTATCAAATCCTCCGTCTGTCCCTGCGGGGAGGAGGTGTCTGCCAAATTGGAACCGGCCTAGGTGTTGAGGGAGGACGGCGAATCGCACTAGCATCCAGAAGCCTTAATTTCACAAGGATCTCCTGACCCTCAAGAAGATTCGTCACTACATACGTTGTACCATTATGGGGAATCGTCAGCTTGAAGGGGAATCCCCACTTGTATCGAATCCGAGCTGATTGGAGAACCGACGTGACTTCTTTCATGCCTCTGCGTCTATCCAGGGTGGCAGGAGATAAGTCCGGATAGATCTGAACAACATGGTCATCCAGCTTGACTCGTTGTTGTAGGCGGGCTGCTCTCAGGATCTCCTCTTTGATGAGGAAATCCTTCATACAGAGCACTATGTCCCTCGGGGGTTTGTCAAGGGGAGGCTTTGGCCTAAGTGCCCTGTGGATACGGTCACATGTAAAGGCAGCAAAATCACAATTTGGGAGCAGGGATTTAAAGAGCTTAATAACTGTGGGGTTAAGCTCGGTCTCAGTTTCTGGGATGCCGCGCAGGCGCAGATTATGGCGCCTGTTTCTGTTGTCAAGGTCCTTAATTTGGGATTGCATCTGAGTAAACGTCGATGACAATGCCTCGTATTCCCTGCTTAGGTCCCCATAAGCCAACGCCAGCTCATCGTGCTTTGTTTCTAGGAGATCGGTTCTCGAACCGAGGGCTACGATCTCCTGCGATAGCGTGTGGGAAGTCTTATGGAGTTCCGTCTGGAACTTAGTGGCCAGCTTCTCATACATGGATTCCAGGCTGGCATCAAGGTCAGCTTTGGATAGCCCGGATTGGTACTCACGAGAAGGTGCTAGCTGCCAAGCTGAGGTCGGATGTGGCGATGCGGCCTGCATCGGCGGGCCTGGCTCGTCCGCGGCGCCATCTTGCGACATGCTTCTCTGCTCCCGTGCATGGAGGAGATAGTGTGTAAAAGTATGCTGAGCCGGGCCCTGGGTCTTCTTCTTCTTCGACGGCATGCACTACTCAAATGCGGTTCGAGGGGTGTTAAACTGGGCAGAAAACTTGCCGTTATTGACCCTCTATTAGTGATCAAGGTCCCGGGTGGAGCGGAGCTACTGCGCCCCTGGAGTTGGCTACCTATGGAGCCATGGTCTTATTCCCTGCTGGCTACTAAGTAGATGCACTTTACCTGGAACATAACCGAGGCATTCTGGGAATTGGTGAAGGAATAGTCCCACCAGTCATCACTATTCTAACTGTTCAAGATTACCTTCCTTTTTACCCAATATTGTGAATGAAATATTAAATAAGCTCCCGAAGAAGCGGTTTCCCGCGAAACATGTCGAGCTTGTCTGCGTTGTACCATGTATGATAGTTATCTCATCTCTCATGAGATTTGATATTCTCTCTGGATTATTATTGGATAACATTTGTTGCTGTTAAACACGGCTGCTACTGTGTCACTCTTTGTTTTTTTTTTTAAGTTTTGTAATGTCATTTACCTTATTTTTGGTCCAATGACCCTTGAGGGCGTTGTATCAATAAATGTATTTGTATTTTATAGTTGGTGCCTCCAAAGTCCATTTTTGTCTATTCCCAATATTAGCTGTGCCATGAATACAATTTTGAACGGCTTCTCCTGCGACTTCTTCTGCAGTTTGAGCGGCTTCTTCTGTGAGCTGAGCGGCTTTGCTTATGACTTAAGCGTCTTCTCCTAGAGGGCTCTCTTCATCTTGAATCTGACCATCTGGCTAACCTGATAGGGCTGTCCAATTTAGACAGCATTAGTGACAGGCTCTCTTTTTACATCTTCACTACTTACCAATCGTCCCCCTCTTACCTATTGGGCTGATGATGGTCTACTGGTGCAGCGGGCTCCATGAAAGGTGACAGAATCCCACCTATAACAGACAGTGAAGTAAGTATGCAGGCAGTAGGAGGCAGATGACACAAAAGAATAACCCCAAGGAGCTCACCTGATAGAGGAGGGAGAGGAACTTAGCAGGGCCAATCAATCAGACAGGCAAGAACGCTGAATCAGACTGCAAGGGGAGAGAGGGAGCTGTGTATTTTAAAACTGACGCTGGTGCAGGGGTGATGACGTCACGCTCGAGCATACACAGAAGCATGGCATAAGACCTGGTGCCATCTTGGAGAATGGAACAGGGAAGCCAGCATGATACCGCCTGCTCCGTGCATGCGTGGAAGTGCCCAGATGCTCGGCATCATATGTAGCAGAAGCCTGTGGGACTAAAGGGCTCAGAAAGCCATTTTTTTTTACAAAAGTGCACAGAAGGAGCTGAAGGGCGCTGCAAACAATAAACCTATTTAAGGTTTGTACAGGTGCTGGCACATCCCCTCTGAGACCATCAGAGTGGGGTTCCTTCCATCTAGCTCGTTTAAAGGCTATACAGGTAAGAACTTCCACCCATGAAAGGCTGGAACCTGGCTGAGGCAAGAGCGGTAAAGGGTGCTGTTCGGTCCTTGACAGGGGAGGAAAAAAAGGAGAATACTGGGACAGTGGCCCTCTCTGGGTTTAATAGCTACGCGTTCCTATCAGGTTGTGGGTGCGGAGCCACAACCCAAAGGTGTATGCTGCCATGATGTGACAAGACAAAGTGTTTCATTTTGTTTCTATGCGTTGTTTACATACATTTGTTTAGTTAAATTCACTTAATCCATTTATTTAGTTTTTGAAATTTGTTTCCTTTATTCATATTCAAATGTTTGAAATTCAAATTTGAATTTGAAAAGTTTTCGAATTCAAATTGTTTTCAAATTCTAAAAGTTTTTACATTCGAATAGTTTTCCAATGTACAAAGAGAATAAAATAGAATAAAAAATAAAGCATATAATATAATAGAGTAAACAGAATAAAATAGAATAGAACATAAAAGAACAGAATAGAATAAAACCATCATAGAATATAAATGAATAGAATATAAATTAATAGAATAAAATAAAAAATTATAGAATAAAATAAAAATAATAAAACCATCTTCATATGCTAATCTTTTCTTTTCTATTTTATTTAAATTCAAATTGATGCTATTGTTTTTTTTTTTTATAATATTATTTTTCTATATGTTTATTCTATTCTGTTCTATTTTTATTATTTTGTTTTCTATTCTATTTTTTGTGTCTATTCTATTCTTTTCCATTTTTTTCTTGTGTATTCAAAGTAAACTTTATTCTATTTAAAACTTGAATTTCAGAAGATGATTATATTCTTTCTAATTTATTATATTATTTGTTATTCTATTCTATTTGTTTCTAATCTATTCTGTTCTTTTATTTTCTATTTTGTTCTGTTTTACTCTATTATATTATTTAATTTTCTGTTATATTATTTTCCATTCTATTAGATGTTGTTCTATTCTATTCCTTTATTTTCTATTCTATTTTATTCTCTTTGTAAATTGAAAAATTATTTGAATTCAAAAACTTTTTAAATTTGAAAACTTTTCGAAATTTAAAAACTATTCCACTTTGAAAATTCTTTAAATTTGAAAACTATTTGAATTCAAAACATTTTCAAATTTGAAAACTATTTCAAAATTGATTTGAAAACAAATTCAAATTTCGTCCGATTTTTTTCATTTTCGTTTTTTTAATTTGTTTAAATTCGGTACTATTGTAATTCAGAAATTTGGATGTACATCCAAATTTTACAAAAACTAAAATTGTATTTTTTTTTATTTCAGATTGAAACAAATTACACATGTCTAGAGGTTGGTCAAGTCCAATAATGTTGGTCACAAAGCCAGATGGAACCATAGGATTTTAAAATGATTTCAGAGAGTTGAATAGCATGTCCAAATTTGATGCCTTCAATGACAGATTGGGAACTGCCCATAACTACTGTAGATATGAAATTGGAATATGAAAAAGAACAGTTGTCATTCTCTACCCCCGAGGAGTCGTTCCAGTACAAGTGGATGGGCCAGATTCAGATACACTTAATATTGCGCTGCGTAATCGAAATACTCTACGCTGCCGTATTTTACCAGGCTCTACACCGAATCCTGGTAGATTTTTGCCCGTACACTACGGCGGCTTAGTCTATTTCTCCCCGCGTAATCGAAATACGCGATTAGGGGGCGTGAAGCATTTAACTTAAGCGCGTCCCCACGGCGATCGAATTGCGCATGCTCCGTTCAGAAATTTCCCGCCGTGCATTGCGCGAAATCACGTCGTTACGTCATTCGTTGTTTGAGTAGTGTCGTTTACGAACATTCCTATTCCCGGACGACTTACGTAAAAAATAATAAAAGACGTCGGAAAACGTAGAAATTCGACGCGGGAACGACGGCCATACTTAACATGGGCTGTCTAATATTAGAGCAGCAAAAAGCTGGTATAGTGTTACGCAAATAAAAGATGACTAAAGGTGCCGTAAGAGATTGCGATTGAAGATCGTAATTTTGGGGATCGCCGGCAAAGGCTCATTTGCATACCCCGACGCGGAAAACGACGGGAAGTCCACCCAGTGGCCGCAATTTTATTGCAGCGTAGATCTGAAGGCGTATGAACACGTAATCCAGTCGAATTGAAGCCCACAGCCATCTATTCATGGTTTGAGGTTTTCGACTAGCTTGAAAACGCGCGTAATTTGAAATTACTCCAGTCTAACACCAGTTAGATAGGCGTAATGGCTCTCTGAATCTGGGCCGATGTCTTTTGGTTGGCATGGTGCTCCTGCCTTTTTCCAGGGAATGATGGGGCTTAAGGGGAATGGTTAAATCAAACAGGGTCAGTCTGTCCCCAGTATCATCCCCCAGGTCAGTCTGTCCCCCAGTATAATCCTTAACCCCCTCCAGATCACTCTTTGCCCCAGTATAATTCACAGTCAGACTGACCTAGGGGGATTGTACTGAAATACAGACTGATCTCCGGTACAATCTCTGCAATAGTTAAACAAATGTTTATTAAATCACTGTTTTCACTAAAACTACACTACAATCATTATTAGCACATATAAAACACAACATAGCTTACAAAATTCCTGTTAACCACTTTCCCCTAGGTGGATGTCATAGGTTTAAGTGATTATACTGGAATGATGCCTGCAGTTGCAAACATCATCCTGCTATCAAAGTTTTCAGGAGGCAATGCTGTTTCTTGTAGAAGAGATTTGAGCAGCTGTACATCATCCGATCACTTCTACTGGCAGCAGAAGGGCTTAAAAAAAGATGCAACGCTGCACTATACCACTTTACTTTGTACATTTCACAGATTGATCCATTGTTTTGCCGGTCGCTATTGTTTGCTATTTCATGACAGCACTTTGTTTTTTCTTTTGTTTTTTTTCTATAAACATATACCAAAGGAAAAAAATACCCTTTGGTGGGGAGCAGTAATTTTAATAATACTTAGATTAAAACATTTGAAATACAAAATGTATTTAAATAACATACCGGGGGATACCCTTAACCTGCCTATGATGTTTCACCTCCATATGATGTATACAACCTACTGCAGCAAAACTAACATTTGCAAAGCTGAAAATGCCATTTAAATTGTTTTATGCTTCAATTATTTATTCCTGTTTGCACACAACTCTTCTTGGGATTTCTTTAATCTATAGCACACCCTTATCTTAGATGTGGGTCTGGTATAGATGGTAATAGTTGACCCAAAAAAAGTCCTCTCTAAAAATGCATAACAGCCCCTTATCCTTGTAATAAAGTTGCCAAGGGAGACCCCACTAAAAAATAAAAAAATGTTTGGTGTTTCCTTCCAAATTTCATACCAGACCTTTTAAGTAGAAACCCATATACAAACAAGAAAAAGGTCATGCAAAGTACAAACCAGACCCTAATCTAATGCAGCCTGGCTGACCATGAATGGGTGAGAAGCTAAAAGGGCCTCCAGATACAATAAGTAAGGCATACAAATACTCTTACTCATTTACAAAAAAAAATAGTACATAATGACACCACACTTTCTAACAATATAATATTTTAATATAAACATCTAAATATTGTAGTATAACTATCCACAAATATGCACATCCTTCATCATTCACAACTTCCAGTAATACAGATCCTTGCCAATCATGATCAGCAATGTCTTCCAACCCACAGCAAGAGATACACAGACACATCCTAATGCCGCGTACACACGGTCGTTTTTTGCGATGAAAAAAAATGACGTTTTTTAAAACGTCATTTAAATTGATCGTGTGTGGGCAAAACGTCGTTTTTTGTCTTCAAAAAAACGACAACAAAAAATTCCAACATGCTTGAATTTTTTGTGTCGTTTTTCAAAACGTCGTTTTTTGTTTCACAAAAAGTCACCGTGTGTAGCAAAAACGTTGTTCAAAACGACGTTTTTCAACCCGCGCATGCCCAGAAGCTAGTTATGAAGCGAGCTTCAATGGAAAAGAGTGGTGAACGTAACCTTGCTTTTTGTGAAAAAACGATGGTGTGTATGCAAAATTGTCTTTGAAAAGTGACGTTTCAAAAACGTCGTTTTTTACTTCACAGAAAACGTCGTTTTTTTTTCATCGCAAAAAACGACCTTGTGTACGCTGCATAACACTCGCTTGCACCAATTGATTTATCCAAGGCCCTGTCTATACATGTAAACAAAGGGATGGAGTCTTCCAGTTAATGTCATTGACCACATGTGATTAACATTATTGAGCAGATGTAGCCATATGGTTATTTTTGGTTTGTCAGCAGTATTCCTTCCCCTGTGTTTACATGGCTGGGCATTTCTGGTCAGTTAACAAATAAGTAAACTAATTGCTAAGAATGTCATGGGTGCCGGCACCCACCTTTTTCTTAACAACTATTAACAGGAAGGAAGCTCCTGCTAGACAACAAAAAGTGTGATGTTTGGACAAATGCTGAAACAGACAAAGTTTGGTCACAAAGTGATCTAGAGAGAGATCACTGAGGGGTTTAAGGGGTAAGTTCATCGTTAAAAACAAAAGAATGCACATTTTTTCAGGTAAAAAAGATTGCTGAGCATTTCATCTGTGAGGGCTACTGCAGAATGCAGATGGGATCAAAGCAGCATCACGCTCGTTGTGGTGAGGGAACGGAGGTTTCACTCACTTAGCTAACCATCCGATCAATTCAAGTATCCTCCTGGTTTAATCTCCGGTCAGCGCCAGGAAGACGCCGCACATCACGCTGCATTATCCACAAGGAATGTTTGTTTGCCTGGACTCTGTTTGACCCGAACACACGTGAATTGGAACACACTATACTTCCATCAGTGGAAATAACCACATGCTGCAAAGAATGATATGGACTTGTCTTCCATCCAATTGAGTGCCTGTCCCACATATATTTGGACTGATACGTCAAGGGAAGTGACTAAACAAGACATCTAAATGGTGAGCTGTATTTACCTTGATCAAGATTGTTGGGATGTATACGTTTCTTTAGCAGCCTGTGTTTTGAAATTGTCACTACAACATCTAAATGGCTTGGGACAATCTATAAAACCATTAAGGCCGCGTACACACGAGGGGATATGTCCACTGAAAACGGTCCGATGGACCGTTTCAGCAGACATCTCCGCTCGTGTGTATGGGCTAGCGGACAGATTTCTCCACCCGACAGATTTCAAAGCAAGCTTTGAAATCTATCCGGTGGGAATCTGTCCGCCCGACATGTCTGCTGGTTAGTACACTTACCAGCAGACATCTCGTCCCCCACCGCCGCCGCGCCGCTGCCGAATGGATTCGGGCGCATGCGCGGAAGTGTTTTACTTCCTGGTGCGGTGACGTGGCGGTGACGCGGCGGCGTCAACGTCACCGCCGCGTCACCGCGTCACGTCACCGCGCCGTCCGCCTGGGCGGCGCGGGAATTTGATCCGATGGTGTGTACACGCCATCGGATCAAACTCCCGATCGGACATATCCGATGGAAATGGTCCGCGGACCGTTTTCATCGGATATGTGCGCCGATCGTGTGTATGGGGCCTAAGTGTGTGTGTGCCTCATTTGGTTAAACTGTGTTAGCAGCATACAATATTTTGTCCTCCCTTATCCCTTTGTATGCGGACACACTTCAGAACTTGGACTGCGCTTTACCGAGGAGCTCTAGTATAAACTCTCAACATAGTGATCAGCCTTATCCATTTACTTTTTCAACAGAGGAAGTGTTTGTTTCAATATAATTATATGGCTTGAGACTGAAATGAGAAAAATACTAGTGCAAGGGGTATATGTGATGTGTATGGCTGTTGTGGTGGCCACCTGTGTCCTAATTTAGACTAGTGTCTAATTTTATTTAATGTGGTGGAGGTGGGTGTATCTAATTAATGATATAACTTTTTAGGTTTTATATAATCAATTAAATTAATTAATTAAAAATAAACATATATAGTCCCAACCGGCTGTTCCTCTCTGAAGAGTTCTTTGAATTATCTATTTTGTTTGTTTGTTCATAGACAGAACATCTATATAACAAACAAGAAACAATACTCAAGACTAGGGATGAGCTGAACACACCCGGTTCGGTTTGCGGCAGAACATGCGAATGGACTGAAAGTTTTAAACTTTCGAACACCGTTAAAGTAAATAGGACTCGAACATCAAAAATCAAAAGTGAAAAATTAAAGGCTTATATGCAAGTTATTGTCCTAAAAAGTGTTTGGGGGGCCGTGTCCTGCCCCAGGGGACAATATATTAATGCAAAAAAAGTTTTAAAATCATCAGTTTTTTCGGGAGCAGTGATTTTACTAATGCTTAAAGTGAAAACATAAAAGTGAGATATACCTTTAAATATTTTACCTGAGGGTGTCTATAGTATGCCTGTAAAGTGGCACGTGTTTCCGTGTTTTTTTTTTTGGAAACTTTGTTTATTTGGTTTTCTGCACATACATAAAAGTATACTGATTAAAGGCACAATAGCGGACATAGCACACAGGGAACATATCTTAAATAGGGGGTCCTATCAACAAGTGAAAAAACATCATAGGTGTACTGGACCCGGAGGGGTCACACCCTATAACAACCTATAGAACTATAAGATTAACACCAACAAAAAGCAAACAAATCCTACACACACACAGCCAGTCACACACACACGCAACCTTACAACCACACCGCCCCCCCCCCTGTCCCCTCTCTCCCCCCAGTCGATTACGGCTGAGAGAGCGGGATATCTCTCCAAAAGGAATCCTCTATATCAAGCCACGGCTGCCATATCTTATTAAACTTCCGAGGACAACCCCTCCCCTTATATATACACTTAAATATTGGTAGAACCTTGTTGATCATACGGAACAGCATGTGGATAGTAGGAGCAGAGGCACTTTTCCAGTGCAGTAGAATCAATTTCCTTGCATAAAACAAGAGCAAACGTAGTAAGGTTCAGGCATATATCGTAGGCACATAGTCATTAAGCACGCCCAGTAACCCCACCGCCGGAGCAAAGAGGACAGGGAGGTGCAGGGTATCCCTAAAAAAGGAAAACAATGCTGCCCAGTATGCAGACAAATCAGGGCATGACTAAAACATATGCATACAATTGGCCTCTGAGGAGCTGCACCTAGGGCAGGATACAGTAGAAACCAGCCCCATGCGGGCCAGTCTAGCAGGCATATAGTGCAACTGATGTATACATTTAAATTGGACATATCGGTCGTTTAACCCAATAATATCAAGGAAGCAAGCCTCCGAGGCCTCCTCCCACCCCTCCTCGGACAGCCCCGGAATATCCACCTCCCACTTTCGCTGGGCCACCCGGAAGGGATCAATTCCTGCCGACTGCAGGTGGCAATAAATCGTCGTAACCAACTTCCCAATATCTGAATATGACATAAGCGTCTCGAGAGGCGATTCAGTGGGCTCCTGGGTTAGACCCCCAAACTGCGCCCGCACCGCATGACGCAGCAACAGATACTTCAATAAAAAGTTATTTGTTACCCCATTCCTCACCTTTAAGTCTGCAAAAGAAATAAAATTGTCACCAACAAATATGTGGGAGACTCGTGTGACCCCAAGTCGGGTCCACCAACGAGAGTCTGGATGACCCAGGAGCTCAGGGAAATTTGAGTTTTGCCACAGGGGAGCATTGGGAGACACCCCACCCGAGTCCGTGAGCATACCATTACCTTCATGCCAGGCCAGCCAACTCACCTCAATCGGGGAGGTCCGGGAGCAACGCCCGGGAGCAGACCTATGCAGGCCGTCCACCAGCTACTCCCTGGGGCCCCCCAGGGCAGTCAAAACGGCAGTGGAACAGGATGGGGAGGCCTCCAGGAACCAATCGTATACGTATGCAAGTTGGGACGCAATAAAATATTTCCGGGCAGGCCAACCCCCCAGCCAGCGTGGCTGCCTGAAGAGAGGCCCTAGAAATCCATGCCACAAAAAAGCAAAAAGTAACAAATCTATTTTCTTAAAGAGTTTTTTCCAAAAAAAGACTGGAGAAGCCTGAAACACATATAGAAAATTGCTCAGATATATCATCTTAAAGATATTCACTCGACCAATGAGGTTAAGCGGTAATGAGGCCCAAGTTTTCAGCCTGGTTTTCATGTGTGTTATAATCGGGGTAACGTTTACACGTTCATACAAGGATAAATCCGCTTTGATATATATCCCCAGATACTTAAACGTTGTCTTGACAGACAATTCAGAGCGAGAGAGGTAATCATAGTCAAATCTAGGGCCTATAGGAAAGGCCACCGATTTGTCCCAACTCACCCGCAACCCGAGACCTTTCCAAACTCCTCAACCACCCCCATTAGAGAATCAAAGGACCGCTCAGACCCATCCAAGTAAATTAGAGCATTGTCCGCGTACAGAGAGATCTTTTCAGAGAGGGAACCATAACAAAGGCCACCCACCGCCGCCATCTGCCGCACCGCCAGAGCCAATGGCTCAATAGCCAGAGCAAACAGGAGAGGCGACAGCGGGCAGCCCTGCCTGGTGCCCCTCTACAAAGTAAATACATCTGAGACATCTTTATTGGTGCCTACCCTGGCCCTGGGATTGGTATAAAGTAAGCGGACCCACCGGATGAATTGGGCACTAAAGCCCATACGGTCTCCCACAGAAAGAACCAGTTAACAGTGTCAAAGGCCTTACACACGTCCAGTGACAACACCAGCCCCATAAATATGTAGGTAAAGGCGTTGGATATTGTCGTACGTACTCCTTCCAGGCATGAACCCCGCCTGATCTCTGTGAATAAGATGGAGGATAACCTTCTGCAGGCGTATGGCTAGAATTTTTGCAAGGGTGTTTCCCATGTTTAGAACAGTCTCTGCACAAAATTACATTCCTAAAGGAATAAAAGTAATTTAAAACTGTTTGCAGCTGTAATGTTGGGTCCCGGCAATATAGATGAAAATTATTGAGAAAAACAGCATGGGTACCCCCCCAGCCCATTACCAGGCCCTTTGGGTCTTGTATGGATATTAAGGGGAACCCTGCACCAAATAAAAAAAAGAAAAGGGGTACCCCCCAGGCCCTATATACTCTGAACAGCAGTATACAGGTGGTCCAAACAAGACAGGGACTGTTCTTAAGTTGAATATGTTTGTAATTTGGAACAGGTACATTTTTTAGGTGTAGCTTCAGCCAAAAAAAAATCAATTTTTAAGCTTATTGGATTGCATAGGGAAGGGTTATCACCTCTGTAACATTTGTTTTTCTGTCTGTGCCCCTGTTCAGAAGATTTCACCTCACTTTCTGTCCCAATGATAATTGGATTTTGAAAATGTGGGGTTATTAGGGAAACAAGGATTGGTGATAAAGCATCAGTGGAGACACCTTTTTCCCATATTAACAAGAGAGTATTTCCCTTCCTAGGGGTAGATTTTCTCTCACTTCCTGTTGGCTCCCTCCGTTTGTAAGTCATTTGTAAGTCGGATGTTTGAAAGTAGGGGACCACCTAAATACACTATGTGGCTCGCCCTATATGCTCTGCAGAAAATTGGGCCTTAGGCAGTGGTGGTGGTGGCACAACACTGTAAAGCCACACAGATGCTCTTGTTGAGCGCAGGAATGGGCCATGTTGAGAAATATTAGATCAAAAATGTTAGGGCCTGGTAATTGAATTTGGGGGGAGCCCCACGTTTTTTTTTTGTTTTTTTATGAATGACTTTTCTCTGAATTGCCGGGAGCCAACAATTCATTATAGCCGCAAGTGATTTTAAATTACTTTTTTTCCTTTAGAAATTACACTTTGTGCAGAGACAGTTCTAAGCTTGGGAAACATATGCTGCTTCACAGGCATACTATACACCCTCCCCCCCTAGGTACAAAATGTAAAGGAATATTTCACTTTTATTGTTTCACTTTAAAGCCCCATACACACTATCAGTTTTCCTGACGGTTTTCTCTTCAGGTTTACCAAAACCATCTAATATGAGGTCAAACCTCAAGAGTTTCAATTTGCATGCAATCAGGCCGTCCCTTGTACTACATGGTTTTGGTAAACCTGAAGAGAAAACCGTCAGGAAAACTGATAGTGTGTATGGGGCTTCAGCATTATTAAAAATTCACTGCTCCCGAAAAAAAAAAACCTTCAGTTTTTAAAACTTTATTTGCATTGATACATGTCCCCTGGGGCAGGACCCAGGTCCCCAAACACTTTTTAGGACCATAACTTGCATATTAGCCTTTAAAATTAGAACTTTAGATTTCAAACGTTTGAGTCACATAGACTTTAATGGGGTTCTAAAGTTTGCACAAACCTTGGGTCTGTTCGCAGGTTCTGGTGCGAACCGAACGGGGGGGGGGGGGTGTTGTTTGGCTCATCCCTAGTTATAATGAGACACTTTTAAACAATAAATATGAGTTGCACTGGGTAACGCTATGTATACTTACAAAAAGGGGGGAGGGTTGGGACTTTAGATAAGATGCGTTTTTAGCAGTAGGCAATTAAATATATATATGGAATGTAAAAAAAGGTTTCCATATTAGCCAGGCTCAAAGTTGCCAACCAAAAAACCACTAAACCAAATTAATCTGTCTAAATGTATGTAAATAAAAACAGAGGTTTAGTTGCATGTATCTGCAGATACCTTGAAAGCTGCAGGCCAACGACAAGGCACTCTGTATTGCTGCAGTCCTACCTATGAATTTTAAGGTCTCCTGAAATGGAGCACAGGTGTGCTAATCAATAGATAGGGGACAGGTGGTAACCTAAACCCGCCCCTACCTAAAGTTGGTCCAGCAAAAGAGAGCACTGGAAATCAAAAGATGGAGGGATGGAGGCCTGTGGTAGTTCTACCATATGCCTCATCTAAAGTCCCAACCCTATCCCCCCTTTTTTGAACGCTATGTATACTTTTTCTCTATTTGCTTATGATTAGCAATAACCTGGATGGCACAAGATTGGTCTTCTGACAGCATCTGTGGAGTAATAAGCGTACTATCCAGTATTATCTGTAAGTAAGTGTATTACCTGGAGGGAGTGACCCAAGAGGTGTGGTGATGGAGATATTATCCAGTGTTGGAATTTATCAAATTATCCTCATTCCTTTGATGGACTATATTACTCTCATCTTCTACTTTTTAATAGACTCACACTAATGTGCAATATCTAAATGGTTTACCATGTTTCATAAGTGGACTTGATTTTAAATATATTGGCCCAGATTCACAGAGCGATTACGCCTGCGCAACAGGAGATGCGCGTGCGTAAGTCTAAAACGTGCGCGTGCGTTTCGATGCACGGCATCCCCAAAATGAGATACGCAAGAAATCTACTTTTTTTTGTCCGGCGTAATTTCGTTAGACAGGCGCATCCGTCCGCGCAAAACTGCGCTAGACAGACCATTGATTTGCTAGTCAAATATGCTAATGAGGGACTTACGGGGATCCACAAAAGAACGTAAGGGCAGCGCAGGCTACGCAGTGTGCGCAACAGCAAAATGTCCTGTCTAAAATTAGACCATATAAAAGCTGGTCTAAAAAGACAAAAAAAGTCTACATTTTAGATAAAGCAACACTGTTAGTGAGGAGTCACACGTGTTGCACAACAATCTGTATGCCAACATGCCAGGGGCATCGTCGCGCATAACTATACTACTGACTTTAGATGAAAAAAGAAGGAGGAGGGCACGGAGGAGGGCACGGGAGATATACCGCACACGCATAGACCTGTTTGGCATGAGTGATTCTGAGGTGTATCGCATCTTCAGATTCACCCCTCATGCCATCATGGAATTAACCACAACCCTGCAGGAGGACATCACCAGCCCAACACAACGCTCACATGCAGTGCAGCCACTGGTCAAGGTCATGGCAACACTCCATGTCCTTGCCAGTGGCTCTTTTCAGCGTACAAGTGGAGTGGTGGCTGGGATGTCACAATCCTCCATGAGGAGATGTGTGCACCAAGTTGTCCCTGCAATCCTCAGGCCGTGTACACACGACCGAGGCTCTCGCTGGAAACCAGCGAGAACCTCGCTGGAAGCTGCATTCCAGCGAGGACCTCGGCCGTGTGTACGCTCTGGGCGAGCTTCCCGTCGGGAAGCCCGTCGAGCAGAAATAGAGAGCACGCTCTCTATTTGCTCGACGGCCCGCCTGGAAGAATGGCTGGTTGCCATTCCCGACGGGCGGGTCGCCGATTTCGACGGCCAGCAGGGAACCTCGACGGGCGGAACGATGTGTTCTGCCCGTCGAGGTTCTCTGCCGTGTGTACACGGCCTCAGACGCATGGCCAACCAAATCATCAAACCCACCACTGAGGACCTACGGCTGAAGGCAATGACCGTGGGGGCCATTGATTGCACACATGTGGCACTCCAGCCCCCCCATGAGACAGAGCACATGTACCGCAATCGGAAGCATTGGCATTCCATCAACTTACAGGTGATAGTCGATGCCCAAGGCCTCATATGGCACGTCCGTGCCAAACACCCCGGATCCAGCCATGACAGCTACATATACAATCAAAGCCACATCCGAATGGAATTCAATTAGAACGTGTATGGGGCCACCTGGCTGGTTGGTGAGTGACATGGGTGGCAGGCATGACTGTGCCCCCCCATGATGCACACATCACAAGGGGCACATGCATGACTAACATCCTCCTGTCTTTTCCCTTACAGGTGACTCTGCATATGCATGACTCTCATGACTCCTATCCGGGAACCCCCAAACCCCAGGAGAGGAAATATACAATCAAGCACATGCCCAAACACGAGCAGTGGTGGAGCGCACCTTTGGCCTCCTGAAGTCACATTTCCGATGCCTGGATAAGTCTGGGGGTACCCTCTTGTATTCCCCAAACTTTGTGTGCGAGATCATTGGTGCATGTTGCATGCTGCACAACTTTGCAGTGAGAAAGGGCCTGCAGATTGACCTACGTGATGACCTGACCCCTGAACCAGACAATCCCCCCCTAACCGAGGGTCCCCCATCTTCTGAGGGAAGAGCAGCCAGGAGACAGCCCACATTGGGCATCTTTGCACGTTAAACACACACACTCATGGCACAATGAGAATGCATGCATGCACACCACTGTGGTCTTTGCATGTTAAACACACACACTCATGGCACAATGAGAATGCATGCATGCACACCACTGTGGTCCCTAGCACACACACCCCACATCCTCATCAAATTGGATTGGCACCAGTCCACCATGCAGGACTTGTGAGCAGCAACGCCAGGCCAAGGCTCCAATTATGTCACTGTACATTCATACACCATTCACACGGACCTGGGGATCACTTCTCCCTGGTCCTGGGGACCCCTACTTCAACAAAATTGAGGGTGACACCCCTTTTCCGGCAGGAATGTCACCCCCACATTCTAACAGCATTCACAACCCAAAAAAAAAAATGACCAGCAAAATCAAAAAATTTCCAGCAAAAAACAAAAAAAAACAAAGGGGGAAAAAAAATTACTGCCCTTTACGTGAGCCACGCCTGGGGCGCCCCCGGCCACGGCCCCGGCTCCTCAGGGGAGACTCATGGGGAGGGGAAAAACTGGGGAAGGAGGAGCAGCCCCTGATCTCTGCCCACCTGGCGGCCTGCCCTCCAAGGCCACGGCTATTCTGTCCAGGGCACCACCTAGTGTTGCCGTGTTGGCCTGGATAGCCTGGGTGAGGGCCCTCACATCCTGCCCAACGCCTGCTGATGTAGTCTGCAGGTCGTTAAGGCAGTTTGTGAAAGCCCGGGAGTGGCAGTCCAGGTTCCCCAGCGTATCCTTGATGGAGGACAGGCTCTCCTCCATCCGCAACAATGTCTTGCTGACCTGTCCCAGATGGTGGGTCTGGAGGAACTGGTCCCTTCTCAGAGTGGCGGGCAGGAGATCGGCCACCCCCCTGGTCTTGTGGGTCGCCTTCCTGCCTCCAGCTGATGCTTGTGGCCGGGGGGAAGGGGAGGCCCTTGGGAGAGGAGCCTTGTTGGGGGAGGAGGGGGGGGGGGGGCTCCCCCTTAGGGAGGGCTGGCTGCTGCCAGCCAGAGGGGAAGAGTCCTCCAAAACCAAAAGTCCAGTGCCTGACATGGACTCCTCCTCATCAAACTCCTCCTCCTCAACCTCCTCCTCCTCCTCTTCAACCTCCTCTGCGGACTCCGGCCTTGTTGGGGGGGGCCTCATTAGGCTGCTGTCCTGGGGATGGTGCGGTCAGGCCAGATGGCCCTGCACCCTCCTGCACATCTGTGGATGACACAAAACATTCACAGGTTGGAGGATCCACACACTTGCTACATATTCCCTTTCACCCCCTCCCCCACACATGCTACACACCTGATATAAAAAAAAAAAAACTTACCTGGCACCACGGGCTCCGGACTTGAGTCAAAGCCGGGCAGGCCCTCCACTTCATGCCGATGAAAGGTCAGGGCCACCGCACGCTCCTCCGCTGTCAGCCTAACACGGCATGGTGGGCCCCCTCATGTGCCCCTGGCATGGGCAAGCATTTTGGCCAACTTCTTTTTGACCAGACGCCGGAGGTCATTAATCGTTTTGTCAATCCCAGACCGGTTCCGTGTCTCCCCCTCCCCCGCTGAATTGACCTGCTCAGTGATGTCCAAAATCTCCCTCCTCCTGGCCGGGGTGGTGTTGGCACTGTCCGGGCTGTGGTGGAGGAAACGCCCATAATCGCTAATGGCCCGGGCAAGAATTCTTTTTTCCCCCAAAGTAAAATTTAGTTTTCGCTTTCTCTCTGTCATACTGAAAAAAAAAACACTCCCAGTCAACAAAAATCAGTCACAAAAAAACAAACACAACCAATCAAGCAAGAACACACACAAAGAGAAAACTAACATCCAAAAAATCACACAAGCACTCAGCAAAAACAGTCACAAAAACAAACAGCAACAATTAAGCAAGAAAACAAACAAACAGAAATATATCAAACAAACAGTCTCTCAAACACTTATCAAAAAACACTTTCAAAGATCTACTAACAAACACTTGATCACACAGTACACTAATCTGACAAATACAAAACACAACGCAACTAACAACGGGACAAAAGCACTTGGTTAAATGGGAAGGGACAAAGGGATGTACTTTTGCAATGGAAGTGCGTTTGTGTCTGTCTATTTATGCTGTCTGCGTAGTCCTTAGTCCATTTCCAATTTCACTGATTGCGCCGTTCCCGAGTTGTGAGCATGCGCACAGCGGAGCTGGCCATGGTCTCCTTCAAGCGTGCATGCGCGAGCCGGCCGGCCCTTCATTTGCATGGGGTCACGGCTCATTTCAATGTAACACGCCCACGTCCTTCCCAATTTGTATTACTCCGCCTTACACCTCTGAAATAACGTTACGCATGCGCAATTTTCTGCGCAAAAGCTACGAGAATAGGGTGATTACGCGGCTACATTGCGGAAGTCTAACGTAAAGGCGGTGTGCTACGCCGGTCCAATAATGCGCAGATGTACCTGAATCTGGCCCATTATTTCCATTTCTTATTTTTGCACTAGCGCTGCTAATGTTTGAGTATTAGTACTTTGACATATTTTTGGATATATTTTGCATTATTATAGTAGCTGCTTACTGTCTCTATCTTCCGTGCGTGCTGAGGGAGATATATTGAACTTGGTTTACTATTTCTAATTTTTTTTAAAACTTACCTGCCTGTTTACATTCTTTAGAATGTACATGGAGCTGCTTGTATTGTGAAATTTAATATAAGAAAGCACATATTCTATAGACTGAAAATGTAGGAGGCAAGGCACAGCAGAGTTGTCATGGAGAAGTTTATGTTCATTCAACTGAGAATGGTCACTGAGGAGTTCAGACATACATTAATGAGGCATTAATGCACATAGCCTGGAGACCATATGTTCACTGAGCAGGTAATGGATATAAACAAGAGACTGTTCACTGAAGAGTTAATAGTCATACACTGGGAATTGTTGACTAAGGGATTAGTGGATTTGCAGACAGTAAACTGAAGGATTTATACACAGATCAGTGAGAGATAAGCAATGATGAGTACCTGGCAGAAAGGATTGTAGTTTTTTTTTTTTTTTTTTTTAATGCAGTAACCTCACTTGAGGAAAGCCACACATTTTGAGGGCTAAAAGTAAAAAAAAAAGTATGCAGATTACTGTCAAGGTATTTGTGGATATTTGAGGTTTTAGGATTACTCTTCAACATCAAGCTGAACTTCCTTCCAAATACTTCAAATACAAATATTTCTCAGAGTACAGTATTGCTGGATTGCAATATAGATAATATGTAGCTGCAAAGCAAATTATATTCATATTGGAGCTGAAAGAAGACGACATGTTAGGGGAAAGGCTTAGCTTGATGTTGCATTCCAAATGAGAAACTTTCAATTTCAGGAAATTCATTGTAGGCAGTAGGCATATGGTCATGTACAGCTATTCACTTGTATGGCATGCGGTGTGCAGCTCCTTGGACACTGGAGAACTGGAGCCAAGTCACAACTCCGTGTGTCCATTCAGACACAGAGCCCCGACCTGGCCCTGCCCCTGATTGCCTGACTGACTTTGATTTACAGCAGCGGGAGCCAATGGCACCAATGCTGTGTCTCAGCCAATCAAGAGGAGTGTCCCGGATAGCCTAGACATACGTGGACACCGCTGGAGAGAGATGGGGCTCAGGTAAGTAACTAGGGGGTGCTGGTGTGGCTGCTACACTCAAAAGGTTTTTTATCTTAATGCATAGAACCTTCTGCCTTTACAACTCCTTAAAATTTACAGATGTCACAAAAATATACAGTGTCAGTAATTTTTTACAAAAAAGGAAACAAAAAAACCTTACAAATCCAACGTGTGATGCTGGGATCTCCCCTGTTGTACTATTATATTCTGATAGGTTAGACCCCCACCCCTTCCACATTTAGCATACGCAAATCAGTACTGCAGCTATTTCCAGCAGTGGCGGCCCATGCATGAATAGGGAAGCAGTCTCCTCCTATGCTTGGCACTGCTTCACTATCCATGCACCCGACCCCGTTCAGGACACTGAGTGCACGGCGGGGGTGTTTTTTTTAAGCACCTGATTAGAGCCAGAGGCTCTAATAGGCTAAAAAAAAAGGTAGGTTTGGGGTGCAGAGAGTGTGCCCTGATCCCACCCAATTGTGTGACCATAGCAAACACATTTTCACTATTTTCACACTACAGTGCCTCCCTGCCAATCAGGAGGCTGGTCAATGAAACCTGTTTCCTGATTGGCCAAAGCACCTATTGGATGTCTAGCAGCGCTTTGGCAAGCGAAGAAGAAGCATGAGGAGCGGACACCACTGCCGCCGTTGCTGTCTGCACTGTGAAGGAATGGATTATCACCGGCCGGTAAGTGCTGGACCTTGGGGGGGCTGTCAGAGCCAGTTTTTTGCTCTCAGTGCCGCAGGGGGAGGGGTGTATGGTGCTGTATGTAAGAGCTGTTTTTTTTGTCAGTGCCACGAGGGGGATGCTATCAGAGTCAGTTTTTTTCCTGTCCGTGCCCCAGCTGGGGGGGGGGGGGGGGTTGGGGGTTTTTAGAGCTGTTTTTTTTTTGGCTGTCAGTGCCGCAAGCACACAGGGTGGTGATGTCAGTGGTGCCATGGGCTGTATAAACTATCTATAATGCTGGACTATATACACTATCTGTATTGCTGGGCTATATACACTATCTTTATTGCTGGGTTATATACACTATCTGTTAGGTATGAGAATGTACCTGGTCATCAGAGCCTAGTCGCAGGAGGCAGCCTCTCGTACAAGTCTGGCTCGGGAGCCGCTGAATTGGGGACAGCGGACTCGGAAGCGCAGCGGGGTAGGAGTGCCTGGATGATGGCAGGAATCAGGCACGGGTGCTGGTCCTTCCAGGCGGCTGGAGCAGAGGAAGAGAGTCAGCGACTCTGGAGCTGGAAGAAAGCCGTGTTAGGACAGTGTGGATTAGGTAGTAGCGGGGTCAGGCAGGCCGGGTCAGACACATAGGCAGGCAGAGGGTTTAGTAGGCAAAAGTGTAGTCAGATTTCAGGCAGGGGGGTCTGGCAATGGTAGACAGCAGTAGGCGAGGTCAAGGTGGGCCAAAGATCGGGCTGGAGAAGTTCAGATGGTCAGACGGAGCAGGGTCGGTACAGGAACAGGTTCAACAGGATAACAGATTAGATCACAAATACGCTGCAGATCAGACAGCAAGAAGCTGCTGTAGCCTGCTGGCTTTTAAGCACAAATTGGCGCCAATCGCGCGCTAACATGCACCAGAATCTGTCCTTAGATCAGCTTCTGTTGAACAGGCACAAATACACATGTCACTCCCTGTACACCCTGCTTTATACAAATTGTATGTTCTACTTTGGCAAATTGCACAGATTACATTTTGATATCTCATTTTATTAATTGGCTTTGTCAATGCATGACCCATCATGCTGACTTTGTCTATATCTTGTTGACATAAAATGTGTTTTTTGTATGACGATTGCACTTTTCATGTATTTGACAGCTGCACTTGCATATTTTGCAAACAATACAGTATGTGCAACAGCTGCAATTACCATCACATATGCAGCAACATCATTATGTTTACAACATGTCATTGTGGTTTAAAGGTTTTAAAGGTGCATGAACAATTAACTGTATGTGTCTTTGGGTTTTAAAACCATTTGAAAAAATGGTGGGGAATTCTGAAATATACCAAATTCTGAATTTATCTAAAAAAAAAAAAAGATACAAAATATTTGTTAGCATACATTTGGGCCATAACAAATACCGTATTTATCGGCGTATATCGCGCACTTTTTTGCTCCGGAAAATCGACATATACCCAGCGCAGTACACTCGGGTATATTCGGCCAGTCTCGGCTTCTTCCGCGGTCACGTCCTGGAAGTACAGGACGTGAGCGCGACTGTTGCCGAGCCTGCCCGAGTGTACTGCGCTGGCTATATGCTGGCGCAGTATTCAAAACTCAGCGCGGGAAACGAGCGGGGAGGACGCCACGAGGACGCCGCACCCACCGAAGAGGACGCCGCACCCGCCGAAGAGGACGCCGGACCCGCCGCAGAAGACACCAGACCCGCCGCAGAAGGACACCAGACCCGCCGCAGAAGGACACCGGACCCGCCGCAGAAGGACACCGGACCCGCCGATGGACGCCGCGCAAGACACCAAAACAAAAATAACTTTTTTTCCACAGGATTGGGGGTCATTTTAGGGGTGCACGGTATACGCAGGAGCGCGTTATACCGCGATAAATACGGTACTTAAAAAGAACAAGCTGTAAAATTATTATTATTGGTAGTAGTAGTACAGGAAGACAGCCTCATACCCTGGTAGCCCAGTGACATATTTTGAGATGAACCCACTGCCAGAGGTGACAGACACCGCTATCGTGTTGGTACTAGCAAGTGATAAGAGGCAATCACAGACAGCTGGCAAATACACAAATGTGATATAATGTGACTAATGCTTATACATATCCAATGTTTTCAAGTGTGTTTTTAACAGGGGATTTAAAAAAATGTCATATGGGATTATGCTATGGAGTGTTGTTTTGTCTTTTGGTGAGACTCACAGCACCAGAAGCATCCTGGTATGTGTGAGATCTATAGTGGGAGGGTGTTTTAAAAAGACACTCTGGGCCAGATTCAGAAAGAATCTATGCCGGCGTATCTCCTGATACCCTGCCGTAAATTCAAATGTGTGCCGTCACATCTTTACGCCGATTCAGAAAGCAAGATACGCCGAAAAACATGGCCGGGGTAACTTGCCTACGCCGGTGTATCGTGGGCGCATAGTTACGCTGGACGCATTAGACTTTCCCATTAAAAATATGCAAATGAGCTAGATACGCTGATTCAGAAACGTAGTTGCGCCCAGCTTACTGATATATGTCGTTTACGTAGGCGTTCGACGGCTGTAAAGTTACCCCTGCTATATGAGGCGCAGTCCATGTTAAAGAGGAGTTCCACCCAAAAATGGAACTTCCTCTTAATCCACTCCTCACCCCCATACATGCCACATTTGGCATGTAATTTTTTTGGGGGGGGAGTGGGGGCTTCAGTAGGAGTGGGACTTCCTGTCCCACTTCCTGCTTCCGCCGAGGGGCTGATAAGGCGAGAGGCGTAATCGCCTTATTTCAGCCCCTCCCTGTAGGCGATGGCCTAGGACACTGACAGGTCCTAGGCAATTGCCTGTCCAATCAGCGACGAGCCGCGCGCGCGCGCGCATGCGCAGTGCGGCTCGCGCATGCGCAGTGGGTGCCCAGCCGTGAAGCCGAAGGCTGTCACGGCTGGGTGCCCACAGTCGGGATGGAGACGCCGACTGGGGAGGGGGGGGAGAGGAGCGGAGCCCCGGTCGGCGCATCGCTGGAACGCAGGAGCAGGTAAGTGAGTGTTTATTAAAAGCCAGCAGCTACACTTTTTGTAGCTGCTGACTTTTAATAAACACATTTTTTGGCTGGAACACCCCTTTAAGTATGGACGTCGGAACAGCGCCGAATTGTACGTCGTTTGCGTAAGTCGTTCTTGAATGGGGCTGGGCGAAGTTACGTTCACGTCGATATCAATGAATATTTCCGACGTGATTTTGGAGCATGCGCACTGGGATGCGTCCACGGGCGCCACATGCGCCATTCGTTCGTCGCATCATTTACGTGGGGTCACGATTCATTTACATACAACACGCCCACTACCAGCCTACTTTGAATTAAGCAGGCTTACGCCGGCCCATTTACACTACGCCGCCGTAACTTACGGCGCAAATTCTTTCTGAATACGGGACCTGACTGTAAGTTACGCTACGCCCGCCTAAAGATAGGTGATTCTTTCTGAATCTGGCCCTACGTGTTTATACTGAGATCTGGTGAGATTTTGAAGGGATTGGGACCCATGATGTGTGATGGAGGTGCTTGTGATCTAAGGTTATTGGTCATGGTCCAATGCATTAAACTAATTTAGAGACTTCATGTTTCGGTGGACTACATGTGAGCAATTTTATTTAGAGACATTGAATACAATGGTAGAGCACTGCCAATGTTTTAAAGATTTATTTTATGACATGTGTATTGTATTTTGAAAGACATGCTTATTTCACTGTACAGATCCCTATATATTGACATGATGACCGGCATGAACATTTTTAAAACCAAAGTGCATAAGCTGGGTGGGAGAGTATGCTGCCTCATAAAACAGACTGGTAGAGGTGGCTGAAATACAAAGTGACAGACCTTGATGATAGGTCACGCAGAAATAATGTAAAGATACATAGGATACCTGAAGCAAAACAACTGACCCAATTAAAACAATATGCATGCAAACTTATGCACGCCATTCTGCCTTCTGTGTCTAAACATTAGTGTTGAGCAGAATATGCCATATTCGATTTCGCGATATATCTCGAATATATAGTCGAATATTCGAGATATATTCGCTAAATACGAATATTCGTGATATTTTTTGGAAATGAAATGATTGCGAAATTTCGCTATTGCGAATGCGAAATTTCGAGAAATGCGGAATGGAGCACTCTGATTGGCTCAGAATATTCGTGATATTTTACAATACAAAATAATTGCGAATATTCGGCAAATGCGGAAGGAGCACTCTGATTGGCTCAGAATATTCGTGATATATTACAATACAAAATAATTGCGAAATTTCGAGAAATGCGGAATGGAGCACTCTGATTGGCTCAGAATATTCGTGATATATTACAATACAAAATAATCGCGCGATATCGCTATTGCCGAATAATCGCATTGCGCTTTTTCGGCAATATAAAATGATCGCTGCAGCTACTCGGCCCAAGGTCTCTAATCATACCAGCAATGCTTTTAGACGTCGATGGGGATCTCTAGGATGTGATCTGTTCTAAAAAAAAAAATTGAAAAAATACGAATATTCGAAATAGCGAATATTCGCCGCGATATTCGAGTTATTCGCGAATACTCGAATATGCAATATTCGTAGCGAATATTCCCAATGCGAATATTCGTGAGCAACACTACTGAACATGAGCTGGTGTTCGACAGAATAAATTGCCTGCCTAAACTGTAAAGGAACAATTTATGGCAGCTTTCCGCAAAATTCAACAACTACCTGAGAAATACTTTTCAATTATATTTAATTAATTATATGTAGTCCCAGTACACGGTGCAAAAACACAGGTCTCTTTTACCTATTACCAAAGCTCTGCGAAACCACAGCGTTATATATTGCTGGAGATACCCAACAAAGCTCACCATTACGAGCAACGGGCCAGATTCAGAAAGTATTTACGTCAGCTTATCAAGAGATACGCCGTGTAAATACTAAGAATAGCCGGCGTTTTTTTTTTTTGGCATTCAGAAAAGAAGATACGCCGGAATTCTGCTAATATTAGACATGTGCACAGAAAAAAAAATCTTTTTTTTTTGTTCTGTTTCGTATCGTTCCGTTTTTTAGTTTTCGTTCGTTTTTCGTAAGACGCCCATTCTCCTGTTTGTTCCCGTTCGTTTTTCGTATGACGCAAGTTTTTCGTATTCCGATCGTTTCGTATTTTCGTTACTGTTTTATTTTCGCAAATGCGGGATGGTGCGTTATTCTGTTGAATTCATGTTCGTTACTTGTTAGACAATAATTTTCGTGAATTTTCGTCAATGATTTGCAGTATCTTGAAACCCTTTTCTTTTGCTATTTTCAGTCGTATGTTCGTATTCTGTATTTTAAATTCCTTTTTTCTGTTCGTATTTTGGATTCAAAATACAGCATGCAAATCTTTTGTTATAGATGTCATATGAACAATGAACATAGGACTGAAAACAAACAGAAAAAGTATTAAAACAAAATACAGAATGCAAATCTTTTGTTATAGATGTCATATGAACAATGAACATAGGACTGAAAACAAACAGAAAAAGGATTGAAACAAAATACAGCATGCAAATCTTTTGTTATAGATGTCATATGAACACTGAACATAAGACTGAAAACAAACAGAAAAAGGATTGAAACAAAATACAGCATGCAAATCTTTTGTTATAGATGTCATATGAACAATGAACATAGGACTGAAAAAAACAGAAAAAGAATTGAAACAAAATACAAAATGCAAATCTTTTGTTATAGATGTCATATGAACAATGAACATAGGACTGAAAACAAACAGAAAAAGGATTGAAACAAAATACAGCATGCAAATATTTTGTTATAGATGTCATATGAACAATGAACATAGGACTGAAAACAAACAGAAAAAGGATTGAAACAAAATACAGCATGCAAATATTTTGTTATAGATGTCATATGAACAATGAACATAGGACTGAAAACAAACAGAAAAAGGATTCAAACAAAATACAGAATGTAAATCTTTTGTTATAGATGTCATTTTTGTTCTTTTGCCGTTTTCATTTGTCGTTTTTTTTCGTCGGATCATTCGTTTGTATTTGCGGTTGTTCGTTATGCGGCTCATTCGTAATCTAGTAGTTTTTGTATTTTGGTGCTTTAATTTTTTTGTATGTACACATTATCCTGTGGGTACGAAAATGAACATTTTCGTACGAAAATAACATTCGTACGAACGGAAATGCACATATCTAGCTAATATACAAGCTGGGTAATTCTGTTACACCGTCGTATATTAGTTGCAGTTTTTACGCTGGCCGCTAGGTGGCGCTTCCGTTGTTTTACGCATCAAATATGTAAATTAGGGATTTATGGCGATTCCCGAACTTACTTGCGGCCAGCCGTCGTAGTTTACGTTGTTTGCGTAAGCGTTATAGCGCCGTAAGGTTACCCCTGCTATATGAGGCGTAACCAATGTTAAGTATGGACGTCGGGACAGCGTCGAATTGTACGTCGGTTACGTCGTTTGCGTAAATCGTTCGGGAATGGGTCTCGACGTTAGTTACGTTCACGTAGTTTACATTGACAAAAAGCGACGTGATTTCGCGCATGCGCACTGGGAACGTCCACAGATGGCGCATGCTGGAATCATGGGGTCATGATTCATTTACATTAATCACTCCCTCACATCACAAATTTGAATTGCGCGGCCTTATGCCGGACAATTTACGCTATGCCGCCGCATATTGTGGAGCAAGTGCTTTCTGAATAAGGCACTTGCCCATAATATTTGCGGCGGCGTAGCGTAAACAGCATACGCTACGCCGCCGGACAGATACATGAAATGTATCTGAATCCGGCCCAACAACTTCATGTCAGTAATACAATCTCTGTAAGAAGGCCTGCAAATGCTCCTCTCCTGGGATATTATTCCTGGAACAAGAACCTTCACAAGCTTCCCCCATAATGAAGCTGGCAAATGGTACAGTACCTCACAAGCACAAACATAAAAAATGCACTACATGAAAAACTCTGTGCATTAACTATATAGCGCTACTTGATTCCTTTAGGCATTACGGAACCTATGTCCTACGAACTTCCCTCCTTCTGTAATGAGCAGCATGACTGCATTCAGATTCCTGTCAGAATCTTTCTTTTTAACCACTTAAGACCCGGACCAATACGCTGGTAAATGACCCAAGGTGTTTTTGCGATTCGGCACTGCGTCGCTTTAACAGACAATTGCGCGGTCGTGCGACGTGGCTCCCAAACAAAATTTGCGTCCTTTTCTTCCCACAAATAGAGCTTTCTTTTGGTGGTATTTGATCACCTCTGCAATTTTTATTTTTTGCGCTATATACAAAAATAGAGCGACATTTTTGAAAAAAAAACACTATTTTTTACTTTTTGTTAAAAAAAAAATCAAATAAACTAAATTTTAGTCAAACATTTAGGCCAAAATTTATTTAGCCACATGTCTTTAGTAAAAAAAAAAATCGCAATAAAAAAAAATAGCTACCTAGCGGGAACAGCGGCACTAATACAGCGATCAGAAAAATGATCGCTTAGTGATGCTGGCAATAGGGAGTGAAAGGGTTAACTAGGGCAGTGATCAGGGGGTTAAAACTTTATTAGGGGGGGTGGGGGGGCTATCCTGAACCTAACACTAACTGTTTTTTACACTGCCTGTCACACTGACACTAAATGCAGTGATTAAATCACTGCATTCAGTGACACTGTGACAGGGGGTGGGGGGGGGGCGATCACAAGGGGTTAATATGCCTATGTGAGTGTGTGTCAGTGTTGTGTTGGTGCACACTTACTTGTGATGTCTTCTCTCATCAGCAGCGCTGGGAAACAGCGCTGCGATGAGAGAATACATCATTTCCTCCTTCCTGTGTAAACACAGGAGGAGGAAGTGACAGGCTGGGAGCGCGCTCCCATTGGCTGGGAGCGATCGCGGGGGGGGCGGATATCACGGACATCCGCCCGCAGATCCCGGATCGCTCCCAGAGGTAGGGGGACCCCCGCACGCCGCGGAGGGGGTCCCGATGGGACCCCCGAACCGCACTCAGGCGGGGACGTAAATTTACGCCCTTGTGCCTGTACGTGCCATTCTGTGGCCGTATATGTGCGTGCGGGGGTCCTTAAGTGGTTAAAGTACCTGGTACTTCTTGTTTCTCACTTGTTAAATTTTTGTTTATGTCTTGTTCAAAGTCTGACAACGGTGACACCTTTATCATTATCGTTTTGAAAACCATGTACACCACACCCTCTGTTGTCTCCTGTACAATACACTTCAGAACTGGATGACACATATATACTCCAAACTCTACCCCTCTGGTCTTCATGAGGTACCATCTTTAGATTTTCCTCTCTTACCATGGTGATAAAGATCATGGGCTAGATTCTCGTAAATCGGCGCATCTTTATGCGGGCGTAGCGCATATCAGATGCGCTACGCCGACATAACTTTGAGAGGCAAGCATCGTATTCTCAGAGCAAATGCGCCCAACGATGCGCCGGCGTAACGTAATTTCGTTGGCATAAGCCGGCGTAATTCAAAGTAGGAGGGAAGTGGGCGTGATCCATTTAAATGAAGCGTGGCCCCATGCAAATGAAGGGCCGAACGAACGGAGAATGTGCCGTGATGTGGACGTATGTCTCGCACCCCTCTGCGCATGCGCACAACTACACCCGGCGAAACCCCTAAGATACGCCGGCCCACTGCCTATGCCCAGTGCATAAATACGCCCAGACATGCGCCCGTCAAGCCCAAAAGAACTTCTCCCCAGAGGAGAGGTCCATTATAATATTAGCCATGGAGAGGTACAATGCTTGCCTCCATGGGACAGAGAGTGGCAGCACAAGCAGAGCCAAGAAGGAGGAGATCCTCATAAAGATTACTGCACAGGTAAATTCCCTGGCTCATGAGGTCAGGACACCCCAAGACATTTTGAAGAAGATAAATGAATTGCGGCGTGTGGTCAGAGGAAAGCTGGGTGAGCTGAGTAGGCATACCAGGGGCACTGGAGGTGTACCAGCCAGTGTGATTCGGTTGACTCCTGAGGAGAGAGTGGTTGCCCGTTGTCTTCAGAGGGAGCAAGTGGAGGGAGTGAAGTGTGTTTTATCTACTATCTGGTGTGGAGAATGTGAGGGGGTGGAAGGGAACATGTGACAAGTGTGTGGGTCCACCAACATGTGAATGTTTTGTGTCATCCACAGATGTGCAGGAGGGAGCTGGGCCATCGTCTGCTGCCTGTGGCCATCTAACGCCATCCCCCGTACAGCCTGTACCTCTGGCTGACCCCCTGGGAAGCCAAGAGCCATTGGTGGAGGGGAGTGCCCAGACCACAAGTCAAGAGGTGGTTGAGGAGGAGGTGGTCCATATGGACCAGGAGGTTTGCATCTATTTGGAGGATTCGAATGTGTTGGCTGGACCCTCATACACACCCACCCCCATAATCTCCAGCCCCTCAGGGTCCACCCCCATCATCTCGAGTCCCTCATGGTCCATCCCCATCATCTCCAGCCCCTCAAGGTCCTCCCCATATGGAAGGGCCCCAGACACTCCTGGCCCCAGGAAGGCTACAAGGAAGACAAGGGGTGTCCCTGAGTTCCTTCCGGAACATCTGGCAAGGGAACACGACCGCCAGACCCGGCATATGGGAGATGTTGTGGTGGAGATGAAATGCGTGGCAGACAGCCTGGCCTCCTCGGGCCCCTTAACTGACACTCTCCAGGATGTTGCTGGGAACAGTGCTGCGACGGTCACCTGCCTCGGGGAGCTGCAGGCCACAACGGAAGAACTCGCGGGCGAGATGAAGTCCTTGAGAGTGGCCGTACAGACACAGACAGCTGCCATGGAGGTGGTACTCACCTGCATAGCGGTGGTTTTGGAGGGCAGGCAGCCAGCCAGGGAGGGACCAGGGGATGCTCCTCCACCTGATGCCCCACCCCCCCAACCTGAGGCTCCCCCAGGCAACTGAAGGCCAGGAGCCTGGGTACCAGGCGTAGCCCACGCCAAGGCAAGTGATTCCATTTTTTTTCTTTTATGCTCTGGTTAAGAGCATTTTTTTCTTTTATGCCTGCACACGAACAGTAGTACAGGCTACAGTGTGACTGGTGTGTGAATGTGGGGGTGACACTCCTGCCAGTAAGGTTTTTCACCCTGTGACGTGGTGGAGAAGTTATCCCCACGGCAGTGGGAATGTGGTATGAATGGACAGCAACACCATTGGGGCCTTGGCGCGGCGTTGCTGCTCCCAAGTCCTGCATGTTGGACTTGGGCTAATCCAATGTGATGTGGATGTGGTGTGTGTGATCTAGGGACCACAGTGGTGTGCATGCGTGCATTGTCCGTGTGCCATGATGAATGTGTGTGTTTAACGTTCAAAGATACGTTCCACGAGGCACCTCCTGACTGCTGTTCCCTCAGCAGATGGGGTATCCTCGGTTAGGGGGGTACTGTCTGGTTGGGGGGTCAGGTCATCACGTATGTCAATCTCCAGGCCCTTTCTCACAGCAAAGTTGTGCAGCATGCAACATGCACCGATGATCTGGCACACAAAGGTAGGGGAATACAACAGGGTACCCCCGGACTTATCCAGGCATCGGAAACGGGACTTCAGGAGACCAAATGTGCGCTCCACCACTGCACGGGTACGTATGTGTGCTTCATTGTATCTTCTCTCTCCTCTGGTTTGGGGATTCCGGAATGGAGTGAACCATACCAGGCCACCTGCTTTTAACATAGGGGGTGCTTTAGGGCAGGGGGTTACTGCCCCCAACCCGAAAGCTCCTTGGCCCAATTCTTATGGTGTCAACGGTCTCTTCTCCATGACTTTGGGATGTGGCTGTGGGGGTATGCAGTTAAGGGGCTTATTATAATCTGGAAGCCCCGTTTAACACAGGGACCCCCATATCTTGCCCCCCCCCCCATTATCCACATATATCCTAATATAAGTTAAATGTCACAAACCCCTTACCTTAGACATGAGGCTCGACACCAGCCTTAGAACACAATTACAATCCTCCAACCCCCTATAGCTGTAGAGACTTTAATATTCCTTATCTTGGACTACATTTGATTGCGAACACTGACCACTTAGCTGATGCAAAATATGGCCCAATTATAGGTAAGCCTAAAGCGGAGTTCCAGGCTATTTTTTGTTTATTAAAAGTCAGCAGCTACAAAAAGTATAGCTGCTGACTTTTAACAGTCACTCACCTGTCCCACAGTCCAGCTATGCGACCACACGGAGGCCACTCCTCTCCCCCTCCGTTCCGAGGTGGCATCATTAGAACTGTGGGCAATCGGCTGTGACAGCTTGTGGCTTCACGGCCGGGTGAGTCATCCTGCGCTCTCAGAGTGAACAGGTGATCTTATGGGACCTATCATGTGTCACCTGTTTGCCCGAGTTCTCAGGTAAATGGAGCAGTGCCGCTGTGACAGGGAGAGGAGAGCTGCGGGCTGTCTGTATATCTCCCCCAATCGCCCTCTTCCCTTTTCTGTCAGCTGAAGCTAGAAATACAATTCCCATCATGCCTAGTCATGCCTGTGAATGTCAGCATTTTGCAATGCCTCATAGGACGTGTAGTTCCACAACAGCTGGAGGGCTGTAGTTTGGAGATACTTAAACTAGAGGATCATCTATGAGTGACTTGCATTGGTTAGACCTGTAGCGGGGGGCACTTCTGCCTCTAAAATGCCATATTAATGTTGAATGAATGAATGAATGAATGAATGAAAAAACTTATATAGCGCGACACATGCGAACTGAATCGCTTCTGGGCGCTCGTTGTTCCTGTCTCTATTGACATCAAAAGAGCAGAGTTTTAATCCGTCTTCTGAAGGTCAGGTGGTTTTCCTCCAACCAAATGCTGGTTGGTAAAACGTTCCATAGTCTGGGACCCTGGAAAGCAAACCTTCTTTCTCCTTTGGACTTGTATCTGTCACATGTATACAAAATTGGTGCAACAGCTCCAGGATGGATACCGCTGTGACAGATGTGAGCAGGTTGCCCTTCTGGAAGCTCGCATTAGAGATCTGGAGGAGCAAGTTGCAACACTGGGCAGAAAGGACAACCTTGAAAGGGGTCCTCTGCTCGCTGAGCAGGTGGTCAGTAGGGTTAATGTGGAGGGTGGAGGGGCAAGTCAGGATTATCAGATAGGAAGATGGGTTAATGTAGTTAGAGGGAGTGGAAGGGGCTTGCAGACAAGGAAGGCCAATCCTGTGTTTGTGCATCAAAACAAATTTGCCAAGTTGGGTGAAGATGTGGAGGTGGCTAACACAGAGGTGGCAGCCCTAGATGTTACTGCTACCCCTAACAGCCGGGAGAGCAACCCATCTAGTAGAAGTGGTGAGGGGAGTGCAGGTAGGCCTATACAGTTGGTGGTAATAGGGGATTCTATAATCAGAAGGACTGATAGAATAATTTGTCGCCAGGATCGCCTCAACCAAATGGTTTGCTGTCTCCCTGGTGCCAGGGTTCGGCATGTGGTGGACCGGGTGGATAAATTACTGGGAGGGGCTGGGCATGACCCAGCTGTCTTGGTCCATGTTGGAACCAATGACAGTATACATGGAAGGTGGAGGCTCCTTAAGAATCAATTTAAAGAACTAGGCTGCAAGATGAAGGGAAGGACCTCCAAGGTGATATTCTCTGAAATATTGCCTGTGCCATGCGCAACACAGGAAAGGCAGGGGGAGATTAAAGAGCTGAATGCATGGCTAAAGACCTGGTGTAGGAAAGAGGGATTTGGGTTTCTAGAGCACTGGGATGACTTTTCATTGGGGTGCAACCTATATGCTAAAGATGGTTTGCACTTGAATGGAAGGGGGTCTGCTATGCTGGGGGAGAGGTTTAGGGGAATGCTGGAGGAGTATTTAAACTAGACTTGAGGGGGATGGTGAACGTGAATTACATCGGGCACACAGGTCAGTTAGGGGTCAGACATTAATGGAGAGTGGAATGGGGATAGATGGAGGTGGGGTTATGGCAGGTGACAAAAAAGTTCCCATGTTGCAAACAGCCATTGGAAATTATAGTGCCATTTGCACTACTAAAAATTATATGAATCATATGAAAAACGCCAGCGAAAAATGTAACAATACATTTAAGTGTTTGTTCACCAATGCCAGAAGCCTTCCAAGCAAAGCAGGTGAGTTGGAAGCTCTGGTGCATGAGGAGAGCTATGATGTAATCGGTATTGATGAAACTTGGCTTCAATCCTCACATGACTGGGCTATTAATATTCCTGGCTATGCTCTCTTTCGGAAAGACAGGGTAAAAAGGAAAGGTGGAGGGTCTGTCTCTATGTGAGAAGTGACCTCAAAGCAAGCGTGAAAGAGGACCTGGTTGATGGAGAGTGTGATGAAGTTGAAGCATTATGGGTGTAACTGCATACAGATGTGCGTAGTTCAAACCTAATCATTGGAGTTTGTTATAGACCACCCAATGTTAATGAGGAGGTGGAGACTCGGCTCCTTGCACAGATGGAAAGGGCTGCAAGGGCAGGGACGGTGATAATAATGGGGGATTTTAACTACCCAGAAATTGACTGGAATAATGGAATTTCTGGGACAGTTAAAGGACAAAAATTTAAAAACCTATTGCAGGACAATTTTATGGTCCAGTTTATTGAGGCCCCAACTAGGAATGATGCTCTGTTGGACCTGGTAATCTCAAACCATGCAGAGCTCATTACTAATGTTCAGATAAAGGAACACCTGGGTAGCAGTGATCATAACATGATTTCGTTTAATGTAAACTATAAGCAAGAAATACATACAGGAAAGATAAAAACACTTAATTTCAAGAGAGCAAATTTTCAAAGCATGAGGACTGCTCTCCAGGGCTTGGACTGGGAGGAAATATTGGCACCGATGAACACAGAACAGAAATGGGAATTCTTCAAAAAGACTCTTTGGAACCTCAATGCAAAGTATATTCCCATGGGCAATAAGTTTAAAAGGCTAAAGATAAAACCTATGTGGCTCACGGTCAAAGTTAAAAAAGCTATAAACAATAAGAAAATAGCTTTTAAAAAATATAAAAATGAAGGAACACTAGTGTCGTTTAAATGTTACAAAGAATATAATAGAATATGTAAAAAGGAAATCAAGGATGCAAAAATTCAAAATGAACAACAGATTGCAAAAGATAGTAGGACAAACCCCAAAAAATTATTTAAATATATTAATAGTAAAAAGGTCAAGTCTGAGCATGTAGGCCCTTTACACAATAATCTAGAGTGGGTGACTGAGGACATAGAGAAGGCAAATTTATTAAATGCTTTCTTCAGCTCTGTGTATACAATGGAGAATGGGGGAGCTCATGTCGATATAGGGGGTGGGAGTGACACAGCCCCAAATCCACAATGGCTCAAAAGTGATATGGTCCAGAAATATTTAGACAGAATAAAGGTGGATAAAGCACCTGGACCAGATGGCATCCACCCACGGATCCTAAAAGAATTGAGCTCTGAAATTTCAAAGCCACTGTATCTAATATTTAGGGACTCATTAATGACAGGTATAGTACCACTGGATTGGCATAAAGCCAATGTGGTGCCCATATTTAAAAAGGGAACAAAGTCTTTACCTAGTAACTATAGACCTGTTAGTTTAACTTCTATAGTTGGGAAGATACTGGAACGTTTATTAAAAGACCACGTGGATGAGTTCTTGCTGGAAACAAACTATTTAAGCAGCAGACAGCATGGATTCATGAAAGACAGAAGTTGTCAGACAAACCTGATTTCTTTTTATGAAGAGGTAAGTAAAACCCTGGACAGAGGCGTAGCAGTGGACGTGGTATACTTGGATTTTGCAAAAGCGTTCGATACAGTTCCCCACACACGGCTCATGTGTAAGGTAAGGTCTACAGGATTAGATATATCAGTTTGTAAATGGATAGAAAACTGGCTGAAAGACAGAATTCAGAGAGTTGTGGTTAATGATTCTTACTCTGAATGGTCCAAGTTTATCAGCGGTGTACCCCAAGGTTCAGTGTTGGGTCCCTTACTTTTCAATATATTTATAAATGATATTGGGTCTGAGATCAAAAGTAACATTTCTGTTTTTGCAGATGACACCAAGCTATGCAGTGGAATAATGTCCTTGCAAGATGTCTCCAATTTACAAGCCGACCTCAATGCTCTGTCTAATTGGGCGACTAAGTGGAAGATGAGGTTTAATGTTGATAAATGTAAAGTTATGCACTTGGGAGCTAAGAATATTCATGCATCATACATGCTAGGGGGAGTACAACTGGAGTACAAAAGGCTAAAGATAAAACCTATGTGGCTCACGGTCAAAGTTAAAAAAGCTATAAACAATAAGAAAATAGCTTTTAAAAAATATAAAAATGAAGGAACACTAGTGTCGTTTAAATGTTACAAAGAATATAATAGAATATGTAAAAAGGAAATCAAGGATGCAAAAATTCAAAATGAACAACAGATTGCAAAAGATAGTAGGACAAACCCCAAAAAATTATTTAAATATATTAATAGTAAAAAGGTCAAGTCTGAGCATGTAGGCCCTTTACACAATAATCTAGAGTGGGTGACTGAGGACATAGAGAAGGCAAATTTATTAAATGCTTTCTTCAGCTCTGTGTATACAATGGAGAATGGGGGAGCTCATGTCGATATAGGGGGTGGGAGTGACACAGCCCCAAATCCACAATGGCTCAAAAGTGATATGGTCCAGAAATATTTAGACAGAATAAAGGTGGATAAAGCACCTGGACCAGATGGCATCCACCCACGGATCCTAAAAGAATTGAGCTCTGAAATTTCAAAGCCACTGTATCTAATATTTAGGGACTCATTAATGACAGGAATAGTACCACTGGATTGGCATAAAGCCAATGTGGTGCCCATATTTAAAAAGGGAACAAAGTCTTTACCTAGTAACTATAGACCTGTTAGTTTAACTTCTATAGTTGGGAAGATACTGGAACGTTTATTAAAAGACCACGTGGATGAGTTCTTGCTGGAAACAAACTATTTAAGCAGCAGACAGCATGGATTCATGAAAGACAGAAGTTGTCAGACAAACCTGATTTCTTTTTATGAAGAGGTAAGTAAAACCCTGGACAGAGGCGTAGCAGTGGACGTGGTATACTTGGATTTTGCAAAAGCGTTCGATACAGTTCCCCACACACGGCTCATGTGTAAGGTAAGGTCTACAGGATTAGATATATCAGTTTGTAAATGGATAGAAAACTGGCTGAAAGACAGAATTCAGAGAGTTGTGGTTAATGATTCTTACTCTGAATGGTCCAAGTTTATCAGCGGTGTACCCCAAGGTTCAGTGTTGGGTCCCTTACTTTTCAATATATTTATAAATGATATTGGGTCTGAGATCAAAAGTAACATTTCTGTTTTTGCAGATGACACCAAGCTATGCAGTGGAATAATGTCCTTGCAAGATGTCTCCAATTTACAAGCCGACCTCAATGCTCTGTCTAATTGGGCGACTAAGTGGAAGATGAGGTTTAATGTTGATAAATGTAAAGTTATGCACTTGGGAGCTAAGAATATTCATGCATCATACATGCTAGGGGGAGTACAACTGGGGGGATCTGTAGTGGAGAAGGATCTGGGTGTTTTAGTTGATCATAAGCTCAATAATGGCATGCAATGCCAAGCTGCGGTTTCCAAAGCGAGCAAAGTCCTTTCTTGTATTAAGAGAGGTATGGACTCCAGAGATAGAGATATCATTTTGCCCCTGTACAAATCATTAGTAAGACCTCATATGGAATATGCAGTCCAGTTTTGGGCACCAGTTCTCAAAAAGGATATCGGAGAACTGGAGAAAGTGCAGAGAAGGGCAACCAAACTGATAAGAGGCATGGAGGAGCTCAGCTATGAGGAAAGATTAGAGGAACTGAATTTATTCACTCTTGAGAAGAGGAGAATAAGCGGGGATATGATCAACATGTACAAATACATAAGAGGTCCATATAGTGAACTTGGTGTTGAGTTATTCACTTTAAGGTCAACACTGAGGACAAGGGGGCACTCTTTACGTCTGGAGGAAAAGAGATTTCACCTCCAAATACGGAAAGGTTTCTTCACAGTAAGAGCTGTGAAAATGTGGAACAGACTCCCTCCAGAGGTGGTTCTGGCCAGCTCAGTAGATTGCTTTAAGAGAGGTCTGGATTCTTTCCTAAATGCACATAATTGGGCGACTAAGTGGAAGATGAGGTTTAATGTTGATAAATGTAAAGTTATGCACTTGGGGGCTAAGAATATTCATGCATCATACATGCTAGGGGGAGTACAACTGGGGGGATCTGTAGTGGAGAAGGATCTGGGTGTTTTAGTTGATCATAAGCTCAATAATGGCATGCAATGCCAAGCTGCGGTTTCCAAAGCGAGCAAAGTCCTTTCTTGTATTAAGAGAGGTATGGACTCCAGAGATAGAGATATCATTTTGCCCCTGTACAAATCATTAGTAAGACCTCATCTGGAATATGCAGTCCAGTTTTGGGCACCAGTTCTCAAAAAGGATATCGGAGAACTGGAGAAAGTGCAGAGAAGGGCAACCAAACTGATAAGAGGCATGGAGGAGCTCAGCTATGAGGAAAGATTAGAGGAACTGAATTTATTCACTCTTGAGAAGAGGAGAATAAGCGGGGATATGATCAACATGTACAAATACATAAGAGGTCCATATAGTGAACTTGGTGTTGAGTTATTCACTTTAAGGTCAACACTGAGGACAAGGGGGCACTCTTTACGTCTGGAGGAAAAGAGATTTCACCTCCAAATACGGAAAGGTTTCTTCACAGTAAGAGCTGTGAAAATGTGGAACAGACTCCCTCCAGAGGTGGTTCTGGCCAGCTCAGTAGATTGCTTTAAGAGAGGCCTGGATTCTTTCCTAAATGCACATAATATAACTGAGTACTAAGTTTTGTAGGTAAAGTTGATCCGGGGTAAATCCGATTGCCTTTCGGGGGATCAGGAAGGAATTTTTTCCCCTCCGGTAGCAAATTGGATCATCGCTCTGCTGGGGTTTTTTGCCTTCCTCTGGATCAACTGTGGGTATGGAGTTGGGTGTATGGGAGGATGTACTGTGTTTTACTTTGTTTTATTTTTATTTATTTTTATGGTTGAACTGGATGGACTTGTGTCTTTTTTCAACCTGACTAACTATGTAACTATGTAACTATCTGGCTTTGGGTACCATGACCAAATTTTGGTCGGTGGATCGCAGAACGCGATTGGGATTGTGGGCTTCTATTTTATCGCAAAGACATTGCAGGGCATTCCCATGTATGCACTTATGCATCAGACAGAGTGCTTTAAAAGCAATTCTGTCTTTTACTGGCAACCAATGAAGGGCTCTCAGTGAAGGTGAGATTGATTCCCAGGGTTTTTTCCCAGTCACAAGTCTTGCGGCCGTATTTTGAACGGTTTGCAGACGGGTGATTTGGTACTTGGGGAGTCCGAGGTAAAGGGCATTTGCATAGTCCAGTCTGGAGTTCACAATTGTTCCCACCACGACTGCTACGTCTTCTTTGGGAATAAATGGAATAAGTCTGCGTAGTAGGCGCAGCAGATGGTGAGATCCGCTGACTACTGACCCTATTTGTGCGTCCATTGTCATGTAGGTGTCAAAGATGACCCCGAGACTTTTGACTTTGGAGCTAGGGGTGATGATCTGGCCAAAAATGGGCGGAGGTGTCCAGGTTGTTGCCAGTTGACTCTTGTGACTGGCATGAAACGAAAAAAGTTCTGTTTTGGAATTGTTGAGTTTGAGATAACTCTTATGCCGCGTACACACGATCATTTTTTGTGATGAAAAAAAATGACGTTTCAAGTGATGAAACAAAACAAAGTTTTTCAAACTTCATTTTCCAAAACGACGTTACATACACACCATCGTTTTTCCAAAATGCTCCAGCAAAGCGTGGTGACTTACACCACGTTTGACGGCACTCTGTTCCATTGAAGCTCCATCTCATAACTTGCCTCTGAGCATGCGCGGCTTTAAAAACTTTGTTTTCTACATCGTTTTGCCCACACACCATCACTTTTTATGACACAAAAAACAACGTTTTGAAAAACGACACAAAAAATTCAAGCATTTTCGAATTTTTTTTTGGTCGTTTTTTTGAAGACATAAAAACAACGTTTTGCCCACACACGGTGATTTTAAATGACGTTTTTGAAAACTTCATTTTTTTTCATCACGAAAAATGATCGTGTGTACGCGGCATTAGTCATCCAGTTTTCTATCAAAGAGAGACAATTCTCTAAACTGAGATGATGATCCTTTTTATTGCAGATGCGAAAATATAGTTGCGTGTCGTCTGCATATGAGTGATAAAGTAGTTGTTGACTACTGATGATTTCAAAAAGTGGGCGAAGATAGATGTTGAAGAGCATCGGTGACAGGGGTGATCCTTGAGGGACTCCACATGACACTGTGTGTTTTCCAGAAGTGAACGGTCCCAATTTCACTGTTTGTGATCGGTTTTCCAAAAAAAGAGGAAAACCATGGTAAATCAACTTCTGATGCCGCGTACACATGGTCATTTTTTGCGATGAAAAAAAAACGATGTTTTTTAAAACGTCATTTAAATTGATCGTGTGTGGGCAAAACGTCGTTTTTTGTCTTAAAAAAACGACCAAAAAAAAATTCCAATTTTTTGTGTCGTTTTTCAAAACGTCGTTTTTTTGTTTCACAAAAAGTCAGCGTGTGTAGCAAAAACGTAGTTTAAAACAACGTTTTTCAACCCGCGCATGCCCAGAAGCTAGTTATGAAGCGAGCTTCAATGGAAAAGAGTGGTGAACGTAACCTCGCTTTTTGTGAAAAAAACGATGGTGTGTAGGCAACGTCGTCTTTGAAAAGTGACCTTTCAAAAACGTTGTTTTTTACTTCACAGAAAACGTCGTTTTTTTTCATCACAAAAAATGATCGTGTGTACGCGGCATGAGACTCTGGCTACCTCAGCCAGCCGAGTCAGTAAAAGTTTGTGGTCTACCGTGTCAAAGGCTGCGCTTAGGTCCAGCAGAACCAGAAGACAAGATTCCCCTTCGTCTGCGGCCTCTAGAGCGCCGTCCCATATTTTGAGCAATGCTGTTTCTGTCCCGTGTCTGGGACGGAAGCCCGATTGGTATGGATCAAGTAGATTATGGGTATCTAGATGCTGTTGCAGCTGTTGTACCACTACTTTCTCCACTACCTTGGAGAAGACGTTTAGCATTGTTATGGGACGGCGGTGAGTTGGGTCCTTGGGGTCCAGGGTGGGTTTCTTCAAGATCGGCTGGATTGTGCCCTCTTTCAGCAGGGAGGGCACTATGCCTTCCTTAAATGACTGGTTTATAAGCTGCGTGATGGGAGGTGCCAGGATATCGGCACATTCCTTCAGCAGTTTAGTGGGGATGATATCATTAGGCGATGTGCTGTTGCGCAAAGCGCTGATGATATTTTCTGTGGCATCGATGGAGATGGGTTCCAGAGTAACTTTGTTGGTTGTAGCGAGTTTCTCTGGGTGTTGTGTGGTTGTTCGGGGGGGGGGGGGGTGTTGAGGAGGGTATTGTTTTGCTGAATGCTTTCCCGGATTCTCTCATTTTTATTGATGAAGAAATCTGACAATTCATTACAAAATTCTTGGGTATCTGAATTGGGGGCTTCAAGACAGCCTGGATTCATGGTCTGTGTGACCAGCTTGAAGAGTTCACGTGGGCGGTTTAGGGCGCTGTTGATAGTCTCGGAAAAATAATTTTTCTTGGCTTGAAGATTTCTTTGTGGTATTTTCTTGTTGCTACTTTGTAGATGGAGAGGTTCTCCTCAGAAGCTCTTCTTTTCCAGGCGGCTTCTGCCCTTCTACGCTCTTGCTTCAGTAATGACAGCTGGTTGTTGTGTAATGTTGTTCTATTACTGGTGCTATAAATTGGTATTTGACACCATCTAGTGGTTAAAATGTGGAATGGACTTCATTATCTTTTTGTTGTTTTTCAAGAACATGGGGAGGTGCTATGTAAATAACTTACCCATGAACACTAGGGGCCAGATTCTTAGCGGCGTTACGACGGAGTATCTCAGATACCCCGTCGTATCGCCGTTTTTTTTGCCTCGTATCTATGCGCGTGATGCTTAGCATCACTTTTGCATAGATACGCTTCTACATCCGACAAGTGTAAAACCATTACACTTGCAGATCGTAGTTGTAATGACAACTCCGGCCACTAGGTGGCCTTTATGTTGTTTTCTCATATGCATATGCAAATGAGGCTAGTACGCCGATTCCTGATCGCTTTTACGCCGCCCCGTCGTCGCGTACGTCGTTTTCGTCCGCGTAAGGTTACCCCAGCTTCGATGTGGAGTAACCTTACGAAGTACCGTCGGATGCCGTCGGATGCCGTCGGATGCCATGTTAAGTATGGCGTCGGGTCAGCGTCGGCTTTTTCCGTCGCTTACGTCGTTTTACTAACTCGTTCGCGAATAGGGAGTTGCGTAAATGACGCTCACGTCGTTTTGACGTCGGTTTCAACGACGCTTTCCGACGTGAGCTGGAGCATGCGCACTGGGCTTTTTTCCCGGCTGGCACATGCGCAGTTCGTTCGACGTGGGGGCGCGCTTCATTTAAATACAAGCCGCCTCATTTGAATTACGCGGGCTTACGCTGGGCCATTTTCACTACGCCAACGCAAACTACGGAGCAAATGGTTAGAGAATACGGCACCTGCTCTAGTACGATGTGGCGGCGTAGTGTAAATGGCTTACGATACACAAGCGAAATTCTCTGAGAATCTGGCCCTAGGGGTTGAAGTGCATGCTGGATAGGATATAAAATGCTCTGCAGTGGCCATCTTGGGTCTTGTTCCTGAGGCAGATGGTCTGCCAGGAGAGCTCTGTATGTGTTCCATAGAGCTCGGGCCTACATTGTGAGAAGCAGAATAGCAGCCTTTGATTCTGCTTTATACCACAGCTTTCTGGAGCAGCAGTGAGGTTAAAGAGCTCCTGGTTGTCTGTGAAATAAAGCAGCGTGACAGACTAGCGACCCTTGAGGAGGTAACCGAGAGCTCCTGGTCGTTTGTGCAACAGACTGAGATCCTGGTGTGGAGCGGAGGCATCCATCTGTCCGGACATTGTGTGGTGAGAAGGCTATTGCCCAGAACTTTGTACTGCCTTTCACACACCTAGACTGACTGCATAGTGTTGCTGGGACCGGTAGTTCCACGGAACAGTTCAATCCAATAGAAATCTGTGCATAGGCCTCAAGCCTGATTTGATAGTTTAGTGACTGCCACTGGAAGTACGTTTCTAGGAAGGAGTGCGCAGATACTTTTCACAATTTAAGCTGTTTTGTTCTACATTGTTTTCGGCATATTAAGTTACCCTTGGTAAGTCCAGTCAGCAATGGAGTTTTCAAATGCTTTATTTCCAAGGCCCAACACGGCCAACATCAACACAAAGTGGGATAGAAAAGGTTGATGAAGCAGAAGAAGCACATTTGCAGTATCAGGCCCAGGATAGTTATGGAAAGCAAGCCTGCTTTCATCAGTAGCAAGGTTCGTCGCCACTCTAGCCAGAGTGGGTGAAGTGCCTCCGGACAAACTCCTGCCACAAGCCTGGCAGCCGAAGTGTCACTTAGGTTGCTGGGAGGAACAGACCTCTGCCACAGGCCTGGCTCGGGCCTCTGCCACAGGCCTAGTACTTGAGTGAGGTAAATAGATTATTGAGCGAATCCTCCCAATAAGTTCAGTCAGAGTCACCGGTTGACAGTTTGAGATGCACCTGTCAATCTCCCGATGGTTCGTTAAAGCCCTTTTGGTTTACCTGTTTCCGGGTTCTCCTCAAGCCGATCCCCCACTAAGACACTGGGGCCCCTTTTAGCATTCGTATGGAACTCTGCGTAGCATGTGGCCCCGGCCTGGTAGGCCACCTCGCCAGGGCCCGTTGGATGTGCACACCCTAAAGGTGGGTGCTGCTCCTGGAACCTGGAACCCACGAAGAACCAAAGAAAATGGCGTCTGCCACAGTTATACCCTCCCCCAGCATGCCCCATGAGGGAAGAACTCCTCCAATTGGCTGCTGTGGAAAAGTGGCTCCGTCAGAACCCCTCTAGCGCCACCTGCCACCCAGGGGTGTGAACATCACCCCTGGAGCGCAGACTAGCCCACAGGACAGTTCTGAATGACAGTAGCCCAAATTTTGCATAATTATGAATGGAAGCAAAAATAACTCTCCCATTCCCCATCAACTTTAGCGTAGCACCCATACTGAAAGTGAGGGGGCAATACATACCATTTTAGTTTGATTTAAAAAAAATTGTGTTTTCTTACTGTCTTTATTATCCTGACCAGCTCAGCTTTCACAACTCAACTTTAATCATTAGTTTCTCCTCTCACTTGGCACTAGGTTTTTAAATCTCTCAATGGTATTTTTGTGGAATCGTGATGTTCATTTAGTATTCCTTTGCCATGAATCAATGTCATTGTATCATGATCATCCCAGATCGGGGTCTAGAGAAAAGGGTCATTGCTTTCTAATTTTCCACCTATTTTGCTCAAGAAGTTTTTTGAGGTAATGGCCTTGGAACTCCTAATGGTCGGAGGCTCTTCTTACTGTAGGCTGCCTTCTTTTTTAGATACGCTGCCACATGATGAAACAATTTACACACGGAAGCGCATACTTATGGCTGATTTTTATCATACATTGATATTGTTGTTAGCACATTTACTTAGTGGTTAGCACTTCTGCCTAGCAGTACTTGGGTTGCTGGTTTGAATCCCAACAATGACACTACCTGCCTGGTGTTTGCATGTTCTACTTGTGCCTATGTGGGATTCTTCTGGGTACTCTGGTTTCCTCCCACACTCCAAAGACATGCTGGTAGTTTAATTGGTTCCGGTCTAAATTGCCCCTGGTATATTTATAAATATGAGTTAGGGACTTTAGATTGTACAATATAAAGATAAACCTGTAATAAATAATAATGTATTGCTTGTTCCAGATCATTTGTTCTCATTATGATTTAGAGCATGACAATGTGTTTTATGTACAATGATTATGATTATTTTCATGCATTATACAATTTGTTGTTCTTGAATGGAACCTTTACTTCAGTAATGATTTTATTTTAAAATTAATTTATGTGGATGGCTATGGAATCATATTCCTGTCATCCTAAACCAATCTCACATATTATGTGGCTGCCGATGAAGGAAAGGCCGACAATTTTGTGTCCTTCTCTCTCCTTATCCCTAGATATTTGGGATAGATTATCAAGAACCCATACATTTAGGTCACCCCACAATCCACTAGCCCCCCTTTTGTGAAATGGGGACTTCACCCCGCATCTCACCCACTCTGTTTTTGACTGGTGGTCTAATAAGGGCCTGTTGCGGATGACCTCTGCGATCATAAGGGAATACTATCCGAAAGAGTGCTGATAGAAAAATACCAACTACCGGATTCAGCTATTTAGATATAATCAACTCTACCATTATATACAGACCCTTTCACGCAAGCCCAAGGCGGCCCAAATTGATAAACTTCTGGCCCATATATCTGCCATATACACTATTTTGACTTAAGTCTCTGCAAAACTGCCTTATATGACCCAATGGGAACAAGATATCCAGGAAAACCTGTAACCTGAGAAATGGCATTCATTGGTATTGGCTGCTTCCAGGTCACTAATCAATACTTCAATAATAGAAGTGAATTATAAGGTTTTATTAAAGTGGTACTTGGTGCTGACCAGATTGGCCATTTTTGTTCCCGAGCCATCTTCAAAGTGCTTTCGGGGCTGTGGTCAGGAAGGGATGGCTTACCATATCTGGTGGCAATTCCCCAAATTACAGAGATATTGGATCAGAGTCTACAACTTTATATATTCCCTCACTCAGATTAACCTGACCAAGTTGCCGAAACATGCACTCTTAGATTGTAAGATCAAAGGAGCCTCCAAAACCCAAAGACAGCTCATTACATTTATATTTGTTTCGGGCAAAATCACATTAGCTAAGAACTGGAAGTCAGCAGCCCTACTGCGCCATAGCCAAAAGATGGCGCGGCCATCCCTGCCCATACCCTGCCCATGCTCTGCAATACCCTGCCTATACTCTGCCATAAGGTGTATGTTTTGGAATGTAGTTGTGGCCTACAATATGTTGGCTGCACTAAAAGGCTTCTAAGGATCCGTATTAAGGAAAATATTAAAAACATCCAGAAGGGCTTCTTAAAACAGTGTCTCTAGACATTTTCTAGAGTTTCATAACAAAGACCCCTCCCATTTAAAATTTTGGGGCATTGAGCCAAATATTAGACCATGGCGAGGGTGGCATAAAGTTAGGACCATCAGTCAATCTGAATCCAAATGGATATTTTCCATGAATTCCTTTGCCCCTAAAGGACTGAAAATAGACTTTGACTTAAACAGTTTTTTTGAGTGATTTTTAGGCCAGGGACTGCGTGTCTTACTCTCTCCTTTTTCATCCTTGCTTTTTTCCCCTTCTATTGTGTAACTTATACCTAGGTATTATATATATGTGCATCTTTATGCCACCGTAGCGTATCTTCTTTACGCTACGCCAGCGCAACACAGAGAGAGAAGCATGGAATTCACAAAGCAAATGCTCCCAACGTTGCGCCAGAGTAGCGTATATTCGTCGGCGTAAGGCAGCATAAGTGGAAGTGAGCTGGAAGTGGGCGTGATACATTTTAAAATGATTGCCACAGCTTCAAAAAATGAACTGCGCATGCATCGTCTATTGGACGCATCCCAGTGTGCATGCTCACAGTTACGTCTAAATAGCTGCCTAAGATACGCCGAACACTGCCTACGACGTGTACGTAACCTACGCACAGCCCTATTCACGTAGTACTACGTAAATGGCGGACGCAACGTAAAAATTCAACAGCGTTGTTCCCTGGCCCACACCTTTGCATGCGCCTGCTATATGAGGGGTAACTTTAAGCCGGACGTAAGCCTTACGTAAACCGTGTATATTAATAATGCGCCGGGCGCATCTACGTTCGTGAATCGGCGTATCTTACTCATTTGCATATTTAAAATGGGAACGCCGAATGCATCCAGTGTAACTATGCGTCCCACAATACGCCGGCGTAGGAAAGTTACGTCGGTCGGAAGAAGCCTATTTTCAGGCGTATCTAGTTTTGTGGGTACGGCGCATAGATACGATGGCGCATCCGTGGACTTACTCAGTGTATCAGTAGATACGTCGGCGTAAGTTCTTTCTGAATCCGGGCCTATAATCTTTATGTTATGCTTCAGGTATTTGGACTGTTTCTTTGGGGTCCATTACCGTTATCATGATGATTGCTGGTTTATAATGCTGTATATTATATATCAATTTTTTGGTCAGCTTCAGACATCTGTGCTGTTCCCATGGCTCCATTTGCCACTTGTTATCATTCATGTGTTTTACACATGTATATTCCAGTCATATATTTACCTCTATATTTACTGCTATAAAGATTTTAGGTCACTACCCTCCACTAGTTGGAAGGGTTTGGGTATTTTTTCCTTTTCCTTCTCCTCCTTTTTATTTTATAATGTTTGCCGGCCTTTCTGAGTCTCCATCCTTCACCCCTTTGGGCCCTTTTCACACTGGGGCATTTTTTGGGCGTTATTCGAGCGTTTTTCAGGCTCTTTGGCGTTAAAAAGAAGCCTGTAAGGCACCTGAAGGAAACCTATCTGCAATCCCAATGTGAAGGCCCGAGTGCTTTCAGAGCCTTTTCACACTGCCAGCGCCCAAAAAACACTGGTAAAGCACTGCTAGGACCCTAACATTTTGGGGCGTTTTTGCGGTGCCTCAGTGTGAAAGGGCAAGGCGTTTTTACAGCGCTTTCAATTCATTTCAATGGAGAGGGAAGTTTTTGGTTCGTTTTTTTTCAGCGCCCAAGGGCTGCTCTGAAGATGCTGCTTGCAGGTCTTTTCTGTGCTCTACCAGTGCACCGCCTCAGTGTGAAAGGGCAAGGCGTTTTTTACAGCACTTTCAATTCATTTCAATGGAGAGGGGCGATTTTGGAGATTTTTTTTCTTCAGTGCCCAAAATCTGCTCCAAACATGCTGCTTTCAGGACTCTGTGTGAAAGAGTCCATTGAGATGCATGGAGAGCATTTTATATGCATTTTAATAGCGATATTTTTAATGCTAAAATGTTGTAAGGGTGCTTCAGCGTGAAAAGGGTCATAGTGTCTGATGGCATTTCTCTCAGTCGCTTTAGCATGCGATTCCTCTCCCCTCACTATAGTGTCCCTTATTGTTTTTTTTTTTTTTTTTTAAAGCACAAAACATTTTTTCCCCCAAAAAAACGCGTTAGAAAAATAAATGATGATTTTTACATGTAGGAGAGAAATGTCAGAATTGGCCTGGGTGTCCAGAACGCCTGATGGTGCTCCCTGCATGTTGGGCCTCTCTATGTGGCCACACTGTGTAAAAGTTTCACACATGTGGTATCGCCATATTTGGGAGTAATAGCAGAATTTACTTCTGGTTCCGGTGCCGCATGGAGTAGCTGGTCCCCACCTCAGCTCCTGCAGCCAGACTCACAAAACGGCTTAAAAAGCTGGCAGACCCTTCCCTGACCACCGGCAGCAACATCCTCCATCCCCCGGCCATATGATGGACCGATTTGTGGAGAAAACCGGCCCACGATTGTACGCGGCCGTGATGGTGCGAACGGGACAGTTGCAAATCGAGGCCCCCGGCTTCGGCCTTCACGGAATCCTCCGCGGAAACGCTTTGCCCCCCCTCCCCTCCTCTCAGGCTGTCCCAGCTCCTCCAACTCCTCCACATGCAGGGGATCCAAACACATAGCTCTTTGCCCAGGCGGTGGCAGCTCTCCTGTCCCCAATGAAAGTGGCCTCTGTGGAGAAGGCCATCAGTGCAGGCATGCAGGATCTCCAGGCCCAGATAGGGGAGCACGCCTCCAGACTAAATGAGGCCGAACACTGCATCGCTAATGTGGAGGAGGAACTGTACCAGGCCCAGTTCACAGAGCAGGCCCAAGACAAGACGAACAGGTACATCCTTGAGAAGCTGGACAATTTGGAAAATGGGTCCAGAAGGAGCAACGTGCACTTGGTGGGTGTTCCTGAATCGCTACAACCTGCAGCACTCACGGACCTATGCTCGAATCGCATTCCTGGAGCTTTAGGCCTCCCAGGCCCTTGCACGGTCGAGCGCGCCCACCATATGGGGTCCTTTAACTCCGATCGGAAATCACCTCGCCCCATAATTGCCAAATATCTCAACTACTCTTACAAATCTCTCAGCCTACAGAAATTCAGGCAGCCCAGAGCTCTCCAGATCGACGGAATGAAGATCCTGATCTTTGCAGACTATTCCATAGAAGTATCCAAGAAAAGAAAAGCTTTCCAACAAATCTGCTCAGAGCTTCACAGACTACAAGTCAAATTAACCCTGGCATTCCCAGCTACCCTCCGGCTTAAAGCCCCCAACGGTGACCAACCCTTTTTCCACAAACCATCTGAAGCGGAGGCCTTCCTGAGATCGCAACATTCGGGCCCACAGCTCAGCCCTTCTCCCAGGTCAGCCCCCACCAACCGTGCCCTTGTACACAGAAGTCCACGCAAAGACTCTCCGAAAAGGTTCAGAGCTTCTGGTCCAGACCAACAACGACTCACACCCTACTGACTTTGCTTAAACCATGCTTCTACTAGACGCGGCCCCTGTGACTCTTCAATCGGCCAATCAGGTATGCCCCAGGCCACAAGCTTGTCGCACCCATGTTCCCTCCTCATTGTTCATCGATTTCTCCTAGTAGGCCGAGAAATTTTTTTTTTACTTCTTTTCCACTGCTTTATGTATCTTTGGATTGTTTCATACTATTTAATGTATCGGCAAAGAAAAGGTATTACAACCCATGGATAAAGGATGCTGCACGCCCCTGATAATACTTGAGAAAAGAGAAAATTACCTCTAGGGGCTTTGTGTTGCAGCAGTGTATAAATGATATAGAGAATTTAATAAAAAAGTATACATTTTATTAGAAATAAATATAATGATCAAAAGAGCCCCATACATAGGATTTAGGATATGAGCTTGACAAAAAAAATTCAACCAAAAAGAAACTCAATCACAAAATGGTTACAAACATCAAGTTGAACAGTACTGTACATATGTGCGCACTATGGGCAAAAAAGTCCCTATGTGTTTCGACCTTAGTAGTAGCGGTCTTCTTCAGGGAGCAATAGTTTTTACACTGCCATAGGTTCTATAAAAAGAACAAGGTAATATAACAAAACACAAAGAGGATACGTCCACCCAAACATATCGATGTAAAGCATGGGTGCATGAAATCCTCCTGTGTGTATATATATAGATAGTAAACAATGATATACAGAGTATATATGCCACTTACCGAGACACATGTCAGAGAGCGAACTGAGATCGAACACTGAGCCACACCATCAGGGAGCAAACCTTGGTTGGGGTGCCAGCAAAGGAGGGGGGGACTTGGGGTCAGTTGGAAGTGGACTCCGAAAAAGGAACACAGAAGAGGCCACTCCTAGGCCTACGAGTGGTCACAACCTGTGTCTTCTTTCCAAAAAGGGGTAATTTGGGGGGTATTTGTACTTTTCTGGCATGTTAGGGTCTCAAGAAATTAGATAGGCCGTCAGTTCTTCAGGTGTGATCAATTTTCAGATATTGGCACCAGAGCTTGTGGACGCTATGGGCCAGATTCACAAAGCACTTACTCCGGAGTATCACGAGTTAGGCACGCGTAAGTCTAAAAATGCACACGCTTATCTATGCACCGTATCCCCAAAACGATATACGCCTGAAATCCACATTTTTTAGACCGACGTAATTTGGATAGACCGGCGCAGAGTGCGTGCAAAACTGCACTAGACACACCATTGATTTGCTATGCAAATATGCAAATGCGGGAGTTACGGGGATCCACAAAAGTAAGTTTGTGCGGTGCAGTCTACACAATGTGCTTATCAGCTGCACGGCCAGTCTAAAATTAGACCAAATAAAAGCAGGTTTAAAATTAGACAATCCGTCTACATGTCAGCAAAAGCAACACCATTAGGGCCGAGCTGAGCAGCCACACTTGTAGGACATTAATCTGTATGCCAACATGCCACGGGCATCCTTGCTCATAGCTATACTACTGACTTTAGATGAGCGCAGAAGGAGGAGGGCACGGAGGAGGGCACGGGAGAGGATCTTTGTCAGGTATATGCGTGGGGTGAGCCCAATGGAAAAAGGCCCCCCTTTTGGCTGGAATTAGGGTGCAATTGGAGAGATACCCTGTGTTAATAGGAGGGTAGATGTTGGTTCCTCAGCTTCCACTAATTTCTGTGAAATTGAGTAAAGGTGGATTAATTAGGTCAGGAGCCTGTGCAGGCCAGCAGGCCCAAAGATTGCTAAAGTAAAATGATCCTATGCTGCTATAAGGATGCCAGTTGTGACCGATGCACCCTAAACCATATAAATCAAAGAAAAAAATGTGTCTCTAGAGTCTAATAGGTAGGAATCCCTACTAGTGTGGTTGATTACACTAGTAACCACACTAGTAGGGATTGTTACCTATTAGACTCTAGAGACACATTTTTTTCTTTGTTTTATATGGTTTAGGGTGCATTGGTCACAACTGGCATCCTTATAGCAGCATAGGATCATTTTACTTTAGCAATCTTTGGGCCTGCTGGCCTGCACAGGCTCCTGACCTAATTAATCCACCTTTACTCAATTTCACAGAAATTAGTGGAAGCTGAGGAACCAACATCTACCCTCCTATTAACACAAGGTATCTCTCCAATTGCACCCTAATTCCAGCCAAAAGGGGGGCCTATTACCATTGGGCTCACCCCACGGATATACCCGACAAAGGTATTAATTTAGCAGCGCCATTTCCCTTTCTACTATTCATATTTATATTAGCTCCCCACATAGGGATCCTACTGGGAGGCAACAGCTACTTTATTCCCCATAGCGCGGACTCCCCTGTTCTTACACGGGAGAGGATCTGCCCACCGCCACTGGGCAAGGTACTGGCAACACTTCATTTCCTTGCCAGTGGCTCTTTTCACCCTAATGGGTAAATATATATTTTATATACATTTTTTTCTGTTTAGTATATATTTTATAATAATTAATATAATACATATATATATATATTTTTTTAACTAATATAAATTTACTAATTTTAATATTATTATAATTATCTTATTTAATATTTTATATATATATATATACACACCGACACGACACAAAATTGGATGTACTTTTGCAATGGAAGGGCACTTCTCTCGGTCTATTTAACCACTGTGCATAGCTCACTAAGTCTGACGGGCCTAGTTCCTATCTAACTGATTGTGCCGTGCCTAGTTCTGAGCATGCTCAGAGAGGTGCTGACCATAGTCTGCTTCATGTGCACATGCCCAGTCTGGCCGGCCCTTCATTTGCATGGGGTCACGGCTCATTTCAATGGAACACGCCTACGTCCTTCCCACTTTGAATTACACCGCCTTACGCCTCGGAATTTACATTGCACCGGTGCAAATTTGGCCGAAAATACTACGAGGATACGGTACTTGCGCCTCGAAATTAAGCCAGTCTAACTTAAAGGAGTTGCACTACGCCGGTCCAAAAATGCGCCGATGTACGTGAATCTGGCCCTATAACTTTCACAAAGACCAAATAATATACACCAATTTGTACTTATTTGTACCAAAGATATGTAGCAGTATACATTTTGGCCAAAATTTATGAAGAAAAATTACCAATTTGCTAAATTTTATAACAGAAGCGAAGAAAAAATATTTTTTTTACAGACTTTTCGTAAAGCTTCATGGCCCAGATTCACGTACATCGGCGCATTATTGGACCGGCGTAGCGCACCGCCTTTACGTTAGACTTGCGCCATCTAGCCGCGTAATCCCCCGATTCACGTAGCTTTTGCGCAGGAAATTGCGCAAGCGTAAGGTTTTTTCCAGAGGCGTAAGGAGGAGTAATACAAATTGGGAGGGACGTGGGCGTGTTACATTGAAATGAGCCATGACCCCATGCAAATGAAGGGCCGGCCGGCTCGCGCATGCGCGCGTGAAGGAGACCATGTCAGCTCCGCTGTGCGCATGCTCACAACTCGGGAGCGGCGCAATCAGTGAAATTGGAAATGGACTAGGGCAACGTTGTGAACTACGCAGACAGCATAAATAGACACACACAAACGCACTTGCATTGCAAAAGTACATCCCTTTGTGTCCCTTCCCATTGAACCTAGTGCTTTTGTTCCTGTTGTTCGTTGCAGTGTGTCTTGTAGTTGTCAGATTAGTGTTCTGTGTGATCAAGTTCTTGTTGGTATATTTGTGAAAGTGTTTTTGATAAGTGTTTGAGAGACTGTTTGTTTGATTGATATATTTTTGTTCGTTTGTTTTCTTGCTTTATTTTTTATTTTTTATTTTTTTGTGACTGTTTCTTGCTGAGTGCTAGTGTGATTTTGGGGTGTTCGTTTTCTCTTTGTGTGTGTTCTTGCCTGATTGGTTGTGCTTGTATTTGTGACTGATTTTTGGAGACTGGTAGTGAGTTTGTTTGGAAGTATGACTGAGAGAAAAAGAAAGCTTAATTTTACTGTGGGGGAAAAAAGAATTCTTGCCCGGGCCATTAGCGAGTATGGGCGTTTTCTCCACGGCCCGCAGAGTGCCACCACCACCCCGGCCAGGAGGAGGGAGATATTGGATAGGATCACAGAGCAGGTGAATTCATCGGGGGAGGGGGAGACACGGACCCGGTCTGGGATCGAAAAAAAAATAAATGATCTCCGGCTTCTGGTGAAAAAAAAACTGCCCGCAATGCATGCCCATGCCAGGGGCACAGGAGGGGGCCCACCATGCCGTATTAGGCTTACAGCGACGGAGCATGTGGTGGCCCTGACCTTTCACCGGCATGAAGTGGAGGGCCTGCCGGGCTTTGACACAAGTCCGGTCCCCGCGGTGCCAGGTAAGGTTTTTTGTTCTATCAGGTGTGTAGCATGTGTGGGGGAGGGGGTGAAAGGGAATATGTGCCAAGTGTGTGGATCCTCCAACCTGTGAATGGTTTGTATCATCCACAGATGTGCAGGAGGGTGCAGGGCCATCTGGCCTGACCGCTCCAACACCAGGACAGCAGCCTAATGAGGCCCCCCCAACAAGGCCACAGTCCGCGGAGGAGGTTCGAGAGGAGGAGGACGATCATGAGGAGGAGGACGATCATGAGGAGGAGGAGTCAGGCACTGGACGAGTGGTTTGTGCGGACTCTTCCCCTCTGGCTGGCAGAAGCCTGCCCTCCCTAAGGGGGAGCCCCCCCCCTCCTCCCCCAACATGGCTCCCCTCACAAGGGCCTCCCCTTCTCCCCGCCCACAACCATCAGCTGGAGGCAGGATGTCATCCCAGAGCACCAGGGGGGCGCCCAATCTCCTGCCCGCCAGTCTGCGAAGGGACCAGGCCCTCCAGACCCGCCATCTGGGACAGCTCTGCCAGACTTTTGGGCGGGTGGAGGAGAGCCTGTCCTCCATGAAGGATACGCTGGGTAACCTGGACTCCCACTCCCGGGCTTTCACAACCTGCCTAAATGAACTGCAGACTACAGCAGCAGGCGTTGGGCAGGATGTGAGGGCCCTTACCCAGGCTATCCAGGCCAACACGGCAACACTTGGTGCTTCCCTGGACAGAATTGCCGTGGCCTTGGAGGGCAGGCCGCCAGGTGGGCAGATATCAGGGGCTGCTCCTCCTTCCCCGGCTTTGCCCCTCCCCCATGAGTCTCCCCGGAGGGGCCGGGGCCGTGGCCGGGGGCGCCCCAGGCGTGGCTCACGCAGAGGGCAATAATTTTTTTTTTCCCCTTTTTTTTTTTTGCTGACATTTTTTGCCTTTTTTTTTTTTTTTTTGCTGACATTTTTTGCCTTTTTTTTTTTTTTTGCTGACATTTTTTGCCTATTTTTTTTTTTTTTTGCTGACATTTTTTGTAAATTTTGGGTTGTGCATGCTGTTTGAATGTGGGGGTGACATTCCTGCTGGAAAAGGGGTGTCATCCTCAATTTTGGTGGAGAAGGGTTCCCCAGGACCAGGGAGAAGTGATCCTCAGGTCCGTGTGATTGGTGTATGAATGTTCAGTGACATAATTGGAGCCTTGACGTGGCGTTACTGCTCACCAGTCCTGCATGGTGGACTGGTGCCAATCCAATTTGATGAGGATGTGGGGTGTGTGTGCTAGGGACCACAGTGGTGTGCATGCATGCATTCTCATTGTGCCATGATTAATGTGTGTGTTTAACGTGCAAAGATGCCCAATATGAGCTGCCTCCTGACTGCTCTTCCCTCAGAAGACGGGGTATCCTCGGTTAGGGGTTGATTGTCTGGTTGGGGGGTCAGGTCATCACGTAGCTCAACCTGCAGGCCCTTCCTCACTGCGAGATTGTGCAGCATGCAACATGCAACGATGATATGGCACACAAAGTTTGGGGAATACAACAGTGTACCCCCAGACTTATCCAGGCATCGGAAACGTGACTTCAGGAGGCCAAAGGTGCGCTCCACCACTGCACGGGTTTTGATGTGTGCTTGATTGTATCTTTCCTCCCCTGGGGTTTGGGGGTTCCGGATAGGAGTCATGAGATGGGGTCCCAGTGCATATGCAGAGTCACCTGGAAGGGAAAAGACAGGAGAATGTTAGTCATGCATGTGCCACTTGTGAGGTGTGCATCACGGGAGGGGATAGTCATGCCTGACTCCCATGTCACTCACCGACCAGCCAGGTGTTCCCATACACGTTCTGATCGAATTCCATTCGGATGTGGCATTGATTGTAGATGTAGCTGTCATGGGTGGATCCGGGGTGTTTGGCACGGACGTGCCATATGAGGCCTTGGGCATCAACTATCACCTGTACGTTGATGGAGTGCCAATTCTTCCGATTGCGGTACATGTGCTCTGTCTCATGGGGGGGCTGGAGTGCCACATGTGTGCAATCAATGGCCCCGATGGTGCGTGGGAATCTGGCAATTCTGTAGAAATCTGTCATTGCCTTCAGCCGCAGGTCCTCAGTGGTGGGTTTGATGATTTGGTTGGCCAAGCGTGTGAGGATTGCAGGGACAACCTGGTGCACACATCTGCTCACGGAGGATTGTGACATCCCAGCCACCACTCCACTTGTACGCTGTAAAGAGCCACTGGCAAGGACATGGAGTGTTGCCAGGACCTTCACCAGTGGCTGCACTGGATGTGAGCGTTGTGTTGGGCTGGTGATGTCCTCCTGCAGGGTTGTGGTTAATTCCAGGATGGCATGAGGGGGGAATCTGAAGATGCGATACACCTCAGAATCACTCATGCCAAAGAGGTCTATGTGTGTGCGGTATACCCTCTCCCGTGCCATCCTCCGTGCCATCCTCTGTGCCCTCCTCCTTCTTTGGTCATCTAAATTCACTAGTGCAGCTATGAGTGACGATGCCCCTGGCATGTTGGCAGTCAAATTGTAGTGCAACACGTGTGTGTGGTCTGCTCCTCAGTAACGGTGTTGCTTTCTGTGAGATGTAGACGTTTTTTAAAAATTTAGACCAGCTTTTAGGTGCTCTAACTTTAGACAGGACATTTTGCTGTTGCGCACATCGCGTAGCCTGCGCAGCAACTGCGTTTTTTTGTGGATCCCCGCAACTCCCTCATTAGCATATTTGACTAGCAAATCAATGGTGTGTCTAGCGCATTTTTGCGCGGACGGATGCGTCTGTCTAACGAAATTACGCCGGACAAAAAAAAGTAGATTTCTGGCGTAATTCGTTTTCTGAATCGCGCGCATCTAAACGCACGCGCACATTTAGACTTACGCACGCGCAACACCAGTTGCGCAGGCGTAATCGCTCTGTGAATCTGGGCCCATGTATTAAAATCAGTGTCTTTCTAAAATAACATAATTAATATTTGTGCAAAATGTAAAAGCCTGCAAAATTAGACATAATAGCTTTTAGCCCATACATCTGATATATAGCCATATGTTCCCAGACACTAATGTAATTATAAATGGGATGAAAATGTGTAACATAGTATTATCTGCCTAAACGACACATTTAACATCAATAAATATTACAACAGAGGTATCAACATAATCAGTGGCGGCCCGCCCATATGGGCGCACGGGCGCTGCCCCCTCTCCCGCAGTCACAAGAAAAATAAAAAACAAATAAAATAAAAAAACGGGCCCTTTAAGAACTTTTATTCGGCTAAAATGTCATTTTGACATTTTAGCCGAAGTTCTGGCGGCCGTCTATAGAGGGCGCTGCAGCGCCACCCCCTCTCGCAAGTAACACACGTTCAATGCTATGCATTGGACGTGTGTTACTGTTGCCAGCTGCCTGGTCTATTCGTATAACCGGACATGGGACGCCGGTTACCCGAATAGCGGTAGCTGGTTGGCTGAGGGGAACTGCCTATCAAAGCCAGCGACTCTGATAGGCTTTTCCAGTGCCGCCCTCCGGCTCTCGGAAGTCTATGCTCGGAGCGCAGGCAACCTGCGGTCCTTGCATTAGACTGACAGCCGTTTCAGCCAATCAGGTTCCCGGATTCTGGTTTTCAGGAACCTGATTGGCTGAAGCTTCTCCACGGCGGCAGAAGACATCGAGGGAGGACATGGAAGCGTCAGGTAAGTGATTTTTTTTACAGGGAAAGGGGCAGCATGGGGCACAGTGGCAGCATGGGGCACAGTGGCAGCATGGGGCACAGTGACAGCATGGGGCACAGTGACAGCATGGGGCACAGTGGCATCATGGGGCACAGTGGCAGCATGGGGCACAGTGGCAGCATGGGGCACAGTGGCATGGGGCACAGTGGCATCATGGGGCACAGAGGCGACAATGAGCACAGTGGCATGGGGCACAGTGGTGACAATTCATGGCACAGTGACTGAATATGATGGCATGGCACAGTGGTGACAATTGATGGCACAGTGACTGCATTTGATGGCATGGCACAGTGGTGACAATTGATGGCACAGTGACTGCATTTGATGGCATGGCACAGTGGTGACAATTGATGGCACAGTGGTGGCGTTTGGTGGCATGGCACAGTGATGACAATTGATGGCACAGTGGTGGCGTTTGGTGGCATGGCACAGTGGTGACAATTGATGGCACAGTGACTGCATTTGATGGCATGGCACAGAGGTGACAATTGATGGCACAGTGACTGCATTTGATGGCATGGCACAGTGGTGACAATTGATGGCACAGTGGTGGCGTTTGATGGCATGGCACAGTGGTGACAATTGATGGCACAGTGGTGGCGTTTGGTGGCATGGCACAGTGGTGACAATTGATGGCACAGTGACTGCATTTGATGGCATGGCACAGAGGTGACAATTGATGGCACAGTGACTGCGTTTGATGGCATGGCACAGTGGTGACAATTGATGGCACAGTGACTGCATTTGATGGCATGGCACAGTGGTGACAATTGATGGACACAGTAGCTGCTTTTGATGGCATGGCACATTGGTGACAATTGATGGCACAGTGGTGGCGTTTGATGGCATGGCACAATTGGTGACACAAGTGGTGACAATTGATGGCACAGTGACTGCATATGATGGCATAGCACAGTGGTGACAATTGATGGCACAGTGACTGCATATGATGGCATGGCACATTGGTGACAATTGATGGGCACAGTAGCTGCGTTTGATGGCATGGCACAGTGGTGACAATTGATGGCACAGTGACTGCATATGATGGCATGGCACAGTGGTGACAATTGATGGCACAGTGACTGAATATGATGGCATGGCACAGTGGTGACAATTGATGGCACAGTGACTGCATTTGATGGCATGGCACAGTGGTGACAATTGATGGCACAGTGACTGCATTTGATGGCATGGCACAGTGGTGACAATTGATGGCACAGTGACTGCATATGATGGCATGGCACATTGGTGACAATTGATGGGCACAGTAGCTGCGTTTGATGGCATGGCACATTGGTGACAATTGATGGCACAGTGGTGGCGTTTGATGGCATGGCACAGTGGTGACAATTGATGGCACAGTGGTGGCGTTTGATGGCATGGCACAGTGGTGACAACTGATGGCACAGTGACTGCATATGATGGCATGGCACAGTGGTGACAATTGATGGCACAGTTGCTGTGTTGCATGGCACAGTGGTGACAATTGATGGCACAGTGGTGACAATTGATGGCACAGTTGCTGTGTTTGATGGCATGGCACAGTGATGACAATTGATGGCACAGTGGCTGCATTTGGTGGCATGGCACAGTGGTGACAATTGATGGCACAGTGGCTGCATTTGATGGCATGGCACAGTGGTGACAATTGATGGCGCAGTTTCTGTGTTTGATGGCATGACACAGTGGTGACAATTGATGGCACAGTGGCTGCATTTGGTGGCATGGCACAGTGGCTACATTTGGTGGCACAGTGGCTGCATTTGGTGGCATGGCACAGTGGCTGCATGTGATGGGCACAGTGAGGCTGCAATATTTTTTTTTTCGTTTGCGCCCCCCCAAAAATTTTGAGCACCAGCCGCCACTGAACATAATTCAATGCACAAATAAATGTTTCTTTGGCTTGAAGGTTGACAACTACATTAAATGTATTAGCCTACATACACGTTATAAATGGCTCAAGTGCCTAAAGAAATAATGGCAATTTAGTGTATTACCTTTTATTATCAATATTGGTTTAATTATCTAAAGCAGCATAGTCATTTTGTCAATCATTATCCAAAGCAGCATAGTAAATTAAATTTCATATTGATTATCCAAAGAAACACAAATTAATTCATTAATACAAGTTACAAATAGTTTAGTTTTTGAAAGGTCACAGTAGCTAATAATTACAGTGGTGTGAAAATCTATTTACAGTTGTTAAAAATGCAAACCTTTTGCTCTTTTGACGTCACAATATTTTAATAAATCATGTTAAATAAGGTTTTTGTACATCCACTAACAAATATCTAACCCAACAATATGATTACATCATATAATCACATTTTAGTAAACCTGATAAAACTGGTCATAGCCAAAAAACTCTCACTCTAAGGCCGTGTACACACGACCGAGGTTCTCGCTGGAAACCAGCGAGAACCTCGCTGGAAGCTGCATTCCAGCGAGGACCTCGGCCGTGTGTACACTCTCGGCGAGCTTCCCGTCGGGAAGCCCGTCGAGCAGAAATAGAGAGCACGCTCTCTATTTGCTCGACGTCCCGCCTGGAAGAATGGCTGGTTGCCATTCCCGACGGGCGGGTCGCCGATTTCGACGGCCGGCAGGGAACCTCGACGGGCGGAACGATGTGTTCTGCCCGTCGAGGTTCCCTGCCGTGTGTACACGGCCTCACTGTTATGCCTGAAAGGCATTGGTGTGTCTATCACCCAAATCAGTGAAAAACATATTTTTAATCAGAAAGCAAGGTATTTTATCTGTAATTAATATGTTGTGAAAGTATTTTATCATTTTCAATGACATCCCCAACTATAGAATTGATTCTTTGACCAACTTAGATTTAAAGCCGAGCTCCACCCAAAAGGGAAGCTCTGCATGTTTGCCTCCTCCCCCCTCGCTTCCACATTTGGCACATTTGGAGCGGGGACGAGTACATGGTTTTGACAGGTACTTGCTCCCACTTCTGGCTGATCTTGGCGTGGAAAAGTCAATCAGAAGGTTGGCCCCCCTCCTCCTACCCCCACCCCCAGACCATTCACAAAGTGCAGTAAGGAATGGGTTGTGAAACCACAAGGAGATGAAGATGGCGTTGGCAGCATCAGACAGCCAACTGCAAAAATGATTAGGGTGAAGACACCACTGGATTTGTGGACAGGTAAGTGTCCTAAAATTTAAATTCAGCAGCTACAAACAGTGATTTTTTTTTCTGATGGAGCCTGGAGCTCTGTTTTAAGCAAGAATGCAGGCTGGATGAGTTTCTAAATACAGAAAAAAAAAAAAAAAACACCTAAAATACAACTGTTGCTAATAAGAGTTATGATACTTCCCCTAAATCTCTAATGTATTGATGTAAGGAGGACAAGAGAAGAAACATTGAAATACAATTCTAAAATCATGTTTTAGTCTTGTGGACTGAAACTGATAAATTATAGATGTCTGCTCTTATGTACAGTATGTATTCTCAACACAATTGATAGTTTGTTTGCAAACACGCTATAGTAAATACCAAAAGAAGGCACATGGAAATGCAATTATTTTAGTAAATATATACTGCTCTCAATACCTTTTCTCATCAGCAGTATATGTAGCAGTCTTGTGACTTCTATCAGTGTCTGGTTAAAACTTTTGGGAATCCTATGACTATCCTATTAGGCTGTTGGACCCCTGCCACTCTGTCTGGACAGTGCTGATTTGCCCTGTGCCAATCACATACACCCTGCTAAGAAAAAAAGCTCTCTAGAAATACACACAAAACTGAGCATGTTCAGAGTGACTCCAAATGCTCTGCCTTATCAGGAGATGTGTTCTATTCAAGGGGGAAATTTCTCGCGCTAAAGGTGAATTACTTAATACAAAATCAATTACTGAGAATTAATCAACTAATTAATTAATTAAGTAATTAAAGTGACAACAAGATTGAATAAATAAATAAGTGAACAAAGGTATCCAGCAGCAACATTAAACATGTGATATACACGAAAAACGAAAATAGAAAGAAAAATAGTTGCGCTCAGAAAGCACAATATGACATTGTGAAAAAGTTAATTAATAAATAAATAAACCACATCTAATTTGTAAATAAAGTCCATACATGGTGATGTGATCAAGTGTAATAAGAATAGCTTACACTACAACCCAATCTTAATTAGTCCATTTGAGCTGGTATCACAGAGGTGTAATTAGATGGTATGTTTAAATGATTGTCCAATATTAAACAAAGAGCAATGGTGGTCGTAGATTAAAATATCCTGGATGAAATTCACTATCGATCTCATAGAATTCTGCAGACACATCAAAAGGTAAGTAAAGATGTACTCTTACCGGATCCTAGTGTATTCAAGCATATCAATCCACTGGCATCTGAAGGGGGAGATCACCTCGACCGCTTGCAGTACTTCCACATAGGACTGATGAGTTTCACTGGAACAAATACTTCCCACTGGTGTAGACTCCTCGTCCAGTTCAGAGAACCGAGGGGGAGAAAAAACGAGGGCTCGCAATGGTGAAATACTTCCAGGAAGGTGTGCCCTTTGACAAAGTCATTTTGTGACGAAACCGGTCAGGGCGGAGCCACGCACTAACGTCACCGCGTTAACGTGACCCCGGAAGCGCGGGCGCACGTAATTGTTTTCTGCTGCTGCTTTGTTTTTATATTTTTATACTTGTTTAGCCGCCAATTTTGAATGTGTAATCTGCTGCACATATTTAATAAAACTTCCTGGAAGTATTTCACCATTGCGAGCCCTCGTTTTTTCTCCCCCTCGGTTCTCTGAACTGGACGAGGAGTCTACACCAGTGGGAAGTATTTGTTCCAGTTAAACTCATCAGTCCTATGTGGAAGTACTGCAAGCGGTCGAGGTGATCTCCCCCTTCAGATGCCAGTGGATTGATATGCTTGAATACACTAGGATCCGGTAAGAGTACATCTTTACTTACCTTTTGATGTGTCTGCAGAATTCTATGAGATCGATAGTGAATTTCATCCAGGATATTTTAATCTACGACCACCATTGCTCTTTGTTTAATATTGGACAATCATTTAAACATACCATCTAATTACACCTCTGTGATACCAGCTCAAATGGACTAATTAAGATTGGGTTGTAGGTTGTAGTGTAAGCTATTCTTATTACACTTGATCACATCACCATTTATGGACTTTATTTACAAATTAGATGTGGTTTATTTATTAATTAACTTTTTCACAATGTCATATTGTGCTTTCTGAGCGCAACTATTTTTCTTTCTATTGTCAGGAGATGGATTGGGGACAGTGGAAGAAGGGTAGGACCAGAGAAGACAGGATAAAACAGCTTTTTTAAACAATATGGAGGATTAACCCCTGATGCCCCATACACATGATCGGTTTTCCCATCGAAAAAAAAACTTTGTCTTGCAAACACACAGTCACACAAAAGTTCTCTGAAATTTTGAGTGTTAAGAACACGGTGACGTACACCACCACTGCGTCAAATTGTTTTAAAGCATGCATGTTTTTTTTTCCTGTCGGAATTCCATACAGACAAATGTTTTTTTTTTGTTTTTTTTAGGATTTTTTTTTTTCGTCTGGAAAATAGGGAACCTGCTTTCTATCTTTTTCCGGCAGTTTTTCCATTGGAAAAAGTCAGATGGAGCATACACACGGTCGCGATTCCCGACCAAAGGCTCTCATCTGACTTTTTCTGATGGGAAAACCGATCACGTGTATGGGATATTAGGATCCACAGTGAATAAAACAAGCATGCTTTATTGCATATACAGACTGATTTTACTGTTGTGGAGGTTTAGTAACACTTTAAGCTCCCTTTAGTCCTGTTTTAACAGTCTCTTGAACCATGTTGCTCCATGTGCTACCAACCTTTAAGTTAAATAAAATATGGGCCAGTTCAGCAGGGACTGGCTGAGATTAGATCAATCTATGGACAGGCTGGTTGCACTGAAGCTGGGACCATTCAGCTCCTTCTAGAGCCAAATGCAGGAGGAATTCCTCCATCAACACTCACTGTATTAATGGGGGAACCAAATTATTTTCGTTCCACCCACCTGTGGGGGAAGGAGAGAACATTGTAGAAAATTGACTTGACTATGAGAAAAGCAGTCATGCAATAAGTGATTTATTTTACCAACAAGTGACCTGTTTGGTTTACTTTCTTATATGAGGCATGGCGGAGAACACATATTGTTAACAAATAGTTTATGCTATTAAACCTGTCATATGGCTGAAAGATATTAGTGTTAAAATGTAGCTATATAATATTACTGTTTGTACACCATTAAATACTTGTCAAATTTGTTGTTATGTATTTGTGAGTACAAGATGGGCACCACATTACATACAATATAGTACTTGGCCACTTCATACAATACTTTATGAAACCAAATCAATCTCTTGAACTATTGTATGCCTTGCAATTACAATATTTTATGGTATCAGCCTCTCTTAATGAAATAATAATAAGCTGGAGGATTTGTGTTATAAAGCAGCATGTCTGTCTCTAGGAATGTTGTTTCCTGGGCTGGATAATGACAGGAGAATCACAGGGGCATAAAACCACAATCTGCAGGAAGTTAATCGTGATCATTAATCACCCTGCCACATGTTTCCCTTCCTTTTTTTCTATCTAACACTAGATACTTGACAAGTATGAAAAGAACTGCTTCTGCCTTATTAAATGCATGTAAATGAAGGCAAGATAGCATAAATACAGAAAAAAAAAATCAGCATAACTGCATTAGGATTGTTTAGCAATCCTTATCCTACTCTGCCTGATCAAATGTGCCTTAGATGATAACTCTTTTAGATGCTTCTATAGTTTAAGTGTTACTTTTCTGCTTTTAATGATGAATCAATTTGTCTTTTTTTTTTTACTTAACAGTCTATGAAAAGAGCTTATATTTAAATATATACAGCACTTTTCATAAGCATTCCTTACATTATACTTCTCCATATTTTGAAATGAAATGGATTTTATTAGGAATTGATGTCATTAATTTGCAGAAAAAAATGGAATATGTTAAAGTAAGGACAAAAACGTAAAAAAACAAACAAAAAAAAACACGTAAATTAAAAGAAAAAAATAAGTTTTGCATAGTCAATTTTGTTGCTTTGCTCACCCAATAAACCCTGATGAAACCAAATAGTTTAAGAAATCTGTTTTAGTTAAAAGAGAAGTATGGGCAATGCTATACTTTTTGGACATCCTCTTTTGGACTTCTCTTCTAGGATAACAGGAGTTCACTTACTTTTGTGATTCTGTGACCCAGAGTCAGCTTATAGAGGGCTATTGCCTGCTTTTAAGCTGACATAACGGATCCACGTTGGAAGGATCCTGACTTTAAAGTGGTTGTAAATGTTTTAATGTCACAATGTAGAGTATAAGATTTCCTATCATCTGTGCCAGTCTTGCCACACAGAGTTAATCCAGCGCTGAGCAATCCTCTTTTAAAGTTCAGGGCAAATTAACAGAATTTCAGCTAAAAACTTGCCAAATTAGGTTAAGTCCGTTTCTCTGTTTTTGCTTTCAGTAACAGGTTATTTACAAATCTAGCTTGGACATGTTTATCATAACAAGAGGTGATCCAAAGTTCATTGTATATTACTAGGATGCGACAACATATGATAACATATGATAAACATGTCCTAGCTATATGTGTAAATAACCTCTCACTCAAAGCAAGAAGAGAGAAAACTGACTTTTTATTTAGGCAGGGTTTTATCTGGAAGGCTGTTCATTTTTACTGAGCATTAAAAGAGGATTGATAGAAGGGGTAGTTTAACACCAGGCCTAGTGACACGTCTCAGCGCCCTAATGCAAAATATTTCACAGTGGAATCACTTATAAACAAGTTGACAAGTGGCAGAATTTTAGAAAAAAATGGTCAAGACTATAATTTCATATTACAGAAATATATAGCAAAAACATTGTAGCAGCTATTTAAAATCTAACAGTCATATAACTGAAGATACAAAAATAAATCAGGATCACCTATAGAACAACATAGTCCAAAATGATAAACAGCGCTCTAGCTGTTGGTTTAAATGTCCAACATCATCAAAGCATTCAATTAGTGACGGATTTTCTGGCCAGTGTAGTGAAACAGGTAGTGATTGATCCTACACCTCTTCCTAGGAAAGATTACACCACAAGTGGGGCACACTTCCCTTCGGGGTACTCACTCACCAGATGGTCAGTAAATGGAGGCAATAAAGGGTATCTTTTCACCAGATCATCCGTCTCTATAGCTGGGACCCATCAGGATAATGCTCCTCATAGAACACATAAACACAGAACAAGCTCCAAATAGCGTAATCTCGTTTATTAAAGTTAAAAGATAGCAATCCCTCATATGCATGCAGCCCCCGCTTCTAATGCACGTACCATTTAGTAGATTGTCACAGGCACAAATGACAGTAACGGTAGCAGTATCCTACTAGTATCCGATTCCCCAGGAGTCTAGTATGTAGACACAGTGTGTAGTCTACAGCGTGTAGATCTCCTTCCTGGATGAACCACCCGTGGAACGCACGCGTCACTTCCGGGTCGCCGTAAAGTCCCGCCCTGACCGGTTTCGTCCAACTGGCTTTAACAGAGGGCGTGCAACTGGCTTCAACGCCCTCTGTTGAAGCCAGTTGGACGAAACCGGTCAGGGCGGGACTTTACGGCGACCCGGAAGTCACTAATTGAATGCTTTGATGATGTTGGACATTTAAACCAACAGCTAGAGCGCTGTTTATCATTTTGGACTATTTTGTTCTATAGGTGATCCTGATTTATTCAAAGAGGATTACTCAGCGCTGTATTAACTCTGTGTGGCAAGACTGGGCACAGATGATAGGAAATCTTATACTCTACATTGTGACATTAAAACATTTACAACCACTTTAAAGTCAGGATCCTTCCAACGTGGATCCGTTATGTCAGCTTAAAAGCAGGCAATAGCCCTCTATAAGCTGACTCTGGGTCACAGAATCACAAAAGTAAGTGAACTCCTGTTATCCTAGAAGAGAAGTCCAAAAGAGGATGTCCAAAAAGTATAGCATTGCCCATACTTCTCTTTTTTCAACAAAAAAAAAATTTTTTTGGGGGTTTACAACCACTTTAAGAACAGTGACAGTCACCAAGGTTTAGTTCAGGACACGTTTAGCAAATATTGCTTATGTTTGCATGCCAGATCTGATCCCTATTAACCACTTCAGCTCCAGAAGAATTTACCCCCTTCCTGATCAGAGAACTTTTTGCGATTCGGCACTGCGTTGCTTTAACTGACAAATGCGCAATCGCACGACTTTGCCTCCAAGCAACATGTTTTCCCACAAATAGAGCTTTCTTTTTGTGGTATTCGATCACCTCTGTTTTTTTTGCGCGATAAACAAAAGAAGAGTCACAATTTTGAAAAAAAAGCATTATTTTTTACTGTTTGCGATAATAAATATCCCCAAAATATATATATAAAAAAAATAATTTCTTCCTCAGTTAGGCAGATATGTATTCTTCTACATCAGTGGTTCTCAACCTAGGGTCGGGACCCCCTTAGGGGTCGAATGATGATTTGCCAGGGGTCACCGAATCCTGGGCTGTTGCCGAATCCTGCATCGCTCTCCCAGCCTTTTTGCGGCCACCCAGCATGGTTCTCCCTGGAGCCTGTGGCTGCCCAACTGGGCTGTTCCTGGTGCCCACTCAGCCTCTTCACAGCCGCCCATTCAGTTCAAGGCATGACTGGGGGGCAGAGACTATAGGTCAGCTGACTGGTGAGGAATGTGAAGTGGGAGGGGCTAGAGGAGACCTTATCTCCTGATTTCGACATAGGTGTCACTGCTATGAGACACCACAAAAGTTGGAGACTACAGTTCTACAGTTCTCAGATCAGCAGATCACTTTGATCAAAAGCACACAAGTTGGCTGATCAGAACTCCACTAATCCCACCCCCCCCCACCAAGGAGTAATAGAATGAATAAAAATAGAGAACACATGGAAGGGAGAGGAAAAGAGGTGGGGAACAAAGAAAAAGGGAGAGAGAAAGAATATTGCCACGCACACACCTTGGATGGTTTTTGAATGAATGATAACTTATATAGCGCGGCACATGCAAACTGAATCGCCTCTGGGCGCTTGTTGTTCCTGTCTCCTTTGATATCAAAAGAGATGAGTCTTGATCTTTCTCCTGAATGCTAAGTGATCCTCCTCCAACGGAATGCTGGTTGGTAAAGCGTTCCATAGTCTGGGACCTTGGATCGCAAATCTTCTTTCTCCTTTGGACTTGTAGTTGGCTTTTTCGGAATCTGGAGCAGGTTTTGATTGCTGGATCGCAAAACGCGATTGGGATTGTGGGCTTTTATTTTTTTGCATAAATAATGGAGGGCATTCCCATGGACACATCTATGCTTAAGACAGAGTGCTTTAAAAGCAATTCTGTCTTTAACTGGCAGCCAGTGAAGGGCTCTCAGTGAAGGTGAGATGGATTCTGTAACGGTCACCACCGCTTACAACCTTCCATCCATCCACGACAAGCTTATCTGACACTCCACAATCCTGCATACACGATCCATATCCATTCCCATAAACAAGACGAGACTCAAGCTCTGCACTTGCTTCTAAGATATGACAATTTATTAGTATTTTCTCAGCTTCTTATATCCAGTACAGCATAATACAGTTAATCACAGGACAATGCAATCTCCACCCCCCTTCACACCATGGGGGGGCTTCAATCACACTCTAAAAGGCATTCAGGTAAGCTAACCATGTAGACCGGTCGGCACCGCATCTTCAATAGGGTTCAATTAACCTTGAATAATAACACAGACATCTAGTTGAATAAGTTTATCTAGGCAGCTTTATCACACAATGGCAGTGAGAGTGGGTGTCTTTACATTGAATAGCCAACACCTTAAGGTATTTCAATAGCATATTATACAAAGGTATGACTCACTCTGGTCTTGTAGACCTGAATTAACACCTTTCAAAAGCATGTGTGCCCAGATTGCATAGCTAACAGCTTTTGATATTTGAAGACATCCTGCAAACATGAATTATTATTAATGTCCCATCTCATGTAATATATGAATTATGATTCACTATTAGCCACCCTATACCCAAAAGGGCACAGGGTGGATTTCGACCCAAGAGTTTTTGGTGCTGCTGGCACAAGAGTATCTCTCATCCTTCCAACGTCTCTGGGTGTCACGGGCCATTCTGTTACAGATTACCAGGGTTTTTTTCCTGTCACAAGTCTGGCGGCCGTATTCTGAACAACTTGCAGATGAGCGATTTGGTACTTGGAGAGTCCGAGGTAGAGGGCATTTGCATAGTCCAGTCTGGAGTTAACAATTGCTCCCACCACGACCGCTAGATCTTCTTTGGGGATGAAAGGAGTAAGTCTGCGTAGTAGGCGCAGCAGATGGTGGGATCCGCTGACTACTGAGCCTATTTGTGCATCCATTGTCATATAGGAGTCAAAAATGACCCCTAGACTTTTGACTTTGGCACTAGGGGACATGATTTTGCCCAAAATGGGCGGAGGTGTCCATGCTGTTGCAGGTTGATTCCTATGCTTGGCGTGAAACAGGAGAAGTTCTGTTTTCGCTCCGTTGAGTTTAAAATAACTCTTTGTCATCCAGTCCTCTATCAAAGAGAGGCATGTCTATAGATTGAGGTGGTTATCCTTTTTGTTGTCAATGCGGAAATACAGTTGCGTGTCATCTGCATATGAGTGGTAAAGCAGTTTTTGGCTGCTAATAATCTCAAAGAGAGGGTGAAGATAGATGTTAAACAGCAGCGGTGACAGAGGTGATCCTTGAGGGACTCCACACGACACTGTGCATTTCTCAGATGTAAAAGGTCCTAACTTCACTGTTTGTGATCGGTTTTCCAAAAAAGAGGAGAAGTTAAATCGCCTTCAGCGACTCTGGCTACTTCAGCTAGCCATGTCAATAAAAGTTTGTGGTCTACAGTGTCGAAAGCTGCACTTAGGTCCAACAGAACCAGAAGACAAGATTCTCCTTTGTCTGTGGCCTCGAGAGCGTCGTCCCATATTTTGAGCAGCGCGGTTTCAGTTCCGTGTCCGGGACGGAAACCCGATTGAAATGGGTCAAGTAGCTTGTGGGTATCTAGATGCTGTTGCAGCTGTTGTACCACTACTTTTTCCATTACCTTTGAGAGTACATTGAGGCCTGTTATGGGACGGCGGTGGAGTGGGTCCTTGGGGTCAAGGGAGGGTTTCTTCAGGATGGGTTGGATTATACCTTCTTTCAACTGTGAGGGCACTATGCCCTCCTTGAAAGACTGGTTGATAAGCTGCGTCATGGGAGGAGCCAGGATGTTGGCGCATTCCTTCAGCAGTTTTGTGGGGATAATATCATTTGGCGCTGTGCCATTACGCAAAGTACCAATGATATTCTTTGTGGCATCGATGGAGATGGGTTCCAGGGTGAACTTACCCGATAGAGGTGAATTACTGTGGGTGTTGTGTGAGAAACTGCGGGGGGCTGAGGGGGGAATTGTTTTGCTGAATGCTTTCACGGATTGCCTCGATTTTTATTAATGAAGTAATCTGATAATTCATTGCAAAATTCTTGTGTGTCTGAATTGGGGGCTTCAAGACATCCTGGTTTAATGGTCTGAGTGACCATTTTGAAGAGTTTAAAAATAAGGGGCTGAACTTAAATTGGTGATAGGTGAACAAGTAAATTGGGGTATATGTAACAAAACGTAAAGTCAACTGAAAAATGAAATTTGAGATAAAATTATTATAATAGTGGCAGCCCCTGCATAAAAAACTCCACCTAGGTGTAGGAAGGTATTAGGTGTAGATAGCAGGTGATGGCGCCTCCTTAAAATGTTTAAATAATGTGCCAAAAAGTGTTGCCAAAAGAACAGTGCAAATACTATGTGACTGTAAATGCAAAGTGCTATATAGTGCTAATCCTTGAAATTAAATCCTAATAAACAATGTTGGTAATACATATGTAATGGTCACCACCGCTTACGACTTTCCATCCACCCACGACAAGCTTATCTGACACACTCCGACAATATTGCATACACGATCCATATCCTTTCCCAGAATAAGACGAGACAGAGCTCCATTCTTGCTTCCAAAGATATCACTGGCTGACCTGGTCATGTCATCATGACTCCTTGTGATATCTCAGTCCTGAAATATGAAGTATTATTAATGTCCCATCTCATGTAATATGAATTATGATTCACTATTAGCCACCCTACACCCAAAAGGGCACAGGGTGGATTTCGACCCAAGAGTTATTGTTGCTGCTGGCACAGGAGTATCTCTCATCCTTCCAACATCTCTGGGTGTCACGGGCCATTCTGTTACAACATAGATAGCAAAAACTCTATGTGATAAAACAAAAATAATATAAAGATAATAATAATAATAATAATAATAATAATAATAATCCACTCAGTGCACTCACCGGATGCAATCACCCCTACAGGGGTAACAGGCTCTCACAATAAATATCCACACTTCTATGTCTGTCAGGTTTTCTCATAAGGAATTCTTCCAACCGCTCAACCGCTCATAGAGGAGACAAATGAAAGCGCCCAATAGCGTGATACCGTTTCACAGATAATGTACTTTATTCTCACAAAAAATGGGTACTCACATTTAGCATATATTATAAAGGCCTTAAAAACGAGTGCTGTAGCTCAGAGGAACGATCGCTCAACCGGTTTCGTTGTGCTGACGTCATCTGGAGCGCTCCAGATGACGTCAGCACGACGAAACCGGTAGAGCGGGACCATTGGGGGAGAGCGCTGAGTGATCCACTGACGGTTATACCTGCATGAAGCACCTGCCACTTTATTTTGCATGAAGCAAGTTTGAAAATAGTTTTAAATCTGCACAAAGCAAGATTGGAAATTGGACTTTGCTTGGATTATTATCACTTTTTTTGGAATATTATTATTATTTTTTTTATATTATTTTTGTTTTATCACATAGTGTTTTTGCTTTCTATGTATTACCAACATTGTTTATTAGGATTTAATTTCAAGGATTAGCACTATATAGCACTTTGCATTTACAGTCACATAGTATTTGCACTGTTCTTTTGGCAACACTTTTTGGCACATTATTTAAACATTTTAAGGAGGCACCATCACCTGCTATCTACACCTAATATCTTGAAGAGTTTGCGTGGTCGGTTTAGGGCGCTATTAATAGCCTCAGAAAAATAATTTTTCTTGGCTTGGAAAATTTCTTTGTGGTATTTTCTTGTTGTTGCTTTGTAGATGGAGAGGTGTACCTCTGAAGAGCTTCTTTTCCAGGCAGCTTCCGCCCTTCTGCGTTTTTGCTTCAGTAACGACAGCTGGTTGTTAAACCAGCTGCAGTTGTTTTTTCGGATGCGGGTTTTACGTTTCGGCGCTACTAAATCGGCTGACTGTAGCAGGGCTGAATTTATGGCATCCAGTGTTTCTACAGCCGTTTGATGCGGCTGAGTTGTTTTTATTTTTTTCCTTAATGTGGTTTTGAAGAGTTCCGAGTGGAGCTTCATCTGACATCTAGTCCAGTGTGTTGTCACTGGTCTAGATGTTTTTGTTGCGGGGGGGATTATGGAAATAATGCATTTAATTGCATGGTGGTCTGTCCATGGCAACGGTTCATTTTCCAAAATTTTTATTTCCAGATCTTGTCTGAAAATAAGATCAAGTGTGTGACCCGAAGCATGTGTGGGCCCACATACTAGTTGCTGTAACCCTAAACCTACCAGGTGGTCAATACAGGCATCGGCAACGGGGAGTTGGCCCAGAGGTTGAAATCCTAGAGCAGCAAAAGATGTTTGCTGTTGAGGGTGTACAGTAAGTGGAGAAGAAGTCTGTCAATGATGGTAGCAGCTGCGATTTTGGGCCAGGTGGCCTATAGCAGAGAAGAATGTGGACGGTCTCCTTTGAATTTGTTTGCAGTTGCAGAGTAAGGGTTTCCATGAATGGAAGAGGGTTTTGAAGGACTGGTTTTGTGATCTCAAGGTGCGTCCTGTGGATCACCGCCAGCCCTCCTCCTCTTTGCCCTATTCTGTTTTCCATTATAATGCGGTAGTTCTCTGGCACCAGTTCTCCTAGAATGGTGTTACAGTCGGCTGTAATCCAGCTCTCTGTAATAAAGAGGCAGTCTAGATCGCTTTGTAGAATGAAGTCACGGATTTCCAGTCGGTGTTTTACTGCCGATCTTGTGTTGATCAAAGCACATGATATGTGCTTAGGCTGGGGTAAATGGTTGAAATATGTGACAGTCGATCGTTGATCGATTATCAATAGTCGCTCAATTCTTAAGGCTTTTTTTGGTGATGGCTGGCAGTATTGTGGCGAATTGCCTCAAACTCCAAATGGTTTTGTCAGAATATTGCCGATATGCCATGATCGCCAATCACCGGGGGGGGGGGGAGTTTTCAGGGGTTATGGGGAGAGGAATTGGCCAATTCCTTTCTCCTGGCTTGGTCCAGAGAAAGGCAAAAAAAAAACCTGGCCGTGCTGGGCCAATATGCTCCAGTAGGGGCAAAAAATTCCTTTCTGACCCCGTGAGAGGCCATCGGGTGACCCCTGGATTAAGCTTCTGTTTGTTGTTGAGACGAGGGGGGGCTGGGGATGAGAGGTGAGCGTGTTGCTGGTGTAGCAGGATGGCTGCTTGATCAGGCAGTAGGATGTAGCCTAGGGCTGACAGATTAGGTGGATCAGTAATGCCGCGGGGGCTAAGAAGGTAAAACTACGGAAGAGTGGCTATCCTATTGGGGTAAGGGGGTTTCCTGGATGGCTTGGTGGGAATGCTAGAGTGTGAGGAGCGGCGCGGCGTTAGGCCGCAGGTGAAGCCGCGGTCTTTCCTAGATCGCGGCCACGCGATTCATTGCAGTCTGGCGCGGGTGTCCAAAAAAAGCCCTAGGATGGCGGAATTGCCGCGGGGAGGTGGCAGGAGGGTGCCACTGATGGCGATGGAGGTGTGGGAGCGCAGGGGACAGAGGAAAGGAGCAGGTGAGATCCGTATTACAGGGGATGTGTGCTGAGGCTTATCCTGAAAAGGACGGCCGTCAGCAATTTCGATGGATGGCTCTTACCTGTTAGCCTCTAACCAGGGGAGGCAGGAGAGCCAGGGAGCTGATCCACTGCTGATCCAGTATGGTTCAGAAGAGAGAGGCTGGAGGAGAGGCCAGGTTGGGAAATGGGTTGCACAGGAGCTGGAGCTGGGCTAGCTGGGCTAGGAAAAGACCCTGCCTGTCTGCCTCCTACGCCTGCCTGGAGCTATGACACACACGTTCCTACTCCTAGGAGACGTGCGCCGCTGTGAAGCTCCTGCTGCTAATCTGTCTGCCTCACTGACTCACTGAAAAGTTGAGTCAACTTTACAACTTTCCAACTTTCCAACGGAATTCCGCTCAAGCTTGGCTTGCATACACACGGTCACACAAAAGTTCTCTAAACTCTCGACCATCAAGAACACAGTGACGTACAACACTATGACAAGCCAAGAAAATTAAGATCAATGCTTCCAAGCATGCGAGGAATTGTGCGCGTCGGAATTGCTACAGACGATCGGAAACTTTGAGAACCAGCTCTCGAATTTTTGGTGGCAGAAAAGGAAAAGTCCGATGGAGCCTACACACGGTCGGAATTTAAGTCCAAAAGGTCACATCAGACTTTTCTTGTCGGAATTTCCGATCGTGTGTACGGGGCATAAGAGAACAAGAAAGATGGCCAGAGAGAGGGATTGGGGAACAAAAACAAGAGATTGGGATAGAGGGAGAAAAAAAGGAAAGGACAACAAAGAGAAAGAGTGGTACACCCTAAAATGTACCAAAAGGGGTTTTAATACTGTACGACTGGAATGGACTCATGAGGAGCACTAAATGCCTGTGGGTTAGGGGTGAAAATGACTTGTCTTGCCTTGGGTGCTGCAAACCCATGCTATGAAAATAAATTTACTGTTAAAATTTCCCAAGTTGTGGGGACCCCTATCAAGGGGTCACGGCACTAGAAAGGTTGAGAACCACTGTTCTACATTATATGTTTGGTAAAATAAAATAGGAAATAAGCATATATTAATTGGTTTGCGCAAAAGTTATAGCATCTACAAAATAGGGCTCCAGAAACATGCTTGTAATCCAAAGCGACATGACAATTTCAAAGGGACATACAGGTACGCCCTGCTTGTGTCATTCTGCCGATGTACATCAGCGTGCAGCAGTCGGGAAGCGGTTAAAATTAATATAATCTGAATTTTTTGACAATAGCCTTTTTTCTGAGCTAATAAGAAAGGGCATGTGGAGTGAGTCAGTGACCTGGGACATATACCAAAGCAATTATATATACATATTTAATTCTGTTTGGTAGAGAGTAGCAATCTTAATGCCCAAAGTGAAACATTAAACATCAAAAATTAACCTAAAATAACATGATTAGGAGATATCCTGACCTGCCTGTAAAGTGGTGCATATATATTTTTAATTCTGTTTGGTAGAGAGTAGCAATCATAATAATGCCCAAAGTGAAACATTAAACATCAAAAATTAACCTAAAATAACATGCTTAGGGGATATCCTGACCTGCCTGTAAGTGGTGCATCTGTACATTATATAAAACCTACTAAAGTAAAATTGATATTTACTAAGACAAAAAGAAATGGCATATAATTACAGTTCCTGTTCACTTTGCTCAGTTTGTAAACAAAGTAGCCAGGAATTTGTTTCATCTATACTACATTCTTATCCCAGAAGAAGGTCTAGTATGGATGTCAATAGGTACGCCTGAGAAAAAACATGCTACCCCCCCCCCCCCCAAATTCCAAATCAAATCCCTAGTTAGTAACCCCCTCCCCTTGACCACAACCACTGCTCTGACTTCCTATATTCTTTCCGATGTGTGCTGAAAATGGTGTGCCTGTGCGTTCTTTTCTTTTTCTCCTTATGTCCTTCTACTTCTACCCCTCAGTACAGTTTTGACTTTTTAGATTTAATAGGAATTGATTAGGAATTTTGTAATTTATGTTGTGTTTGTGATTATTACTAGTGATTTTTTTTTTGTTATCTAAAATATTGTATTTGATTAACATTTGCACAGCTATTACAGGATCTTCAAAATCAGTAGCATCATCTTTTTAATTTTCCAGTCCTATGCTTTCAAAAAATAGGTGGTTGGGGTATTTTTTTTACAAACTAACTAACAAAAAGTGAAAACATGGACTGGCCATCTGAGGTTAAAATAGAGCACAAGGCCTGTCAGAGAAAGGATTAAAGGATAACTGCAACTTACAGACACTCTTACACAGCAGTCGCTCCAAATCCTACACTTACTTGACACTGATGCCGCGTACACACGATCATTTTTAGGCTTGTAAAAAAACGACAATTTTTAAAATGTCATTTAATCACTTAAGACCTGGACCAATATCCAGTTAAAGGACCCAAGGTGTTTTTACAATTTGGCACTGCGCTGCTTTAACTGGTGCAATGTTGTACCGAAACAAAATTTTGCGTCCTTTTCTTCCCACAAATAGAGCTTTCTTTTGATGGTATTTGATTGCTTCTGCGATTTTTTTTTTTTTTTGGCGATATAGACAGAAAAAGACCGAAAATTTTAAAAAAAATATATATTTTCTACTTTTTGTTATAAGAAAAATCGAATAAACAAAATTTTAGTCAAAAATTTGGGTCAAAATGTATTCATCCACATGTCTTTAGTAAAAAAATCGCAATGAGTGTATATTTATTGTTTTTTGTAAAAGTTAGAGCGTCTACAAACTAGGGTACATTTTCTGGAATTTACACAGCTTTTAATTTATTCAAATTTCTTGAGGTGCTAAAATGGCAGGGCAGTAACCCCCCCCACACACACACACACACATGACCCTATTTTGGAAAGTAGACACCCCAAGGAAACTGCTGAGAGGCATGTTGAGTCCATTGAATATTTTTTTTTTGTCCCAAGTGATTGAATAATGACAAAAAATAAATAAAAAAATTACAAAAAGTTGTCACTAAATGATATATTGCTCACACATGCCATGGTTATATGTGTGATTGCACCCCAAAATACATTCTGCTGCTTCTCCTGAGTATGGAGATACCACATGTTTGAGACTTTTTGGGAGCCTATCCGCGTACGGCACCCCAAAATCCAAGCACCGCCTTCAGCATTTCTAAGGGCGCAAATTTTTGATTTCACTCCTCACTACTTATCACAGGTTTGAAGGCCATAAAATGCCAAAATAGCATAAAGCCCCCCCAAATGACCCCATTTTGGAAAGTAGACACCCCAAGCTATTTGGTGAGAGGCATAGAGAGTATTTTACAGCTCTCATTTGTTTTTGAAAATGAAGAAAGACATTTTTTTTCAAAACTTTGTGACAAAAAATTAGATCTGCAAAAGACTCAACATACCTCTCAGCAAATAGCTTGGGGTGTCTACTTTCCAAAATGGGGTCATTTGTGGGGGTTTTGTGGGCATTCCATGGCCTCCGAAACTGTAATAGGTAGTGAGGAGTGAAATCATAAATCATAAACCTGAAGACGGTGATTGGATTTTGGGGTCCCATACGCGGCTAGGCTCCCAAAAAGTCTCACACATGTGGTATCCCCGTACTCAGGAGAAGCAGCAGAATGTATTTTGTGGTGTAATTCCACATATGCCCATATATAATTTAGTGACAACTTTGCGCAAAAAAAAATATGTATTTATTTTTCTTGCAACTTGTGTCCAAAATATAAAATATTCCATGGACTCGACATGCCTCTCAGCAAATAGCTTGGGGTGTCTACTTTCCAAAATGGGGTCATTTGGGGGGGTTGAATAGTCCTGGCATTTTATGCACAACATTTAGAAGCTTATGTCATACATCACCCACTCTTCTAACCACTTGAAGACAAAGCCCTTTCTGACACTGTTTGTTTACATAAAAACATATTTTTTTTTGCAAGAAAGTTAAGTTGAACCCCAAAACATTATATATTTTTTTAAAGCAAAGGCCCTATAGATTAAAATGATGGGTGTTGCATTTTTTTTCCACACAGTATTTGCACAGCGATCTTTCAAACACATTTTTGGGGGAAAAAATATACTTTTTATTTTTTTATTTTAAAGCACTAAAACACACTAAGCATATCGATCACACACAATCTTTATTCATTTTTAAGGAAAGTCTATCCACCTATTCTCTCATTGATGCATGGCAATTTGCTGGAGAATTAATTGTAATTAAAAAAAATTACATTAATAAAATAGTTTTAGACATGAGTAGCATGTCCAATGTCCACAAACGGTTGAGTTTCAAGGGTTTTTAGATTAGCTTTAGTTATGTTTTGAGAAATCTGCTGCTAAAGAAAGTTTGTCCATTCAACTCAATACATAGTACATCTATTTCCAAAAGTATGCTCTGGTAGTGACCAAAACTGTTTTTATACACCAATGAGGATATCAGAACAGACCATGATGCTAAAAAAGTATTATCTTCAGTTTTCTTGTCCTCTGGTTCTACTTGCAATCATGTACCCTTACTTCTCCACCCACAGTATACTGAATATAGTGTACATAGTTTGAGTTGTGTTTGGTGAATATTGTTATTTCTTTTATATTATATTTTGTTGCCATTGCATGTCTGTTTACGTGAAAGGCCGCGTACACACGATCGGTCAAAACCGATAAAAAGGACTGAAGTTCAGTTTCATCGGTCCAAACCGATCCTGTGTAGGCCCCATCGGTCAGTTGTCCTTCGGTCCAAAAACAGAGAACTTGTTTTAAAATTGAACCAATGGACGCCTGACTGATGGGTCAAAACCGATCATTAGTATGCAAAGGCATCGGTCAAAAGGCCGCGCATGCTCAGAATCAAGTGGACGCATGCTTGGAAGCATTGAACTTCGTCTTTTTCAGCATGTCGTGTGTTTTACATCACCGCGTTCTGACACAATCGTTTAGGAACATCAGACCACCAGTCAGCTTTGTCGGTTAACCGATGAAAATGGTCCTTTGGACCGTTCTCGATGGATAGACTGATCGTGTGTACATGGCCTGAGAGTTGCTATTTATAATTTTCTAGTCTGGTCATATCAGTAAAAAAGCATTACAGCACTGGTTTTCTGGCATGAGTATATTAATACCTGGCATTTCTCCGCTCTTGCTTAGTCCTTGTTACAGCATCTTCGAAAGCTAGATGTAAGCATGTGTCATTATCACACTATGCCCTTTCACTGCTTATAAGCAAGATAGAGAAAACTGAGCACTGTTTTTTCCACACATTCTGGTCCCTGAAAGTGAGCAGAACAATTTTATGAAAAGCATTTTTACAAATGCAAATGAACTCTATCTGTTCCACAAAGAGGCATAGGCATTTGTAACTCTATTAAACATGTTGTCCAGAGTGAACAGGCAGAGTTGCTAAATATGAAACCCTTTGGTCCCCATGGGTAACACACTTTCTCTGACCCAATTTCAATGACTCTCTTCTGCTTCCATGGATAGTATCCTTAGTGGAATGCTCCCTGATATGCTCCACTTATCACAATCTAGAGACAAGATAGAAAGCGGCCTCCTGGGACATGCCCTTGTCACTGTATTACTAAGCCATGTGATAGCACCCTGTACCATGTGATAGTAGTGGGCCCATCACAGCACCATGTACCATGTGATAGCCCTGGGCCAATCACAGCACCCTGTACCATGTGATAGCAGTGGGCCCATCATATCACCCTGTACCATGTGATAGCCCTGGGCCAATCTCAGCACCCTGTTCTTTGCCCCCACTCCTCCCCTCCTTATTTCTTCCGCTTCTATTCTTGTCACATCGCTCTCTCTCTACCCCTCCTCTCTCCACTCCCTCTCGGTATCTCTCTTTCTATGTTTCCCTGTAATATTAACTTTCTTAGGTAGCCATTCATTGGTAGCACTTATGAGTGTTGTTGGTTTATTGTTTCACTATTTATATGCTAGGTGAATCATATTTATTCACTATCTACTCACATACTGGCCAGCAACTGTGTCATGCGAATGAGCCTACCGGACCTTTAGATAAGGCTCCTCATGTCAACTACCTGCTTGCCACACCCACATACGCATAGCTATTCAAATGTTAACTGATTTTAGCTACTGTTATGATTTTCACCTGTTTGTAGTGCACGCATGGACAAAAGCTTACTTTTATTTGAATGTTTGAATGAAAAAATAAGTTGTTCAGGGTTACAATGAGTCTTTTGGTTAGCAGTAGGTTGCATCGACCGTGCCAAGTTTCTAATTTAGGCACTGTCACACTTTGACAATTGCATGGTCATGCAACACTGTACTCATTTTTATTGTTTTATTTCTTTAGGTGGCCTTTAATCACCACTGGGCCTTTTATTTTTTGCTAAATAAATAAAAAAAGCCCCAAAATACCAGGAAAGTACAAATATCCCCCAAATGACCTCTTATCGCAAAATAGGCAGTCCAAGGTATTTAGTATCATCGCAAGTTTTTTGTATAATTTGTAATTTCTGGTCACCATCTTTTGGAAAAATAAGGAATAATTTTTTTTTTTTTCAATTTACTTTTAACATACTGTCACCAGTGCAGTACAGCAATTTTCTTTACAAACTGTGATCAGAGCAATATAATCATTGTACTAATCCTAGGTAGGTAATCAGTTTTTTTTATTTTTTATTTTTTTTGTCCAGTGGACACAGCAGGTGACAGATCACTTTGCAGCACAGCCTTTGGGGCCCACCCACAACAAGAGAGCTCCCATTCGATTTATAGACAAATAAAGATCTGGTGAAGAATAGACTTTAGGTAACTTTAGGTGTTACGTTAATTTATTATTGTGTGCATGTTTAACCAACTAAAGTCCATTTTATAGCTGAAAGACAGCTATAGCACAGGCTTCAACTGTCAGACGGGCGTATATGGATGCCCCCCTGAGCTCATGCTGCCCACGCATGCGACACGCTCTGTGATCAACAAGTTCCTTCTTAGTAAAGGGCCAATCCTGGCCCTTTACATCACTTGATCAGCTGCCAATGACAGCTAGTCAAGTGATGTAAACAGAAGCTGGTAATCATTTTTTTTTCTCCTGACAGCAAGAGGAAAAAAAAGCAGATTACTGGCTCATGTAAAAGGGACATTGATCTGACACACCAATAGACACTTCTGCTGAGCAATGTCCTCCAGTTCCAACTACTAGGGCCCACCAATGTCACCTATAAGTTTCCTTTAGTGCCATCTATCAGTGCCACCTATCAGTTCAGCATTATCAGTGCCTCCTGATTAGAGATGAACTTTATGTTTGAGTCAAACATGTGTTTGACTCGAACATTGGCTGTTCACTCGTTCGCCGAATAGCGAACATTATGGAGCGTTTACACCAAATTCGAGCAGCGTGGAACGCCCCATAATGAACTGCGACATCGCAGTGCATTGCTGTCTGATGATTGGCCAAGCATGCACTATGACCTGCAATCTCGCATGCTTTGGCCGATCACAGTGCCGACAGCAAAGAGAGCCATAATTGGCCAAAGGCAAGGTGCCTTTGGCCAATTATGATTCAGGGGGTTAAGTCCTCACCCCACACTGTATAAGGCCACCTGCATGTCGGCCCTGTGTAGTGTGTTGCTGGCGTTGACCGAGAGAGAGTGTCATACGCAGCATTTTGAAGGCTCTGATAATGGGACCCAGTTTGAGGATGAAGGAAGTAACGTGAGCCCAGAGAGAGGGGGTGCCCAAGAAGCACAATAAACTGACAGTCATGTTCCCCCAGCTGCAACATACTGCTAGGTTTGCTTCAGTGGCGAGGAGAGAGGGGATGATGAGGTCACTGACTCGATGTAGGTGCCTGATAGAAGAGAGGAGGAGGAGAAGGCACATCTCCAATGAGGCAGGATGTCCTCCAGGGGCCATATTAAGGGCAGCCAACTGACTGCATCACACCGCAGAGCTACGCATGTGCAGGGTGCTGTTGACTCTGCATGTTTTTTCAAAAGTTCTTTAGTGTGGGCCTTTTTTGAGATGTGTGCAGCAGATTGCACCGTTGCTGTTTGCAACATATATCTGAAGAATATCAAAGTTGGCCAAAACAGCAGCTACTTGGGCAACACATGCCAGATATGTGTCGACCTCCCATGCAGTCCATTGGCAACAGTAATTAAAGGACCCACGCCAAAGAACAAGGCGGATAAAGTGTTAACTAGTTTAATTAATTCTCCCTCTCTGCTGTGCAAGTTATCCAAAAAAAATTGTGTTGTGAAAAAAATGTTAGACAAAACGAGAGAAAAAAAAAAGGGGGAAGGGGGACCGAAGTCCCTTCTCTCTTTCCGTACACTTAATCCTCTCTCTCTCCGGTGCCCCCATTGGGGGAGAAAAAAAAACACAACAACAGACAGTCTCCCCCCCCTCACCCACCCCCCTGGACCTCACAGCCCTGGGATAGTCCATCCCTATTTCAGGAGAATAATATATCCATCCCGCCCATACATCTTTAAATTTATCCTGCTGGTCCTTAACCATATGTACCCATCTCTCTGCTTCCATTATCCTCTCCACCTCCCCTTTCCATTCCATTATGTTAGGGACTCTGGGTTGCTTCCAAAATCTAGGTATCAATGCCTTTGCTGCATTTAACAGGTGTAACACTTCTTTTATAAAACTTAACAGATGATGACATCCCATGAAACAGGAAGTGTAATGGAGATTGCTCAATAGACATGTGCATTAGTTTTCGTTAGAATGCATTTTCGTCCGAAAATCAGGTTTTTTCGTTATCGTTTTAACAAATGATAACGAAAGCGCAAGGAACGAAAACCGAAAGATACGACATAAAAAATGCTTTATTTTCGTTTTCGTTGCGGTAAAAATTCGATATAGAGAGATTTGACATTATAGGGAAAAGATTCGACATCATAGAGAAAAGATTCGACATTATAGAGAAAAGATTTGACACTATAGAAATAATGGATTCAACATTACAGAGAATAGATTTGACATTATAGAGAATAGATTCAACATTATTACTAGTCATACAACATTAGAATTATTGTAGGTGGAATATTCGAACGTAAATGTACGATTCGACGTAAAGATTTGACGTTCCGTCGAATATTCTTTTGACCATTCGACAGAAACCAAGTATTATTGGATTTTCGGACGAAAGATATTCCCCAAAGTAAAAACAAAATAAATCAAAACGATTTTTGGGAGTAACTAAATAAATTTATTTTACAAACGAAAAAAACGAAACAAAATATTCCAGTCTGCACATGTCTATTGCTCAATAGATCTTATTGTCAATTTTTTTAATCCAGGGGGATATCTCATCCCAAAATATCCTAATCTTGGGACACTGCCACCATATATGAAGAAATTAACCTCTTTGGTTACACCCTCTCTAACAATTGGCATCCATCGATGGGTAAATCTGGGCCAAACTAGTCAAAAAGGTATAAGACATTTCTTGTATATAAGACCTTATTGAGGAATGGTGTGTTGTTTCCATCAACCTCTTCATTTGCTCTGCTGTAAAATTGTGGCAAAAACTCCCTCTCCCATTCACAAATATAGTATGGAGTTGTCTTATTTTGAGCACTCTGGACCAATCTATGCATCCGGGATAACATATGGCCTGGTTCCAAAAGGGTTAACACACCATTCCTCAAAAATAGTCATAGAGTTTACTGATCTAATTTGATGTTTCCATTTATTAAACATGTTTTTATTAAACATCATTGATACCTCCCCCAGCTTTTGAACCAAATCCCTGAGGAGAACAATTTTCCTTGTGGGGCCACCCCTGCACATTTCCCCCCTAACCTTCTAAACTTCCCTTCTCTTCCCCTGGGGAGAACCATGGGAACCCCTCCAAAGGAGTTATAGGCGATATTGGAGGAGCAAACTTTCCTGTCTTATTCATTCTGTCCCAAATGGATAACGTTGTTATAATTAATGGTGAAACAACTCCAACAACCCCCTATATGCTCCCGCCAAGTCCCTTCCTGCCAATTTTTTCTCCATGGATACCCATAATTTACCCTTTGAATGGTGTCGCCAATTCATAATACGGACCAGGGCCATGGCTCTATAATAAAGTGCCATATCTGGGAGACCTACCCCCCTTCCCTCTTTGATCTTCTCAAAATATCATATGCCAGCCTGGGATGTTGATCCCCCCCCCCAAAGAAATGTCCTGAAAGCTTTCCTTATTTGTTTGAAAAATATAACTTTTGCACTTTTGCACAAACCAATCACTATACGTTTATTGTTTTTTTTTTTTACCAAAAATATGTAGAAGAATATGTATCGGCCTAAACTGAGGAAAACATTTTTTTTTATAGATTTTTTGGATGTATTTATTATAGAAAAAATAAAAAATATTGTTTTTTTTTTCAAAAGTGTCACTCTATTTTTGTTTATAGCGCAAGAAATAAAAACCACAGAGGTGATCAAATACCACCAAAATAAAGCTTTATTTGTGGGAAAAAAGGACATCAATTTTGTTTGTCGCACAATTGTCAGTTAAAGCAAAGCAGTGCCGAATTGCAAAATTGCTCTGGTAAGGAAGGGGGTAAATTCTTCTGGGGCTGAAGTGGTTAATAAAAACCACCAAAAGAAAGCTCTATATGTGTGAAGAAAATTATAAAAATGTCATATTGGTATAGTGTAGCATGACCACGCAATTGTCATTCAAAGTGTGACAGCACTGAAAGCTGAAAATTGGCCTGGGCAGGAAGGGGATATGTGCCCAGAAAGCAAGTGGTTAAAATAGCTTGTCACGTAATACAAACATTCATAAACTGAATTTTAACCTAAAAACTTAAATGTAAAAATAGGAAAAAATGTTGCAATCATTAGACCAGTACCTAAGTACCAATCCCTAAGTGTCTGAGTTTCAATCACTAATAACACAGTGACTATTACAAATAACCCACGTGACATGTGGCAAATAAATAATACAAAAATATATTATATTAATATTAGTCCATACAGTGAAGTTATAATTCAAGCAAAATTCAATCTTCTTAAATCTTAAAATCTGCTGACTCAGCAGTCATAGCAGACCCAAGGTGTGCACTCGATCTGGGTCTCTCACCCACTCTTGAGGCTGCATGATAAAAATCCTCACTGACGTGAGACACTCACGGTCTGGGACTTAGGAGTGGTTGAGAGACCTAGATCGAGTGCACACCTTGGGTCTGCTGTGACCGCTGAGCATTGCAGTGCCATCATAGAGATGTGTTGGCTGTGTTTTTTATCAAGGTTTTTTTTTTATGTTTGATCATGTCAGTGCAATAATTGAAGTGTTGGTGTGATTTTTCATAAAATGGTTGTTACTATTTTACACTATTGGAGCACTTTTTTGCGCTTAACCACTTGACCACTGGGCACTTAAACCCCCTTCCTAACCAGACCAATTTTCAGCTTTCGGTGCTCTCACAATTTGAATGACAATTACTCAGTCATACAACATTCTACCCATATGAAATTTTTGTCCTTTCTTTCACACAAATAGAGCTTTCTTTTGGTGGTATTTGATCACCTCTGGGTTTTTTATTTTTTGCGCTATAAAAGAAAAAAGACTGAAAATTCTGTAAAAAAAAAAAAAAAAAACTTGTTTCTGTCATATTAGTGGGTTATTTCTCACACACAGCATATGCATACCACAAATTACACCCCAAAACACATTCTGCTATTCCTCCCGAGTATGGCGATACCCCATGTGTGGGACTTTTACACAGCGTCGCCACATACAGAGGCCCAACATGCAGGGAGCACCATCAGGCGTTCTGGAACACCCAGATCAATTCTGACATTTCTCTCCTACATGGAAAAATCATCATTTATTTGCTAGAAAATTACATAGAACCCCAAAACATTATATATGCTTTTTTAGAAAAGACCCTAGAGAATACAATGGCGGCCGTTACAACTTTTTATCTCGCACGGTATTTTCGCAGAAATTTATTGAAGGCGTGTTTTTAAAAAAAAACTGTTTTGTGCTTAAAACAAAACAAAACAGTAAAGTTAGCCCAATTTTTTTTTCAAAATGTGAAAGATGAAGTTACGCCGAGTAAATAGATACCCAACATGTCACACTTCAAAATTGCGCACACTCGTGGAATGGCGCCAAACTTCGCTACTTAAAAATCCCCATAGGCGGTATTGCAGAGTATTGGGGTATTGCAAAGTATCATGCAGGGTATTGGGGTATTGCCGAGTATTGGGGTATTGTTGAGTACTGGGGCATTGCTGAGTATTGGGGTATTGTTGGGTACTGGGGTATTGTTTGGTACTGGGGTATTGTGGGGTACTGTTGGGTACTGGGGTATTGTTGGGTACTGGGGTATTGTTGGGTACTGGGGTATTGCCGAGTATTGGGGTATTGTTGGGTACTGGGGTATTGTTGGTTACTGGGGTATTGTGGGGTATTGTTGGGTACTGGGGTATTGTTGGGTACTGGGGTATTGTGGGGTATTGTTGGGTACTGGGGTATTGTGGGGTATTGTTGGGTACTGGGATATTGTTGGGTACTGGGTTTATTGTGGGGTACTGGGGTATTGTGGGGTATTGTTGGGTACTGGGGTATTGTGGGGTATTGTTGGGTACTGGGGTATTGTTGGGTACTGGGGCATTGTTGGGTACTGGGGTATTGTTGGGTACTGGGGTATTGTGGGGTATTGTTGGGTACTGGGGTATTGTTGGGTACTGGGGTATTGTTGGGTATTGTTGGGTACTGGGGTATTGTGGGGTACTGGGGTATTGTGGGGTACTGGGGGATTGCTGGGTACTGGGGGATTGCTGGGTACTGGGGATTGCAGGGTACTAGGGGATTGCAGAGCTGGGATGGATTGAGGGATGGCTGGATCTGTGACTGCATTTGTCACAGATCCAGCCACAGCTCAGCTGCTGACACCCCGCTCCCCCCCTCTCTCCTCGCACACTGTACCGAACGGTACAGAGAGGAGAGGGAGGAGAGGGAGGAACCGGCGTCATCAAATGACGCCGGTTTGTTTACAAGTGATCGCGCCGTCATTCGACGGCGCGATCACGTGGTAAACGGCCGCTATCAGCGGCAATTTACCGTGATCCGTGATTCACCGGGTCTTCTAGACCCGGCGAGCACGGACACTTTCGCGAGCGCGTCCCAGGGGACGCACAATCGCGGAAGTGCACGGCGACGTCCCAGGGACATCGTGTCAAAGTAACTCCACCGCGCCGTAGCAGTAAAATGCTTATGGCGCGGTGGGGAAGTGGTTAACATGTGTGGAAAAATCCTGGAGCTGAAACACGAGTATACAGTTGATGGTGGTTTATCCCTCTAGAGGTGTAATTAGCAAGAGGGGAGTTGTCACAAGCACGGCGGTGTGGTGGAAGATTTTAAGATTTAAGAAGATTAAATCTTGCATGGATTATCACTTTACGTTATGAACTATTATTAATATAATATATTTTTGTATTATTTATTTGCCACATCACGTGGGGTTATTTGTAATAGTCACTAGTGATTGAAACTATGGTCTAATGAGTGCAAAATTTTTTCCACATTTTTTCCTATTTTCACATTTAAGTTTTTAGGTTAAAATTCTGTTTATGAACATTTTTTTTTTCAAGTGGCAGCTTTAGTTTTTTACTTATTTTTATTGGCGCAGTGGTGGCATAGGATATCAGGGGTGGTTATATATATATAGATATATCTATATATATATATATATCTATAGATAGATATATCTATAGATATATATATATATAGATATATATATATATATATATATATATCTATATATATATATATATATATAGATAGATAGATATACTGGGGCAGATTCACATAGAAATGGATTATCGTAGCGTATCAGAAATATACTACGCCGCCGTTTTTTACCTGGCTCTACGTGGAATTCAGGTAGATTTTTGTCCAGTAAACGACGGCGGCGTAGTGTATTTCTCCCGTCGCAATCCATATAGACGAGTAGGGGGCGTGAATCATTTAAATTAGGCGCGTTCCCGCGGCGATCGATCTGCGCATGCTCCGTTCGCAAATTTCCCGCCGTGCATTGCGCGAAATCACGTCGTGACGTCATTCGTTGTTTAGGTAGCGTCGTTTACGGGCGATCCTAGTCCCGAACGAGTTACGTAAACAAAAAAAAATTAAATAAATTCGAAGCGGGAACGACGGCCATACTTAAAATGGGCTACGTAACGTTAGAGCAGCAAAAAGCTGCTCTAACATTACGTACACAAAAATAGACGAAAGTGATTGCGACGACCACTCGTATCTTCGGGAATCGCCGTAAAAAAACATTTGCATATCCCGACGCATCAAAACGACGCAAACTCCTCCCAGCGGCCGCAAATAGATGGCAGCGTAGATCCGAAGGCTTACGAAGACGTAAGCCTCTCGGATCGAAGCCCGAAGCCGCCGTATCATGGTTTGAGGATTCAAACTAGTGATACGGCGCGCGAAATTTGAAATTACTCCTGTCTAACACCAGTTAGACAGGCGTAATTGCTCTATGAATCTGGCCCACTGTATCTATCTATAGATATATATATAGATAGATATATATATAGATAGATATATATTTATACCTACAGTTTAATGTAGTACAATCAGTTTAAGTCAACCCTATCACTATTAAAAAATGATAAAGGAAGATATACAGTGGAGCCTGAGAGTAACTTGGTTTAAGAGCGTTTTGATTTGCGATCAACTTTTTTTTAAATTCAGACTCGAATGTTGACTTGCAAGATGAGCAGAATTCAAGCTAAATTGGCCTGCAGTACCTCATTTGGCCTGAGGTACGGGGTGCATGAGCCGAGAAAAGCCAAACATTGGCCTGTATTACCTCATTTGGCCTGAGGTACGGGGCTGCAGGAAACGTGCCAAAGTGTCCTCTGGCCTTTTCGGCCATTTTCGCTGCTCTCTGTGACCCCTCCACCTCTGGCCGCATTCGGTATTGCATCCCATTGAAGTCAATGCGGAACTAATTATTTTTGTTTCCATTGACTTTAATGGGAAAACTTGCTTTGATGCCAGTACTTTGGATTACGAGCATACTCCTGGAACGGATTATGCTTGTAATCCGAGGTACTTTTACCCTTAAAAGAAGACAGTATATAATAACCTTTTTCTGCTGTGCATGTTGCCAGGCTCTTCTCAGATGCCTAGAAGTCTTCTGCTTGAAACAATATTACTAGAAGTGTACACCTCTCACTAGTTCTAAACTTGCTGTAGCTTTTCAAATTAATTGTCTAATCATGACTGTTATTGAGCCAGATTTCTGCTCTATCAACCCACTCCAAACAGCATTTTTTTTTTTTCGTTTGGCCTGTCCCCAGTTACTCTTGCTCTTTTTTTACCAAAACAATACAATTCAGAATTTAAAAAGGCCAGAAAACAAATTACAATATTTGTTTCCCATAGACTTCTTTCTGGTTTGGGTGCTATCTTTGGGGTAGGTAGATATTAGGCTAGGGGGATTTTTTTAAGGTGTTACAAGTAGTGGTAGTGGTAGAACAAAAGACACCTATGACAACATCACACCATTTTGCTAGTTCTGTTAAATAATATATTAAATGCTACATGTTAGTGGCTAGACACTGGCTAGCTCTTTCAGGAATAGAAGAATATATAATTTGAAGTACAACTGACTATTGCTTAGTGATATCTACATGTATGGGATATTACATTAAGGTTTAAATGGATGAAACTGGTGGTGGTTGACTTCAATGCAAACATCTAACTTTTATGCCGCGTACACACGACCATTTTTCAGCTTGTAAAAAATGACGTTTTTTTTAATGTCATTAAAAACTATTGTGTATGGGCTCCAGAGCATTTTTCACGATTTAAAAAATGTCCATTAAAATTTTCAAACATGCTCTAATTTTTCACAACGTTTTTAACGTTGTCGTTTTAACGTTGTAAAAAATGGTCGTGTGTGGGCTTTAACGACGTGAAAAAAACGTGCATGCTGAGAAGCAAGTTATGAGATGGGAGCGCTCGTTCTGGTAAAACTAGCATTTGTAATGGAGTAAGCACATTCATCACGCTGTAACAGACTGAAAAGCGCAAATCGTCTTTTACTAACACAAAATCAGCAAAAGCAGCTGAAAGGGTGGCGCCATCCCCGTTATAGTGCCGTCCTACGTGTTGTACATCTCTGCGCTTTGCTAGAGCATTTTTTTTCACGATCAAGTGTAGGCAAGGCCTTTTAATGATCGGGATGAAAAAAACGTAGATTTTTCTACACCATTAAAATCTTTGGGCCAGATCCACAAAGGAATTACGCCGGTGTATCTATAGATACACCGGCGTAATTCGAATTTCCCGCCGGCGTGTCGTTGTTTTCTATCCAGAAAACAAGATACGCTGGACTTACGCTAAGATACGACTTGCGTAAGTTTCTTACACCGTCGTATCTTAGATGCATATTTACGCTGGGTGCTATGGGCGAGTCCGTGTTAAATATGCAAATGAGGTAGATACAGCGATCCACGAACGTACGTACGCCGGCGCAGTGTGTTTACGTCGTTTGCATAAGCAGCTGTACGGCGTAAAGATAAAGCTGCTATAGTGAGGCACAGCCAATGTTAAGTATGGATGTCGGGACCGTGTCGTATTGGACGTCGTTTACGTCGTTTGCGTAACTCGTTCGCGAATAGGGAATTGCGTATATTAAGTGACTATTTTCAACGTGATTTTACACATGCACACTAGGGTACGTCCACTTCGGGTCAATCATAATTATACTATACCACGCCCCCCACTAGTTACACCCGCGTACGTCGGCCCATTTACGCTACGCCACCATAAGCTACAGCGGAATTTCATTGAGGATTCGTAATACGCCGCTGTAGCGGAGACGGATGTTAACGGACGTTAGCGGATGCTCATCTGCTAACGTCCGCTATCCCATAGGAAAGCATTGCAGTCTGTTTTAATCCGTAAACGGACATATGAAAAAATGGACGAACGGTCCATACGTGTGAAAGGGCCCTAAAGTTGTATGTGGTGTTACAGAATAGTAAGGCCAGCTATAGGTAGACTGAATTTTGGCTAATTCAGCAGGAACTGGTCGAGATTTCAACCATTTGTGGGCAGGCTGAAAGTTCCAAGTTGATTGATCAATCAACTTGGGTACAACCATCCTTCCGGATTTACTTGCGATTATCACTACTGGCTGCTATAGCCACTAGCAATAATTACTGTTGCCTCCAGATGGCTTCTCTGGGGATGGCTTCCCCCACCCTCTACCACCAAGAGGTACGATTTTTCAAGTGGAAGTAGAATTAAGGATTTTAACCACTTGCCGTCTTCCCACCGCCAAATGACGGCAGGGCAGGGCAGTGCGGCTCTCGTTATGGGACTACATCATTTTATTACTTTTTGAACACTTGTTTTTTTTTTTTTTTCATGAACATAGGAGTCATAGGAACAAAAATGTTAAATATGCACATTTTTGGCATATTTAACATTTTTAACTAAGCTGCATGGTATTTTGTTGTCCATTATCTTATCTGTCTCATTATCTCTACTCTCCTTATTTCTTTATTATTACACTCACTAAAAGATGTTATCCCCAAACTCATCTCTAAGGCCAGCCATAGACAGAGCAATTTCCTTTACTGCAACCATGAGCAAAAAGACACTCTGCCTTGTGTCGACTTTCAGTATGCACCAGGTCAGAGAAATGCACCAAAATGTAAAAAAAAAAAAAAAAAAAAAACACATACCAAGTTGGGAGGTGGTGGAATTTTTCAATTCAGAGATACAGCCCTCCACAGTGGACAATCTGCCCCTGATTTAGTCAAGGACCAAGTGGACAATGCGGACCATCAATGCTTCATTACAGGCATCTATGGCTTCCACGATCAGTTTTGTGAATGCCCCTGTTCCAGTCTTGCATATAGAAGAAGGCGCTGAGGGGCCCGAACACTAATCATCTCCAGCCCCTGTGAAGTTCATCCTCATAGCCTGTGTATGGGAGTGAGGGGAAGCCACAGTCAGTGGCAAGATGGTGAAGAAGCCTGACTTCTGGCTGTGCCCTCAACATTGAGGCCATGGATCTAATAGCGGCATTGCCTTGTACTTGCATGCCAAAACAAACACTCACTCTCCTGGCAGGGTGTGATGGTGAGTAGTAGAAACGGGATCATGGGGTGGGATAATTCCCAGAGCATAACGGAACTCTGGAGAAGTGTGACTAGCCTTGTTCACATCCCAGACACGCCCCCGTGGTTGTACCAAAGTTGATCAATCAATCAATTTGGGTACATTCATCCTATCCCTTATGTGGTTCAAATCTCAGCCTGTTCCTGCTGAACTGGCCGAAGTTGTAACCGTCTATGGCCGGCTTAACCTGAACTCAGAACTCCCACTCCTTTGTACTCCAGGGAAATTAATTGTAGGTCAATCCCTCCCCCTCAGCTGTCCCACAGCTCATTGAAGCACACAAAATAGGAGCTCAAAGTTTGTGTTATAGATGAGTCATCTCTACTCCGCAAAATGATCATGTACTGTACAGTTTATTGTGAGTAAGATAATTGCTATACTTTACTGACTTATCAATTAGCGTACATAAATAAACACTAAAGCTGATTTCTGGGCAGCGATAACATACACTCATTAGTGCAGATGAGTTGTTATTAATATATAATTAATATGTTTCTTTAAAAGTAGGCAGTGTGAGTACCTAAAGTCCACCTAGTATCAGTCTCTTGCAGTCCCTGTAGAGCAGAGCTCAATCTCACATAGTTGCAGTGCAATGAGCATGATTATAGGAGGAGAGAGCAGAGTGGCAGTAAAATTAGTTCATCTGTCTTCTGCTTTGTTTTCCCTTTCCAGTCACAGGCTGGATGAGGTACTCAACCTGTCAGGCCCCGTACACACAGCAGAGAACCTTGACGGGCGGAACACATTGTTCCGCCCCTCGAGGTTCTCTGCCGGCCGTCAGAATCGGCGACCCGCCCGTCGGGAAAGGCAACCTGTTCTCTATTTGCTCGATGGGTTCCCCTCGGGCGGGGCTCGCCGAGAGCGTACACACGGCCGAGGTTCTTGGCAGAATGCGGCTCCCAGCGAGGTTCTCGCTGGTTTCTGCCGAGAACCTCGGCCGTGTGTACGGGGCTTCAGGCTATATTCACAGAGGTGATCATGGGCAGATAGTTTGCTAAATGCCATCTCTTTTCTACGACCACATACAAATTGGCAGATTGCAGCCTGTTTGAGTGCAGCCAAAACCCAGTGGGAACACTAACCTTGAACACACACTGAATGTGTCCAGGATTGGCCATAAATTAAATTTGCATGTAACTGCTCAGATGAGCTTTGTAACAGTATTTTGAAGAGCAGTGGCAATATCAATTGATTTGTTCAGAGTACAATCTGACAGCCACTGGCAGCAGGTATTGCCTGAAAGAAAATGAGCTCTACTGTCCTGCCAGACAGGGCTGTATTGCATGACAGAGCTGTATAAACATCAGAACTTGATGAACAGAAATATAAATTGTTTGGCAGGTAAAACAACTACCATATACAGTACATTATTCATCCCCATATATGGATTTCATTTGTGTATTTAGCTATTTTCCAAGAGTTTAGATTTAATTCATTTACTTTTGAAACTAATATTATGGCCCAAAAATATATTTTGAGAAACGCTTGGTCCCTAAACATAGTGTTTTTTTGCAGGTAAAGTTTTCTTTATTGTTTGAACACACAATATCCAGTCAATGCACTACACATTAGCTTTTTAATTATCACCTGTTCAAACAAATGACTTGTCATGGAAAATTCCAGCAATAAAATGCACAAGAGGATTAGCTATTTTAAAATAATTTTAGTTGAACAATTCTAATGATCTGTTTTGATGCCAACATTTTGATTGTTTTCATAGAAGGAAATGCTGTTCCTTTTAGATTACATCCTGCTTTGTAACAGTATTTTATATCCTTCTGCTGTAATAAACTGCTGCAATAATAATGGAAATATGCAACAAAAGCTCCAATTCATCAACTGTATCAATAGAAATTCTGCATAAAATAATACAATTCTAAATTATAGCAAGAATGGTCTTGAATGTGAATTTTCTCTAGGCAATGAGCAGTGCATCTTGCAATTCAGAGTGGTAAAATGTACAATTTGTTCCGTTGATTACAGTATGAACAATAAATGTACACATTACATATAACTGAGCATAGAAACAAAAGAGATATTACATTTGAATCTGTTATTATTAGTGGCATTTATATAGAAGTGAAAAAAAAATCAGTGCCTGTATATACTTATATATTTGCTTTGTTCCCTGTCCTCAAAGAGCTTAAATTCTAAAATCTCTATCTTACTTGGATACATACATCACCCATAACATTATGGTCAATTAAGGCAGGAGCCATGGATTACCAGCATGTTTTTGGTGCATAGGAGGAAACTGGAGAACCCAGAGGAAACCCATGCAAGCACAAGAAGAACAAGCTCACTCATTGCAAGCTTTAAAGACCCCAGTACTGCAAAGCAGAATTGCTAACCACTAAACCACTATGCTTCAATATTATCTATTATTAAATTGATTAAAGTGAATGCACACCCTCCATACACCCAGTGAACAGCCTCAGATGATACACAGAGATAAACCGAATCTCCCTACATAGGTTTTACATGTACAGTATATCTGCTGTCTTCACATTTATATACCTTTTAGAACGTTCAGATTGTGTTTGGAGATTTTCTCTTCCTGTTTAACACAGAGTGTGATGTCTGGGCATACAACCAAGATAGCTAAAATTGCTGATTGGAGGAAAGGAGCACACCCCCTCTTATCATAGGCAGAGACTCTCAAAGTGGTTTTGTAACATGACCAGCTCCCTGCTAATCTATTTATAGCAACCTCCCCAGACAGAAATGTCAGGCTGCTTTTATCTGATGTGTCCAAGAATTTGTCAGGAGTTATCAGGCTGATAACAGGGGAATGGTTCAGAAGAGAGCTAAGGGACATAGCTCTTCGAAGAGGGATAACAAATCACCAGCTCAAATTTCATGAATCAGGTTTACATCCACTTTAATGTTAGAATAAAATAAAAATTTCTGCTTAAATATCTTTGATTTAGGAATTTGGCATGTTCCGGAATGAATAAAAACCTGATCTCTTGTATGACTACAACATTCAAACCAACCTAGGGTACATGTACAATAGTGGTGCAATGGATCATCATTGATCCGTGATCCGCACGGATCAATATCTTCGGATCGGCACACGTGATCCACGGCATACCGTGGGATTGCAGAGCGGTAAAACACACATTAAAAATGTCTCTGCTCTGTTCGCACACAGCCCCACCTTCTCCTAACCACGCTGTGATAGACAGAATGTGGGTCCAATGCTGGGATGTGTTCTGTCTATCACAGCATGGGGTTGGGAGGAGGCAGGGCTGTGTGCAATCAGCGTTGAGACAGTTTCAACATACGGGCGGTGAGTTGCTTTGTAGCAGAAGATGTGTGCAGCCATCTGTCCATGGAGTCCTATTTCCGAGAGCAGTGAAGCAAAGGCTGTTTTGTTGGCCCTCTGCCCTATCCCTCTATCTAGATGAAAAAGATATTCTGTCCAGGCTTCTATCTAGTGTGTTGTTAAAGTCGCCTAGTGTTAATACCGGTACATCTGGGGAGAGCGCCATAAATTGCGCCAGATTCCTAAGTGGTGCTGCCGTAAACGGTGGAGGGACATATATTGAAGCAAGAATACACACCAGACCATTAATTTTACACAATAGAAAAACATATCTGCCCTCTCTATCTATCTGCTGTTGGAGACATTCAAAAGTTACATTAGCCGAGATCATCACACCTACTCCTCTGGAATAGGAGGAGTGTGTTGAGTGATATTGCACTGGGTATTTTCGTGACTTCAATAAATGTACAAAATCAGGCCGCATATGTGTTTCCTGCAGACAGATTACCTGAGGTTTCATTTCATCAAAATATTTAAACATCGCCTTCCTTTTGACCTTGTCCCCTAGACCCCTGACATTCCATGACATCAGCATTATGCCCTTGTTATTCCTATTTGCCATTACCCCTGTAGGAGAACCGTTCTATATGAGCCACCAAAAGAAAAAATAAATAAATAAATAAAACAAGTGTGAGAAATAAGCTTAATCTACGACCTTTCCCACCATTTCCATGTAATGATAATACCTTGTGTTGCCCCTTCTTCCAGTGCTTATTTGTGACACAATTCCATTCATCTGATAAATCTATGTAGTCTACATAACAATCTTTATATTTAAACATTATATCGATATATATTGGTGGTGTGACCCCCTTTTCCCTCCCTCTCCCCCCTCCCATTCTCCCTCCCAACCCCCCTTCTCCCTTCCCACCTGCCCAGCTGGGCCTACCCTTGGGGCTATAACCACTTCACTCCACCCACCCCTTCTCACTTTCTCACTATCATTCATCCTGGAGCCCTAGACGAGGGCTCCTCCTTCCCCCCTTGTTAGTGATACTATCCTAGTGTTCCCTCACCCCTATCTTCTCTTCCCTTCAGGGTTCCTCCTTCTATTGTGACTGTTTAATTTTCCTCTTCCCTTCCTCTCTGCCACCCCTTCCTCTCCCCATTACCCGGTGCTAAAAAAAATAATAATAATAATAATAATAATAATAATAGTAACATTAATAAAAAAAAAAACAGAAAAAACAAAAACAAAGTGGTTATCTTAGTTTCTCATTTTCTCATTTTCTGTTTCTTAAGTTCTATATCTCTCTCTTGTTTTCTTCTAACCATTTTCCTACACTCGTTGGAGAGTCAAACAATCGTATTCCATCCGCTGTGGTTACTCGTAAGCGGGCGGGGTATAGCAGGGCATAGGTCATCTTGTGTTGTTGAAGGATTCGCTTAATCGGTCTAAAGGCCGCTCTTTGTCTTTGAAGGTCAGGTGAAAAATCCTGAAATAGTGAGATCTTTGCCCCTTTATATGCGATCTCTCCTTTTTCTCTAGCTTTTCGAAGCAGGGTTGCTTTGTCGCCATAGTTGAGCATTTTCATAAGCATCGGTCTCGGATACCCGCTTTCCTGTCGGGGCCTAGTGGGGACTCGGTGGGCTCTTTCTATACAGAAGAAAGGTGAGAATGATGCAGCTCCAAACTCCTCCCTAAGCCATCCTTCCAGAAAAGCGACAGGATCAACTCCCTCACTCCGCTCCGGCATGCCTATTATTCTAACATTACATCTCCGATTTCTGTTCTCAAATTCATCGATTTTTGCGGCCTGAGTATCTATTTGTTTCTTCAGTCCCAGAACTTCTTGTCTTAGCGGCAGTAAAATGTCCTCAGCAGCGCTTACTCTCTCCTCCAAGGCGGCAGTTCTTTTTTCTGACTCTGTCAGCCTTCCCCCCATTAAAACTAGCTCTTCTTTAATGCTTTTCAGCTGTTGATCCATGCCAGTTATCATCCCTTTGCATGCATTTATAGCAAGCAGAAGGTCTCTCATTGTAGGTTCATCTTCATTTCCTGCAAGACCGGCCTCCATGTTCTCCTAGCCTGGATTAGGGGGGCTGATTTTTCTACCCCCTTCATGTTCGCCCTTTTGATATTTGATGCCACTACCGGATCTGCCTGTGCTAGTGCTTGGGCGCTACCTTGGCTTTTCCTTGTCCCCGATGACCCCACTTGGACCGGCTGCTGAAACTTTGCAGGGGACAAGGTGGTTCGGGCGAAACGCTCAAGCTTTGCTGCTGCTGCCTTTGCTTGGTTTGCTTGGTTTTTTGCTGCCCGTGTTACCAGAGCTCCTTCTTGGGGTATCTGATGCTGTACTATATGTTGTTCTGCTCCTTGTCTCCTGGACATAATAAGTAGGAGGAAAGAAACAGGGGGCAGGGAAAAAAAGGAGAAAACAGTCTCTACTCCTCCTCACACAGTACTTGGTATAGTTTTTAGTTTGATCGGTCGCTCAGTTAATCAGTAAACCAGTTAACCAGTTAACGAATCTCCACACAGTTCCACGTATAATACACCCCTGCACCTATATTTATATTTATATTGTCTTACTCAGGGGACTCCTTTATGCTATATAGGTTATCTTCATCCGAGTACATATCTGGTTATGTGTTTCATTGTTATACAGTCTGAGGGTAGCAATGATTTAAAGAGGTTTAAAGGGGGATGGGTATTTATCTTAGTGCTGGAGTCCTTGTAGCTTTATCAGTCCCTTTTATTTTTATTTTCCCTCCTCATTTATCTGCACTGTTTATTAGGCTCTTATAACATATCATAGTTCATACCTGTCTCCAATACACCATGTCTCTCCAGCTCTCAGTTCCTGTCCCTCTCCATCCAATACTCATGGGTGATCCAGCTGTCTCCTCTCCCCTTTACAGGGCACTTTGCGGGGATCTTGCAGGGATCTTTGCATGCTCCTTGTGCCTCTGGCTCACATCCCCAGCTCTCACTCCCGACTACAGAGGGATACAGTGACGAGGAAGCATACTCTCATGAGATCTCGCGGGATCTCCGGCGGCTCTGTGACTTTGGGTGTCTCTGCACACCCTTCGATCCTCCTCTCAGTAGGGTCCGTCCCGGTCTCCTCCAGTCCTCCGATCCCAGATCTACCCCTCGATCTCAACAGGCGGATTCGTGCCAACGGCCAAACGAAGAGCAGACGCCACGGGGGTCACCCGACCACGCCTGCCAAAATCAGCAGCGTCTCACAGCAGCACAGACCGCACAGACCGCTCCAGGTAGGGACTGTATATAGGTGTATAAGCTTCAAGCACTTTAAGCACTGAATTCAAGCAGCTCAGATCCCAACGTAGATAGCGCTGCAATAGAGTGCAATAAGATGCATTGGGGTGCATTTAGGCTAGCGACATTCTAGGGGGTAAAGGATCCGGATTCAGGTGTATTATCCCGGCATAGTTTTCAGCCAGATAGGGGGGGGAAGGTGGAGGCTCTCACACACTCACACCAGCGCTCTCACTCCCTCACTCCCTCCTGCATCCGACCACGCCAGCCATTACTTTAATTGTATATCAAATATGGTAACATCAATGATAACACAGCATACCTAGTATATTGGTTAAAAGTTGAATAATACATAAAGTAACCGGTATAGTAACATGATAAGTTCATAATTAACACAACGCAACAGGGCCAATTCATAGGTGTATCTCCATAATAGATAAGTGCAGCCTAGATATGTTGGTACAATCCAGTTAGTATAATGATTGCTGATATTGGTGTAATATATAGGTAAGTGAGCTAATAAGCTCAAGATAGCATGATGTAATAACATAATTAGTACCCAATTTGTAAAAAAAAAAAAAAAAACAGTTAATTGGAGTGAATCTCCATAGTAGCTGTAGTCCCAATTGGTAAATAGAGTCCAATTGGTATTTGGGGTAGTTGGTAAACAAGTAGCAATCTAAGTGCAATGGGGCATCTGTTGTCACAACGCGTTTCGTGGTCATCACCATTCTTCAGAAGCAAGAATGATGAATGTCTTAAAATGTTAAAAAAAATGTAAATAGAATTATAGAAATAAAAATAACGTTTTTGTAATGGGTCTGGCTATGAAGAGGGGGAGAGAGAGGGGGAGAAAAGGAAAAGGCAAAAACGATTCCCCAAAATTACTTACAACTGAGTCTATGACTGATGGCGTAGGTGTGGAGGGCAGAGGGATAGCCGGAATAAGTTCAGCCCCCGGGAGCTGAGGCAGACTGGCCCCACCATAAAACTGGAACTCCAGTAAAAGGCTAGAATCCCCAGGGAGAGGCCTCCATGGATGTAAAATTGTTGGGTAAATTCCAAGTGAGTGAAACCATCTAAAGAGAAAGAATGTATCAATGTTAATAGATGACTTGTGAGTGCACAGAAAGTGGCAGTGACAGAAAGTGGATAGAGGGGTGAGTGGGTAATGAGGAGTATGGTGATAAAAATTATTGTATCAAGATGAGTGGGATGTGCCCCAAAAATGGTAATAAGGTACGTAATAAGGGGACTAAAAGCCAACCCCTCGACTGAAGTGTATAACCCAATGTGAATGGCAAGTAAAAGGAAAAGAAAGAAGATTAGTGAATTGTTTGATTTAAGATCGCAGGAATTTACCTGAAACAAAGTGAGTAAAGTCCAAATGTGCGCAAGGTGACCATGGAGGTATCAATCTTGTGGGGAGGTAGGCTACACTGGACAGAGTATAAACTCCAATAGGTGGGGAAGTTTTTTGATCCGTTGCACCCCTAATGTACAATGAAGACAAACCAGATGCTGTATAATTTTTGCACCATATGTGCTATTCTTAGTAACTCACTAAGCATAAGTGAGTAAAATAAATTAAAATGTAAAGCATACTACTGTTTTACTAAACACACCCCTTCAGGTGGGATTATTGTACATTAAAGGATATGTTCAGGGGGCGTGGCTTAGCGGCACGAGTGAATGGCTGCTTGATCCCACAGCTCCGCAGAAAACCCAGCTGCAGCGACTGTCTAGCCACCCCAAACAGGGTCACGATCATTCCTCCTCACTCCCGTAACACCCGAGGATCCTGACAGTGATTTCCAAGCGGAGGAAGGAGTTTAAACTCCCTCGGAAACTCACGGAGTACTATCCCCCCTCCAGCCTCCACAGCAGACAAGATGGCGCGGGCAGGATCCAGGAAGACGCAGTGCGTCTTCCTGACCAGCTGCTCTCAGGGACGATCTCCCCCACAGGCAACAACGGTGAGTCCTCTCCCCCTAACTCACCCACCACAGCCAGTCCTGCCAAATCAAGGCTGAGAACGGAAGAGCCAGAGTACAGTCAGGGCAACACAGCCTCCTGCCTCCTCTCTCTCCCTCAGCAGCCATCAAAGCTTGATGCATTCCCTGCCTCAGACCAGCCACTGTCAGAACAGACAATGAAAAATATGCTCTTGACTCTGAGGCAGACCCTGTACACTGACCTGTCTACAGCTGTATCCTCTTTGTCTGTCTCTGTGCAACAGCATAACCAGAGTATTAACGCTTTGGAAACCAGAGTGGATGAGCTGTACACAGCTCACAATGAAATGGTGGATGCAGTCACTGACCATGAGGATGAGATCCAAATAATCCACCTCAAGTTAGCAGACCTCGAGGCCCGCGCTCACCAAAATAATATCAAATTCCGCAATATACCGGAATCAGTCCAACCACCTGATTTGACAAAGTTCTTGCAATCTTTCATGCGCACAATAATCCCGGAGCTGACTGATCGCGATCTGGAGATTGACAGAGCACACCGTCTCCCTAAACCCCCTCATCTGCCACCATCTGCACCTAGAGATGTTCTAGCCCGCATCCATTTTTTTGCAGTCAAGGACCGCATTATGTATGCTGCAAAATGCATGACTAGGCTCCCCGAACCCTTCTCCTCTATAATTCTCTATGCCGACCTCTCCAAAGCGACTATGGAAAATCGCAGGCAGCTCGCAACCATCACTAAAGCCCTCCAGAACCACAAAATCCCCTACAAATGGGGATTCCCCACCAAGCTACTCATCACTCATCAAAGCAAGACCTATGCCGTGAGAACCCTCTCTTCAGGTCTCCAACTCCTGAAGGATTGGCACATTATCCCAGGGGACACCCCAGGCCCCGATGTCCGCGCCACATCTCAAATGGATACAGGAGGAACCTACCAACAAATATGAACATGTCCCTAAGACCCTGTCTCTCATAAGCTACGTAATGCTGGGTACCTGCAGTTCCGCTCATTTGTTACCGCTTGCCTGGACTATTCGTAGTAGACTCACCCGAATCGTGGTAGTCTGCCTGCCCTCGTACAAATACACTCTCAGCAGTAGTTACTGCCCATTGAGTTCCAAAGTTCCCTCCTTAGGAGCTCTTCCTTTTTACTCACCCCCAAACCCACCCTACTGCCAGCTTCACAGAGGATTTAGATTTTCTACCAATCCACCCACATCCGTAGACACTTTTGCTCGGTACTAGCTGCCTCATTATGGCTTTCAAAATTTGCTCCATAAATGCAAGGGGCCTGAATACCCCCCAAAAGCGGTCTGCTCTTATCAGAGAAGCCAAGACACAAAATGCGGATATTGTTTTAGTGCAGGAAACGCACTTCGCCATTGACAAAACCCCCCAGTTTAAACTTAAGAACTTTACTCAGATATTTCTCGCCTCAAGCCCAAAGAAAAGAAATGGGGTCATGACTGCCATCCGAGACTCCCTACACTTCAAACTACACCAAACCTTTGCGGACCCACAGGGCCGCTACTTGATACTGATATGTGACATCAACCGTATTACCTACACTTTAGTCAACATCTATGGACCGAATACTCACCAAATTCGCTTCTGCAAACGTTTATACAGAAAAGTATCCGGTATCAAAAGGGGCAAAGTTATAATAGGAGGTGACTTCAATATCATTGGAGATTTGGACATGGACACCAAATCATCTTCCCGATATCGATGACCTACGCTGAACCCATTTCTTCAAGCAAATGGCCTTTACGACATCTGGAAATGCCACCATGGCTCAGAATGAGACTTTTCCTACTTCTCACCATCTCAATTATCATATTTCTCACATCAATTTTTTTCTGACTGATAAACTGACACTTCAAGAGGTTACAGATTCAACAATTGGAACAATTACGTGGTCAGACCACGCACCGGTCACCATTACGGTGGGAGAGCGGATAACAGGCCCTTCTCGCATCTGGAGGCTCAACACATCAGAGTACTGTCCAAAAAATTGCTGATGAACAACGTTCATTCTTTGAACTCAATGATCAACCGGATATTGACCGTGCTGTTCTTTGGTCTACATACAAAGTGTACATGCGGGGCATTCTTATTAAATTGTATAGTAAACTTAAAAGACAGAGGACGCAGAAAATTTAAGAGATAATATCCCAAATTGACCTGCTAGAAAAGCTCAACAAACAAACTCCGTCCCATACTAATACCGACAAAATTCTCACCTACAGGTCAAAACTACGCTCTATACTGCTTTACAAATTTGAAGCCAACCTCAAAATTAGCAAGGCAAATTTCTATGTGCTGGGGAATAAGGCCAATGCTTTACTTGTCCGCCAAGTCAAAACCCAAAGAACTAAAAGCAAGATAGAAACCTTACTCCACCCTACCACAAAACAATTACTGAGCAACCCCCAGGATATGGCCAACGCCTTTGGGGATTATTACTCATCCCTCTATAATCTAGCCACAGACCCCTCTACCCCTCAGTCCACAGACCTCCTCATCCAAGAATTCCTGTCGTCTGTTAAACTCCCAACTATTACCTCTGATCAGCTGCAGCAGCTGTCACAACCATTTACGGGAGATGAAACTCTCAATGCAATTAGATCACTTCCATGCAACAAATCTCCAGGCGAAGATGGATTTGTCAATGAGTATTACAAACAATTTGCTGACAGTCTCTCTCCCCATCTTACCAATCTCTTCAATTCTGCTGCTTCCTCTGGTTCCTTGCCACTGGACATGCTTCGCTCTACGATCACAACCATACCTAAACCTAATAAAGACCCCACCTCCACAACCAACTATAGACCTATATCTCTTCTTAACACTGACATCAAACTCCTAGCTAAAGTTATAGCATCCAGACTAATGCCCTACCTGATCCACCCAGATCAAGCTGGTTTTGTACCTGACAGACAAGCTCCAGATGTGACGAGAAAAGTTATTGACTTAATCCACCGGGCCTCCAAGTCAACCATGCCTTATCTGCTCCTTTCCCTGGATGCAGAGAAGGCATTTGACAGAGTGCACTGGGTATTCCTGAAAGCTGTGCTCTCGAAATTTGGTATCATAGGCTGGTTTCAGGTGGCGATACTCTCTTTATACTCCAACCCATCAGCTAGAGTCCTAACTGAAGGTATGCTATCCAAACCCTTTGGGATCTCCAATGGCACGCGCCAAGGCTGTCCCCTCTCCTCAATTATATTTGCTCTCTTAATGGAACCCCTAGCATTCAAAATTAGATCTGACCAACAAATTTCGGGTATCTTCTCCAATGGTACAAATCACAAAATCTGTTTTTTCTCGGACGATATCATCCTTATGGTCTACAACCGGAACCAATCTTTGCAGGCCATCCAATAAATTCTCCACCAGTTCAGCTTGGCATCTTTTTTACAAACTCAACGCCAACAAGTCCCTTATCCTCCCATTGAACCTCTCCACACAAGAGGAGTCATCCCTAAAACAGAAGCTTCCCTACACCTGGGCGACTCACGCTATTCCTTACTTAGGAACTAAACTATCACCACACCCACACCAACTTTATGACCTAAACTATAGAGCGCTCCAAAAACAACTTCCCCAACTGCTCAACCAAATGAGAGCTTCTAGCCTCTCTACATTGACAAGAATAGCTTCCTTCAAAATGATGATTCTGCCCAAACTCATATATCTATTCCGCACAGTAGTATTACCTGTACCTCAGTCTTTCTTCACCTCTGTACAAGGGCAACTCACTAAATTTATATGGAACAGGAAACCTCCTAGGTGCGCTAACCATATCTTAACAAGACACCGTAACCAGGGCGGGGTGGGGCTTCCTCACATCCAAACCTATTACTACGCCTCTATCCTGGACCAACTATACTACTGGTGGCACCCCTCTACCAACAAACTTTGGTCGGAATAGAATCCCCAAACCACACAACTCACACCCCATCAGACATTCTTCTTCTCATTACGGCGGGCTCCCCAATACCTACATCTTCTTCCTCTCTACCAGTGAAAGCATCACTTCTGGCCTGGAAGAAAGTTACATACAACTCTCCCCCCAATCAACGCACACATTCCTTTCCCGTCCCTCTTAGAGCACTTATGGGCCAAATCCCGGATCTCAGAATCCAGCACTGGCATACTTATGGAATAAATTCTCTACTAGACCTCACATCCCAAAAGTCGCTGAAAACATTCAAGGAGCTCCAAACTGAATTCCATCTCCCAGACTCGGAAGCATACACCCATGTGAGAATTAGCCATTTCCTCAAAACTTCGAAACTCTCGCCGTCTGTCTCCATACCTGAAACACTTCATAGATTTTACTCTCAACCCATGTACCCCAAACATGGCATATCCACTTTATACTCAGCCCTAGTGGACCAACGTCCCTTCACCCAAATCAACACCCTATCAAAATGGAAAACAGAACGTAACCTCACTGCAACTCCACCCATTCTATGGTATGGACAGTGGGGGACTATACCGGTGCTTATTCACAACATACAATAGTAATTTTTTAATAATTTATTTAAAAGAGAAGAAATTATCACAAAATGTAATACAAAAAACACATATTAGGGCAATAGGATAGGAAAACATAAAACCAGGCCGCTGTGGATCCTGATTACACAAGCAGAGCGTATTACAGATGATCACAACCAAATAGATGTTAAGCCCAATATATTTCGCCTAGATTCCGGCTTCATCAGGGGCTAGGTTGAGAACGAGAATTTGCAAACAGCTCTATTAATAGAAAAAGTTACATATTACAAAAAAGCATATACAATGAAAACACATCCATATATTTATACAGGTGCATGTGTACACTGTGCTGACCTTGTGTGTCAAACTGGATATCCAGACCTGGAGGTAGGGGAGGGGGAAGGATGGGGCAGAATGGAAACAAATAGGGAATGAATCAAGGCAAAGAAAGGGATGGGGGTGAAAGAGGGAAAGAGCGGCTAGACACTCGCGATCCACACGCATAACCGACTCATCTAATGATCCAATGCACCAAAATAGTAGGGCCAGAGATGCGTCTCCATAGGAGAGGAGAAAGAAAACTGGCTGAAAAAAACATAAACAAGCTTAATAAGAAATGTATCATGCCTACATACATCACAAAAATTCGAATATATACTCAAATGAGAGATTAATTAAATCCACTAAAACTTACACCGTTTTTAAAAAAAATATGATGCAGTGCCAGGAGCAGCCACAAGAGTTTAGTTGAGTTAATGGTCTTTGTTGTGTTTTATTTAGAGAATTATAGTGACTGACTTAACATCACACTTTCCTGGATGTTGTCAGGATTATTTGGACGAACTCTTGTGGCTGCTCCTGGCACTGCATCACATTTTTTTTTAAAACTGTGTAAGTTTTAGTGGATTTAATTAATCTTTAATTTGAGTATATATTCGAATTTTTGTGATGTATGTAGGCAGGATACATTTCTTATTAAGCTTGTTTATGTTTTTTTCAGCCAGTTTTCTTTCTCCTCTCCTATTGAGACGCATCTCTGGCCCTACTATTTTGGTGCATTGGATCATTAGATGAGTCGGTTATCCGTGTGGATTGCGAGTGTCTAGCCGCTCTTTCCCTCTTTCTCCCCCCATCCCTTTCTTTGCCTTGATCCCTTCCCTATTTGTTTCCATTCTGCCCCATCCTTCCCCCTCCCCTACCTCCAGGTCTGGATATCCAGTTTGACACACAAGGTCAGCACAGTGTACACATGCACCTGTATAAATATATGGATGTGTTTTCATTGTATATGCTTTTTTGTAATATGTAACTTTTTCTATTAATAGAGCTATTTGCAAATTCTCGTTCTCAACCTAGCCCCTGACGAAGCCGGAATCTAGGCGAAATATATTGGGCTTAACATCTATTTGGTTGTGATCATCTGTAATACGCTCTACTTGTGTAATCAGGATCCACAGCGGCCTGGTTTTATGTTTTCCTTTCCTATTGCCCTAATATGTGTTTTTTGTATTACATTTTGTGATAATTTCTTCTCTTTTAAATAAATTATTAAAAAATTACTATTGTATGTTGTGAATAAGCACCGGTATAGTCCCCCACTGTCCATACCATAGAATCTATTGTTATATGGGATGAGGTGCGATAGACTTTTATAAAATTGTTTGGACCTAGCGGATCCCATTCTCTCTTTTTTCCCTATACAAACATCAGTGTTTTAATACACTATAAAGGGATCCGGTGGGCCTAAATCATTGATATACTAATTATATGTATCAAAATATTGTTTTGAAATAATGTATTATATTTATGTTCTGTGACACTATTGGATAGGTCTGTATGGTTTAGAGGCTCTCTCTGTCTTTTTCTCACCTGTTTTGTTTATTGTTAGTTTTGTTTTTCCGAGGCTGTGTGTTTTGTCTGGTCATTTCTCTGTCTTTAGGTTTCTTGACATGGCCAATTTCTGTGGCTCAGCATGGGAAGGGTTTATGTTTAAAATACAAGCAAGTCAGAACTCTGCCGAAATTACGATACCTGAACTGGATAGGGCCTTCTCTAGACTCCAGCGTTTACTGGAAAAGAAGGTTAGGGTGTTTTGGCATAAACAATACTTTGTTAAATATTGTGACAATCAAATAGTTCCCTGGGGCTTGCGAGTACAAATCTTCCCTAATTTGAGGAAGGTTGAGGACTCAGTAAAATCCAAATGGGAGCATACCCTTCAAAATTGCTCCTTTGAGATGATGCATATTCTTTGTGATCAATATGATAGTGAAATTATAGAGCTTGATAGTCAAATAAATACATGGTATACGGAATTAATTCTATCTGCTTCTAATCAGTTGTTCATTGATCGGGAGAAAAACCTTAAGGAACATCTAGAGGAATATACAGCGGACCTGATAAATATGAAAGAGGGTACATTTCTAAGGGATAAAGCAGCTTACGATAATAAATATGCATACAAATGGAATGAATCGACTTCCATTAGAACGGTAACCTATCCCCCTGTAAGAAATGTACCTACTAATGTGAATATACCTAATACTTTTTCCGTTTCCTCTACAGTCTCTAGTCAGTCAACAGTCTATAGGGATTTATCCCATGATCGACTACCCAAAAAACGTAAAGGTGATCGGCAATCAGCCTCTTCGGATTCACTGACGCGCACCGGGTCTACTATTACGAAGCGTCCACTAGTTAGTTCATCTACTTTGGACACTTTCCGGGCATCATCTTTTGCGCGTACGATGCAACTCGACACTCCACAAGTAACAAACCCTACAACTGCGCACCCCAGTCGGGCTTCAACACCTGGTATTTGCGTTTTCCCTATCACCGGGCAATATTTCTACCAGACGGGTAAGTGAACCGAACCTTTCCTCATTATTCTCTCAAAGTACAGTGAATGCAGATCCAAAAATAGCTCCTATTTTTTTAGTGAAACCAGTGGACAATTTGTCCACATCCATGATGCAACCAATAGAGACAGGACAACAACTCAAAATTTTGATTTGGAGGTCATCAATCTATCCTCTATCCCAAATAGTTAACATGAGGTGGAGGTCCTTAAACTATGGCTTACCTTTTGTCCACAGGTTGGAGGGGATAGGTTTCAGGTGATAAAAGATATCCATCTGTTCGCACGGAAACTTATCTTTAAAGTAATGTTTGACAAACAATCTTCTGAATCGGATTTGCTGTCATTTGAACAACTAAAACAAGATGCTGACGAAATTCAGGCTATCGAAACATTAATGGAGCTCTGGGAAGAGGGGCACACTGATGATGATTTATCATGATTTGTGCCGTCCCCCGTTGGCATCTGTGCTTCAGAAGTCTCTTTTCCGCCACCAATCTCATTTAAACCAAAATTCTTAAAACTTTCCCTTACTAAACAAAAATGCAAGCATTTGGTAATTTGTGCAACAAACAACCAAAGAAATTGGCAAATTAGATCTAACAGCTGATGCCAGAGTAAATAATCTTACCTTCAACCAGCGTCAAGCTCTTAAAAACCTTCAAAACAATCATTCAATCATAATCAAACCCTCGGATAAAGGAGGAAACGTTGTGGTTATGAACATATCTGATTATGAAAATATCTGTAGAAAAATCCTGGATAACAATATTACAATATTACAAAAGGCAGTACCTAGGTGTGGCTCTAGGCCACCGTAACAAGCTCCTAGCTCTCCAAGAGATGAGAACCGAAGAGAGAGGCGAAAGAGAATTGTGAAAAGATGAAGACAGAGGAGAAGAGAGAAGGAAAGAAGGGGGGTGAGGAGGGTAAGAAAGAGAGAGGGCGATAAGGAAGAAAGAGAAACGTTGTACCAAAATCCTATTGAAAATACCACACAAGGAAAAACCTGAGGCTGGGTCATACAGCATAAAAAGAAAGACACATCGGCACTTTGAAAGTAGCACAAATAATGGACACAAGTACTATCTAGAGGTAAATGAGCATTGGAACAGTAGAACAGTATAGCTTTTGCTGAAACAAGGGCAGGGGAATGGTCCTCCCAGCTAGTTATAAGTACAGAAGTTGAAAGATTTGGATAGTAGGGATTGTCTTTCAGAGGCAGGTAGGCTATAGTCGATAAAGGCTGCCCATTTCTGGTCGAACTTAGGTTCAGATTGTGAGGCGTTGGTGAGTAAGTCGAGATTTTCTTTGAAGAGTAGAGATTTCAGTTCTTTTATCGTAGTTGCGAGGGAAGGTGGAGCAGAAGATATCCAATGAAGCATAATGGATCTACGGGCCACAAGTAGAGCAAGGAGTATCCACTGACGAGTGCCTTTAGGCAGTGAACCAAAGGCCGAGGAATGTGGCTCCGTGCGGGGGGGGGGGGGGGGGCATCCAAACAGAAGTAGGCCAGGTTCTGAATCCAGAGATAAATGAGTCACATCAAATATGAAACGTATAATCACTGACCAGAAGGTGATGACAGTGGGACAAGACCAGAAACGATGCACTAGAGTCGGTTTGTTAGTCAGGCACCATGGACAAACTGGGCCTATGTCGGGTGCCCGAGTTGTGGAGAAGGGGTAATACGCCCTGTGCATTATTTTAAACTGAGTTTCCCTCCAGGTTTCACTTTAAGTGACGGTTCTGCAGAGCCTATAGCCTTGTATAATATCCTCTACTTCTAGATGACCTGACAGGTCTTTAGGCCATGAGGACACAGAAGTGTACTGAAGAGGCTTCATACATTTTGTGTGTAGAGGGGTATAGATGTCTGAAATGGATAGCTTGTTGTTTGCTAGCAGCGTGTCAATGATGTTTTTAGCCTGACGGATTTTATTGGACAGGTCTTGCCAATGAAGTCTACAAGTTGCATGAATGGAAAAAAATGGTTAGGGGGAAGCAAGAATTCCTGTGAAAATGTTGGGAAAATGATTTGAAAAAACCTGATTAGTCCCGAAACAATGAACAAATCTTAACTAGACCCTTGTCTTTCCACTTGGAGAAAGGTTCATACTGGAGACTGGGTGTAAACATGGGATTACCAAAAATTGGAAGGTGGTTTGAAATATGGGGAGAGAGGCCCAATTTTTTTCTGATCTCGCGCCACGCCACTACAGTGTCGTGAAAAAGTAAATTTTGTTTAATGGTAACTGGTAGTTTTTGGATCGAGCAATGGAGTAGAGCCGCCAAGTATATGGGGTTGGCCATCGATGATTCCAGGGCATAGTTAGAATATCTGGAAGGGGGCGTGGCCAGGACGGGCATGTGAGCAGTCGCATCTCACGGAGCTCCCGCTACTGATCCTGCAACGATCCTGTTCCCGGCGAATACCGTGGCAGACGATCGGTTTGCCTGTGACAGCGCGCTGTACAGACCTTAGCGGAGGGTGATCGGTCGACTGTCGGGGGTCCGGATGACCCGTAAAACGGAGAAGGGAGCGGCGGCCGAGTCAGTCATGGACGCCCAAGATGGCGCTGGGGTCTCCCAGCAGCAGAAGGCAGTGCGCGGATCTGACAAGCACCCGGAGGCTGGAGCTAAGACGTCCAAACCTAAGCAGCAGGGGAAAGAACCCCCGAAGGACATGCTCTACTATACTCAAAGGCTGCAGGGTCCTACTAGCTCCCCGGCTCCCACGCAGCTGACATGGGCGCAGAGAGTGCAGGGCCAAAATGGCGATTCCGCCATGGACGACACGCTGCCGCTTGAGAGCTCCTCTGATAACGTGCAGGATATGTTTGAGGAGCTGCAGGATGATGCCCCACAGCCCACACTCAGTGAAATCCTGCGGGCGGTGCAGAAGTGCACGACCTCGGTCACTGCCTCTGTGGATGGCCTGAAGGTACAGTTTGGGGAATTGACTGAGACAGTGTCCCTCATACGCCATGACCTCCAGAAGATCAGGGAGAGGACCACGGCTGTGGAGGGCCGAGTCAGCGAGATAGAGGACGCGCTCCCACCCCTCACCAGGGACACCAGGTCTGCACTGCAGCAATCCGCGCAGGCCACCGCGAAAACAGACGACATCGAGAACCGCCTGAGAAGGAATAACGTCCGCATAGTGGGCCTCCCCGAGAAGGTGGAAGGTAGGGACCCCACTACATTTATTGAGTCCTGGCTCCAAGACATATTCGGCAAAGAGGCATTCTCCACGCTATATGCGGTGGAGCGAGCTCACCGTACGCCTCCCAGACCCCTTCCCCCTGGCAGCCCCCCCAGATCCGTGCTCGCCAGACTCCTGAACTACCGGGACAGGGAAACCATCCTGAGGCTGGCCAGGGAAAGAGGGACAGTGCACTACAATGGAGCCAGAGTGTCATTCTACCCAGACTTTTCGGCGGAGGTGCAGCGCCAGAGAGCTAAGTTTGTGGAAGTGAAGAAGCGTCTACAGAGAGCCCAAGTTAAATATGCAATGCTGTTTCCAGCCAAGCTGCGGGTCACGGTGAGAAGCCAAGCTACGTTCTTTGAGTCCGCTGCGGAGGCTGCAAACTGGCTGGACCACAATGAACAGGACCTGAGGAGACGTCGAGAGGAAGACAGGGATGACTGAGGCCCTGAGGTTGCTTCCATGTCACCGCTATGCTTGTCACAGGCGAGTTAAAAGTTTTTTGTTTTTCCCATGCAAGCCGGAACTTTACCTGTCTATGTTTTGTTAGCGCTCCTTAAGAGCTTCGGAAGTTAAATTACACCCCCTCTGGACTTTATGCTACAGGGGTGGGCCTACACACATGAGGCACACGAAGACCCCCGGCTGGGGGAGTCAATTCTTGCTATTTGGTGCCCTGTTGGCACAAGGGGACTGCTGAGTTCATGCAGTGGGAGATCGTGGAGGAGGGAGACCCCTGCCCCGGACGGGGCCGGGGAGCAGACACGTATGTTCAGTTGTTATTTTTGGTTACCCATTTTTGTTGCAATGCTCACAGAACTACACCACTTGCTGCACTGGTGCTTACTAGGCCCGAATCGGTCCTGGCTAGGGCCTTGCCCACTGGTAATGACCCGGAGGTCACGGGCCTCGGACAGTAACTGTTCTCTAATTCAGCCATGGCCACCACCCCGATAGTGACTTGGAACGTGCGCGGTGTGCGTGACCCTCTGAAACGAACTATGATAAGGGCTGGGTTGAAAAAATTTCTTCCTGCTATTGTGGGGTTACAAGAAACCCACCTGACTAAGGACACGGTAGGGTTTCTGGGATTTTCCTGGGTGGGCAAGGCCTACCACTCCACTCACACCTCCTATTCAAGGGGGGTGAGTGTGCTGATTCACGGATCCTTGGCCTACCAGGAAATAGATGCAGCGGTTGACACGCTCGGTAGATATGTATTTTTATATTGCAAATTATTTACGGTGTCTCTGGTACTAGCTTTTGTATATATCCCCCCCCCTTTCTCGAGGGAGGTGCTTCAGCTCCTGCTGTCCTATCTGGGCGATAAGCCCGATGTCCCTGTAATGGTTATGGGGGACTTTAATGCCTGTATGGATCCAAGGGAGGATAGACACCCACCAGCCAGGTCACCCCAGGGGAACAGGGGGACAGCTCTGAGCAGACTGCTGGGGGAGGTGGGGTGGTTAGACATCTGGAGAGCAAGATTCCCTACTACCAAACAGTTTTCATGCTTCTCTAAGACACATGGCTCGCTATCCCGCATAGATCTGTGTGTGGGGTCCCCTCAGATTCTACATATGGTCCCCAAGGTGGAGTACCTCCCGCGGGGGGTCTCTGATCATTCTCCGTTGGTGGCCCACCTGGTCACCCGCCCGGTGGCCGTCCTGCCCGGAGCCCCTTGGAAATTGAACGCCTTCTGGTTGAGGCTGTTTACCTCACATGAACGTGTTGCAAGCCAGATAGAACGATATTTCTCGGAAAACGGGGCGGGGATGGATCGGGCGGTGGGCTGGGACGCTTTCAAAGCGTGCTTGCGGGGTACGTTTATTGAGGAGATTGCGTCCATAAAAACACAACTCGGCTGCCCTCTTAGAACGGGTGGAGAACCAGGTGAAACAATTAGAGCTGACATATGTTATTGACCCAACGGAGTCCGCGAGGGAGGAGTGGATGTCGGCCCAGGACTCCCTGGACCGGCTGAGATCCTCCGCCGCGGAGAAAAAGCGTTTCTTTACCCAGCAGGCCTACTATGAGGAGGGGGAAAAGACGGGCCGATTGCTGGCCAGGATTGCCCGGTCGCAGCAGCTGTCCCCTGCCATAGGAGCGATCCGGAATGCGCAGGGACGGCTGGTGAATGAACCGGAGCAGATTCTGACAGAACTGGCTGCTTTTTACTCTGAACTGTACAGGTCGCGGGATGACTTCACGGACGGGGAGCTGCAGCGCTATATGGATGCGGTAGCTCTCCCGACCTTGAATGATGGGGCGAGGACAGAGATGGAGAAACCGCTGACCCTGGAGGAGTTGGGAGAGGCGGTAGCCTCTTTCCCCACGTGTAAAGCACCGGGGGATGACGGACTGCCCATAGAGGTGTACACTCAATATGGGGGGGTGGTATTACCCAAATTACTTGAGGTGTTTAACGCCTCGTTTGACTCAGGGATCCTGCCTCCATCCATGACGAGGGCGAACATCATTTTATTGCTAAAGGAGGGCAAGGATCCCTTAGATCCCGGGTCGTATAGGCCTATTTCTCTCTTGCAGAGTGACGTGAAAATACTAGCGAAAGCCCTGGCCCTGCGCGTGAATAAAATTATTCTGTCCATCATACATCCCGACCAGGCAGGGTTCATGCCACGTAAATCCACAGCGACGAACCTCCGGCGATTATACCTAAATATGCAGACCCCCTCGGACTCCGTCGGCAATAGGGCACTGTTGTCGCTTGATGCCAATAAGGCCTTCGACAGTGTCGGCTGGCGGTACCTCTGGGCGGTGCTGGGTAAGTTTGGCTTCGGCCCCAGGGTCCTGAGATGGATCCGGCTCCTGTATGCTACGCCACAGGCGGCCATTCGTATGGCGGATAGGAGGTCCCATGCTTTTGCTCTGGGCAGGGGCACCAGGCAGGGGTGTCCCCTGTCCCCCCTGCTCTTTGCCTTAGCTATCGAGCCTCTGGCGGTCCTGGTGAGAGGCTGTGAGGCGGTCAGGGGGTTCAGATATGGTGACATACACGAGAAAATCATGTTGTACGCCGACGACATGCTTCTCTTCTTGGAAGACACAGAGGGATCCCTGCAACAGGTCATGGCCATTATTACGACCTTTGGTCGCTTCTCGGGTCTCACAATTAACTGGACCAAGTCGGCCCTGATGTTCCTAGACGGGGAGCCCGCGGCAGGGGGTGGCCCTGCATATCCTGTGCCTGTAGTGCCGTCTTTTAAATATCTTGGGGTCTGGGTATCCCCCGTAGTAACGGATTTCTGTAAACTTAATGTGTACCCCCTACTATCTAAATTCAGAGATAAAATTCAAATTTGGAGTAAACTAAAGATGTCCCTGGCAGGTAAAACCAACCTTATAAAAATGATATTGATGCCCCAACTGCTCTATCTCCTACACAACACGCCCATGGTAGTCACCCTTAAAATATTCAGAGTAGTCAACTCCCTTTTCAGACAGTTGTTGTGGCACACCAAAACCCCCAGGATTAAATTAGAACAGTTGCAGCGCCCGAAAGAGGGGGGAGGGCTGGCTTTACCCAATCCTTGGATATATTACTTAGCAGCTCAACTCCAACACTTGATTGGGGGGCCACGGGGATGCAGCCCGATACCTCAGCGGCTAAATTGATGCTCCGAGGAACGGGGGCAGTCACGGTACCAGAGGGGCTGGAGGCCCGCAAATTTCAGAAACCCAATAACCGTATGCCCACATATGCTCTTGTTCAGAAGGTGTGGAATAAAGCTAAACAGCTCCAGAATGTGACGGGGTTCACCGAATTTAGCCCTATTTGGGGAAATGACTCCTATGAGGAGTTGGCAAAGGTGGAGCAGGGACATAGGTGGAGCTCTTTCGGGGTCACACATCTTAAACAGGTTTTTGGGGGGGGGGCTCTCCTTCCCTTCGATGAGCTGCAAACACGGTTTAATCTGCCACACACCATGCGGTTCTACTATCTTCAGCTGCAGCATGCAGTGAGGGCTCAGGGGGCAGCAGTTGAGTGGGTCCAGTCCCCCACACCGGTGTTCCGCGCACTGTGTCATGCGCGGGAAACCAAAGGCATGATCTCGCATTGCTACAACATGCTCTTGTCAGCGTTCCTGGAGGGGCATCCCATGAGGGTGGCTGAGCAGTGGGAGGCAGATTTGGGACCTATAGGGGGGGAACTATGGGAGGAAGCCCTACAGGCTGTGAATGCCTGCTCACTGAATGTGTCACAACGGGTATCCCAACTCTACATCTTACTAAGGGTGCATTACACTCCGGTTAGACTCTTTAGGATGGGTCGGGCCCAGGATCCGATGTGTGGACGATGCAGGGCGGCCCAGGGCGATTTGGTCCACCTGCTCTGGCGTTGCCCCAAGCTGCACAGATATTGGTCGGAGGTCCTGGCAACTCTAAACTCTGTGTTCCAGACCAATGTTATGTTAGACCCACTCTGCTGCCTGTTGGGCGTTTTGGAGGGGGTGATAGCGGAGGAGGTCACTAGAGTGGCGTTTGCCAGGGCCTTGTTTCAGGCGAGAAAACTCATCCTCCTACATTGGAAATCGAGGGAACCCCCTTCGGTTAAAGCATGGATACAGCATATGGGTAAAACACTGTTGATGGAAAAATATATCTACCAGCATAGGGATAACGCAGGAAAATTCCTCAAACTATGGGACCCTTGGCTGGCAGTGCCGGGGCTGAGCCCCTTGGAGCTAGTCCAGGCAAGGCTGTTTGGGGGGTTGTAGGGGCATGGAACAACTGGTAGAGACCCAGACCTAGCCACAAGGGGGGTTGATGGCATAATGATTGTGCAATATGGGTTGGAGAAGTACACTTGTTGTCTGATTGTAAATATGAGTTCGTGCCTGTTTTCATGCTGGATGTACGATGTTGTTCTTTTACTATTTGTATGTTGTGTGAGCAATAAACACCTTTTTGATTCAAAAAAGAATATCTGGAAGACCCCAGTATCCAGTCCAAACCCACTCTTAGGAGGCAAGCCAAATTATATATCCTAATATTCGGTAGACCTACACCACCCTCGTCTCTCGGGAGATAAAGCTTTGTCAGCGCAATTCTCGGCCTAGTATTTTTCCATAAAAATTTTGTGATAGCCTTATTCAGCGTTTGCACATCCTTATGTTTCAATAGCAGAGGTAACGTTTGTAAAGGGTATAGTAGACGGGCAAAATTCACCATCTTGAAAAGTTCACATCTCCCAAAAAACGACAGCGGCAGAGCCACTCAGGTCTCTAGTTCACTTACTATTTTGTCGATCAAAGGAGGATAGTTTAGGTGGTAAAGAGAGGATGGTTCCTTGCCAATCTTCAACCCCAAGTAGGTGATGTGAGACTCCGAGATCCTAAAGGAGGAAGGGGGGAGGCTGGAGTGTGGAATGCATGTGCCTAAGGGTAATATCTCGCTTTTGGAAAAATTTATTTTCAGCCCTGAGCATTTGCGGAACGTGTCAAAGATCGATTGGATGACGGGAATGTCAGTGTGTGGAGAGGAAGAAAATATGAGTATATCGTCAGCAAATAGAGCCACTCTCATGTCCTCACGGCCAAAAGGTAGACCATGTAAGAGGGGGGACGAAGAAAGAAGACGTGAGAGGGGCTCTATAGCAAGATTGAAGAGTAAGGGGGAGAGGGGGCAGCCCTGTCTTGTGCCCCTATGTAAGCGGAAGGGCGGAGATTGGATGCCTGCTGCAGTGATCGTGGCAGAAGGGGCGGAATACATACTATGTATAAAGTTAGTGATGGGGCCAGTCAACCCAAATCGATGCATGACCAGGGAGAGCCAGTGAAAGCTAACGTTATCAAAGGCCTTTTCGGCGTCAAGGGTAACTATTACTGTGGCATCAGAAGAGTGGGTTTTAGCATATTCGAGGGCTGATAGAACCTTACGGATGTTGGCTGACGCCGATCTCCCCTTGGTGAAGCCCGATTGTGCGCTATGGATAAGGGATGGCATGATGTCTCCTAGCCTATTGGCCACTATTTTAGAGAGTATCTTGGAATCTACATTTAAAAGGGAGATGGGACGAAAAGAACCCGGATCAAGGGGGTCTTTTCCTTTTTTAGCAATAAGCTTAATGTTCGCCAGATGACCCGTGGGGAGATAGGGACCGCCATCCCAGATGTGATTATAAACGGAGTGCAATGTGGGAGCAATGTCAGGTAGAAGCAACTTGTAAAATTCAGGCGTGTAGCCATCCGGGCCCGGGGCTTTTCCATTAGATAGACCGCCAATCGCTTGACTAATTTCCTCTAAAGTTATGGGAGCGTTCAAATGTGTCAATTTAGTTGGGTCGATCAGTGGCAGGGTGACTTTGTCTAACCAGTCGCCAGCAAGGTCGACGTCTATAGGTTCATTGCCGTAGAGTTTAACGTAAAAATGTTGCAATGTTTTATTAACGTCCTCAGGAGTTGAGGATAGGGAACCATCAGGGTGGCGCAGTGTGCGTATATGTGTAGGAGTGAAAGCGCCCCTGGTGAGTCTTGCAAGGAGCTTCCCAGCCTTATTGCCAAATTTGAAATAAGACAATTGTAATGCGGACAACTTCGTCTGTTCTACCTTCTCCGCCCAGGCATCAAAATGAGCTTTCGCGGCAATCCATGCTTTAAGGTTTTCGTCTGAGCGGGTGGTATTGAGAAGCAGTTGTGACGCCCTTACCCTGTCGCTAGCTTCCAGATATTGTTTCTGGGCATTTTTTTTGTATGCTGAAGTAAGCGAAATGATCTTCCCCCTCAGACAGGACTTACCCGCCTCCCAGAATAAGTTTGGGTCATTTAAGTGTTGGATATTATTTTGTGAGTATTCCTCCCATGCATCCCGTAGTGTTGTTTTGATGTTGTCAATTTGAGATAGAAAGGCCGGGAACCTCCACTGTCTGACAGATGAGTGTGGCTGACCGTAATTAAGCGATATAGATATAGGAGAGTGATCGGAGATCACCAGATCATGAATGGCCGTTTGGGAGATCCGCGATAACAACGCATGGGTGCATAGAAAGTAGTCTAATCTGGCGAAGGAGTTGTGAACGGGGAAAAAGAAAGTGTATTCCGTGTCTACCGGATGTTGCAGTCGCCACGCGTCAAGTAAGCTAGGGGCCTGGGACATACGGGAGAAAGGGGTCTCACGAGTCGAACGTAGACCCGTCGAACGGGATCCCGATTTTGATCTATCTTCTCTATCACACATCGTCGAGTTAAAGTCTCCCCCCACAAGGTGAGGGATAGACTCATCAAGAGACAAAAAGGGTGCTAGTCGTGCGAAATATACGTGGTCTGGGGAATTAGGGGCATAGATGTTTGAAATCCTGAGTTCGCCCTGTGGAAATTTCATGTGAATAGATACCCGTCTACCCTCATCGTCGCTGTCGACAGCGAGAAGATCATATGCAAGGTTTTTATGTAGTAGAATGATTGTGCCTGCCTTGCGATTGAACGACGCTGAGCCCAGTACTTTCCCCACCCAAAGCTTGCGCATACGAAAAAAGTATTTTTCCTCTAGATGTGTCTCCTGCAGCAGGACAATATCGGCCTTGAGCCTTTTAAGATGTCGAAGTATTTTAGTGCGTTTGGCAGGGGAACGAAGTCCCTTGACATTCCAAGAGACTACGCGGACCTGAGACATAGGGCCAGATTCAGGTAGATGAGAGTATCTTTCCTCTGGAGTAACGCTTCTCATTTACGTTACTCTGAAGACCCTTTCAGCGCAATTCCTGTAATTCACATAGCAGTTGCGCGTAAACTTGCGCCAGAGTAACGATAATGCGCTGGCGTAACCCGACGCAAGTGGAAGTGGGTGTGATCATATGTAAATGATGGGCGGAGCCCGGCGCAGAGGCTTACGTTCAGCGCATCATCCACGGAGCATGCGCAGTGAGTGCGGCTCCACTCGCCCCCTTGTGCGCATGCTCACAACTTCCGTCGGCACCACTTCCTGGGAAACGTCAGCGCAATGCGTTCCGCTGGGCGCTTAAAAGCGCTGGCGGAAACGCCATTCCGGCGCAAAAGTAGTTCCGTTTCCCCCCACCCCAGGGAAGATACTTTTGCTCTGTAATGGCTGCTCCCGCTACCCCCCCAGAGAGAGGAGGAACCTCAATTTTAATACCCAGGAGGTCTCTGTCATTATCTCGGCTATGGAGACGGAGAATGAATTTCTCCATGGCAAAAAAAGCCGCAAGACCAGCCGGGAGAGGAAGCAGGGCATCCTGGAGTCGATTGCTGCCAGGGTCAATGTCCTGGGCTACTCCACCCGGACTGCTGGGGACATACAAAAGAAAATCAATGACCTGCGGCGCAAGGTGAGGGACAAGGTGGCCTCCATCAGGAGGTATGAGAGGGGCACAGGTGGTGGTCCCCCCATGTCCTGTCACCCTGACCGCAGAGGAGGAGGTGGTTGCTCGCTGCCTGGAGAGGGAGCAGGTGGAGGGGGTCGCAGGCTATGACTCCGTGGAGGAAGGCACAAGGACAGGTAAGTGTTTTTTAATCCCCTATTTGATGTTTTGCATTTGGGGGGGGGGGGTACATGTGCCAAGTGTGTGGGACCACCAACATGTGTCTGCTTTGTGTCATCCACAGATGACGGAGCTGGGCCATCATCTGTCAGCCTGCATTCCACCCCATCCCCCCCACGCCATCGTGTGCCTGAGCCACTGGGTGGTGAAGAGGTTGTGGAGGAGGAGAGTGGCCACACCACACCTGCCGAGGTGGTTGTGGAAGATCCTGCTGTGGCAGAGCAGGACTTTTCTTTGGTGTTGTCTGTCTCCTCCCCTTCTCCTGGCCCGTCTGTCGTCCCCTCCCCCATCCTTGGAAGCCCCTCAAGGGCGACTCCTTCCACCCGAGGACCTCCATCTTCTGGCCCCAGGAAGGCGACCCAGAAGACCAGGGGGGTGTCTGATGGTGTCCAGGACCAGTTGGCAAGGGATCACGCCAGACAGACAGAACAAATGGGGGCCATAGCGGACCACTTGCAGAAAGTGTCGGACAGCCTGGGCTCCGTTGCCAACCTCAGCAACGCAGTGCAGGATGTGAGCTCTAATTGCGCTGCAGTGGTCACCACTTTGGGGGAGGTGCAGGGGGATATCCAGCACCTCACTGCAGCCGTCCAGGCCAACACTGCTGCCATCCATGGTAACAGTGCTGCCATCCGGGAGCAGGGGAGGCTGAGTCGGCGGGCCCAGCATTACCAGATGACCCGTCAGCTCCGGATGCAGGCCCAGACCAACAGTTATCTTGGACGGATAGCCAGGGCCTTGGAGGGCACGCAGGCCACACCTGCCAGGAGTGGCCCACCTGGGGATCAGCCACCTCCAGATGCCCCCCCCCCCCCCACCCACCCTCCATCCAGGCAGCTGCGGAGCCAGAGAGGGGCCCCCAGAAGAAGCCCCCGGCATCCCCGATGAGGCCTTTTTTTTGTGGCTGGTTTTATATTATTATTTTTCACATACTCAGGTCATGAGTTTATTTTTTTTTTTTCTCAGGTTATGAGATTATTTTTCTTTTATTGATCAGGATATGATCTTTCTAATTTATTTTTGTACTGCACACGGTCAGGAGTGCAGGGGACAGTGTGAATGGTGTGTGAATGTGAGAGGGTGGCACTCCTGAAAGTAAGGGGTGTCACCCTCGGCCGTGGTGGTGAAGTGAACCCCACGGCTGAATGAATGATGTGTGAAAGGTGTGTGAATGGACAGTGACATCATTGGGGCCTTGACGCTGGCGTTACTGCTCCCAACTCCTACATGCTGGACTTGGGCTAATCCAATGCGATGTGCATGTGGTGTGTGTGATCTAGGGACATCAGTGGTGTACACGCGTGCATTGTCTGTGTTATTAATGTTTTGGTTTAGTGTCCAAAGATGCCTACAGCGAGGACCCTCCTGACTGCTCTTCCATCAGCAGACTGGGTGTCCTCTGGCAGGGGGGGGCTGTGTGGGTCGGGGGTCAGGTCATCACGTATGTCAATATGCAGGCCTTTTTTCATAGCAAAGTTATGTAGTATGCAACATGCACCGATGATCTGACACACAAAGGTAGGGGAATACAATAGGGCCCCCCCAGACTTATCCAGGCAGCGGAAACGGGACTTCAGGAGCCCCAAATGTTTGCTCCACCACTGCACGGGTTTTGATGTGTGCTTCATTGTATTTTCTCTCTCCTCTGGTTTGGGGGTTCCGGAAAGGAGTCATTAGATGGGGTCCCAGTGCATATGCAGAGTCACCTGTAAGGGAAAAGACAGGAGAATGTTAGTCATGCATGTGCGATTTCTGTTGTGCATGACGGGAGGGGATAGTCATGCCTGACTCCCATGTCACTCACCAACCAGCCAGCTGTCCCCATACATGTTCTGGTTAAATTCTGCTGGGATGGGACTCTGACGGTATATGAAACTGTCATGGCTGGACCCGGGGTGTTTGGCACGGACGTGCCATATGAGGCGTTGGGCATCGGCTATCACCTGTACGTTGATGGAATGCCAATGCTTCCGATTGCGGTATATGTGCTCTGTGGCACTGGGGGGCTGTAGGGCCACATGTGTGCAATCAATGGCCCCCACAGTGCGTGGGAATCTGGCAATGTTGTAGAAATCTGTCATTGCCTTCTGCCGCAGCTCCTCAGTGGTGGGTCTGATGAACTGGTTGGACATGCGTCTGAGGATTGCAGGGACAACCTGGTGCACACATCTGCTCATGGAGGACTGTGACATCCCAGCCACCACTCCACTTGTACGCTGGAATGATCCACTGGCAAGGAAATGAAGTGTTGCCAGTACCTTGACCAGTGGCTGCACTGCTTGTGATCGGTGTGTTGGGCTGGTGATGTCATCCTGCAGGGTTGTGGTTAGTTCAAGTATTGCATCAGGGCTGAATCTGAATAGGCGATACACCTCCTCATCCCCCATGCCAAAGAGGCTCATACGTGTGCGGTATATCCTCTCACGTGCCCGCCTTCTTGGTTCCAGGGGACCCATCAGTAGTTCTAGGACCACGAGTGCCCCTGGCATGTTGGCACACAGAGGTGTTGTCCTTGCAAGTGGGGGTGCTCAGCTAGCTCCTATCGTCGGTAACGCTGCTGTAGCTGCTCTCCTGCTGACCTGTGACCGTCTGGAGTAAAGATAAAGCAGCCTTTTGTAGAAATAACTTTGCGCCGGACGGATCAGATACGCGCGGCGCATGTAGCCAGCGTATGGTGCTAATCCGTTCGTGAATTGTGAAATATCCCTCATTTGCATATTTGCAGGGGAAATCAATGGGCGCGACTGATGCGCCCAGCGAAAATAAGCGCTGACGATACTCTGGCGTCGGAACGTTCCGCCGGTCGCAAATGACCCGTTATTGGGCGCATCTAGTTTGGTGGGTACGGGCACATAGAAACGACGGCGCATCATCACAGTTACGCGGCGCATATCCAAATACTCCAGCGCAAGTGTTCGTGAATCTGGCCCATAATGTGTGTTCGGGAGGATCAATAGTATGATATTGTGGATAATGTTTACTTGCTGACAGGTGTTTGTGAGTGATGCGGAGTATGACACTGGACCTCTGGGAATTGTCGGTGTGCTGGTAGAACCATCCTCTCTGTAAAGAAAAAAGAAGAGAAGGGGAGAAAAAAAAGAATAAGGAGAACAAATTAGTAAATAAAGAACAAGAAAAAAACATCATGTATGACTTCTCTTTTTTCCACATGTATTTCCTCCACCGGACGTGCCGCTGTACCGCCAAGACAAACATCATAGAGCCCGGCACCGTCACCAAGGTGAGACCACACCGACCAAGAAGTTTGGCCCAGGGGTCTTGGTCAATGCACCAGCGGGTACGGAGGGCCTCGTGAGGGGAATACATGACATCCTCTTAAACGAAAAAGAAAAACAAAACTATGATATATGCACTTAAGGGTACAGATACAATAACAATGCCCGCCAGGTGTGGAGAGGAAACTCCCTGGCTGTTCGGAGCAAATTGCAGTTTGACAACTGGCGTCATAGAGAAAATAGAACATCTACTCGTATCAAGGTGGCAGTAGTTCCTAGTAAACTAAACACAGTTTGTAGAGAACAGTAAAGGCAGTGGGCTGGCTTCCAGGGGGGTAAACAGGCAAACAGGAGCCCAGGAACGGCTGGCATAGCAGCAAAAAAAAAGAAAAATATATAGCGCCATGACCGTCGTGGCAGGGACGTTTAAGCCTCATCCAGATTCATGGTATTCGAATGGCGACGTAGATTTTAGTCTCTTAGGGGGTTCTTTGCGTGGACTCCTTTGGTCTCTCGGTCCTTGCTTCACACGGTCCGAATAAGTGGCATCAGACGATCTCTCAGCATTAAGGGACTGAAGGAAGGCTTTAGCCTTATCCGGTGACTGAATCATCAGTTGTTCCCCATCCGGGGATTGTAGACGCAGGATGGCAGGGTAGGCCAAGGTAAAGCGCATACCTCTCTTATAAAGTTTGGCGCAAATCGGTTGGAATTCTTTGCGCTTACGGGAGACTTCCACCGAGTAATCCGCAAACAGTAGAAGCTTGTGTCCCGCTAGTTCCACCGAACGAGATTTGCGGAATGCTTGCAAAATATCTGTGCGGTCAGCATAATTTAAGTACCGTGTTTTCACTGGTCTGGGGCGAGGGCGATCTTCGGATAAGGTACCTATACGATGGTCCCTCTCCACTACGCATCTGTGGCCTAGGCCCAACAGTTCTGGCAGAGCGGTCGAGCAAATGTCTATCAAGGAGCCCTGTTTGTAGGTTTCTGGGAGACCAATAATACGCAAATTATTTCTCCTGGACCGATTCTCGAGGTCCTCCATGCGGTCGTGTAGATGCTGATGATCCTGCATGAGGCGTTCCAGAGCCCCCTCCGCGCTGTGTTGGTCGTCTTCCAACGAGGAGATGCGCTGTTCAGCTGTAGACAGCCTTTGGGAGTGTTCTCCTATCTCCCTACGCAGTTGTTGGATCCCCTCTGCCACTGCTCTCTCTGTGATAGTGGGAGAGAGCAGCGCAGCCACTGCCTTAGCGATCCGTTCGTGGGTATCCTCACATAGGCTAGGGGCTTGTATGGCAGTGTCCATGACTTCCAGCGGGGGGGCAATCCCCTGGGAGCCGCCCGGTGTAGAATGCTGTGTGTAATCGCAGGACGGGGGAGCGACACGTGTCACCTCTGGGGCCGCCATGATTGGCGGAGCCGCGTCTCCGGCGGGAGGATCCGTAACTTCCGATCCCCGCTGTGTTCGGGTCTGCGTGAGGTATCGCTCCATGCGCTGGAATCCGTGCAGCTTGCAGGGACGGAGGATGGCACAAGCGGGGTCGGCGTCGGGGTTTTGTATGCCGATTAGCGGTACGGTAACAGTGGAGCCTCCGGCGCTTGCGTCTCCTACATGTGGCGCCGGAACCGGAAGTCCATTTGTTTGTTTTGAGAGGATCCAACTTTATGTGTCTTAGATAGTGGATGCAATGACCTGTGTAGGTTCCCTGTATGTTTTTCGGAAGTTTTTTCAATCAGGCTACCTCCTTACACTAGTATCCAATCTAGTGTTAACACTACCATTCCCCTCCATTGTTATCCCATGCACCGTCTCCTGGGCGAATATGCCTCTCTATATGGACACCCAAGGGCTTGTTTACATCTTTAGCCCGCCTGTCGCTGTGCTGTAGCCGCACGGGATCTCTCCACGCCCCTTTCATCTGTGTGTCGGGCTAATGGATATCTCCCATTGGTTCTGATGCTAACCCCACCTTTTAGGTGTGGTCTCTCTGCTCCCGTGCCTGCCGGTGATCGTATATGTGGAGGGGAAATATTCTTTCTTTCCACGCATTGAATCGCGGGGCATCATGGGCATTGTAGGCGCATGTAGATGTTCCCCTGGCTGCAGCGCGCTGATGTTTTTTGTCCTCTCACGCCCGATGATGTCATACGTTCGGACGTGTGGGAGAGGAGGTTTATTTAAACCGGCCTCAGTTTCCTTTTTCCCATTGAATGCACCTGCTAGGAACGTTACGGTGTGACATCTTTACCACAGGTAAATCCTCTACAGTCCAGTATGCTTCTCTGATTGTGCTTAGCCACCTTATGGATATGTATTTAGTTGAGTTAATGGTCTTTGTTGTGTTTTATTTAGAGAATTATAGTGACTGACTTAACATCACACTTTCCTGGATGTTGTCAGGATTATTTGGACGAACTCTTGTGGCTGCTCCTGGCACTGCATCACATTTTTTTTTAAAACTGTGTAAGTTTTAGTGGATTTAATTAATCTCTCATTTGAGTATATATTCAAATTTTTGTGATGTATGTAGGCAGGATACATTTCTTATTAAGCTTGTTTATGTTTTTTTCAGACAGTTTTCTTTCTCCTCTCCTATGGAGACGCATCTCTGGCCCTACTATTTTGGTGCATTGGATCATTAGATGAGTCGGTTATCTGTGTGGATTGCGAGTGTCTAGCCGCTCTTTTCCTCTTTCACCCCCCATCCCTTTCTTTGCCTTGATCCCTTCCCTATTTGTTTCCATTCTGCCCCATCCTTCCCCCTCCCCTACCTCCAGGTCTGGATATCCAGTTTGACACACAAGGTCAGCACAGTGTACACATGCACCTGTATAAATATATGGATGTGTTTTCATTGTATATGCTTTTTTGTAATATGTAACTTTTTCTATTAATAGAGCTGTTTGCAAATTCTCGTTCTCAACCTAGCCCCTGACGAAGCCGGAATCTAGGCGAAATATATTGGGCTTAACATCTATTTGGTTGTGATCATCTGTAATACGCTCTGCTTGTGTAATCAGGATCCACAGCGGCCTGGTTTTATGTTTTCCTATCCTATTGCCCTAATATGTGTTTTTTGTATTACATTTTGTGATAATTTCTTCTCTTTTAAATAAATTATTAAAACATTACTATTGTATGTTGTGAATAAGCACCGGTATAGTCCCCCACTGTCCATACCATAGAATCTATTGTTATATGGGATGAGGTGCGACAGACTTTTGTAAAATTGTTTGGACCTAGCGGATCCCATTCTCTCTTTTTTCCCTATGCAACTCCACCCATGTGGCAGAAAACCTTCAAATACACCTACGCAGCATCTCACTGCTCCAATCATTGGGAAGCCTATCAAAAAACCCTACATAGATGGTATCTATGTTCAATAATTTTTATTGAATTTTTCAATAGAGAACAAATATCACAAAGAATAACATGTCAACTTACAGTCAGTCAGTCTCTATACAGTGTTTTCCGTGTCCTAGGACAAAAGTTACAACATTAGTGCAAGAAGGGAAGAAAAAAAAAAAAAAAACGGAAGGGAGGAGAGGAACAATCAAACAGCGGCCCTGTGTAGGCCTGGTAGCAGTCAGCTCGTATAGCAAAGAGCTATTCACTTCTCAAGGTCCCCCAAGAGACAACTCTCCGGTGGGGGAGGGGCCCAGAACCCCAGCTCCCGATAGGCCCCGAAGGGATCACACTGCCCCTCGGGAACAGGGGACCCCGAGCTCCATCCCACACGTGTCCCGAGGCCATCAACATGTGGGAGACCCATGAAGCCATTTACCAGAAGGGTGCACAATCGGCCTTGTAGGCCGTCACTTGGGGGAGCTAGTCTCCACCCTAATAAAACATACCAGTAACCGGAAAATCATGTAACAGAATGGTAACCGGGGGGGGGTAGAAGAAAAAGAAGAGGTACAGATGCATAGGAGAGAAATGGGAAGCGAAAAAGAGGGAGAGGAGACGAGGGGAGGGATGCCTGCTCTGTTAGGGAATTGAACGGTCGGTCGGCCCGCTAGGCAGAACTCCCGGTATGAGGGATATGTTACAGTAGGTGGCCCAGGGTTCCCAGATGGCCAGAAATCTCTCAGATTTGTCATTAATTCTAGCAACGATCTGCTCCTGCGCCATGATCCAAGAGACTTTTCTCCTGAACCCCTGAAGGGATACCGAAGGTTTCTTCCAGGCTTTAGCTATAGACATTTTGGCTCCCAATAGTATGAAAAAGGATAAGGTTTGGCAATGTTTAGATATTCCAGGAATGCTTTGGTTCAAAAGAGCAATGCCTGGATGGGGGGTCACCACCGATGCTGTCACGGAGCGAATGATCCGGAACACCTTCCGCCAGAATGATCTGATGCGGGGGCAGGTCCACCAAATGTGGAGCATAGATCCTTCCAACTCACAACCTCTGTAACAGACCGGTGATGCCCCTGGGAACATCCTAGCCAGCCTGGAAGGAACATAATACCACCTGAGTAAGACTTTTAGACCAGCTTCTATGAGAGAGACGTTGAGAATACCTTTATACGCTCTAATAGTCGCTCTGTGCCAGACCTCAGTGTCCCACGAACCGTCCAGTTCCTCCTCCCAGGCCCGAGCGTACGATGGCTTTACCTCTCTAGAAACAAGCGCTGTATAGATCAAGGAGATGCCACCCTTCTGATCCGCTGCGGTAGTGCACCAGTGTTCATATGGCGAGATTGTGGGGGGTACCTTTCTATTGGTCCAGATTGAGTGCATGAAATGGGAGATTTGTGAGAACCTGAACAGTTCCGAATCCGGCATGTCCAGTTTCTGTCTGCAAAAGGCTAGGGAAACAGGGCCCGTCGGGGAGAGGAAGTGGCCAATCCGGTAGAGGCCTTTGTCCGTCCACCACCGGAAGGCCTCAATACTCATTCCCGGGGGGAATTCCACATTATGGAACAGGTGTGCCAACGGTTTCAAAGGGGACGTCAGGGGGTGCGCGCCAAATAGTTTGGAGCTTAAGGAAACCGAATGCGAGAGGGTGGGAGATAGGATTGCGGGTCTGACCTTTGGTTCACAGCAAAGGAGGAAGTCAATGGTGTTCTTGGGGGTGGCTTGTCTCTCCATGGAGAGCCAGTCAGGTTTAGGTCCTTGGCGGAAAGCCATCGAGATTTGTGCGAGTTGGGCTGCCCGGTAATAACCCCAGAGATTCGGGAGTCCCAGCCCACCCTGTGATTTCAACCGATAGAGGATGCCCGAGGGGCATCTATACCCCTTGTTACCCCAGACAAAACGGACTATTCGGGATTGGACAGAACTGAGAAAACATTTTGGAATCGGGACCGGGAGGGAGCGGAATAGATATAGCAGACGGGGGAGGAGTGTCATTTTCACCGCATGTATCCTACCCAGCCAGGATAGACCACACTTCGACCACGCATCCAAATCCTCTCTAAACTTGCGTATTATAGGGGGATAGTTGGCTTCAAAGAGACTTGTTATGTCTGGTGTAAGTTTGATGCCTAAGTAAGGAATCGACCCGGATGCCCATTTAAAGGTGAAATTGTTAGAGAGCTGGTAGAGAATGTCGGGGGGGACATTAATGTTCAAGGCTGTTGACTTGGTCATATTAACTTTCAGTCCCGAAACGTCACTAAAGGCCCGTAGAGTCTTAAGTATCACGGGGGTAGAGGTCAGTGGGGAGGTGATGAAAAGGAGCAGGTCATCTGCATACAGCGCGCACTTGTGCTCACCCTGTCCGCACGTCACCCCCTTGAAGTCCGGGTTCGATCTAAGCGCAATTGCTAGTGTCTCTATGGCCAACGCGAATAAGAGGGGGGAGAGTGGGCACCCTTGTCTGGTTCCCCGACCAATGGTAAACGATTCCGAGTATCTGCCCAACAGGCGAACTTGGGCCGTGGGGTTCGAATAAAGAGCTCGGATTAGGTTCAAAAAGTATGGGCCGAAACCCCACTTCCCCAATATGTCGGTTAGGTAATTCCAGTCAATCGAGTCAAAGGCCTTGTGAAGGTCTATAGAAAGGATAAAGCCTTTCTGCGGGGTTCCCCCATCCCAGTGGGATCTAAGAAGCGAAATTATGTCAATGGCCCTCCTAACCTGATCCGGACCCTGTCTCCCAGGAATGAACCCCACCTGGTCCCCATGTATGTATGTGGCGATAAAACTCGCCACCCTATTGGCCATGATCTTGGTCATAATTTTGATGTCGTTATTGATAAGCGAGATTGGGCGGTAATTGCTAACCTCACTAGCGTCCTTGTCCGGCTTGGGAATCACAGAAATGTATGCAGAGTTTAGGTCTGCGCCCAGGAGGTTTCCCTCCCGTAGAGAGTTAAATAACCGAGCCATATGTGGAGCCAGGCAAGGGCCAAATTTCTTGTAGTAGCTATTTGAAAATCCATCGGGACCGGGCGATGAGCCAAGTTTGAGGGATTTTATGGTGTCCAAAATCTCGGCAGAGGTAAACGGTTCCTCCATGAGAGTCCTATGCTCAGGGGAGAGGGTGGGAAGAGGGAGAGCGTCCAAGAATGTCTCACTTAGGGAGGCCTGAGCCGGGCCAACAGGTTTATATAAGTCAGAATAGAACTGTAGAAAAGTGTCCATAATTTTTGTTGGGTTTTGCGTCAGGTCCCCTGAGGTCGTCTTAATTTTAGGGAAGGCTAGAGCGCGTGGCTTAGGGTTCAACTTCACTGCCAGCTTAGATCCAATCCTATCCTTCTGAGAATAGAATTTAGCCCCAGTCCATCTAAGGTGCCTTTCTGCGTCAGTGGTCAGTTTCAGATTGAGAAGGGCCCGAGCCCCTTCCAACTGTCTAAGGGAATCCGCCGTAGGGTGTCGCTTGTGTGCTTTCGCTAGAGCACGGAATTCCTCAGTGAGCTTCAGCGTGTCTGCCCTGTGTTCTGCCCTACGTATCGAGATCATTTGTATGATCTTCCCCCGGATCACCGATTTGTGTGCTGCCCAAACGGTAGCCTCCGAGACCTCGCCCGTCGCATTGAGAAGGAAGTATTCCTTAATCGCTGCTTCCAAAAGGGTGCACTGTATGGGGTCACTCAATAATGACTCCTGCAGACGCCAGCGAGGGGCCGTTCGCACTCCCGAAGGTCTCAGCGTGGTCAACACGACCATCGAGTGGTCCGAAAGGGAAGATTCAATAATCTTGGAGCCTCTAATTAAGGGGATCGACGAGGAACGTGTGAAAATGTGGTCTATCCTGGCAAATGAGTTGTGTGGGGCAGAGAAGTGCGTATAGTCCTTCGTGTGAGGGTTAACCTCTCTCCAGACGTCAATCAACCCCGCCGAGTGTAATAATTCGGCAATTTTAACACTTTGTTTGGAGGGTCGTTTTGGTATCGGCTTCCCAGACCTGGACTTATCCAGCGAGAAATCGAAAGCGATGTTAGAGTCCCCACAAATGTAGACCGTTCCCTTGAGATGTTCGCTCAGAGTGTGCAGTAGAGAGTCAAAAAAGGGTTTCTGACCCTTATTTGGGGAGTAATAGGAGACAAAGGTGTAGGTTTCTCCATCAATTTGACCAGAGACCAAGATGTAGCGTCCCTGCGGGTCGGCTTTGACAACCGGTTGGGATAGATTAATGTGTTTAGCGAAACAAATGGCCACTCCCTTAGTTTTATTGTCCGCGGATGCCAGAAAAAATTGAGGATAATGCTGGTGAAGGAAAGTAGGCTTATAAGTGACCGGGAAATGAGTCTCCTGTAACAATAACACGTCAGCATGCATAGAGTGGTATAGCTGATACAGCTTCCTACGCTTAATTGGCGAGTTAAGGCCCTGGACATTATGAGAAACTATCTTGAGGGATGGAGGTGGGGAATGTGTATTAGGCATGGATCAGAGTGGTTAGAACTAGTGTGATGTATCGGTGCACTCCTTGATCTAAAAAGCGGTACTCACCACACAGCCTGAGGAGCAGACACAGCGAGAGCTCGGGTCCCGGGAGGCGAGGTCCGTCACGGACGAAGGCACCGAAGAGACTCAGATAGGAAGTGGCATGAGGAGCAGGCAGGACAGGAGGGAAAGAAGAAGGGAAGAAAAAGAGACCGGTTACAAATTGATAGACTGAACAAAAGGACTGAAACAATAATAAAAAAACAATAGGACATAAACAAGGGACCCTGAGGTCCCCTAACCCCACCCCACCCCTGGGTCGAGATGGGCTATCCATCCCTACCCTCAATCCTGAGAGGATCGGAGTTCCCTAGAGACAGGGACTCCGAGACAGAGCCGAAGAGCACGATAAGCGCTCCCGGTCCTAGTATGAGGTGCACTGGGTCCACCACAACCCATCCACCCAAAATATATCATCCGTTGTACCAAAGGCCCACACTGGGGCCTAACGTATTCTAAAGGAACAAGCAGAACGCCCCCATGTATGTCACTGTCTAATAAACTGTGATAACCAGGAACCCCCCCGGTCCCCGACCCCCACCCCGCGGGGCCCAGGATCCTGGAAGGGAGAGAGAAAAAAAAAAAAAAAAAAGTACATTGAGACTTAAAACTACATTGCTGTTAACCATAAAATGCACCAGGAACTGATCGGCACACAAAAGGGGAAAGGCCACCCTAGTCGGTCCGCCACCCCCTCAAGCTCCCCAGCCCCAGTTCGTGTAGAGCCCACCCGCCCCAGTCCCAGTCAGGAAGTAAGGCCCTGCCGGGCAACCTGCAACAAAAGGAGAACATTAAAGGAGACAATATTATAAGTGCTGTCCGCTGGAAGTCTTCAGCAACAGGTATCCCCAGCAAGGGGCGGCGGGTGGAGTACCCCCAAATCCGGGCATCATGGGAAGTGAGAAGTCATCGAGCCCAAAGAGGGACAGAAGGGGGAGATTCTTCAGGTCTGTAGATTGTCCTTGGACCGCTTGTAGCCTTGCTTGAGCCAGGTGTGCTGCAAAGGGCTTGCAGGCGAGGGTCTCTTTGTAGAAGCCGGGTTGCTCCTGCCGGTCTGCATAGGAGGGGGGTCTTGGAGCAGGATCCCTAGATGCGCCAACAGTCGCTCCCCTTCAGACAAGGATGAGAAGCCATAGTGTTTGTTCTTGAAGGAGAAGTTCAGCCGTAGGGGAAAAGACCATCTGTATGTGATTTCCCTCTCCATCAATAGGTGCAGCAGTGGTTTAAGCGATCGCCGTCTCTGCACTGTGTAGGGGGAGAGATCAGCAAAAATTTGGATTCTATGACCGTTTAGCGTAAGATTTTCGGAGTACCTGGATTTCCTCATCACCTCCTCCTTCACCGAATAAAAGTGTGGTTTCACTATAATATCTCTGGGGAGTCCGTCAGCGCGAGGGGGTTGCAGGGCCCTGTGTGCCCTGTCCAGCTCCAGGCGGTGTTCCGCTATATCAGGAATGAGATTTTTAATAAAGGATTTCACAGCCGCCTGCACCTCCTTTTCGGATTCGGGGAGCCCCCTTATCCTAAAATTATAGCGTCTGGTTCTATTCTCGAGGTCATCGATCTTGGCAAAGGCAGTCTCTAATTGATCCTGGACATCTTGTAGCCTGGCCGTGTTTTGGTTAATGCGTGTTACGGCCTGGTCAGCCTTTTTCTCTATAGTGTCCATTCTCGATCCGATCTGCTGCAGGTCTGCATGAATGGATGAAGTGATTTGGGCTGCATTGAGGGCCAAGCTCTTGGAGAGCATCTGTGCAAAGGCCTCCATCATGGAAGGAAAGTCAGTGGGGATAGGAGTGGACTCTGCTGTTTCACTCACAGTCAGCAGCATGCCTGTATGGGGATCCAGCAGGGGGGTGGAGGGGGGCCCCGCGCTCATTCGTCCCAACAGGGATTCTGTGGAGGCTGGGGAGGCAGCCTGATGCAGGGAGGGGAAGTCAGTACCTGGTGATGGCGGTAGGACCAGATCCTGGTCAGCAATAGAGTCCCCTGCGTCTCCCGCGGCATGTAGGCCTTGCTGCGCCGCCGCCGCCATCTTGGCATAACTGAGGGGTCCGGGAGAAGCCGCCATCTGCCGCGATAGATTCCTCCTCACCGGCGCCGATAACATCCGCCTGTTCCCGGGGTCTTCCCCTACTCGTGGGACCCGGTGAGAGCGCTGGGGGGGCGTCCTGAGAGCTCCGGTGGCTATTACAGGGCCGTGGTGGAGCGGAGCTCTAGAAGCCGGCGGCCATCTTAGGAGCTGCCGCGCATGCGCCTTCCCATAGATGGTATCTAACACCCTATAGACTGTCCAAAATATACACCACTTTGTCTCCTGCCTGTTGGAGGAACTGTGGCAGTATGGGCACAATTGCGCACCTCCTCTGGTTTTGCAGATCCCTTAGCTCCTTTTGGAGACATATCTTCTCACTAATCTCCTCCATAACGCACAGCCCTGTTGAACTCTCCCCTTCACTAGCTCTACTCCATCTGGGTATAGACCAATTCCTCCCTAAATTCCGAGACATAATCATACATCTCTTACTGGCACCCCCACTCTAAATTCGACACTAGTTGATCTTAACTACCAATGTGAAATGGAAAGAATAGTAGCCAAGAAAAACCTAGCCATGAACAAATTCCTTTACAGTTGGTCCAGTTGGTTGTCCCACCCTAATTGCACTGTACAAGTTTAATGACCTACGTTGACTGTTGAAATGTAATCTCCTGAATTATTGCTGGTACCTCTCCCTGTTCCCACCCCCCTCCCTGGAGTGACTCTCTTCATCACTACCCTCTAAGAAGACACACCTGTATGTTTTGATGTGGTAGTTGCCTATTCCTTCATTGTTAAACGTTGTCTTCTTTGTTAACTGTTTCTATACTCCAGTTGGAACATCAGTCAAGCTTTTGCATGTAAGCTAAATGTGTTTCAAAAACAAAACCCAATAAAATACTTGATTAAAGGATATGTTCAACTTTTATAATATGCAGGGTGTTACATGTAACATGTTATGAATGAACCGGCCCTTGCTGTGACATCAGGGAATGTTCTCCCTGTGTCTGCTGCCACAATTCAAGAAAGACGCAGACATACTGGTCTCCACCCATCCTGTAGCATCACTCATTCACAGTCCTCTGTGAATGGAAAACTACAAGGTCGGGCAGCCTTTGTGGCAGTCAGTTTGTAGTTTTCAATGAACTAACACTAGCTCGTCTTCCTGTCAGAATGTACTGGCTTCCTCATATGAGGTACTGTCAGGGAAATAGCCGAGTTATTGGCATTCCTGCCAGTGTCCATCATTGCCGCGACAGACTAACTCCCATGCACATGCGCACATGCAGATGTGCAGCAGCTGCCTGTACAAGCTGGGCGGCACACACAGGCGCACACAGACGCACACAGGCGTGCATGCACGCTGTGACTGTGTTGGCGCACCCCCGGCCTATTTAAACCTGTCACTGCTGGATTATCATCAGCTTCCTGTGTCTCCTGTATCCTGTGTATCCTGAATCTCTGGCTTGAACCTTGGCTTACGTCTGAACCTGTAACTCTGCATATCTGCTCACATCTGACCCTGGCTTCGCTGACTACTCTATTATGTTCTGCTCCTGTGTATGACCCGGCTTGTTCCTGTAAATTCCCTTGGACTGATTCCTGTGTATGACCCCTGGCCTGGCTCCAGACTCTGTTCTTGATTTACCTATGGTACCGCACCAGAACCCCTCCTTGCAAGGCTACTGAGTTCGCTCTTCCAGCGCACCCCAGCTACCTTCTGCCTGCATCTACCCAGTCAGCAGCAGTACTGGCAATCTGTGCACCTTTGGGCCCCACACTCCCTGTCTCATCCCCAGGGGTGCGGTGCAATTAGCTGCTAGGGGCGCCCTGTCAGCAATCCAGCCTCACACCAGAGACCTGACAGGTACGAGCATGTTGATACACTGATAGATTTGCAGAACAACTGCATGGCAGCAGCAATCTGCTGATTATTGGTGCAATGGTTTACAGGCTCCGAAAACAAAAATCGATATAAATGCAATAGTTCTACCTGCAAAAAAAAAATGAATTTATAATTTTTTGTCCAAAGGTGAAACATTATCTTCTGGTTCCTCTTTCTGAACTTACAGTAGTGTATATTTGCCCTAATGTTGTAAAGTGCTGTGTAAACTGTCGGCCCTTTATAAATCATGTATAATAATTGTAGTGCTACCCCATTCAGGAGCCGCTGAGTATAAGTGGGATCGGCGTGTTGTGTTACCTGGCAGATGTCTAGGGGTGATACTTGTGAGTTGAGGAGAAGAGAGCGAATGTTCAGTCTTTAATTGGGTTTTCTTCAATGCTTAATTCCAAGGCCCAACATGATCTTCATCAACATAGTACTTGGACAGGAAAAGGTTGATGAGCAGAGAGAGAGAGCTTGAGTATCAGGCCTTGGATATCGAGAGGTGAGAGCAATCTTGCTCTCAGCAGTGATGAGTAGTGTGGGTAAAGTGCCCCCAGACAGGTCTCTGCCACAGGCCTGGCAGCTGGAACGTCACTTGCCAATGTTGGGAGGACCAGGCCTCTGCCACAGGCCTGGCTCGGGCCTCTGCCACAGGCCTAGTACTTGAATGAGCATGAGAATGAAATGAGAGAGTCCTCCCAATAGATTTAGTTAGAGTCCCTGGATCCCCAATGGTTCGTTCAAGCCCTATTGGATCACCTGCCTCCGGGTTTCTTCCCTAAGCCGATCCCCCACCTTACAAGAATGGCCCTCAGGACAAGGCGCCTGGGCCAGATATATGCTCCCTCAGCATGCCCTGGGCGGAGGAACCAACCCCTCTGATCGACTGCTGAGGAAAACGAGTCTGCCAGAACCCCTCTAGCTCCAACTGCCACCCAGGGGTGGACACACACCCCTTTAGCGCAGACCGGCCCACAGGACAGTTCTGGAAATGACAGCAGCCCAAATTTGACAAATTGCGAATGAGAGCCATGTAACTCTCCCATTCCCCACTAACTTTAGCATAACGCCCCTACAGAAAAACAAGGGGACACTACATAATCATAATAATAATAATAATAATAATAATAATAATGTGCTTCTCTCTGTCATGAGTAGGGATGAGCCGAACACCCCCCCCCCCCCCCGGTTCAGTTCGCACAAGAACATGCGAATACGCAAACACTGTTAAACTCTATGGGACAAGAACATGAACAATTAAAAGTCCTAATTTTAAAGGTTAATATGTAAGTTATTGTCATAAAAAGTGTTTGGGGACCCGGGTCATGCTCCAGGGGACATGTATCAATGCAAAAAAAAGTTTGAAAAACTGAAGTTTTTCAGGAGCAGTGATTTTAATAATGCTTAAAGTGAAACAATAAAAGTGAAATATTCCTTTAAATTTTGTACCTGGGAAATGTGTATAGTATGCCTGTAAAGTAGTGCATGTTTCCCATGTTTATAACTGTCCCTGTACAAAATTACATTTCTAAAGGAAAAAAATAAATTAAAACTACTCCTGGCTATTCATAAATTGACGGGTCCCGGCAATACAGACCAAAGTCATTAAAAAAATGGCAAGGATCCCACCCAGTCCATTACCAGGCTCTTTGGGTCTGGTATGAATATTAAGGGGAACCCCAAACCAAAAATAAAAAAGCATGCGCCCCTCCTCAAATTCCATATCAGGCTCTTCAGGTTTAGTATGGATATTAAGGGAATCCTGCATCAAATAAAAAAAAATGGGGTGGGGTTCCCCCCCAAAATCCATACCAGACCCTTATACGAGCACGCAACCTGGCAGGCCACAGGAAAAAAGGGGGGATGAGAGAGGTATCTGAACTGTACCAGGCCACATGCTTCAACATAGGGAGGATGTCCCCATGTTGATGGGGACAAGGGCCTCATGCCCACAACCCTTGCCCAGTGGTTCTGGGGGTCTGCAGGTGGGGGGCTTATCGAAATCTGAAAGCCCCCTTTAACAAAGGGGACCCCCAGATTTCAGCCCCCCTATGTGAATTAGAAACAGGGTACATTGTACCCCTACCATTTCACAAAGAATGTGCAAACAGTTGTAAAAAAAAAGCACACAGACACAGTTGGCATAAGTCCTTTATTACAAATAAAAAAAAATAAGAAAAACATTCCAGCGATGTAATCCCATCTGTCCATCATTGTTCTCTATGTCCTGCAGTGATCCGATGTCCAGCGATGCTGCAGTCCCCGGTCTCCACTCCACACAAAACCCCCATGACGTAAGAGGGGGCGGGGTCACCCATCCACATCATAGGGTAAGCCCTGACTTTCTCTGGCAAGTGGGGCTTACCCTATGATGTGGACAGGTGACCTTGCCCGTGACATCATGGGGCGGGGTCACCCGTCCACATAATTGGGTAACCCCCACTAGGGTTACCCAATTATGTGGGCGGGTGACCATTTTTTTATTTCGGTGCAGGGTTCCCCTTAATTTCCATACCAGACCTGAAGGACATGATATGGAATACATTTTATGCAGGGGCAGTTCTAAACACGGGAAAAATGCGCTACTTTACAGGCATACTATACACACCCCCAGGTACAAAATTTAAAGGAATATTTCACTTTTATTTTTTCACTTTAAGCATTATTAAAATCACTGCTCCCAAAAAAAAGAAGTTTTAAAAACTTTTTTGCATTGATACATGTCCCCTGGGGCAGGACCCGAGTCCCCATTCACTTTTTATGACAATAACTTGCATTTTAACCTTTAAAATTAGCACTTTGGATTTCTCCCATAGACTTTTAAAGGGCTTTTCGAATTTACCGCAAACACTTCAAATTGTTCGCTGTTGGCCGAAGGGGCGAACAGCCAATTTTCGAGCCGAACTAATCTTTGACTCGAACATAAAGCTTATCCCTAGTCATGAGACAGTGCTTTGGCCTTGGCATTGCCTTCTAGTAAAAGGAAAGGTACCCCAAGGGGCTCTAAGTTGCAGCAAAAAATTATAATAGATTCAAAAGTTGAAGAAATAATTTATTTAAAAAGGTACATGGTGAAAAAAAGCGTCCTAGTGGGATCAAGACATGAGTTCCAGAATGCGATTCAGAAAAATATGCATATGAATAAATATAACCATATGAGTTCATGTAACAATGAAGTAAATAAACTTCATACCTCTCAGCAAATAGCTTGGGGTGTCTACTTTCCAAAATGGGGTTATTTGGGGGGGGGTTTGTGCCATTTGAGTTTTCCATGGCCTCCGAAACTGTGATAGGTAGTGAGGAGTGAAATCCAAAATTTACACCCTTAGAAAGCCTGGTGCTTGGTTTTTGGGGTCCCGTACGCGGCTAGGCTCCCAAAAAGTCTCATACGTGGTATCCCCGTACTCAGGAGAAGCAGCAGAATGTATTTTGGGGTGTAATTCCACATATGCCCATGGTATGTTTGAGCAATATATCATTTATTGACAACTTTGCGCAAAAAAAACAAATTTCCGCAACGTGTCAAAATATAAAATATTTCATGGACTCGACATGCCTTTCAGCAAATAGCTTGGGGTGTCTACTTTCCAAAATGGGGCCATTTGGGGGGTTTTGAATTGTCCTGGCATTTTATGCACAACATTTAGAAGCTTATGTCACACATCACCCACTCTTCTAACCACTTGAAGACAAAGCCTTTTCTGACACTGTGTGTTTACATAAAAACATTTTTTTTTTTGCAAGCAAGTTAAGTTGAACCCCCAAACATTTTTTTTTTTTTTTAAAGCAAAGGCCCTACAGATTTAAATGGTGGGTGTTGCATTTCTTTTTCCACACAGTATTTGCGCAGCGATTTTTCAAACACATTTTTTTGGGAAAAAATACACTTTTTCTTATTTTAAAGCACTAAAACACACTATATTGCCCAAATTATTGATGAAATAAAAAAGATGATCTTAGGTTGAGTACATGGATACCAAACACGACATACTTTAAAATTGCGCACAAAAGCACATTTGCGACAAACTACATACATTTTTAAAAGCCTTTAAAAGCCTTTAAAGGTTACCACATTAGATTTACAGAGGAGGTCTACTCCTAAAGTTACTGCCCTCGATCTGTCCTTCGTGGTGATACCTCACATGCATGGTACAATTTCTGTTTACATATGACTCCAGACCGACGCTTGCGTTCGTCTTTGCGCAAGAGCAGGGGGGCAGGGGTGCTTTTTTTTTTTTAGCTTTTTTTTTGTTTTTTTTTGTAAACTGTTCCTTCAATTTTATTTATTTTTTACCATTTGTATTGTTATCTCAGGGGATGTAAATATCCCTTATAATAGCAATAGTTAGTGACAGGTACTTTTTTAAATGGGGTCTCTTAGACCCTAGATCTTTCCTCTACCCTCAAAGCATCTGACCACACCAATATTGGTATGATAAAATGCTTTCCCAATTTCCCAATGGCGCTGTTTATATTCGGGGGGGGGGGGGACATTCCCTCCCACTGAATGTAAAATGTAAAAGAAGTCTAGAGGCTAATTAGCCACTAGGACTGTTTTTACATGAAAGCCGACCGCTGGCTGAAAAGAATGATACAAAGATGATACCTAAACCTGCAGGCATCATTCTGGTATAACCATTCAAAATCCAGCAACATACCAGTACGTTGATGGTTCTTGTTAGACATGTATTGTAATCTTTTTTTTCATGCAGCCTGTTGGCTGAACATAAAAAAAAAAGATTGATCAGTGGGTATGCCCACCATTAGGCCGTGTACACATGATCGAACATATCCGATGAAACTGGTCTGCAGACCAGTTTCATCAGACCAGTTCGATGGTGTGTACGGCCTATCGGACCGTTGTCCGTCGAACAAAAGTTTTAAAACATGCTTTAAAACCTGTCTGATGGAACATGTCTGTCGGACAGGTTCGATGGTTAGTACCCAAAAGCATCGGACCAAAAACCCGCGCATGCTCACAATCAAGTCAACTCATGCTTGGAAGCATTGAACTTCGTTTTTTCATCACGTCGTGTTCTACGTCACCGCGTTCTGGTCTGATCAGATTTTGGTCCGATGGTGTGTACGCACATCAGACCATCAGACAAGTTGAGAGGTGTCTGATGAAAACGGTCCATCAGACAAGTCTCATCAGACATGTCGGTTAGTGTGTACAGGGCCTTAGAATACCTTCCTTCATCCACCCACTTCTAATGATGGGCATACATGCACCATTTATATATGCCAAAGCATGGGGGCATCCTCCCGCAAAAATGTTATGCCGCGTACACCCGGTCAGACTTTTCCCCGGGAAAGCCTCCGTAGGAATGTCAACCGTATGTACGCGGCATTAGAAGCAAAATCGCTCCTCCGCCCCTAATGCCACCATGCTCCTACAGCACTGGAATCACGGCTTTATATATCGTGGGAGCAAACGCTGTTGATGTCAAGATAAATAAGTCCGCGCAACAGCTGAATGGCATACCTGAAAACAGTAAAGTAAATTACATACCTGAAAAGAAAGCATGAAAAAACATAATGACAATAAAACTTTGCAGAATAGAATACAGTAAAAAAGATCACTAGAGAGAGAATAGAGAGGGAGAGAACAATAAAACAACAACTATTTTTGTTTTTTTTATTTTATATATTTTTTGTGTTTTTATTTTTTACTTAGAAAATGCTTAAAAAAAACTGTTAACGATCGCAGGGATCAGGCCTGTCTCTGCGAACGCTGCAGTTATGTATGTTGTGTTTTGTAAGTGACCGTGATCAGTGGGTTGGGCTGGGCTCGGCGGAGGGGCAAAACGCAGGTGCTAGCTGGTATCTGGGCTGATTCCACTAAATATGCGTTTTTGGGTACCCTAAACTGCTGGGTACGCTAGTAAAGATCTGATCAGATCAGGTATCAATCCGTTCAGATACTATACCACTAAGGGGGGTGTATGCTTTGCACGTGGGTGTAAGCGTTACTGGCACTAACCTGGGTGATGCAGGGTGACGCAGACCCTAACTGACGCTAAAATGTAATTGATATCACCCGCTGGGCGATCAGGGGGTTAAACTTTTATTGGGTTATACACGTCGGTTTCCCTGTTGCTATAAACAACAAACTAACTAACCAGCTTTAACCGTAACACTTATACGGTGATCACTGGTGAAAGGGTTAACTAGGGGGAAATCAGGGGGTTAAAACCTTTGTTAGGTAATATATGGGGGTACCTGATGCTTTATAAAAACCTGGCGGCGAACCTAAATAACTAAATAACTAACTGGCTAACCAGCGTCACCAGTGACACTTATACGGTGATCACTGGTGAAAGGGTTAACTCTAGGTCAAAACCTTTATTTAAAAATGTATGGGGGTACCTAACGCTATAAAAACCTTGCGCCAAACCTCAAAAAATAACTAGCTACCTAGCGGCACCAGCAACACTAATACAGCGATCAGAAAAACGATTGCTTAGTGACGCTGGCAATAGGGGGTGGAAGGGTTAACTATGGCGGTGATCAAGGGGTTAAACCTTTATTAGGGGGAATAGGGGGCTACCCTGGACCTAAAGGGGCCTAAGACTAACTGCCCTGAGAAGGCACATGCGCGGCGCTCTGGGGTATGGCCGCATAGCTTCAGAAGTCCGTCCCGCTCCGTAACATCAGCGCCCCCACTTGCGGGTACATTTACCCCACTTACCGCACTCAGGAACGGATTGTCCCGGACACCTGTGGGCATATTTTCGGGAGGTTTGGAGCAGCAGATCGGCCCCCTGTAACGCATATCGCGGCCCTGTCAGATGCCGCTGAGGCACCTAAGGCTGCGTACACACGGACGGACATATCCGATGGAAACGGTCCTCGGACCATTTTCATCGGATATGTCCGCCGGGCTATTTTGGTCCGATGGCGTGTACACACCATCGGATCAAAATCCCCACCGGCAGACAGTGCGGTGACGTGACGGTGACGTTGACGCCGCTACGTCACCACACCAGGAAGTAAACAACTTCCACGAATACGTCGCATCCATACGACGCTTGTGCGGGAGGATATGTCCGCTGGTGAGTGTACTGACCAGCGGACATAAGCATGTTTTAAAATTTGTTCGCCGGTCAGACATGTCCGCTAGCCCATACACACGATCGGATTTGTCCGCTGAACTGGTCTGTCGGACCAGTTTTAGCGGACAAATTCGATCGTGTGTACGCGGCCTAAGATGGCAGCGGCACGGCTGGATCGGGACACTGCTCACACAGACAAGCAGGCAGCTTCTCCATGGCGGACTTCACTGCAGGAAGAGGTTTGTGGAGGGGTCTCAATGCTTCCAGCTATGGGGGGACTAGCATCTCCTACTTCTCCTGCCTCTACAGTCTCTCTCATTAATCAGACGAGATGCTCATGGGGCCAGCAGCAGCCGTTTCACAGGAGCATGGAAGTCATTTGCAGCATATGGGTTACGTCTCCTCACAGCCCCATGATATATCTGTCCTTATCTCTAAATTCTCTGAAATGCTTGAGAGGGGGCTAGCTCAGACTGCTGCTAAAATTACTTCAGATATAAAATCTGATCTTTAACTCTTGGGCTCCCGCATTGAATTTGTTGAGAATAAATTGGACACCACGATTGATCGGGTTAACCAAAACACTGACCGCTTTCAAGAATTGCATGACCAGCTGGAGGGGGCCATAGCCAAAATTGACGACCTTGAGAATAGGTCCAGAAGGCTTAATTTCAGGATCAGGGGTCTCCCAGAGTCTGTCACAGACATACTGGATGCAGTACACACCCTCATCAAAAGCCTTATACCAGACCTCAGAGCTCACAGACTGGAACTTGATCGGGCACACAGGGCTCTGGGTCCCCCACTCGCGGGTACATTCACCCCCCTTACCGCACTCAGGAACGGATTGTCCCGGACACCTGTGGGCACATTTTTGGGAGGTTTGGAGCAGCAGATCAGCCCCCTGTAACGCATATCGCGGCCCGGTCAGACGCCGCTGAGGCACCTAAGGCTGCGTACACACAGACGGACATATCCGATGGAAACGGTCCTCGGACCATTTTCATCGGATATGTCCGCCGGGCTATTTTGGTCCAATGGCGTGTACACACCATCGGATCAAAATCCCCGCCGGCAGACAGCACGGTGACGTGGCGGTGACGTTGACGCTGCTACGTCACCACACCAGGATGTAAACAACTTCCACGAATACGACGCATCCATACGACGCTTGTGCGGGAGGATATGTCCGCTGGTGAGTGTACTGACCAGCGGACATAAGCATGTTTTAAAATTTGTTCGCCGGTCAGAAATGTCCGCTAGCCCATACACACGATCGGATTTGTCCGCTGAACTGGTCTGTCGGACTTCACTGCAGGAAGAGGTTTGTGGAGGGGTCTCAATGCTTCCAGCTATGGGGGGACTAGCATCTCCTACTTCTCCTGCCTCTACAGTCTCTCTCATTAATCAGACAAGATGCTCATGGGGCCAGCAGCAGCCGTTTCACAGGAGCATGGAAGTCATTTGCAGCATATGGGTTATGTCTCTTCACAGCCCCATGATATATCTGTCCTTATCTCTAAATTCTCTGAAATGCTTGAGAGGGGGCTAGTTTAGACTGCTGCTAAAATTACTTCAGATATAAAATCTGATCTTTAACTCTTGGGCTCCCGCATTGAATTTGTTGAGAATAAATTGGACACCACGATTGATCGGGTTAACCAAAACACGGACCGCTTTCAAGAATTGCATGACCAGCTGGAGGGGGCCATAGCCAAAATTGACGACCTTGAGAATAGGTCCAGAAGGCTTACTTTCAGGATCAGGGGTCTCCCAGAGTCTGTCACAGACATACTGGATGCAGTACACACCCTCATCAAAAGCCTTATACCAGACGTCAGAGCTCACAGACTGGAACTTGATCGGGCACACAGGGCTCTGGGTCCCCCTCCCCGACCTGATGGGTTGCCTCGCGACATAGTGGTCAAACTACACTATTATGCTGTCAAAGAAGAAGTCATGAGGAGAGCTCACACCACCCCTCAAGTTCAACTCATGGGACACATGGTCCAAATCTTTGCTGATGTGTCCCCCTTCACCATCCAGAAGAGGCATACACTTAAGCCCCTCTTATCAGTCCTGGCGCAGAAAAATATAAAATATTGGTGGCTTTTCCCCTTTAGCCTGAAGTTCGATTATAACGGCAAGCCCTACAGATTTTCTTCGCTCTCGGACGGAGAATTCCTCCTAAAGAAACTGGGCATACTGCCCACAGATCCACCCTCTCCAATGCAATCTTCCCCTTCAAGCCTGACCAAGCGGCCTCCTCCATCCAGCCCTATCGCCTCCATTTGGCAAAAACCTAAGTATAAGAAAACCAAGGATGGACTCACTACTTGAACTGGAGGCCTGCTCCATTGCTTCTCTCTAGATCCCGCTCCTTTTTTTTTTGGATATGGGCTCTTCTGTCCAACCGGACTCTTTGATTGACTACTCCCTTTGTTCTTCACGGTGACTCGGGCCTCTCTGGTTAGACTTTTTGCACTACTATTGTTGCCTGATTGCCCATAGGAGTGGTGCAACCTTTCGTAGGCCATGAACGAAGACTTTCCTGTGTCTTCCCTAGTTCCTCCGCTCCACGTCTAGGACCACTCCAGGGAACGCAGTGTATCCCTTCTACCATGTATGGTATCCGGATATCAGAAGACTATTCTACTTTAAGTGACTTAAATCTCCCTGGGTCCTGTAAACTGCTCTTCAATATACCCAGGTTAACTGCCACCCGCTTCCTCATCTGGAGGGCTCTCCACTGGAGTTGTGAGGCTTTAGCAGTTTTTTCTTCTTTATGTGTATGTATATATATATATATATATATATATATATATATATATATAAAAATATATAATATATGCATATGTTTATATGTGTATATATATATATATATATATATATATATATATATACCCTGATTTAGCTTGTCCTCCCTCAAGTGTCTCCACTACGATGGTTACTGTTATGAATGTACCCTAGTTTGTTATTTTCTGTTTGTTGGCAAATTTTTATGGGGTGCTGTGTATGGAGTGGCACCTGTGCACCTTCCCCTGTACTTGGAGCTGCAGTTTTCTCTTCTCCTGGCCGGGTTCTCCCCCACTGGTTGGAGGATACTAAATTTGTATCTTGGGATGTGGTGGACTTTTTTTTTCCCCATATCCCGGGAACCTACTCTCTCCCCTTTTTTTTTTCTGATTCTGTTTCTGTATCTTTCTCTCTTCACTAATTCTTATGTTTTTTCAGTGACGTGCGTGGTCTTGCCCATTTGCGGGTCCCTGGAACATAATCGTATGGACTCGTCCACAACTCGTGCTCATGGACCATTCTGCATTTGGAAGGTAGGTGATTGGGGTGCGCTGACTTTTCTCCCTAAACTGCTTCATGGCTGATCTTGCCACTAATTCTCTTGCCTTACGCTTAGCCTCGAATAATGTGCAGGGGCTTAACTCTCCAATTAACCACTTGACCACTGGGCACTTAAACCCCCTTCCTAACCAGACCAATTTTCAGCTTTCGGTGCTCTCACAATTTGAATGACAATTACTCAGTCATACAACATTGTACCCATTTGAAATTTGTGTCTTTTTTTTTCACACAAATAGAGCTTTCTTTTGGTGGTATTCGATCACCTCTGGGTTTTTTATTTTTTGTGCTATAAAAGAAAAACTACTGAAAATTCTGTAGAAAAAAAAAATATATCTTGTTTCTGTCATATTAGCAGGTTATTTCTCACACACAGCATATGCATACCACTAATTACACCCCAAAACACATTCTGCTATTCCTCCCGAGTATGGCGATACCCCATGTGTGAGACTTTTACACAGCGTGGCCACATACAGAGGGCCAACATGCAGGGAGCACCATCAGGCGTTCTGGAGCACCCAGACCAATTTCTCTCCTACATGGAAAAGTCATCATTTATTTGCTAGAAAATTACATAGAACCCCAAAACATTATATATGCTTTTTTAGCAAAGATCCTAGAGAATACAATGGCGGCCATTACAACTTTTTATCTTGCATGGTATTTTCGCAGACATTTATTGAACGTGTGTTTTAAAAAAAAAACAGTTTTCTGCTAAAAACAAAACAAAACAGTAAAGTTAGCCCAATTTTTTTTCATAATGTGAAAGATGAAGTTACGCCGAGTAAATAGATACCCAACATGTCATCTTCAAAATTGCGCACACTCGTGGAATGGCGCCAAACTTTGCTACTTAAAAATCCCCATAGGCGGTATTGCAGAGTATCGCGCAGGGTATTGCAGAGTATTGGGGTATAGCAAAGTATCGTGCAGGGTATTGGGGTATTGCAGAGTATTAGGGTATTGCAGAGTATCGCGCGGGGTATTGCAGAGTATCGCGCGGGGTATTGCAGAGTATTGCGCAGGGTATTGCAGAGTATTGGAGTATTGCAGAGTATTGGGCGGGGTATTGCAGAGTATTGGGCGGGGTACTGCAGAGTATTGGGGTATTGCTGAGTACTAGGGTATTGCTGAGTACTGGGGTATTGTTGAGTACTGGGGTATTGTTGAGTACTGGGGTATTGTTGATTACTGGGGTATTGCAGAGTACTGGGGTACTGCAGAGCTGGAATGGATGGAGGGATGGCTGGATCTGTGACTGCATTTGTCACAGATCCAGCCACAGCTATGCTGCTGACAACCCGCCCCCCCCCCTCTCCTCGCACACTACCGTTCGGTACAGAGAGGAGAGGGAGAAAACCGGCGTCATCAAATGACGCCGGTTTGTTTACAAGTGATCGTGCCGTCATTCGACGGCGCAATCACGTGGTAAATGGCCGCTATCAGCGGCAATTTACAGCAAACACGGACACTTCCGCAAGCGCGTCCCAGGGGACGCGCAATCGCGGAAGTGAAGGACGACGTCCCAGGGACGTCGTGTCACAGTAGCTCGACCGCACTGTAGCAGTATTTTTGCTATAGCGCGGTCGGCAAGTGGTTAAACGCCGGAAAATATTCCAGTATTACCATGACCAAAAAATAGACATATTGGGCCAGATTCAGGTACATTGGCGCATATTTTGACCGGCGTAGCGCACCTCCTTTACGTTAGACCGGCACAATGTAGAGGCGCAATCACCGTATCCTCGAAATATTTGCGCAGAAATTAGCGCCGGGTGTAACGTAAATTCCAAGGCGTAAGGCGGAGTAATTCAAATTGTCAAGGACGTGGGCGTGTTTCATTGAAATGAGCCATGACCCCATGCAAATGAAGGGCCGGCCGGATCGCGCATGCGCACATGAAGCAGACCATGGTCAGCACCTCTGTGCGCATGCTCACAACTCGGGAACGGTGCAATCAGTGAAATTGGAAGTGGACCCGGGCAACTTAGTGAACTACGCAGACAGCATAAATAGACAGACACCAACGCCCTTCCTTTGCAAAAGTACATCCCTTTGTATCCCTTCCTATACAGCAAGGTGCTTTTGTTCTGTTGTTTGTTGCGTTGTGACTTGTCTTTGTGATATTTGTTGACTGTTTGATCTAGTGTGTTGTAGAATATATTTGATAGTGTCTTTTGGTGACTGGTTGTGAGACTTTTTGGTTGATAGATTTTGTTTGTTTGTTTTGTTGCTTGATTTTTCCTGCTTGTTTTTGTGTGTGATTTTTGGTGATTGTTTGGGAGAGAGTTGTATGAGTATGACTGAGAGGAAGCGCAAGAGCAATTTTTCTTTGGGGGAGAAACAAATTATTGCTCGGGCGCTTACCCAATATGGCCGTTTCCTTCACGGCCCGGAGAGTGCCAACACCACCCCGGCCAGGAAGAAGGAGATTTTGCAGAACATTACCGACCAGGTAAATGCATTGGGGGGGGAGACCTGGACACGCAAGGGGATCGTAAAGAAAATCAATGATCTCCGGCGTCTGGTCCGAAAGAAGCTGTCCAAAATGGCAGCCCATGCCAGGGGCACTGGAGGGGGCCCAGAATGCCCTGTTAGTCTGACGGTGGCCCACACCTTTAATAGACAACAAGTGGAGGGCCTGCCTGGCTATGACTCCAGTCAGGAGGCCGTGATGCCAGGTAAGGTTTTTTTTTTTCCTATCTGGTGTGTAGCATGTGTGGGGGGGGAGGGAATATGTGGCAAGTGTGTGGATCCTCCAACCTGTGAATGTTTTGTGTCATCCACAGATGTGCAGGAGGGTGCAGGGCCATCTGGCCTGACCGCACCATCCCGGGACACCAGCCTGATGAGGACCCCCAGACAAGGCCGGAGTCCTCGGAGGAGTTGGAGGAGGAGGAGTTTGAGGAGGATGTCATGTCAGCCAGTGGATTGTTGTTTTTGGAGCAGTCTTCCCCTCTGGCTGGCAGCAGCCAGCCCTCCATAAGGGGTAGCCCCTCCCACTCCTCCCCCAACAGGGCTCCCCTTCCAAGGGCCTCCCCTTCTCCCTGGCAACGAGCATCAGCTGGAGGCAGGAAGTCATCCCAGAAGACCAGGGGGGTGGCCGAGGTTCTGCCCGCCAATGTCAGAAGGGACCAGGCCCTTCAGACCCACCATCTGGGACAGGTCAGCCAGACTTTGGTTCGGATGGAGGAGAGCCTGTCCTCTGTAAAGGATACGCTTGGGGACCTGGACTGCCACTCCCTGGCTCTTACAAACTGCCTAAACGAACTGCAGACTACTACAGCAGACGTTGGGCAGGATGTGAGGGCCCTCACCCAGGCTATCCAGGCCAATACGTCAACACTAAGTGCTGGCCTGACCAGAATTGCCGTGGCCTTGGAGGGCAGGCCGCCAGGTGGGCAGAGACCAGGGGATGCTCCTCCTTCCCCGGATTACCCCCCCCATGAGTCTCCCCTGAGGAGTCGGGGCCGTGGCCGTGGGCGCCCCAGGCGTGGGTCACGCCAGTGGCATTAATTTGGTTTCCCCTTTTTTTTTTCTGGACTTTTTTTGGGGATTTTTTATTTTTTTTGCTGGAAATGTTTTTTTTTTTTTGCTGGAGATTTTTTTTTTGTGTTGTGAATGATGTTGGAATGTGGGGGTGACATTCCTGCCGGAAAAGGGGTGTCACCCTCATTTGTGGTGGAGAAGGGTTCCCCAGGACCAGGGAGAAGTGATCCACAGGTCCGTGTGAATGGTGTATGAATGTACAGTGAAATAATTGGAGCCGTGGTGTGGCGTTGCTGCTCACAAGTCCTGCATGGTGGGCTTGTGCTAATCCAATTTGATGAGGATGTGATGTGTCTGTGCTAGGGACCACAGTGGTGTGCATGCATGCATTCTCATTGTGCCGTGATTAATGTGTGTGTGTGTTTAACGTGCAAAGATGCCTAATGTGAGCTATCTCCTGGCTGCTCTTCCCTCAGAAGACGGGGTAGCCTCGGTTAGGGGGGATTGTCTGGTTCAGGGGTCAGGTCATCACATATGTCAATCTGCAGGCCCTTTCTCACTGCAAAGTTGTGCAGCAGGCAACATGCACCGATGATCTGGCACACAAAGTTTGGGGAATACAACAGGGTCCCCCCATACTTATCCAGGTATCGGAAACGTGACTTCAGGAGGCCAAAGGTGCGCTCCACCACTGCATGTGTTTGGGCGTGGGCTTCATTGTATCTTTCCTCTACTGGGGTTTGGGGGGTTCCGGATAGGAGTCATGAGATGGGGTCCCAGTGCATATGCAGAGTCACCTGTAAGGGAAAAGACAGGAGGATGTTAGTCATGCATGTGCCCCTTGTGATGTGTGCATCATGGGGGGGGGGCAGTCATGCCTGCCACCCATGTCACCCACCAACCAGCCAGGTGTCCCCATACACGTTCTGTTCAAATTCCATTGGGATGGGGCTCTGATTGTATATGTAGCTGTTATGGCTGGATCTGGGGTGTTTGGCACGGATGTGCCATATGAGGCCTTTGGCATCGACTATCACCTGTACGTTGATGGAATGCCAATGCTTTCGATTGCGGTATATGTGCTCTGTCTCATGGGGGGGCTGGAGTGCCACATGTGTGCAATCAATGCTCCTCACTAACAGTGTTGCTTTAGCTGACACGTAGACGGATTGTCTAATTTTATTCCACTTTTTATATGGTCTCATTTTAGACAGGACGTGCAGCTGTTGCGCACAGAGCGTAGCTTGCGCTGCACCAACGTTCTTTTGTGGATCCCCGTAACTCCCTCATTTGCATATTTGAATAGCAAATCAATGGTGTGAAAATAGAGCAAAGCCGCGCCACTATAGGTATACCTAAGACACTGTGGCGAATATTATGCAAAAAATATTGGGCAAAATATTAAATTTTTTTCATGCAATAAGATTTCCCAGGTCTAGATTATACCAACATACTGAATAGCATCACTTAAAGATGTACCTATGATATGTTTGAATACCTAAGACACTGTGGCAAATAATTATGCAGCAAAAATGTGATTCTAACATGCAATAAAAATTCCCAGATTTAAATTATACCAACATACAGAATACCATCACTTAAAGATGTACCTCAAGTAGGTTTAAATAAACAAAAAAGCAATTCATGCAGTAACTTATGACAGTAAGACACCAATGCTGATAGTCCAACGGATAGGTCAGAGGATCATGCAATGAAATAATAGCAGTTTAAACTTCAATGCTAAAAAGTCCATAAAAACAACTCCGTAGTGAATCGTGAGCCTAAAGTGATCCCTTCATAAGCTGACAGGTACACAAATCGATCATCAATCGCACCACCGTGAGAGTGTGAGGCGGCGTACACACGACCCAGAACCTCGACGGGCAGAACACATCGTTCCGCCCGTCGAGGTTCTCTCCCGGCCGTCGAATTCGGCGACCCGCCCGTCGGGAATGGCAACCAGCCATTCTTCCAGGCGGGCCGTCGAGAAAATAGAGAGCGTGCTCTCTTTTTCGGCTCGACGAGCTTCCCGACGGGAAGCTCGCTGAGACCGTACACACGGCCGAGGTCCTCGCTGGAATGTGCATTCCAGCGAGGTTCTCGCTGATTTTCAGCGAGAACCTCGGCCGTGTGTACGGGGCCTGAAACTTGAAGTGATCCCTTCACCAATTAAGTAGTGGAGGCTTACCAAAGGTGAGCTCTAAAAGAGCAGATGGCTATTGCCCAGCCACGGCATTATCTGGAGGCTCCAATACTTGTTCTTCCGGTCGGTGTCGCGGCTGTTAGAATGGGCACGACTTACAGCTCGGCCGTGGGAACAAATAAAGAGCATACCATAGTGTGATTCCGTAGGAGATTGTTTTATTTATAAAAACAGATGGTGTGTCTAGCGCAGTTTTGCGCGGACGGATACGCCGGTCTATCGAAATAACGCCGGTCCAAAAAAAGTAGATTTCATGTGTATCTCGTTTTGGGGATGCGGCGCATCGATACGAATGCGCAAATTTAGACTTACGCCGCGCATCTCCTGTAATGCCGGCGTAATGGCTCTGTGAATCTGGCACATTGTTCCTTCAAGAAACGCACTTCCCTAAATCATATAATCCATCCTTTATTCACCCCAAATTCCCTGTGTTCTACCTAGCCAACTCAGACAATAAGACTAAAGGAGTAGGAATATTCTTCTCCCGTAACACCCAATTCTCACTGATATCCAAATTTAAGGATCCGGATGGCAGGTTCGTCCTTGTGAAGGGCCTCATTGATGACCAAAAAACAAACAGGTAAATCAAGCGCTCTCCAAAGGAAGTAAATATATAGGTGTGTGTATATATGGAGAAAGGTAAATGACTAGTACTGGATCTGGAGGTGAAAAAAATGAACGAAACAGTTCTTTCCACTGAAAAACAAGTGTTTATGAAAATATTTGTAGAGATATTACTCTTGTTGCGAGGGCTGCCAGCTGCCGAGAAGAAGCAATTCTGAAACAATATAAGAAAAACAAAAAGCGGCACCGTCTAAGCGTAGTAAAAGATTTATTAGTGTAAAAAACAGGACAATTTTTATGAGGGTAATACTCACAAGACTGCAGGATACATGGGCATATTGGTAAAGGGTGTCATCCGTGCCTAGCCTCAGGAATAGGTGTACTCGGTTGGTGTTAGTGGTCCTGAGATGGCTAGGTGCTCTGGATTCTTACTGCAGAGGAGAATACCGTACAGTTCGTCCAGGGCCGGCGCTACCACTAGGCGGACTAGGCAGCCGCCTAGGAGCGCACTGCCGCCTAGGAGCGCAGCCACGACCATTAGGGGTGTTGAAATAATTGGCGGCAGGGCAGCTGAATCACGATGGCGCGCCTTGCCTCCGCTCCGCCTCCTGTCCTGCTCCTTCTGATCAGTCAGAGGCACCCCCCTTCATCTCCTCCTAGTTCGCACTGCCGCCCACCCAGATCGCTCTGTAACTCCTCAGAAGGCAATCTGCAGGGGGCTGAGTCCTGTACCGCACGGAATAGGAAAGAAGATGAGCTCTGAATGGCAGAGCAGTGTTAGGCCGCGTACACACGAGGGGATATGTCCGCTGAAAACGGTCCGATGGACCGTTTCAGCAGACATCTCCGCTCGTGTGTATGGGCTAGCGGACAGATTTCTCCACCCGACAGATTTCAAAGCAAGCTTTGAAATCTATCCGGTGGGAATCTGTCTGCCCGACATGTCTGCTGGTTAGTACACTTACCAGCAGACATGTCGTCCCCCACCGCCGCCGCTGCCGAATGGATTCGGCGCATGCGCGGAAGTGTTTTACTTCCTGGTGCGGTGACGTGGCGGTGACGCGGTGGCGTCAGCGTCACCGCCGCGTCACCGCCACGTCACCGCGCCGTCCGGCGGCGGGGAATTTGATCCGATGGTGTGTACACGCCATCGGATCAAACTCCCGATCGGACATATCCGATGGAAATGGTCCGCGGACCGTTTTCATCGGATATGTCCGATCGTGTGTATGGGGCCTTAGAACGTCGCTGAGGTGGCGGGGTTGAACGGTCTGGACTCCGGAGTGGTGGAAGAGAAGAGGGCGGAGTCGGTCAGTAATGGAGGGGAGAGCAAATTCAGTGTCCAGTGATGTTAGGAGCCGGGACGTACTCATCACACTGCTTGTCATCTGATCTTCCTGACGGTGAGTCACCTATACACACACTGACTGCCTTGTGTGAGTGTGCACGTGTGGGGTTTGTGTGTGTGTGTGTGTGCACGTCTATACATCTGGAAACACAATTGGGTACATGATCACTGTGCCACTACTAGATTGGTGTCCATCCAGCTCGGTATGCATATGTATTGATATGTCTATGAGTATTTGCACATATGGCCCTTTGTCTGCATTCGTTTTGATTCATAGATATATATGTTTCAATACATATATATAGCATGTCTCCTACTAATATGATATAGTATAATATAATATGGAGCTGCATCTGGAAGGGGGGTTCTTTTTAACCCATTCATGTGCCCAGTCTTGTGTGGATGCACACCTCTTATAGGGTCAGCGGATGGGCTCCGTTTGGGGTCAGGCTTTCACTGCAAATATGAAAGCCTGGCCAACAGGGTACGAGGAGATTCCATCCTCCCACCACTTGAGGGGGCCCATCCGGCCGATGTAGAGCAGTGCAATTGTGTGTCTGGAGATTTCACCCTCCCACCACTAGAGGGGCCTATCCGATCTTTCCCTATGGGTAAGCGCCACGTAGAATGAAAGTGACGTTCCAGCCCTTTGGTTTTGACGGCTGGAACGCACTGTTTACCCATGGAAAACAAGCAGGCGTCAGATGCACGCCGCGCGCAGCGTATAGCACGTCGTGCGCATGCACAAGAATCATGGGTCCCTGCTGCTGGAGCGCAGCCTCTTCTAGCTACAGCTGGCGTGCGTTCCAGCTGACGTCCATCGAGCAGACTGGGCAAACAGATAGCAAGTGGCGGTCTCCTAAAGTGAGGTAGGCACAGTACAGTAACGCACTCTCGGGAGTAACACACACAAAAAACAGGAGGACACTTCCCATCAAATACCCCGCTCCCACCACGCCAGTATGGATACAAAAATGTGGCCACTGTACATGTCTTGAATATATGACATGCAGTGCCTCTCTGTATATGGGGATGTCTGCCCTATACTGACTTTGGAGACATATTTGTTCCCACTACTGGTGTTATTATTATTATTATTACTAGTAGTACTATTATTATTATTATTATTTTTACAGTCTCCATTGGGTGCAACACAAAGGATGAGATCATCATCATGGGAGCTTCAGGCTATTTGAGGGGAAGTGGGCACATGCATGCATATATATATATGCGCAAGTGGGAATTGTATGCACGCGCGGACCCTGTGTGTAAATGGGGGGGGGGTCCCGGATAAGCCCCTCCTCTTTTGTGGGAGGAGTGGTCCGTGACCTTGACCTTTCAGCACATGCTCATTCAGTTGTGCATGGGTGCACATATATTCCCACAGCCTCATGGCGAGGGAGCACTGCAGACCACCAAGCTCTGAGGAAAGGGGTACGCCCCTGAAACGCGTCAGCTCTAAACATCGATTCTAGATTCAAGTGATTATCAAGCTCTGCTGTTGCTGTTGGATTTCTGCTGTACTGTCTTTTTAAGCCTGATTTTAACTCCACATTGTGAGTATAATGATTGATTTTAATATTTTAATAAAAATTCATTTAGCAGTATCACACTAGGTCGGTGCGCCCTCCATCTTTTTCTTTTTCCTTAGTCTTATGAATTCCCACGATTCTGAGGAGGGCTGCAAGACTCTGGAAGCTATTGTCTAAACGAACTCAACTCATAGTACCTTTCAAAAAAATACTGGAGCGCAGGAGATTTTTGTTTTTCAGTGTGTATGTGACAGGACCTACTGCCAGGGGAATACCGACCTTCTTACACAGCTGTCTGCATACCGACTGTGCACAGGGGAGTGTACTGTACACCTCCCGTGCCGCCCCCCCCACCCCACCTGTATACTGCACACCCCACCCCACCTGTATACTGCACACCCCACCTGTATACTGCACCCCCCACCCCCACCTGTATAGTGCACACCCCCACCCCCACATGTATACTGCACACCCTACCTGTATACACCCCCCCACCTGTATACTGCACCCCTCACCCCCACCTGTATACTGAACACCCCCACCTGTGTACTGCACACCCCCACCCCCACCTGTGTACTGCACACACCCACCCCCACCTGTGTACTGCACACCCACCCCCACCTGTATACTGCACCCCCCACCCCCACCTGTATACTGCACCCCCACCTGTATATTGCACCCCCCACCTGTATACTGCACACCCCACCACCACCTGTATACTGCACCCCCCACCTGTATACTGCACACCCCACCCCCACCTGTATACCGCACCCCCCACCTGTAAACTGCACCCCCACCTGTATACTGCACACCCCACCCCCACCTGTTTACCGCACCCCCCACCTGTATACTGCACCCCCCACCTGTATACCGCACCCCCCACCCCCACCTGTATACTGCACCCCCCACCTGTATACTGCACCCCCCACCTGTATACTGCACACCCCACCCCCACCTGTATACCGCACCCCCCCACCTGTATACTGCACACCCCACCCCCACCTGTATACTGCACCCCCCACCTGTATACTGCACCCCCCACCTGTATACTGCACACCTCACCCCCACCTGTATACCGCACCCCCCACCTGTATACTGCACCCCCCACCTGTATACCGCACCCCCCCACCCCCACCTGTATACTGCACCCCCCCACCTGTATACTGCACACCCCACCTGTATACTGCACCCCCACCCCCACCTGTACACTGCACCCCCCACTTGTACACTGCACCCCCCCCCCTGTACACTGCACCCCCCACCTGTATACTGCACCCCCCACCTGTATACTGCACCTCCCACCCCCACCTGTATACTGCACCTCCTACCTGTATACTGTACATTGGAGGTATTACACTTAGGTGATTACATTTGGGGGGATTACAAAAAAATCTCCACCCGCCACCTTCACCGTATACATGGGCAGGGCAAAGGGGTGGAGTTGAGGTAGAGCCAAGGGGGGCGCCAAAATGAGGTTTCGCCTAGGGTGTCGAAAATCCTTGCACCAGCCCTGAGTTCGTCAGCTGGTCAAGACATCCATAGGTGTCCCTGGATGGAAATCCAGAGCAGGTCAGGCAGGGAGATGTATGGACGCGATGGGACAGCGTGATAGAAAGCAGCTGTGGAGCGCAGGCAGCGGAGCGTCACTTCCGGGTTAGGTCACAGGGCGGTGCGCGCGTTTGAGGCCTGTTTGTTACACTAATAAATCTTTTACTATGCTTAGAGGGTGCCGCTTTTTGTTTTTCTCATTGATGACCAGCTTTACTCTCTCATATCCTACTATGCACCAAACAGAGGACAATCAAAATTCTTCCAATCCCTCTTTTGTACTCTTGCCCCACTGCTCGAGGGCCTGGTCATCTATGGCGCAGACTCTAACATTGCTTTTGATGCCGGGATAGATAAATCCCGCCCACCAGGCAAGGATGGTGTCCGCCCCACCAGACAGAGTCTCAATGTAGCTAGACAAATTTTCCACCAGGGGTTAGTGGACATCTGGAGGGAAATGAATCCGAAGGCTCGGGATTATACACACTATTTAAGCCCCCACAATACTTTTGCCAGGATAGATCACTTTTTAATTTTGCAAAATCATTCCCCGCTGGTCCGCAAGGCAATCATAAGAGACTCTGCATGGTCGGACCATTCCTTCCTTCTCCTCATAATAAACAGACCTACAGGTCGACAAAAAGGATTCAATTGGAGATTAAACGCCTCTATCCTTAGCAATCCCTCCCATGTTAGCGAAATTGAAAAAGACATTCAGGAATATTTTCTGCTCAATGATATTGATAACATCTCCCCCGTCACCTTATGGGCGCCACATAAGAGCTTCATGAGGGTTAAACTGATCCAAAGGGCCTCTAGACTACGTAAGGCCCGCAAACTATATATTGACAGACTGGAGAGGGAATTCTCAGCCTTAAGCACACAACACAAACACACTCCCACCCCTAGTTCAGCCGCAAAGCTCGATACTGCGCGTACCGCCCTTAATTTGGCCCTCACTGCCATGGCAGAATTTTTTTTACGTTGGGAAGGAGGCAGGTTTTATCACCAAAAAGATAAATTAGGCAAGATGCTGGCACATAGGCTGACTCCTAAACTGAGGTCCTTTACCTTACCTAAAATAAAATTACAAAATGGTTCCCTCTCGCAAAATCCCCAGAAAATAATGGAGGCTTTTCATGATTTCTACCGTTCCTTGTATAGTACAAACAGACAAGAGCCATCACCCAACATGATTGGCTCCTTTCTGAGCTCTATAAAGATCCCCAAGATTCACCCCAAGGACAGCCTGGAAGCACCGATCTCATCTGAGGAAGTCTCTCAGATCATCAAAAACCTTAAAAACAATTCTGCCCCTGGACCTGATGGCTTCTCAGTCCCGTATTATAAGCACTTTGCCCCAATACTGTCCTCCTTTCTGGCACTTTTTTTACCCAGCTTCGAACTGGTACACTACTTGACAAGGCATTGAATTCAGCCTTTATCACGGTGCTACCTAAACCGGGTAAGGACACTAGCTGCACGGCTAATTACCGACCCATATTATTAACCACTTAAGGACCGCCTACTGCACATTTACGTCGGCAGAATGGCACGGCTGGGCACATCAACGTATATATACGTTGATTTTAGTACCCAGCCGCTGGAGTGCGGCGATCCGTCCCTGGAGCGGAAGAACGGGGAGAGCCGTGTGTACACACGGCTTCCCCGTGCTTCTCTGTGGCCGTAGCATCGATCGCGTCATCCCTGTAATAGGGGGACGCGATCGATGACATCACACCTACAGCCACACCCCCCTACAGTTGTAAACACACACATTAGGTCACACATCCCCTACAGCGCCACCTGTGGTTAACTTCCAAACTGCAACTGTCATTTCCACAGTAAACAATGCAATTTAAATGCATTTTTTGCTGTGAAAATGACAATTGTCCCAAAAATGTGTCAAAATTGTCCGAAGTGTCCGCCATATTGTCGCAGTCACGAAAAAAATCGCTGATCGTCGCTATTAGTAGTAAAAAAAAAATAAAAAAATAAAAATGCAATAAAACTATCCCTTATTTTGTAAACGCTATAAATTTTGTGAAAACCAACCGATAAACGCTTATTGCGATTTTTTTAACCAAAAATACGTATAAGAATACGTATCGGCCTAAACTGAGGAAAAAAAATGTTTTTTTATATATTTTTGGGGGATATTTATTATAGCAAAAAGTAAAAAATATTGCATTTTTTTTAAAATTGTCGCTCTATTTTTGTTTATAGCGCAAAAAATAAAAACCGCAGAGGTGATCAAATACCACCAAAAAAAAAAGCTCTATTTGTGGGGAAAAAAGGACGCCAATTTTGTTTGGGAGCCACGTCGCACGACCGCGCAATTGTCAGTTAAAACGACACAGTGCCGAATCGCAAAAAGGGGCAAGGTCCTTTACCTGCATTTTGGTCCGGGTCTTAAGTGGTTAATAAATAATGACCTCAAAATTCTGACGAAAATTTTGTCGGATAGAATTTCCAACTTTATTGGCCTTTATATACACAAAGACCAGGTAGGCTTTATACCTGGGAGACAGAGCCCCGACCAGATCAGGAGAGCAATTGATATTATTTCTTTGCTAAGGTCTGGTTGGGATGGGGGACCCCCGCAGACAGGGTTTTTGCTTTCTCTAGCTCTCATGAAGGCGTTTGACTCTGTCTCCTGGTCTTTTGTATTCCCAATTTTGCAGAAGTGGGGTTTTGGTCAATCCTTTATGAACATGATAGGAGGACTCTATTCCAATCCAGAAGCGAAAATGTAAATGCAGGGATGTTATTCGGAACCTTTCCCAATCCTCAAGGGTACAAGACAAGGTTGTCCCTTGTCTCCACTGATCTTCGCCATGGTCATCGAGACCTTAGCTTTCGCCATTCGGCACAATCCTGACATACACGGAGTGCAATGTGGCACGAAAACCCACAAGTGTGCCCTTTTTGCTGACGACATCTTGCTTTTTATCACCTCACAACTTACCTCATTACCAAATCTCTATAGGGTACTGGATGATTTTGCGGAGTCTCTGGTCTGAGGGTCAACTATTCAAAATCCCTGGCACTAAACATCAACTTACCAGCAACCTTAGTGGCTCAGCTGAAAGACAATTTCCGGTTTGGTTGGAGTGACTTGACGATTCCCTATTTGGGGATTAGCTTGACAGCTTCAATAGACAAGCTATATACTGCCAATTTTCCCCCAATATATTGTAAACTGGGAGGGGATATCTCGCACTGGGATAAACTGGGCCTTTCCTGGCTAGGCAGAGTCAATTCAGTAAAAATGACCTTATTAACACGCATTTTGTACTTATTTAGATCGCTACTCATCCCCATCTCCAAGGTTCATCTCCGGAAATTTCAATCCAAAATCATACACTTCATTTGGGGAGGAAAGGGGCATAGGATCGCCAAGGGGACCCTGTTTAGGAACAGAGATCAGGGAGGTTTAGGCTTGCCTAACCTCCTATGGTATTATCAGGCTGCACAGCTTTCCCAACTCTCCACTATCTATTCGAAAATTGCACACCCTGATTGGGTACATATGGAGAGACAGGCTATTCCCCACCACACTCTGGACTATGTCCTCTGGTCCCCAACCAAATCTAGGCCTCCCATCATGGTCCCCACACTGTCTCACTCTCTAACATTATGGGACTCTCTCAAAACTCACCCTTGTCTGATTTCTCACTGGCACCCATTGTCGCACATTTTCCGAAATCCTCGGTTCCCTCCTGGGATGGACATTAAGGCATTCCAGTGGTGGTTAGACAAGGGTCTATATAGGATAGGACATTTCACCACCCCGACAGGGCCCCTCACCCTTGCCCACTGCATTAGTAAACTCGACATGCTGAGAACCGAAAGTTTTAGATACCGCCAAATATCCAATTTTCTTCAGTCCCTGCGGACCTCAAACTCCCTCCCGCTCTCGATCACAGACTATGAACAATGGTGCGGTCAAGCTATGGAACAGAGGGGAGGAATATCAGTGATTTATCAAGCACTTTCTAAGGCAGAGACCAAAACTCTCTTTATGAGAGATTGGGAAACTGAATTTCAACAAACCTGGAGCATTGCTGAATGGCATGGAGCTTCTAGTGCGGCATCCAAAGGCATTCTAAATATATCCCTGATCGAAGCGAACTTGAAAGTCCTAATGAGGTGGTACATGGTTCCCCTAAAAATTGCCCAAATCTTCCCAAACGCCTCACCATTATGTTTTCTTAACTGTGGCCATGTGGGGTCAATGCTACATGTTTGGTGGGATTGTACCAGGATCAGAGGTCTTTGGAATAAAATATTTCACATCTGGAAAATCACGGGTTTACCCATCCGAAAGTCCCCTCACATAGCCCTTTTAAACTTCCCTTGTCCTGGAACCTCTAAAGTGGTTCAACGCCTTCTCATGTTTATTTTCCTTGGGACCAAGCTAACGATTGCTCGGGCCTGGAAACAACCGACTGTACCCTTTTACCTGGTCAAAAGGAAAATATCATGGATTATGGTCCAGGAGAAGATAGTTAGTATCCTCTTGGACACCGCTGATAAACATGAGGCTACCTGGGAACCCTGGTCCAAATACTTGTCAATACCGACCGTTGCATTCTTTCCTTTCCTTATTCTTCCTTTCCCACTTCTCTACATCTCTACATCAGCTGCCGCTTCCCAGGTATTTGCAAATGCTTGCAACTAAACCTCTGTTTTTACTTACATCACTTAGACAGATTAATTTGGTTTAGTGCTTTTTGGTTGACAACTTTGAGCCTGGTCACATGGATATATATAATTTATTTTCCATGTTTATATTTAATTGCATATTGCTATGCTAACTATTGAAAGTAAGACTAACTGCCCTGCAACTTTTAACTGTCACACTGACACTAAATGCAGTGATCAGTAAATAAATGATCACTGCAATCAGTTGAACTGTTACAGGGGGCTGAGGGGTGATCAGGGGGTGACTGGGGGGGGGGGTTAAGTGTGCCTATGTGTCACTGGTGTCAGTGTACTGTTAGGTGCAACTCACTTGTGATGTCTTCTCTCCTCTCGCCGGACGAAAATACCACCGAGAGGAGAGATGACATCACTTCCTCTGCCTGTGTTTACATTACACAGGCAGAGGAAGTCCTTTGGCAGAAGGAGATTGGCTGGGAGCGATCGCGAGGGGGTGGCCAGAAACGAACAGCTGCCCCCTCATCCCGGATCACTCCCAGAGGCTTTCCGACCGCTGCATGTACCAGGGGGTCTCGATCGAACCCCTGACTCGTGGGAAGGCAGGCACGTACAGGTATGTACATGTGCCTGTCCGTGCCATTCTGCCGACGTATATCTACATGCGGTGGTAGTTAAGTGGTTAAGGCATGAATACTCTCAAGGCACAATCAGCTCGGTTTCCTCAAACTGGGTCACCAGGTGAGATGAATCTTCAGTGGGGGGCCGTGGATGCACAATGTCATGGAGTGATGTCCAAAGTATCCCAAGAGGTCTGACCTCAAATGAATGAGGGGGGATGATGATGTAACCCCTTAGGGTGAAAATGGAAGACTCCAAACAGCATGTGAGGAAGAGAAAAGAAAACGCATCCCCAATGGTGCAGGTCAAAAAATATAAAGGTTTTATTGTAATAAAACCACAGGTATACAATAAAAGTGATCACAAAGATAAAAGGGGCAATATGAGAAATGGTGAAAACCAAGGGCTTGGAAGTGATTGTTTGCCTTTGAGGATCTACGCGGTCATTTTTCCATCTATTCATTCACAAGTTGTTTGATGGACTTTACATTTGTTATTCTTGGTTGTCTTTGTTTACAGCACCAGTTTTTTTATTCACTTCACATTTGTTTTTGTCACTTCATCACTGCTGCAATACAGTGATCATTTATTAAAAATTTTCATAGGTTTCGTAGGTTTCGTATGTCTCTATGTCATCACAGCGCTACATTTTTTCCTCACACCACTGTTCAATATTTGTCATATTGTAGTGTAGCAGCTTTAGATTTATATTTTCAGATTGGCGCAAGATTTTTCCTTTTTTCCTTTGCAGTGGAGAGTTTGGCTTTGGAGAAGAAGTATTGCATTTTGAGTTGATTGTTTAACCACTTGCCGCCCGCCAATGACAGATTGACATTGGCAAAGTGGTTTCAATATCCTGAGTGGACGTCATATGACGTCCTCAGGATATTGAGCCACTGTGTGCCTCCGGGGCACGCATTGCGGCGATCGTTGTTGCATTGTGTCAGTCTGACACCCCACAACACCGATCTAGGTAAAGAGTCTCTCACAGAGACGTAAACAGGAAAAGACGGTAATCGGCTTTTCCCCAATCGAGTAGAGGAGAGCCGATTGGCTGCTCCTCTGACAGGGGAGGTTTGTGCTGATTGATTATTTGCACAGCCCCCCGAGGATGCCCAGTGGACCACCAGGGATGCCACTAGACCACCAGGGATGCAATGTATGTATTTAAATAGTTTAAAATTCAGATTCGATTCCATTGTTATTTCATATATGTTTGTTTTTGGAATATTGTTTTTCATCCACATATTTTTTTGCACATATATGTTGGATATTTAAGGCTGTTCCTCCTTTCACCCAGGGCGGCACTATCCTGTCTGATCACCTCCATGCTACCAGATTGTGCCTGATAATGGTCCTGAACCCTCCCTTGTCCTGATCCATCCTGCACCTTTCTACCTTTTTCCATGCTCTTGTTCCCAGTTGTGTTTCCCCTCCTTGCATCCATGTTACCTTATGCTGTAGATATTGTATATAAATAGCACTTAGATTCATTAGGTATTTTTATTCTTGTTTGCTGGAGTGGTTTATGTTTTTCACTGGTTTCTGTGTATGTTTATTGGTGTGTGTGTTGTGACAGTAGGCAGGTTGAATGAATAAAAAACTTATATAGCGCGGCACATGCGAACTAAATCGCCTCTGGGCGCTTGTTGTTCCTGTCTCTTTTGGTATCAAAAGAGATGAGTCTTGATCTTTCTCCTGAATGCTAAGTGGTTCTCCTCCAACCGAATACTGTCTGGCAGAGCGTTCCATAATCTAGGACCCTAGACAGCAAATCTTCTATCTCCTTTGGACTTATTGTTGGCTTTCGGTATCTGGAGTAGATTTTGATTGGTGGATCGCAGAATGCGATTGGGATTATGAGCTTTTATTTTTTCGCATAAATAATGGGGAGCATTCCCATGAATACATCTATGCGTTAGACAGAGTGCTTTAAAAGTGATTCTGTCTTTTACTGGTAACCAATGAAGGGTTCTCAGTGAAGGTGAGATTGATTCCCATGTTTTTTTTCCAGTCACAAGTCTGGCGGCCGTATTTTGAACGACTTGCAGATGAGTGATTTGGTACTTGGGGAGTCCGAGGTAAAGGGCATTTGCATAGTCCAATCTTGAGTTTACAATTGCTCCCACCATGACCGCTATGTCTTCTTTGGGAATAAAAGGGATGAGTCTGCGTAGTAGGTGCAGCAGATGGTGAGATCCGCTGACTACTGACCCTATTTGTGCGTCTATTGTCATGTAGGAGTCGAAAATGACCACAAGACTTTTGACTTTGGAGCTAGGGGTGATGATTTTGCCTAGAATGGGCGGGGGACTCCAAGTGGTTGCAGGTAGATTCTTACGCTTGGCGTGAAACAGGAGAAGTTCTGTTTTCGCTCCATTGAGTTTAAGATAACTCTTTGTCATCCAGTCCTCTATCAGAGAGAGGCATTTCTCTAGATTGAGGTGGTGATCATTTTTATTGCAAATGCGGAAATACAGTTGCGTATCGTCTGCATATGAGTGATAGAGCAGTTTTTGACTGCTGATGATTTCAAAAACAGGACGGAGATAAATATTGAATAACACAGGCGACAACGGGGATTCTTGTGGGACTCCACATGACACTGTGCGTTTTTCAGAAGTGAAAGGTCCTAACTTCACTATTTGCGATCGGTTTTCCAAAAAAGAGGAGAACCAAGATAAATCGCCTTCTGCGACTTTGGCTACTTCAGCTAGCCGAGTCAATAGAAGCTTGTGGTCTACTGTGTCGAAGGCGGCGCTTAGGTCCAACAGAACCAGAAGGCAAGATTCTCCTTCGTCTGCGGCCTCGAGAGCGTCGTTCCATATCTTGAGCAATGCTGTTTCCGTCCCGTGTCGGGGCCGAAAACCCGATTGAAATGGATCAAGTAGGTTGTGGGTATCTAGATGCTGTTGCAGCTGTTGTACCACTACTTTTTCCATTACCTTGGAGAGAACATTTAGACCTGTTATGGGACGGCGGTGGAGTGGATCTTTGGGGTCCAGGGTGGGTTTCTTCAGGATGGGTCGGATTATGCCCTCTTTCAGCTGGGAGGGCACTGTGCCTTCCCTGAAGGATTGGTTAATAAGCTGCGTGAAAGGAGGTGCCAGGATGTCGGCGCATTCCTTCAGCAGTTTGGTGGGGATGATATCATTCGGCGCAGTGCTGTTACGCAGAGCGCCGATAATATTTTTAGTGGCATGGATAGAGATGGGTTCCAGTGTGAACTTACCTGGCTGTGGTGAATTACTGCAGGAGTTCTGTAAATAATTACGGGGGGGGGGGGGGCTAGGTGTAGAATTGTTTTGCGGAATGCTTTGGTGGATACCCTTAATTTTATTAATGAAGTAATCCGATAATTCATTGCAAAATTCTTGTGAGTCTGAATTGGGGGCTTCAAGACATCCTGGATTCATGGTTAAATCCCCTGGTTGCGTCCAAGATGATAGGTATATTTCTCCTAGATTCAGGCTTTATGCCACTTTGTATCTCTAGGGGGAGTGCTGGGAGTCCTGCTGGGAGGACTTGATCACCCCAGCTGTTTCAGATGGGCTCGTTAGGGCTTCTCCAAAAGCTCCCAGCATGAATAGAGTGGCACTCCAAGCTGGAAACAGACCTGTGTGGACTGTCTGTGCTTTGTGCTGTGTGCGGTGAGCTAAAGCCTGTGTGGCCATTTCTAAAACATTTAAATTCCAGGGAGTCAGGGACTGGGGCAGCACAAGGCTGTACCCAGTTGCTAGTTAGGGACACCAGCGTGTGTAGCAAGCAGGTCAAGTTGACCAGGATTTATTTTTTTGTATTTCTTTTGTTTTCTGTCATAATTTTTAGTTGTGTATTTAAAATAAAACCGCACCTTTTTTGTTTTCTCCTACCACGGTCTGCTGTGCCTACTGTTTTTTTTGTGTGCTGAACCCTTCCAGGGGGTCACACACACCCGCTGCTGAGCTAACCCCTCACAGTGTGTTTACTGTAAATAAATATCACTTTAATGATAAATACTTTGTTTGGTCTCGGTTCCCTTGTGTAGCTATACTTGTCTGGTCGCCTTAGCCACTGACCCTGACAGTGCTGCTATTATGTGTGTGTGTGTACATATATGAATTCAACAATGTCATGTGTAATATATATATACACATATACACACACACACACACCGCTTTCACACTGAAGCGGTGCGCTAGCAGGAACGCTCCAAAAGTCCTGCTAGCCGCATCTTTACCGCGGTATAGGAGCGGTGTGTTCACCGCTCCTATAGCGCGCCTTCCCATTGGAATCAATGGGAAACCGCGGTAATAGCGCGGTAATACCGCCCGCAACGCGGGCGGTATTAACCCTTTTTCGGCCGCTAGCGGGGGTTAAAACCTCACCGCTAGCGCCCGAATATCGCGGTAAACACGACGGTATAGCGGCGCTACAAATAGCGCGGCTATACCGTCACCGCGGCTCCACGCCTCAATGTGAAAGGGGCCTTACACTTTCAAAATGACAGAAAACAAAAAAATGGCATCTGCAAAAGTTTGGGCACCCTGCAGAATTTATAGCTTGCACTGCCCCCTTTGCAAAGCTGAAACCTGCCGGTGTCATGGATTGTTCTCAATCATCGTCTGGGAAGACCAGGTGATGTCAATCTCAAAGGTTTTAAATGCCCAGATTCATCTGACCTTGCCCCAACAATCAGCACCATGGGTTCTTCTAAGCAGTTGTCTAGAAAACTGAAACTGAAAATAGTTGACGCTCACAAAGCTGGAGAAGGCTATAAGAGGATAGCAAAGTGTTTTCAGAAGTCAATATCCTCTGTTTGGAATGTAATTAAGAAATGGCAGTCATCAGGAACAGTGGAAGTTAAAGCAAGATCTGGAAGACCAAGAAAAATATCAGACAGAACAGCTTGCAGGATTGTGAGAAAAGCAATTCAAAACCCACATTTGACTGCACGATCCCTCCAGAAAGATCTGGCAAACACTGGCAAACACTGGAGGTGTGGTACACTATTCCACTATAAAGAGATACTAGTACAAATATGGTCTTCATGGAAGAGTCATCAGAAGAAAACCTCTTCTACGTCCGCAATACAAAAATCAGCGTTTGAACTTTGCAAATGAACATATAGACAAGCCTGATGCATTTTGGAAAGTTCTGTGGACCGATGAGGTTACAATAGAACTTTTTGGCCGGAATGAGCAAAGGTACATTTGGAGAAAAAAGGGCACAGAATTTAATGAACAGAACCTCTGTCCAACTGTTAAGCATGGGGGTGGGTCAATCATGCTTTGGGGTTGTATTGCAGCCAGTGGCACAGGGAACATTTGACGAGTAGAAGGAAAAATGGATTCAATAAAATGTCAGCAAATTTTGGATGGTAGAAAAAAACTGAAGGTAAATAGAGGATGGCTTCTACAAATGGATAGTGATCCTAAACACACCTCAAAATCCACGGGGGATTACATCAAGAGGCATAAACTGAAGGTTTTGCCATGGCCTTTACAATCTCCTGACCTCAACATAATTGAAAATCTATGGATAAACCTTAAAAGAGCAGTGCGTGACAGACAGCCCAAAAATCTCAAAGAACTGGAAGACTTTTGTAAGGAAGAATGGGCAAAGATACCTCAAACAAGAATTGAAAGACTCTTGGCTGGCTACAAAAAGCGTTTACAAGCTGTGATACTTGCCAAAGGGGGCAGTATAAGATATTAACTCTGCAGGGTGCCCAAACTTTTGCAGACGCCATTTTTTTGTTTTCTGTAATTTTGAAAGTGTAAATGATGGGAATAAAATCTAACTTTTTTTGACATATTATAAGAATGTCTGTAATTTAATGCCTTTTCAAGATTTTTCCATCTTTCCTTGGCTTCGTTATGCACATTAATACACATTTTTACCTGGGGTGCCCAAACTTTCGATACCCACTGTGTGTGTATATATATATATATATATGAAATTATTACTGTACTTGGATATACTCAATACTATATGTTTTGGTGTTTGACCATGTCAATAAAACATGTCTACACTTTCTTGCAACCCCCTCGTAATTGCCTCATTCAAAGTCCCAAATCCTTTTCTTCCATTAAGAAGTATTTAATGAAAAGCAAATTTTCTCTTTAATACATTTTACAGTGCTGTCTACTTACATTGTTCTTTTTCACCAAGTTCATTAAAATGAAAGACAACTGCAATATTCACTGCATTTATTTAGTACATATATTAGCACAGAACATCCATTGATCATTAGATCAATACATCTACAGACAGACAAAGTTACTGAGAATTCCTATGGAACCTTGTGAAATAAGCTTCATTTAAACAGGCCTATACTTTAATGGAATTATAATACTATATTTTAAAATGCAGTTACTATGTTTTGAAGATAATGTCTTCTAAAATGTTTTGTCTTGATAATATATTGCAGTCATTTACATTTAAATTCCGTAAATATAATAATCATTTACAGTATTTCACCACAGGTAGCATGAATAATCGTACATTGCGATGACTACTCTAGATTGTTGATGATCATCTGTAGCCAAACACCCCTTTAATTTAGTGAAGTGGTTTCTATTGGCTGCTGGAAAATCAATAGGTACTTGATGAGATTCCCGAACAGTACAGACTTTAACATCTCTTAGCATAAAGTCAAGTAAGTCATTTGTTTAATCAGAAAGAACCTAAAATACATTCAAGTGATTGTTTAAAGTTTCTGAAAACAATATCCAATAGACATTTCTCACAACTTGAATATAAAAGTAAACAGTATTTAATGTTATCAGGAGTGCACTCCTGAGCATACCCACACTCTTTAACAAGCAATGCCCTTGGTGATCATAAAACAAAGTTCTTACCAAATTTATCAGGACTTAACACAGAAGCAAAGTCTAATATAATTTAGGTTTAAAAATATTGCTTCCCCTTTCTCATACCTCTGCTGCATACTATTTGTACTTGACGTGATTGTAGCCGTATTAGTGCAATTGTGACAGAGACAATTGGGTACTGTCAATTATCACAGACAGTACCTAATTTTAACTACATACTATTTGTAAAAGAGTTCAGCTTTTATCAACTTCAGTGCAATCACAAGTCCCCTGTGAGCTCTCAACAACAAGGCTGAATTCAGACTTGTGATGTACCAACTGGATACCATTGACCCCCCATGCATGTAAACCCAATTTCAAGTGCTTGTAAGTTTGGTGGTTTTTGTAGGAGGGGGTGGGTGTACTAAGCGCAGGCTTACCTCACATAGCACACCCACCGGGAGTCGGGCTGAGACAACCAAACTCAATTTAAATGCTGCCGAGACTGGAGTTTCTGAAACCTTAGCTGCAGAGGTGAACGGCTTGTCAGCGCAGTGCCAATCGCGTTGAGCCACCACAGCTCCCTAGTAGCCTCCCACTTACATGTGACTGCATTGAAGCTGATTAAAAGGTATTCACACTGAACTTTTGTACAAATAATTGGCAGAATGGGTATAATGAGATGGGTAGGAATGTTTTTAACTTGACCTACAGTATATTAGCCATTACTTCCACTTTATTGGGTAAAACTGACATTCTTTTGATTTCAGGCTGTGGCTAATGCAGGCAATGAGGGACCATGCCACTTAAGACTACCACAACCAGCCAGCACTCTCTTAAATTCAAAACAATTTTGATGCAGAACCCCATTAAATTCAAGGGCAACTTTCAAATAAAAAATGTCCATTTGTGGGTTAATAGGCAAGGGGGTGTCAAAAATAGCATATGGTTGTTTCTATTTGTTTTTATTCAAAGGTTTTAAAACATAAAACACAATTCACATTACGTTTACAATAAACATACATATACCAAAATTCATGTTTAAAGGGGTTGTAAAGGTACACGTTTTTTTACCTTCATGCATCCTATGCATGAAGGTAAAAAAACATCTAGCAGCACCGCCCCCCCCCGAGCCCCTGTTGTACTTACCTGACCGTTCGAATCTCCCGGGCGCGTCCACGTCGTCCTCTTCGGTTCCCAGCCTGGCCGTTGATTGGCTAGGCTGGGCGGATTGATAGCAGCGCAGCCATTGGCTAGCGCTGCTGTCAATCAGGGCGGATGACGCGGCGCGCTGGGGGGCGGAGCCGAGTGATACAGTCGGCGGCTATGGCCGCCGCTGTATCGCGGGAGCGCGCTCGCAAAAGCTTTCCTCCATGCGAGCGCCCTCGCATGAAGAAGGAAAGCTTTTGCGAGGAGGAGCCCAGACAGCCGCCGAGGGACCCCAGAAGACAGGTTTCCGGGCCACTCTGTGCAAAACGAACTGCACAGTGGAGGTAAGTATCACATGTTTGTTATTTTTTTTTTTTTTAAACCCTGACTTTAGTGACCCTTTAAGTACATTCAATCTTTACATAGATATGCATAACATAACAACAATAATAATGACAACATTGTCGATATGTGTCTATCCTACACCTTTTTTTTATCTTATTTTTCCTTATCTTTCTCTCTTCTATTCTTTCCTTTCTTTCCCTTCCATCTCTTTCTCCCTTTCCCTCCCCCTTCTCATATCCTTCCCCCCTTTCTTTCCCCCATACTGAATAGGGGAGGAGAAAGAAGAAAAAAAAAACACACACAACACCCCCCATCTTATTAATTACTACGTGTATATTTATCCCCTGATTAATACCCTATAACTCCTGTAGGTCTGTTGTTTTTAAGGGGGGACAAAAATCCCCTTTTCTTGTACATTCTCCTTGTGATCCCCTCCCTGTGGTGTTTATTTAGGTGCTTTTATATGGAGTTATCCTATATTTTGCTCCCTGTGACTAATGCCGCGTACACACGGTCGTTTTTTGCGATGAAAAAAAACGACGTTTTTTAAAACGTCATTTAAATTGATCGTGTGTGCGCAAAACGTCGTTTTTTGTCTTAAAAAAAACGACCAAAAAAAAATTCCAACATGCTTGAATTTTTTGTGTCGTTTTTCAAAACGTCGTTTTTTGTTTCACAAAAAGTCACCGTGTGTAGCAAAAACGTAGTTTAAAACGACGTTTTTCAACCCGCGCATGCCCAGAAGCTAGTTATGAAGCGAGCTTCAATGGAAAAGAGTGGTGAATGTAACCTCGTTTTTTGTGAAAAAACGATGGTGTGTATGCAAAATCGTCTTTGAAAGTGACGTTTCAAAAACGTCGTTTTTTACTTCACAAAAAACGTCGTTTTTTTTCATCGCAAAAAACGACCGTGTGTACGCGGCATAATTCTATTATTTTAGGGGGGAAAAAATTATTTATAGTTTTCCCCTTCAAGTCTGTGAGAAAAAAAAAAGGGGGGGGGACCCCTTCCTAGTCATATTAAGTGTTAAATCGATGTTTTAATCCTTGTGAAAAAAAAAATCTCTCCTTTCCTTTCCATCCCACCTTCCTTTCCTTCCCTTTTCCTTCTTTTCCATATTCACCTTTAGATTTGATACTAGTCCGTATTTTTTCAATTCTTCCAAAGTTTTTGGGAGAGTTTGCATAGGGTTTGTTAGGTACACCATAAAATCGTCTGCAAAGGCAGATATTTTATACTCTTGGCCCCCCACCTCTATACCTTGAATCTCTCGATTGGCCCTTATAGAGGTCAGAAAGGGTTCCAAAGACAGCACGAAGAGCAAAGGGGACAATGGACAGCCGTGACGTGTCCCATTGAAGAGCCTAAAACTTTCCGAGAGGGTCCCATTAACTTGGATTTGCGCCGTTGGAGTGGAATAGAGAGCCTCTATCCATTTAATCATACAAGGTCCTAAACCATATTTATCTAGAGTCTGTAGCATAAAGTCCCAGTCCAGTCTATCAAAAACCTTCTCGGCATCTATTGATAGAAACAGGGCTGGCCTTCTGCTTTTCTTTGCTTCATGTATTAGGAGAACTGTTTTTAAAATATTATCTTGTGTCTCTCTACCCGGGACAAAGCCTGCTTGATCTTCCCCTATGAGTTCTGGCATAAAGAGCTTTAATCTCTCAGCCAGTATCCTCGCATAGATTTTCATGTCCTTGTTTATTAGGGATATTGGTCTAAAACTAGAGCACATTATAGGGTCTTTTCCTTCTTTTGCCAGAAGAGATATATAGTCACCTAGAGCTTCTCGTATTTTAAGGCCTCCTCCTATAGAGTTCATATATAGTTAAAAGTGTGGGCACAGAGTATCAACAAATTTCTTGTAGTATAGAGATGTATAACCATCAGGACCGGGACTTTTCCCTAGTTTACTATTTTTTATGGCCTGCTCTATTTCCTCTCTAGAGATGTCCCTATCTAGTCTCCTTGAGTCATCCTCGGTTATCTCGGGCAATTTAATTTCCTTTAGATATCTACTTATTTTATCTTGAATATCCCCAGGGTCCTGTAAATCATTTACTTTATATAGTAGTTGGTAATATTCCATTTTCAAAAGTTTTTATTTATAAACAGAGGAGCCGGTCTGGACCAGACCACAATACACTCAGACATTCCAACGTAGTCAGCAACATCAACATATAGTCAAAGGGAGACAGCAAAATATATGGCATTACGGTGTCACGTTGGCGTCTGTCACTAGTGAGTCTCCGTAGGGTCTCCGCCCTCCAAGGATGGCAGCGGGAACCCCCACTCGGAAGCCACTACGGATCCCCTTCACTATATTCGGTGTAGTCTTGACAGATCATTACTGTCCCTTTCAATTAGTGGGCGTGACCTGAGTGTAATTGCGGAACCAGAGTTAATGTCCGGGAGGTCCAGCCCTTCACCTATTTTCCATGTTTTCCTCGAGGGAGTGGAGTGGAAAATCAGTAGGGGTAGCGGAGAGAATAAGAGAGAAGTAAATAGGGGAGAAGAGAGGTGGTGAGAGGGAGGGGGGCTGTACAGGCAGGAGTGTCCCAAGGCACCCCTAAAGGGCGTAATTTGCGCAATGGGGTTTCCAGGATCGAAAAATGTATCAGTGTTTCTTATACCGCTAAGCAGTAATCAGTCTGTTTCTCTGAGGGTCTGTCCTTCCTCTGAATATTTAAACACGTTCCATAATTGCCAGGTTTTGGTATATGTTTCCTTTCTTTGTTGGCCAGAAAGGATCAGGTCTTCCATGTAGCTGATCTCATCTACTTTTCTGAACCAGAGAGCCAATGTCGGCGGGTGGGGGGACTTCCAGTGAAGGGGCACGCACGCCCTAGCCACGTCCAGGAGGTGGCAGGTGATCGATTTTTTGTAGGCTCCGGCTGGCGCATCCGTTGCGTGGAGCAGGAAGTACGCTGGGTCATCCGGTACCATGCCCTGTGCGAATTTCTGGACTATGCGGCGCACCCCCTCCCAGAACCCCCTGACCCGGGGGCAAGACCAAAAAACATGAAGGATTGTGCCCATGTCTTGTTGGCATCTCCAGCACGTGGGATCGGAGGTAGGGGAGATTTTGCTCAGGAGATCCGGGGTCTTGTACCAACGCATGAGGATCTTATAATTTGTCTCCTGTGTTTTGGAGCAGATGGATGACTTGTGGGTGAATCTAAGTATGTTTTGCTTTTTGGAGGGAGAGAATCGAATGTTCAGGGTTTTTTCCCACTTAGCTAGGGCCGGCATCTGGTATTCGTTAGGAGGGGTGTTCAGCAAAGAATACATCAAGGAGAGGGCATGGGGAAGCGTTCCCGTCTCAGTACAAAGGTCCTCTAAGGTCGTATGGGAGGTCTGGGGTTCCGCCCGGGGTGGGGGGAGGCCCCTCAGGAAGTGGCTCAGTTGATTTGCTCTTAGGAAATCTAGTCTAATCTAGTCCCTGCGGGGTCTGCCAGTTCTGTTGCCGATTTCCATCTCCCCACGGTACTAAAGTGGGATGCCTGGAAGAGGCCAGCTCTGCAAAGGTCCAAAGATTTACGGTCCCGGAGGCCAGGGTCAAATTTAGGGTGTCCGATAACTGGGCGGAGGGGGGAGTTTTGACTGGAGAGGGAAAATTGCGTAAAGAGTCGCGCACACGTACTAACCGTGTTCCCTATCAGCGGGTGTTTTGTGAGCTGCAGAGGAAGGTCCGCTACGCACCAGGGAGCCCTGTGAAGCGAGATTGTTCCTGCTCCACCCAAACCCAGAGTTTGGATCTGCTGTGGCGGCACCAGTCTAAGAGCCGCACAAACCGTGTAGCGTAATAATGCATCCGCACGTCTGGGAGTGCCAGCCCACTGTGGAGTTTCGGCAGGGAGAGTATTCTCCTCTGAATACGCAGCCTCTTTCCCGCCCAAAAGGTAGTGGGTGAATGCTGCATGTATTTGTTTAAAGTAACTCCCCGGGATGAAGATCGGGAGTGCTTGCAGCAGGTATAGGAGCTTGGGCAGTACTGTCATTTTGAGAAAATAGTGCAGCGGCCCACCCAAGAGTGGAGGCCTCCCGTCCATTGTTGAAGTAGTTTTTGAACTTCCCTCAGAAGGGGGGGGGGGGAGTTTAGTCTAAACACTTGAGAGAAGGAGGGGGGTATAAACGTTCCCAAATATTTCAGTGCAACATCTGTCCAGCTAAAGCGAAAATTGCCCTTGAGGTGCGACATCAATTTCTGTGGGATTCCCACCCCCAAAGCTTCAGATTTGGTTAGATTGATCTTTAAATTAGATAGTCTGCCGTAAGTGTCAAATTCTTTCATCAAGTGTGGCAAGGAGATGTCTGGTTTGGTAAGAGTAAACAGTAGGTCGTCCGCGTACGCGGAGACTTTATACTGCGCGTCTTTAATTCGTATGCCGGTGACGCCTGGATTCAATCGCACGTGGCATAAAAAAAGGTTCTAATGTGAGTGCAAATAGAAGGGGGGACATCCCTGTCTCGTCCCATTGGTGATGTTAAAAATTTCAGAAGCCACCCCAATGGCCCTCACTTTTGCTGTTGGGTTCCTGTAAACAGCTGAGATCCAGTTCTACATCCTGTCCCTCACCCCTATATAGGACAGTGTCGACCGCATGAACTGCCAATCGACACGATCAAACGCCTTCTCGGCGTCCGTCCCCAGAAAGAGAGAGGGAACTCCACTACTATTCGGTATGTGTAGCAGATTGAGGACCTTCGTGGTGTTATCTCGGGCTTCCCTGGATGGCACGAACCCCACCTGGTCTAAATGGATCAGATGTGGGAGGTGGTGTTGCAACCTATTCGCCAAGATCTTCATGAACAGTTTAAGGTCTATGTTCAGGAGAGAGATCAGGCGGTAACTGCCGCATTGGGTCGGGTCCTTGCCATCCTTGGGAATCACCGAGATTAGGGCATGCAGCGTGGTGGCATGGAATGCCTCCCCAGAGCCTAGCTCGTTAGGCTGCTGCATCTTGTTCAATCGGGGCTTTGTCGAGATTGGACAGGGAGCCATAAAAGCTTCTGAATTCCTGGGTGATCAATTGGGGCAGGGATTTTTTCTTCCCTTTGTTTGACATGATACATGGTATATAGGATGCGAGTCATTGTGATTTCAGTGAGTTGGCCAGCATTCTGCCACAATTGTCGCCTGACATGTATGCTTTCTGTCTACAGACTTGTAGCGCTGATTTGGCCTTAAAGCGTAAAATTTCCATCACCTGTGAGCGTACAGTGTCGAGGTCAGTACCCAGTTGTCTAGTAGGAGTCTGTTTGTGGGCGGTCTCCAAGACGTGTAACTTATTAAGAAGCGTGGTCAATTGTGCCGTCCTTTCGCGCTTCAGGCGTGCACCATGTCTGATGAGTATTCCCCAGACCACCGCCTCGTGAGCTTCCCAGACAACCCCGACAGGACTGTCTGGGGTGGAGTTAGTCCTGAAGAAATGGCCTAGTTCCTCCACCACGTCACCCATGACCTCAGAGTCCTGTAGAAGGCTTTTATTGAGCCTCCATACCGACCTCCGACCATTCATGGGATCAGATAGGGCATAGGTTAATGTGATCGGGGCGTGGTCAGACCAAGTGATTGACCCGATGGAGACACTCTGGATCGCGTGAAGCTGTCTTTGTGGTAGTAGGAAATAGTCGATTTGTGAATAGGATTGGTGCGGTTTGGAGAAGAATGTATAGTCCCGTTCTCCTGCGTGTAGCAGGCGCCAGGCGTCTACCAGTTGCATAGAGTGAAGGGTCGTGCCTAAACGTTTACGCAGGTCACGGATCATGGATGATTTCCCGGAGGATGTATCCTCGTGGGGGAGCAAAGGCACATTGAGGTCCCCTCCCACTATTAAATGGCCTTCCGCAAAGCTGTGGAATTTCTCCAGGTGTGTCTTAAGGAAACTATCCTGGTGCGCATTGAGAGTGTATAAGTTTGCGAGGGATACCTTCCTATCTCCTATCAGACCCTTTAGAAAAAGAAAGCGGACATTTTTGTCCGTCCAGACATCAAGTAGCCTCCACGGGACTCTGGCAGAAATTAGGATGGAGACACCCCTGGATTTTGCCTCTGTGTACTGAGAGTGATATGCAGTGGGGAAATACCTATTTTTCCTTGTCAATATATCTTTATTGAGGTGATAAAGAAATGTACAATTCAACAAAATAAAATAAGTTAATTACAGACACAGAATAACTTCTTGGTTTACATAAGTGGTAAGTTCACAACAGGTGAGTCTGGTGGCTTCAATGGACATATTAATAGTACAGATAAGGTTATAACTAAGAGACCAATTTTCTGGAGTTTATTTTAAGATGCTTCGTTTCTTCCAACCAGCCCAGATGGTTTTAGGGCTGTGGTTTAGGAAAGAGTCCTGATGCGTCAACGTAAGTGTTTCAACCAAAATCAACCTTATAACAATGCTAAGAACATGTATAATAACGAGGTTCATAGTCAGAGCCCAAGGCGGGGGGAGGGGGGTGGGGAGGAAAGCGGGGAGGGGTGTCTGCAGGAGTGGTCCGGAATTGGCTGTCAATATCAAATATACGCTAAGCGGTAGACTGTTAAACAGGCTGGGCTACCATGGTAATAATACAATATCATTGATTTCATTGGGTACTGCATATTCATACCACGGTTTCCAGGTTCTTTCAAATCCAGCGGTCGCGTCCATGTCGATTGCCATCATTTTGGCGTGAGTCATAGCTAGGTTCATTCTGTTTGTTACTTCGTTAATTGATAGATTAGGGGTTTTCCATGCTTTCGCCAATGTTTGTTTCGCAGCTGTAAAGAGCTGTGTTAATATTTTAAATTGTTTATGTGAGACATTTTTGGGTTTGAGGTTTAATAACGCGCTTTTGGGGTCCAATGGGATCCCCTTACCTGATAGTTGACTGATTATTGTGAAAATTTCTGACCAGAATAACTGTGCTTTAGGGCACGACCACCAGATATGAAAGAATGTTCCTGGAGATGAGCAGCCCCTGAAACAATGTTCAGGGTAGTTTGGCACAAATCTCGCTATCCTAGTAGGAACTAGGTACCATCTAGTAAGAACTTTGTAATTAGTTTCACAAGCTAGTACATTTATTGAAGCAGATTTAGTGTTGGTCCATATTTGATTTCAGTCTTCTGGGTCTAGTTCAATATCCAGGTCTAGTTCCCATTTGTTTACATAGGGGAGTTTCCCCGTAATCGAGTTAGTCAACAACTGGGAGTATATTGTTGAGATCAAACCTCTGGAGGGAGGGGTGCTTTTGCAGAGCTTTTCAAAGGCAGATAGTCAGGGAGGGCTGGGGATGGAGTCTGCATAAGGTTTGAAAAAGTTTTTAATTTGGAGGTATCTAAATATTTCAGATTGTGGTATGTTATAGATTTTGCATATATCCGGAAAGGACCTAAATGTAAAGGAATCCAAGAATTTATACAGGCATGTACAGTCCTTTTTCACCCATTCTTTAAAGGTGTTGGGGTAGATCCAGGCAGGGTAGAACGATGGATTTTTATAGAATGATACGATTGGAACATGGGAGGATAAAAGGGAGTTCTTTATCTTTAAATTGTCCCATAGAGAAAGAGAGTGCTTAAGAATGGGGTTATGGATATGTTTGCGTGATTTGGATGGGATCCACATAATGTTGGAAATCGGGATGGGGTCGCATTTCACCGCTTCAATCGAAACCCAGAGGGGAGGTTCCTTTGTTGTGTGGTACTTTACTAACGTGGCTAATTGTGCAGCTCTATAATAGTTACAAAAGTTGGGTATCCCCAGTCCTCCTTTAACTTTGGGGAGATGCAAGATTTGATGTTTTAATCTTGGTTTGGAGGAGCCCCACACAAAGTTGGAAACTCTTTTTTGTACAATCCTTAAGTAGTATGATGGGATTGGGGCTGGGAGAACTCTAAAGAGGTAAAGGAGTTTAGGCAGAATTGACATCTTGATTGCGTTAATTCTTCCAAGCCAAGATAAAGGTAAATGAGACCAGGATTTTAAAAGATTTGATATCTCTTTTAGAAGGGTGGGGTAGTTGGCTGTAAATATCTCTGTGAAAGAAGCCGTAAGGCGAATTCCTAGGTATGGAATCTTTTTATCTGACCATTGAAAGGGTAGACCAGACGGGGGCGTGGCTGCCGCGCTGCTAGATGGCAGCATGAGCTCGTAGCTCCTCCATAGGACCAGGAACAGCAGCGGCTAGAGGCAACTCTGACGATCGGCACACAGCTTGGAGGCTTGAGCAGAAGGGTGAGACCTTCGCAATGGCTAAAAAGAAGAAAGATCCCGCCGGCACTAAGAAGCTCCCGCACTTCTTCCTCCCTGTGGAGCAGACGCATGTCCAAGATGGCGCCGGCGGCAGCTCGCCGTCCTCCTCCAGCAGCTCATCACGCTCCTCACAGAGCCCTGCATCGCTCGGAGCTTCTAAGGCTTCTCAGCCCAGATCGCCAGCGGCATCTACTCCTTCTATGCAGATCCCTGCTAAGTCTAAACCCAGGCTGTCGGCTGGCTCATCCCCCATAGAGGTAAGCCTCAGTTGCAACTCTGCTGACACAACCAGGGAACTGTCCGATACATTTAACTCCTTCCCAGCCACAGCTCAGCCTGTTTTTGAGACTATACTAAAAGATATGCTGGTATCTCTTCGTGCATCGTTGCAGACTGACATGCTGAAATGTGTAGCTGATTTCAAAGCTGAAGTACATGAACTGGGGGGGAGAGTTGACAAAATGGAGAACAAGATGGGGGAATTTGCTGCTTCCCACAACTCCCTCATAGATGCACATAATGAGCAGGATGACCAGTTAGAGGCCCTCAGAGCCAAAGTTGCAGACCTTGAGGACCGCTCAAGGACAAATAACTTGAAGCTTAGAGGTGTCCTTGAAACTGTCCTGAACACCCATCTTAATCAGTATGCCTGTGACCTGATTCATGCGGTTTTGCCAGCGATTCCTGCCTCTGAAGTGGTAATTGAACGAATACACCGCTTACCAAAACCTTCTTACCTTTCGGATGACATCCCGAGAGACGTAATAATGAGAGTGCATTTTTATCATGTCAAAAACCAGCTTATGGCGAACTTTCGTAAAAAAACGCAAATCCCTGAGCGATTTTCTCGGCTTCAAGTGTATGCAGACCTTTCGCAATACACACTGCAGAAAAGAAAATCGCTTCTGCCTATTACTAAAGCCCTCAGAAACCATGACATAATTTATCGCTGGGGTTTTCCAACAAAGCTTACCGTTACCTATAACAACACCACCTCTGTGATAACATCCTTAGAAGAAGGTCTGGCTTTGCTCCGCTCCTGGGACATCCTTCTCGAGCAGGAACTGTCATCTCGTCCACCTCCGTCCAAACTGGCTGCTCAGGAGATGTGGCAAACCGTTTCCCACAAACGCAAACAAAAAAGCCGCACAACCTAACTGCCTCTGGCTACCAACCCAGTTTGAATAGAGATCACTTTTCCTGGTCCGCTAAGACGCTATGACCACGATATCCCTCCTTCTACTATGGTGCATTTCCCCTGCACTCAGATTCCAGTTAGGATCGCCCATGTTTTTACTACTTAACTGTTGTTTTTTCGCTGTTTTCTCTTTTGTTTCTGGTTTTGTTTTGAAGCATCGTTCTGACATTTGTGGAAAAGATTTGGTCGGTCGGCGAATCATCACTCCGGTCGTTGGCTCTCCTGCAACCCCTGCATGCCTGAATATCAACCTGCTTTTGATGGCTAAAGGTAACGTGAGCATCCCAAACCTACCGCCCATATGGTGATTAAAATAACTTCATTCAATGTGAGGGGGCTCAACCATCCTGCAAAAAGAGCATCTCTCTGGAGAGAATCTCTTAAATTAGGGAGTGACTTGATTTGTGTGCAAGAAACACATTTTCTGGAATCTGCCCTGCCAACCTTAAATCATAAACAAATTATATGCGAAGATTATCACACGTAGACTGACTCCCATTCTCCCAACCCTCATCAAACCGGATGAAACAGGTTTCGTTACTGGACGCCAGGCGTCTGACGCAACCAGGAGAGTGTTGGGCCTGATTCACCATGCTGGAGCGAGTCGGGTGCCTTCTCTGCTGCTATCCCTGGATGCGGAGAAGGCATTCAACCGTATTCATTGGCAGTATATGACCCACACTCTTCAGAAATTTGGATTTACTGGGCCAATCTTATCCGCTATACTGACACTATACACTATACCTTCTGCAAAGGTGTATACCTCCAACATCCTGTCTCGCTCCTTTACAATTTCGAATGGAACCAGACAAGGTTGCCCTTTGTCCCCATCTATCTTTAATTTACTAATCGAGCCCCTAGCAGAAGCAATAAGAATGTCCCCATTGATCACTGGCTTTGAGTTTCAGAATAGCTCCCATGTTATCAATCTGTTCGCAGATGATATAATCATTTTTTTAACTAACCCAAATACCTCCTTGGCAGCAGCCCATGATATCCTTATGACTTTTAGTGCCCTGTCTTATTACAAAGTAAACTACGCAAAATCCTTGGTGTTAGATCTGGGGGTAGACCCTGTCCTCCGAAAGAAACTTCAAGCTTCATTTTCTTATACGTGGAGCACCTCTGGCATTCCTTACCTGGGTATTCGTTTTAGTTTCAGATGTCACACGAATAGCAGATGTTAACTATTCCCCTCTTATTGAAAAACTAACTAGTGATGCACAGAAAATGTCTAAATGTGAACTCTCGTGGACGGGCCGTCTCGCTACTTTTAAAATGTTCATGTTACCCCAAATTCTATACCTTTTTAGAACACGTCCTATGCCTATTAAAAAAACACACTTGGTCGCGCTTAATAAAATCTTAAAAAACTTTGTCTGGCAAAAAATGAAACCCAGATGTTCACATGCCCAGCTTCTGAAACATAGGTACGCTGGAGGCATGGGAATGGTAGATCTGCATGACTATTGGGTAGCTACTCACCTAGCCCAGCTCAGGAGTTGGTTTTCGTTGTCGTCAGACAAACTTTGGATAGATGTCGAAAAACAATGTAGTTCTACTCCCTCACTTAGAAATTTGCTACTAGCTGATGCTTGGAAGGCGAGAACATTGACCCAATTGCCTCTTCCTACTCAGGCTTCTTTAGAGGCGTGGAGAATACTTTGCTCCATGAAACCCCCCCAGGAACAGGGAGTATCTGTGCCTATTCCGATTAGAGTAGTGGAACTACTGATCCCTAATATATCCTTTCAAGCCTGGGAAAGGAACGGTATTTCAACCCTCCAACAGTTATTAAATAATAATTCTCTCAAGCCCTTTGTTCAGATCCAGTCCGAATTCCACATTCCTGCTACAGACCATTATTTATATCTCCAACTCTCTCATCTTCTAAATTCCCTTGCCCCCCCTGAAATAATTTTATATAAACAAAGTTGGCGTTTCTTTATAGAGGCCCCTTCTTCTTCAATCAAAGGTACTTCCCTATTCTACAACATGCTACAGAGCAAACTTACTTTCCACAAATCCACCCCTTACCAAAAATGGGAGACAGACCTGGGGGAATCTTTTACCACCTATCAATAGCAGTCGGCTTTTAAGGCCATTTATCAAGCTTCCAAATGTGCAAACCATTGGGAACTAGCCCACAAGATTGCCCTGAGATGGTACCTCACTCCGTACAGACTATCTACATTTATAGCTTCACACTCCCCACTGTGTTGGAGAGGCTGTGGGGGGGTGGGCCAGCTCATGCACATTTTTTGTAGACACCTCACCAGCTTCTGGAACAAAGTGTTCTGTACAATTTCTGAAATTACAGGTATCATCAACCTTCTCCTGCCCTAGCAATTCTCAATGTAGGTATAGATCTCTTTCCCCCAGATTGCCGGAAAATTGTCACCCACATCCTATTAGCTGCTAGGCTGTAATTCACCAGGAAATGGAAATCCAATTTATCTCCCAACGTGTCAGAGCTGGTTGATATGGTAAAACAAAATTTTGCTTTTGAGAACTTACTGGCGTATATACATGGCTCTAAACGAGTTTTTGACCATCATTGGCAGCTGTGGACCCTCTGGGTCAAAAACCGGTAAAAGTTAATTGACTGATTTCGTTGTTCTCAGGCCCGACCACTTTCTTCCTCTTTCTCTTCTCTTCCCTGACCGACCTACGGCTTGCAATCTGCAACCTCGATGCTTGTCGTACTGAGTCTGTTGTTCATCTGTTATTTGTATTTTGACACGGTACGTTCTTCCTTGTCTTTCCCTTTCTTTTCCCTACCTTTCTTTCTGTACACAGTCTAGGTGTTTCTCTGAATTGTTGCTGACTGTGTCCTTAGCAGCATGTACCATGCTCATGTCATATTTGTTTTTTCTAATGATTGCTTCCATGTTCATTTAATGAGATACTATGGGCCAGATTCAGGTAGAGTTGCGCTGGAGTATTTCGATATGTGCCGCGTAACTGTGAATATGGCCGTACCCACCAAACTAGATGCGACAGAAAACGGGCCAGACGCCAGAGTCTCGTCAGCGCATAATTTCGCTTGGCGCATCAGTCGCGCCTATTGATTTCCCCTGCAAATGAGGGAGATTTCCCGATTCGCGAACGGATTAGCACCATACGCTGGCTACATGCGCCGCGCGTATCTCGTCCGTCCGGCGCAAAGTTATTTCTACAAATAGCTGCTTTATCTTTACTCCAGACGGCCACAGGTCAGCAGGAGAGCAGCTACAGCAGCGTTACCGACTATAAGAGCTAGCTGAGCACCCCCACTTGCAGGACAACACCTCTGTCCATGCTTGTCTGTCAACTTTTACAGCCATGGAGGAAGACATCATAGGTCTCCATAGCCGAGATGACGGCTGACAGCTCCTGGCCTTTAGAGTTCAGCTTTCTCCTGTGTGTTTGCGGGGAACGGGAGCAGCCATCTCAGAACAAAAGTAACTTCACTGCGGGGAGGGGGAACAGGATATACTTTAGTGCCGGAATGGCACATCTACGGGCGCATTTAAACGCCCAACGGAACGCATTGCGCTGACGTTTCCCGTGAAGTGGTGCCGACGGAAGTTGTGAGCATGCGCACAAGGGGGCGAGTGAAGCCTCACTTACTGCGCATGCTCCGTGGATGATGCGCTGAACGTAAGCCTCTGCGCTGGGCTCCGCCCATCATTTACATATAATCACACCCACTTCCACTTGCGTCGGGTTACGCCAGCGCATTTTCGTTACTCCGGCGCAAGTTTAGGAGCAAGTGCTATGTGAATTACAGTACTTGCGCCAAAAGTGTCGGCGGAGTAACGTAAATGAGAAACGTTACTCCAAAGTAAAGATGCGCCCATCTACCTGAATCTGGCCCTATATATTGTACACTAATCTTGTTGCTGTGATACATGTTCTGTATTTTCCTAATCTTTAATAAAAAAAGAATGAAACAAAAGAAAGGGTAGACCAGATTTAGCTGCATTAAGGTCTGAAGCTGAGAGTGATATATTGAGAGCCAAGCTCTTTTTGGGGTTTATAACTAGTCCTGAGAAAGACGCATAATGTTTTAGTAGGGACATTAGGTTTGGGCCTGTTACCTGAGGGGTCGCGAGAAAAAGGAGAATGTCATCGGCGAACATACATAGTTTATGCTTATGGCCCCCTACCTCTATACCTAAGATCTTGGGGTCTGACCTAATCTTATGCGCGAGTGGTTCTATGAGGAGGGCGAACAAAAGACGTGAAAGCGGGCATCCCTGTCTTGTGCCTCTGCCAATGGAAAATGGGTCTGACTTGTAGCCTGCGTATTTGACGCATGCCTTCGGATTATTGTATAATTCCATTATCCATGTCATGAAGTTGGGTCCAAAGCCCCATTTTTGTAATGCATATTTTAGGTAAGACCAGGATATAGAGTCGAAAGCTTGTTTTATATCCAGTGACAGAAAGCACACTGGGATGCCCCTTTTCTAAGCGATATGAGCTAGCAAGTACGCCCTTCTAATATTGTCACCTGCTTGTCGGTTCGGTAAAAAGCCAACCTGGTCACGATGGACCAGTGAGCCTATTATTCTGTTTAGGCGCACCGCCAAGATCTTACTAAGAAGTTTAATGTCCGTATTCAGCATTGAAATGGGACGAAAGTTTTCGCATGCAGTGTTATCGGTTTGTGGTTTTGGTATCATACAGATTGTGGCCATGAGTGATTCCTGTCGGAAGGATTTTCGGTTTAGCAAGTCATTAAAGGCCTCAGCTAGCCTTGGTGAGAGGAGTTCAGTGAATGTTTTGTAATATTTAGCAGTGAATCCGTCAGGTCCAGGTCTTTTATTTAGTTTAAGGTCCTTTATCCCGTTGCTTACTTCATTATGTGATACAGATGATTCTAATTGCAATCTTTGGGAGTCCGACATTTGGGGTAGATGGAGTTGCGAATAAAAGGAGTCCGCCTCCTTTTCATTGAATACATTTGTATCCGAATACAGTTTTTTCAGGTGGGAGCTAAATTTTTGTACGATTTTAAGGGGGTTGCTAGAAATTATGTTGTTAGCCAATTTCAGTTTAATGGGGGTATAGGATTTCTTAAAGAAATTTAATGATCTTGCTAAATAAGCCCCCGGCTTGTTGGCTTGTTTGTAAAAGGTGTGTTTGGACCTGTTTAAACTTTTATTGGCTGATTCTGTAAGGAATAGGTCGTACTCTAAGGCCCCATACACACGATCGGACATATCCGATGAAAACGGTCCGCGGACCATTTCCATCGGATATGTCCGATCGGGAGTTTGATCCGATGGCGTGTACACACCATTGGATCAAATTCCCCGCCGCCGGACGGTGCGGTGACGCGGCGGTGACGTTGACGCCGCCGCGTCATCGCCACGTCACCGCACCAGGAAGTAAAACACTTCCGCGCATGCGCCGAATCCATTCGGCGGCAGCGCGGCGGCGGTGGGGGACGACATGTCTGCTGGTAAGTGTACTAACCAGCAGACATGTCGGGCGGACAGATTCCCACCGGATAGATTTCAAAGCATGCTTTGAAATCTGTCGGGTGGAGAAATCTGTCCGCTAGCCCATACACACGAGCGGAGATGTCTGCTGAAACGGTCCATCGGACCGTTTTCAGCGGACATATCCCCTCGTGTGTACGCGGCCTTAGCGATCTTTGTCTAGGCGGTCCTTAGTTCTGGGTGAATAATTGTCTTGGAAGTCTAAAAATGCTAGATTAAATTATTTTTCCAATTTCATCGCCATTTGTTTCCTTTGTTTTTTCAGGATCCCTAATTGTCTCTGAATAGTCCCACTTAGAACTGGCTTGTGGGCTTCCCAGAGTGTGAGGGCGGATATTTCAGGGCTCTCATTGTGGGTTAGATAGTCTCTTAAAGATTGTTCTATTTCTAGACAGTGAGTGGGGTGGTTAAGTAGTAGCTCAGGCATATACCAAGACCGGTCGTGTTTTTTTGGAATGGTTGAGGCTATAGTTGTAAGAACTGCGTTGTGGTCTGACCATGGAATAGGGACTATATTGGAGTGGAGGACTTCAGGCATCATTCCGGTTGTTAGGAATATGTGATCTATTCTACTAAATGATTGGTGCGGATTTGAAAAATAGGTGAAGTTGCGTTTTGTTGGGTTCATCTCCCTCCATGAGTCTACCAGGTTGTATTTTGAGAGGAGATTGGGAAGATTCCATTTAGGATGGTGTTTGTGTTGAATATAGGGGGACTTGTCTAAGAAAGGGAGAAGAACCTGGTTTGAGTCTCCGCAAATCAGAAGGGAGCCAAGTTTATGAGCATTTATGGTTTGAAGAAGGTGAGACATGAATGGCATAGGATTGAGGTTAGGGGCATAGTATGAGACAATTGTAATTGCCGTGTCTAAAATATAGCCTGTTAAGATCAATCAGGTATCTCCCCTCTGGGTCTCTGAATCTGTGTTCAATGTGAAAGGGGTCGAGCGGTGGAAGGCTATAAGGGTGCCTCTTTTCTTTACTGTGGCGGATGCATTGTAAACTTGTGGATAAGCTGTGTGAAAGTACTTAGGGGTTGTGCTTGGGGTGAAATGAGTTTCCTGAAGGCAGACTATGTGGGCCTTTTTTGACTGGATAAGCCTGAAAGCTTTTGATCGCTTCTGTGGTATGTTTAAGCCTTGAACATTGAGTGACAATAGGTTCAATGGTGCCATGGTAGCCAAACCGACAACTCAATCTTACCGTGCTTCCGCGTGTAGCAATTACCCGGACCACTCCGTGCAGACTGGATGGGGAGTAGGGCAGGAAAGGAGGTTTCAGGGGAAAAATAAAAGACAACAATGGTTAGTGCAACAACAGTTAACACATTGTAACAAACATATTTAGCATGAGTCCGTGGTTGGGGAAAAGGATCCCCACCAGGGAAAAGGGGGTCTCCGTCAGATCCCCACATATTAAGTTGGGGGTCTGAGTTAGACCAAATGGGGCACATGTTTTTCCAAGGGTCAGAGTGCCGCCTTCCATAGTGTACAAAAAGGGGAGAGAAGAGCAATTGTAAGAGATAAGAGGATTCGTTTGGTTATGTAGAATATTAGAATATTAGCTGAGCAAGGGAGGGGGAACCCTATCGTCCCTGAGGTGAATGGTACTGCCTAATGGGGTATAGGGGGTCTTGGGACAGGCGGGATCACCCAGGAGATATACCGGGAGGTTAGTTTGTTAGTGGGAGTAGAGTGGAGTCTGGATTATTAGGGGTAGATTAGAACAATAGGATTAAATCCATACTGCTGTCATCTATTGCGATAGCCAGAATGACTTGAGGGAGAGGTGGTGCAGTAGGCAACCGTTCGCTTAAAGAGAGTGGATTTAACTATTAAAGGAAGGTGGTCATGAATTTGTGCCGGGTAGGAGGGATTGGCGTGATAAACTATTATAGCTTTCTCTGGATTTTACCAAAGATTCAGAGTACAGAGCCATGGATGTGGTTCCAGAAAAGGAGGGAAGGGTATAGTTGGGTAGGCTACTATAGGGAATGTGTGATAAAAGGGTAGGGTGGTGGTTACAATATTATTACCTAGTGAATGGATTTGGGGTCATTACCAGAAGAGGGGGGGTCACTCTAAAGGTGGTACAGGCAGCTCAGATGCAAGTGACTAGAGTTCCAACCTAGAGAGAAAGGGAAAAATGGTTAATAAAGTAAGATGATCAGTCCATTGAGTCTTCTCTTTCAGGAGGTTGTGACACGAATCTGCCTCGTTTGCTTGACTGATGGAAGTCTTCATTTTGGTCCTGCTGCGTAGCATGGTTGTTGGCTGAGGATGATGGCGATCTTCTGCGTGTGGATGATGTGGCAGAGGGTTACTCAATTAATTTGAAGTCCACAAGGGCTTGGTGTAACTGGTCAGGTGACCTGCAGACTATCTTTGTCCCTTGCAGTGTAAAACGGAGGGAAAAAGGGAAACCCCATTGGTATTTAATGTTACGTTGCTGTAACTCAATCAGGAAGGGCTTCATGGCTCTTCTCTTGTTAATTGTCTGTTGTGAGATGTCCGCAAAAATTTGGTAGTTGTAGTTTTGAAAAGTCAAAATGTTTTTTTCTCTTGCTGTCTGCAGTATTTGCTCTTTGGACCTATAGTAATGAAATTTGGTTATTATGTCCCTGGGGGGACCGTCAGCCTTTTTATGGGTGAGAGCCCTATGAATACTGTCCATTTCTAGGCGCTCTACAGGGATGCCTGGGAGCAGTTCTTGGCATAGGGCAAGAATGGTGGATTGAAGGTCTACTACAGACCCTGGTATGCCCCTAAATCTCAGGTTTGACCTTTTTGCCCGATTCTCAAAATCCTCCAGTCTATTTTGCAGGGTTAAGTTTTCTTCCTTGAGGGTATCTATATCAGACATGCATTCCTGAGTAAAGATTTCTATTTCATCTACCTTGGTTTCCAGGGCATCTGTGCGGTTCCCTATCTCCCTTATTTCTCTTGTGAGACTTGAGGTGATTTGTTCAGATGTCTGTTTAAGTGCTCTGTGAAGCATCTTTTCAAATTGTTTGAGCAATCCTGAAGGGATTTCCTTGTCACCTTTATCCAACTGTGGTGACACATTTGAGTCCTCTCCCTCACTATCTGAGGTAATATTGGACAGGGATGCCATAGGATTAGTTGTTTTGGCAGTTTTACAGTGCCTGCCGCCGAGAATGTGTTTATAGCACGACAGCATCGCGCTGATTCTCGGCGACAGGCTGCCGACATCTCGCACTCGCTGGAATAGTAAAAGCACATTCCAGCGAGTGCGTCATAGAAGCGACGGGGATCCGACGCGGATTCCCGCCAATTCTACACGTGGGCGGAGTTTGTTATGAATCCTGAGAAGGAAGTCCCCGCCGGATTTTAAATAAAAATTCGGCATGGGTTCCCCCCTCAGGAGCATAACGGGCCCTTAGGTCTGGTATGGGTTGTAAGGAGACCCCCCTACGCCGAAAAAACGGCGTGGGGGTCCCCCCACAATCCATACCAGACCCGTATCCAAAGCACGCCGGCCGGCCGGTCAGGAGGGGAGTGGGGGGCGAGCGAGCGCCCCCCCCTCCTGAGCCGTACCGGGCAGCATGCCCTCAACATGGGGGGGTCAGGTGCTCTGGGGCAGGGGGCGCACTGCAGCCCCCCACCCCAGAGCACCCTGTCCCCATGTTGATGAGGACAGGGCCCCTTCCCGACAACCCTGGCCGTTGGTTGTCGGGGTATGCGGGCGGGAGGCTTATCGGAATCTGGAAGTCCCCTTTAATAAGGGGGCCCCCAGATACCGGCCCCCCACCCTAAGTGAATGAGTATGGGGTACATTGTACCCCTACCCATTCACCTGCAAGAAAAGTGTAAACACAAATAAACCACACAGTGTATTGAAATATTTTATTAGTTGGCCGCCGGGGGGGGGGTGTGTATGATCGCTTTTATAAAAGCGCCCCCCTCCGGCGGGCTTCTGCGGGGGGGGGTGGGTGCCGCTGTTCTTCACCGCCATCTGGTTCTCTTCCACCGCCGGGGGGGGCGCTTTGATAAAAGCGCCCACCACCCGGCGGGCTTCCTTCGACATCTTCGGCGGCAGGGGGGTTTTCTCCCACTCTCCGGGGTCTTCTCCCACTCTCCGGGGTCTTCTCCGGCTCTCCGGGGGTCTTCTACGGCTCTCCGGGGGTCTTCTCCGCTCTCCGGGGGTCTTCTTCTTCTTCAGGACTCGCCGCCGCTATCTTCGTGTGTTAGCTCAATTACTGGCGGCGGCGAGTCCCCTCTTCTGTGACGTCGTCTTCTTCTTCTTCTCCAGATGTTGACGCGACGCTTCCTTCCGCTGTTATGGCTGGCGCGCGGCTCGCAGCGAGTTATATAGGCCTGTCTTGTGACGTCGCAGTCCCATCATGCTCCGGTAGGTACCCCGGCGGCCAACTAATAAAATATTTCAATACACTGTGTGGTTTATTTGTGTTTACACTTTTCTTGCAGGTTAATGGGTAGGGGTACAATGTACCCCATACTCATTCACTTAGGGTGGGGGGCCGGTATCTGGGGGCCCCCTTATTAAAGGGGACTTCCAGATTCCGATAAGCCTCCCGCCCGCATACCCCGACAACCAACGGCCAGGGTTGTCGGGAAGGGGCCCTGTCCTCATCAACATGGGGACAGGGTGCTCTGGGGTGGGGGGCTGCAGTGCCCTGCCCCAGAGCACCTGACCCCCCCATGTTGAGGGCATGCTGCCCGGTACGGCTCAGGAGGGGGGGGCGCTCGCTCGCCCCCCACTCCCCTCCTGACCGGCCGGCCGACGTGCTTTGGATACGGGTCTGGTATGGATTGTGGGGGGACCCCCACGCCGTTTTTTCGGCGTAGGAGGGTCTCCTTACAACCCATACCAGACCTAAGGGCCCGTTATGCTCCTGAGGGGGGAACCCATGCCGGATTTTTATTTAAAATCCGGCGGGGACTTCCTTCTCAGGATTCATAACAAACTCCGCCCACGTGTAGAATTGGCGGGAATCCACGTCGGATCCCCGTCGCTTCTATGACGGCTTTGTCTCCATCGCGGCAAGCCAGCTCGGCGCTGGCTCCCGCGATGGGGCTCGCAAGTGCTCAATCTCGCCGAGAAAGGGAGCGAGATTGACACAATATCGCGGTCAACCACTGTAGCTGCCGTTTGCTTTCTCTGTTTCCCTGAGGGGAGCTGTTCTGAGACGAGCGGTGCTGTCTTAGTGGCGCCTTTGCTCAGCTGAGCGCCGCTTGGAGGATTCGATTTTGTCCTGTTTCTGGCACCTCCTAGCACCATTCTTTCACCCAAATGTCCCCCTCACCTTCCTACAGCTTGTGGTCCATTTGTGGGATGGTTTGACCGGATCAAATACCGGGTTATCCACGGCTTTCTTCCCCGAGTAGCGGAGCTCTAGGCAGGCATGTCTGCTCCTCTAGAGCCCGTGCATGCGCCCCGGAAATACCTATTTTTCAAGAGAAGCAGATTGCTGGCTCTAAAATGGGTCTCCTGCAGCATCACTATGTCCATCTTCATGCGGCGCATGTCCTGCTGCAGCATGCGCCTCTTTTCGGGTGTATTAAGGCCCTTGGAATTTAGTGAGACCACATTGAGTACCTCCATGCCTGTACAGCTGGGGAGGTGGGGGGGGTTAAGAGAGGACGGGGAGGGATAGGGTGGGAGGTAGGGGAGGTGAGGCAGAGGAGAGGGGGGGGGGGAATGGGAGCTTGGGGGGGAGGAGGACAGAGAGGGTTATTACAGGGGAGAAAGTAAGGGGGAGAGGGGAATAGCGTAGAAGAAGATAGAATCAAAGGGTCTGCACCAGAGCGTGCAGCCAGAAGGGATCTACTAAGATAGCCAAAAAACGGCTAAGAGCGCTCACCGGGCTGTCCCAGTAATCAAGCGCAGTCCGATGTAGGGTAGGGACTAGACAGGGTCAGGAAGTGAGCTCCCGACCCTCTCCACCCAATCCCGGCAAACATAACTAGAACTATATCAAAGTGTATTTACAGTTTTTCTCTATTGTTTTGGCTCATTTCTTGAAACCGAAATGACATTTTTAAAACTCTAAGATCATTTGGCAAAACAGTCTTACAGTTCAGCACAACACTATAATTCACTTGCAAAAGCTCATATCTTTCCCAAAACTGTTCACTCATGCTTCAAACCCATATTCCTTTCCCATATAAAGAGTCAGTGCCTCCAAAAATAAAATAGAGCACGCTCTCTTTTTGCTCGACGGCCCGCCTGGATGAATGGCTGGTTGCCATTCCCGACGGGCGGGTCACCGATTTCGACGGCCAGCAGAGAACCTTGACGGGCGGAACGATGTGTTCTGCCCGTCGAGGTTCTCTGCCATGTGTACGCAGCTTCAGTCTTAGCCCAGTCCTTCATTGACAATGGTTACTGTACAGTTTTTGTCTAGCTAACTGAATACAATTGTGTATAAAACTGAAAAATAAGAAAAGATTTTAGGGTAAGAGTAGCCTCCAAGGTTTGACATCACACATTGCACTCATACTGCCAAGGAAAAATTACTTTACAGTATTGTAACCATTATCATTCACACACAAAGTAACTTCCATACATGAGACTAAAAAGAAAACGTACACAGTATAATATATGGAAATATAAACACACAAACAAAAAACAAGGACAATTATGTAAATTTAGCCTACAATGCTGTAAATAAAGCTCGAGTTTCACAACTACTGTAAGGCCCCTTTAACACGGAGCGGATCAGCAATGCTCCATTGATCCCCGCTGAGCCGCCGGATGACAGGGAGGTCCTCACACACTGTACAGGGACTGCCCTGCCAGATATCCGCTCTCTCCTATGGGGGGATCGGATTAACACGGACCGTCTGTCCGTGTTCACCCGATCCAATCCGCCAGACGGATGGAAAAGTAGGTTTTTCCTCCGTCACACTTTGGCGGACCGGAGCGGGTCTGATGTCAGTGGGCATGTCAACCCTGACATCCGCAGCTCCATAGAGGAGCACAGAGTGCCCATTCAGGTCCGCCTAAAAAACTGGCAGGCGGACCTGAACAGGCCACCCGTGTGAAAGAGCCCTAACATCTCTTCACTGGTCGCTGTCCTCATCCTCCCTCTCCTGGGTACTGTCCTCACTCTCCTGCCCATCCACACACTGCTGACTGTCTGGCCACAGATTCCCATCAACATTGCAGCGTATATCCTCCCTTGCGATGCATTGAGGGAAGAAACGAGGGAGATGTCGCAACCATCGCCTACACTGATCTCCTGTAATATTCTCACAGGCAGCGTCTATTGCATGGAGCGGGGACCTCTGATCTTGAGCCTGATGCTCATACACTCTCCACCTCCAAGCGCAGAAAAACTCCTCAATGGTATGGAGGAAAGTAGAGTAAGGTGGTAGGAACAAAATATCCCTCCTTGGATGAGCAGTGAACCAGGCCCTGATAAGCGGGCCACGGTAGAAATTTGCATTGTCCCATACAATTATATATTGTGGTATGTGAGGCCCTATGAGACCTCTCTCATTTTCAGGGATCAAATCCAAATGAAAGTGGTCCAAGAAGATGAGGAGCTTCTGTGTTTTGTATGGGCCAAGACTGGGCATGTGAGTGGCCACACCATTCTCAGAAATAGCAGCACACATAGTTATATTGCCCCCTCGCTGGCCTGGGACATCCACCATGGCCCAGTGGCCAATAAAATTACGGCCACGTCTTTGGCCCTTTGCCAGGTTGAAGCCAGCCTCATCCCCATACAATACAGTTACAGACAGCTACATAGGAATGTTCTATGTTCTGCACAAGTTCAATATACTACTGGCCAGTATTCCAGTGGATCCAAACCTGGGGTACATGTACTCTATGCAGAGGTACTACAGGGGGTATTTGACAGAAAGGGGAGGGGAAAAAATATGAAATTACTGAAATGTTACAGTAACATTATTAGATAGATTTCTGTGGGAGGCACTACTGTAATTGCAGCTCTTTGACCCTTTTACTTACTGTATTGTAGGTTATATTCTTCAAAATAAGGATTATAATGATAATTGCATCATACAGTAAGCTGCAGTTTTTACTGTAATACTGGAATACTACTGTAAACTGTATTATCAATATTGTAGAAAATAAACGATTCCATACTATTCCATAGTTTATTTTCTACAATATTTTTCTTGTCATGGCTAGTATCATACGTAACATCCCACTGAAGTAAGATACTGTAATACTGTAGGCCTATCACACACACACACTAAATGAATACGCAAATGAGTAAACATATTTGTTGCTCTATGCACAGTGTCCTGTCCTATACATTATATAATTCCATCATTGATTGTGAGGGCATGGTTGATGATATGGTCTATAATTGTCGCCCAAATTTCATTAGGGACAGCATGGTGTCTTCGTGCTCCTCAGCTTCTTCCCCCTATTCCACCATCACGCACCCTTACTCCTCCTCCTCTTCCTCTTCCTCTTCCACAGGCAGGCAGTTGCCCGTGTTCATTTACTTGGCCAGGTGCCTCCATGTTCAGACATTGTACTGGTCCTGCATGGTCAATCTGTATATATACATGTTTGGCAGCATTCACAATACAGTAATGGACAGTACCTGTCAGGTAACTAAACATACTGTTTGATTGGTCATCTGAGACCAACTCCTCCTTTTTTCTAGTTGTACCTGACTGTCAATTGCTGTAATGATTTTATCAAATGTTCCAAGAGATTCATATATGGTATTCATGGTATTGTGTTCCTGAATAATTTTGACAATTGAACAGACTATTGTGCATGTGATGACGCTGACACGTTTTGGAGAGAACGACCATTTAGACTGAGAAATGACAATCAGTTTGGATCAACATGATCTATTCAATTGTAAATTGTGCTAAATGTAGGTTACTTGTACTAAATCATTTGAGAAATGTACTGAGACATTGAGAAAATGTACTGAGACATTTGCAATTTGATGAAATGAATGAGAAATGCCATTCAGTTGTGAACAATTGCCAAGTGGTTTGGAGATTTGTCCATGTTGTTTTGAGAATGTCATTTCTGTTTCAAGAAATGAGCCAAACCAATAGAGAAAAACTGTAACATAGCAGAACTCAGTAAACATTTCAAACATGTCAAAGGCAAGTAAGATGATGAGACAATGAACATCAACTATTACATGGATGGATGCATCACATTAAGTGCAGGTATTAAAGTGCAGTTTAACTAGACAACAGCCACAGTATGTAGCAGGGGTGTATGCAGCATTTGTGAGGGTGAGACCCCCGCTGGGCCAAAACCAAACCACAAACCCCCTCCCCCCCTCCCGCCAGGGTTCCCCAACAGTAAAAACAACAATAATAGTAGTAGTCCCTCACTCTCCCATAACCACTCGCCAGTAAACCAGCAGGGTAGGACCCATGGGAGTCAATGTCCGTTTTGGGGCCATTTCTCCAGTTATGATGCCAATCCAGAATCCAGCAACTCTCCGGCTAGGCTGCCATAACCCACCCCCCCCCTCCCCAGCAAGGGTCCCCTCGCCCGACCCAGGAAAACGCCCCCCATTCTGGGAGGGTTAGGGATGGGTCTCCAGGGGACAATCCCGTGCCTGTGGTCCTGAGATGTGTTCCCTGTGAGGTCGTCACGTTCTGCACGGAATTAAGACCCCGTTCGGGCCAAGTTCCACAGAGGGGCAGACGTCTGTCAGGGTTGGGGGTCCCTGCCAATCTGAGGGAAATTATCCCCACGTTCTGTTCCATAGTGGGGGCCGGGGATTGAGCAGGCAGTGTGAAAAAACGTTAGGAGAGATGGGAAGGTATCCGCTACAGGGCAGAGGGAGATCACGGGTCAGGTCAGGTCCGGAGCCGCTGAGACAGCGGGGATGCGGGTGTGAGGGACCCTCCAATGCAAGATGACGAGCATGAAAAATAAACGGGGGGGACGGGGCTGGCAAGGCGGGGGATCAGGAATACATGGCCCAGGGCCTACTCATGGAGCGCTTCCCCTCTGGCTGATTGGCACCTTCTTCTGCCTCTCTGCTGTCGGGGAAGCTGAAGCCAGTCAGGGACCGGGATGGGTTCTGCCCCCATGAACTGGAACAAGGCCGCGAGGTCCGCTGTCGTCTGTAGCGTGAAGGCCCTGGAATCCTTCCGGAAGGTAACGGCAAGGGGGTAGCCCCATCTGTATGTATGGCCTGTTTGGCGGGCAAGTTCCAGGAGAGGCCGCAGCAGCGCCCTGCGCCTTAATGTAGCTCTGGAAAGGTCCGCCATTATTTTGACTGGCGATCCCTCCACTCCCAGCTCACCCCCATCCCATGCGCCCCGTAGGATGGCCTCCCTCGTGACATAGCGGTGTATGCGGCACACTATATCCCGCGGTCTGTCCAGGTATGTCGGTTTGGGGCCGAGCGCTCTATGCTCTCTGTCCAGTTCGATAGACGCCTCTGGATCTCCTAGGACTGTTCTGAAGATTTCTGTGACCCGTGTCCCGATGTCTTCCCGGTCTGCAGATTCCGGCACCCCCCAAGTCCGCAAGTTGTTGCGGCGGCTCGGTCTTCGACATCTTCTAAATGGAGCTGTAGAGAGATGGCTGCGTCCCGGTGTTGATCTCGGGCGTGCTCAAGAGCCGCGACCCGTGCCTCCAGCGAGGATAGCGATTCTTCCCCGGTCGTCACGCGGTCTACGAGGCTGGACACCTCTTCCCTCACCTCCTGGATGTCCCGCCTGTGCGTCTCCTCTAGCCGGAGAATCAAGGCCTCAATGTCACTTCTGGTGGGGAGGGCCTGAAGAATCGCCCTGATGTCTTGGTCTAGGTCGCCCAACTCCGGTACTTGCGGGGAAGGCATCAAGGCCGTATCCAGGAGGGCTGCAGGCTTCTCAAAGTTCGGCGCCTGAACTTCTTCGCTAGGCCTGCGTGAAGAGCCTCGTGGCGTCGGCAGGTCTCCTCCGGGGGAAAGCTCTTTAATGAGCTTAAAGTATTTCTGGATTTCTCCAGAGATCTTGCCAGCTGGGGTCCCTTTCGTCATCGCCCTAGTTTTGTACTTTTTGGCAGAGTACATGCTGGTATTAAAAGTGCTTTTTGCCAAGAATTGGGGGATCGGGCCAGGAGCTCTAGAAAAACGTGGCTTCACTCATCCATGTCCAGGCCACGCCCCACCCCGCCCTATTTTTTATCTTAGCTATATAGTTTGGCTTCCTCCTGGGTTTAATCTGTCCTGCCAACACTTTCCCGGGTTTATTACCACATCTATACTGTTTTCTAGCCATTTTATTGAAAATACGTTTAGTATCCGATTCTAGGATATCTCTCAGGGCTTCCCTTTTTCCTAACAGCTTAATCATTATCTCCTTATAATTTATCCGTTTGTGTTTCTGTTCTAGGTCCTGCATATCCTGTAATAATTGTTGTTTTTGGGCTGTCCACATTTTTTTCCTCTTTGCTCCTTCTGCAATCAATCCTTCCCTCATAAAGACCTTGGGCCAGATTCAGGTAGATGGGAGCATCTTTGCTCTGGAGTAACGTTTCTCATTTACGTTACTCTGGCGAAATTTTAGGAGCAAGTGCTGTTATTCATGAAGCACTTGCTCCTAAAGTTGCGGCAGCGTATCGTAAATGAGCCGGCGGAATTCAAATTGGGCGGGTACGGGGCGTGTATTATTTAAACTATGCGCGATCCTGCGGCGAACGTACTGCGCATGCGTCGACTGTCAATGCATCCCAGTGCGCATTCTCCAAATTCTGTCAGTGAACGTCAATGACGTCAAATCCCCATTCATGGACGTTTTACGCAAGCGACGCGATTTTTTTTTTCCGACGCGATGACGACGGCTATACTTAACATAGGATACTCCACTAGGGGGCTGCTTTATCTTTACGCCGCGTATCGCTTACGGAAACGTCGGAAAGTCACTGCGTCGCGCCCGAATACGATCGTGAATTGCCGATTCCCGCTGATTAACATATTTTTTCAGCGTAAATCAGCGGGAACGCCCCCGGCGCCATTTTTAAATTAAAGTTGCGATGCGATGGCAAAATTCAATTATGCCGATCGCATCGGAACTCCAACCCGGCGTTTCTTGTTTTCTGGTTACAGAAAACAGAAACGCCGGCTTAAAGTGACAGTTAGGCTGGAGTATCACTGATACTCCAGCCTAACTCTACCTGAATCTGGCCCCTTGTGCGCTTCCCATAAGACAGTTGGTGCAATATTCTCTATGTTGTTTTCTTCAAAGAAGAAATTCAACTCCCTTCCCAGATCCTCCGCTTCAATCTGATTATCTAGACGTGTTTCGTCCAGCCTCCAGGATCCTTGCCTTTCCGGTATATCTTCCAGCTCTAGGCTGATTAGGACTGGTGCATGATCAGAGAGGGTGATCGACTTCACCTCTGCCTTTTTCAGACCCTCTAATAGCAAATGGTCTAGAAAGACATAGGGCCAGATTCAGGTAGATGAGAGTATCTTTCCTCTGGAGTAACGCTTCTCATTTACGTTACTCTGAAGACCCTTTCAGCGCAATTCCTGTAATTCACATAGCAGTTGCGCGTAAACTTGCGCCAGAGTAACGATAATGCGCTGGCGTAACCCGACGCAAGTGGAAGTGGGTGTGATCATATGTAAATGATGGGCGGAGCCCGGCGCAGAGGCTTACGTTCAGCGCATCATCCACGGAGCATGCGCAGTGAGTGCGGCTCCACTCGCCCCCTTGTGCGCATGCTCACAACTTCCGTCGGCACCACTTCCTGGGAAACGTCAGCGCAATGCGTTCCGCTGGGCGCTTAAAAGCGCTGGCGGAAACGCCATTCCGGCGCAAAAGTAGTTCCGTTTCCCCCCACCCCAGGGAAGATACTTTTGCTCTGTAATGGCTGCTCCCGCTACCCCCAGAGAGAGGAGGAACCTCAATTTTAATACCCAGGAGGTCTCTGTCATTATCTCGGCTATGGAGACGGAGAATGAATTTCTCCATGGCAAAAAAAGCCGCAAGACCAGCCGGGAGAGGAAGCAGGGCATCCTGGAGTCGATTGCTGCCAGGGTCAATGTCCTGGGCTACTCCACCCGGACTGCTGGGGACATACAAAAGAAAATCAATGACCTGCGGCGCAAGGTGAGGGACAAGGTGGCCTCCATCAGGAGGTATGAGAGGGGCACAGGTGGTGGTCCCCCATGTCCTGTCACCCTGACCGCAGAGGAGGAGGTGGTTGCTCGGTGCCTGGAGAGGGAGCAGGTGGAGGGGGTCGCAGGCTATGACTCCGTGGAGGAAGGCACAAGGACAGGTAAGTGTTTTTTAATCCCCTATTTGATGTTTTGCATTTGGGGGGGGGGGGTACATGTGCCAAGTGTGTGGGACCACCAACATGTGTCTGCTTTGTGTCATCCACAGATGACGGAGCTGGGCCATCATCTGTCAGCCTGCATTCCACCCCATCCCCCCCACGCCATCGTGTGCCTGAGCCACTGGGTGGTGAAGAGGTTGTGGAGGAGGAGAGTGGCCACACCACACCTGCCGAGGTGGTTGTGGAAGATCCTGCTGTGGCAGAGCAGGACTTTTCTTTGGTGTTGTCTGTCTCCTCCCCTTCTCCTGGCCCGTCTGTCGTCCCCTCCCCCATCCTTGGAAGCCCCTCAAGGGCGACTCCTTCCACCCGAGGACCTCCATCTTCTGGCCCCAGGAAGGCGACCCAGAAGACCAGGGGGGTGTCTGATGGTGTCCAGGACCAGTTGGCAAGGGATCACGCCAGACAGACAGAACAAATGGGGGCCATAGCGGACCACTTGCAGAAAGTGTCGGACAGCCTGGGCTCCGTTGCCAACCTCAGCAACGCAGTGCAGGATGTGAGCTCTAATTGCGCTGCAGTGGTCACCACTTTGGGGGAGGTGCAGGGGGATATCCAGCACCTCACTGCAGCCGTCCAGGCCAACACTGCTGCCATCCATGGTAACAGTGCTGCCATCCGGGAGCAGGGGAGGCTGAGTCGGCGGGCCCAGCATTACCAGATGACCCGTCAGCTCCGGATGCAGGCCCAGACCAACAGTTATCTTGGACGGATAGCCAGGGCCTTGGAGGGCACGCAGGCCACACCTGCCAGGAGTGGCCCACCTGGGGATCAGCCACCTCCAGATGCCCCCCCACCCCCACCCACTCCATCCAGGCAGCTGCGGAGCCAGAGAGGGGCCCCCAGAAGAAGCCCCCGGCATCCCCGATGAGGCCTTTTTTTTGTGGCTGGTTTTATATTATTATTTTTCTTTTATTGATCAGGATATGATCTTTCTAATTTATTTTTGTACTGCACACGGTCAGGAGTGCAGGGGACAGTGTGAATGGTGTGTGAATGTGAGAGGGTGGCACTCCTGAAAGTAAGGGGTGTCACCCTCGGCCGTGGTGGTGAAGTGAACCCCACGGCTGAATGAATGATGTGTGAAAGGTGTGTGAATGGACAGTGACATCATTGGGGCCTTGACGCTGGCGTTACTGCTCCCAACTCCTACATGCTGGACTTGGGCTAATCCAATGCGATGTGCATGTGGTGTGTGTGATCTAGGGACATCAGTGGTGTACACGCGTGCATTGTCTGTGTAATTAATGTTTTGGTTTAGTGTCCAAAGATGCCTACGGCGAGGACCCTCCTGACTGCTCTTCCATCAGCAGACTGGGTGTCCTCTGGCAGGGGGGGGCTGTGTGGGTCGGGGGTCAGGTCATCACGTATGTCAATATGCAGGCCTTTTTTCATAGCAAAGTTATGTAGTATGCAACATGCACCGATGATCTGACACACAAAGGTAGGGGAATACAATAGGGCCCCCCCAGACTTATCCAGGCAGCGGAAACGGGACTTCAGGAGCCCAAATGTTTGCTCCACCACTGCACGGGTTTTGATGTGTGCTTCATTGTATTTTCTCTCTCCTCTGGTTTGGGGGTTCCGGAAAGGAGTCATTAGATGGGGTCCCAGTGCATATGCAGAGTCACCTGTAAGGGAAAAGACAGGAGAATGTTAGTCATGCATGTGCGATTTCTGTTGTGCATGACGGGAGGGGATAGTCATGCCTGACTCCCATGTCACTCACCAACCAGCCAGCTGTCCCCATACATGTTCTGGTTAAATTCTGCTGGGATGGGGCTCTGACGGTATATGAAACTGTCATGGCTGGACCCGGGGTGTTTGGCACGGACGTGCCATATGAGGCGTTGGGCATCGGCTATCACCTGTACGTTGATGGAATGCCAATGCTTCCGATTGCGGTATATGTGCTCTGTGGCACTGGGGGGCTGTAGGGCCACATGTGTGCAATCAATGGCCCCCACAGTGCGTGGGAATCTGGCAATGTTGTAGAAATCTGTCATTGCCTTCTGCCGCAGCTCCTCAGTGGTGGGTCTGATGAACTGGTTGGACATGCGTCTGAGGATTGCAGGGACAACCTGGTGCACACATCTGCTTATGGAGGATTGTGACATCCCAGCCACCACTCCACTTGTACGCTGGAATGATCCACTGGCAAGGAAATGAAGTGTTGCCAGTACCTTGACCAGTGGCTGCACTGCTTGTGAGCGGTATGTCTGGCTGGTGATGTCATCCTGCAGGGTTGTGGTTAGTTCAAGTATTGCATCAGGGCTGAATCTGAATAGGCGATACACCTCCTCATCCCCCATGCCAAAGAGGCTCATACGTGTGCGGTATATCCTCTCACGTGCCCGCCTTCTTGGTTCCGGGGGACCCATCAGTAGTTCTAGGACCACGAGTGCCCCTGGCATGTTGGCACACAGAGGTGTTGTCCTTGCAAGTGGGGGTGCTCAGCTAGCTCCTATCGTCGGTAACGCTGCTGTAGCTGCTCTCCTGCTGACCTGTGACCGTCTGGAGTAAAGATAAAGCAGCCTTTTGTAGAAATAACTTTGCGCCGGACGGATCAGATACGCGCGGCGCATGTAGCCAGCGTATGGTGCTAATCCGTTCGTGAATTGTGAAATATCCCTCATTTGCATATTTGCAGGGGAAATCAATGGGCGCGACTGATGCGCCCAGCGAAAATAAGCGCTGACGATACTCTGGCGTCGGAACGTTCCGCCGGTCGCAAATGACCCGTTATTGGGCGCATCTAGTTTGGTGGGTACGGGCACATAGAAACGACGGCGCATCATCACAGTTACGCGGCGCATATCCAAATACTCCAGCGCAAGTGTTCGTGAATCTGGCCCATAGGGCCAGATTCAGGTAGATGAGAGCATCTTTGCTCCAGAGTAACGCTTCTCATTTACATTACTCTGACGACCCTTTCAGCGCAAGTACTGTTATTCACATAGCAGTTGCGCGTAAACTTGCGCCAGAGTAACGATAATGCGCTGGCGTAACCCGACGCAAGGGGAAGTGGGTGTGATCATATGTAAATGATGGGCGGAGCCCAGCGCAGAGGCTTACGTTCAGCGCATCAACCACGGAGCATGCGCAGTGAGTGAGGCTCCACTCGCCCCCTTTGTGCGCATGCTCACAACTTCCGTCGGCACCACTTCACAGGAAACGTCAGCGCAATGCCTTCCGTTGGGCGTTTAAATGCGCCCGTAGAAGCGCCATTCCGGCACTAAAGTATATCCTGCTCCCCCTCCCCGCAGTGATGTTACTTTTGTTCTGAGATGGCTGCTCCCGTTCCCCGCAAACACACAGGAGAAAGCTGAACTTTAATGGCCAGGAGCTGTCAGCCGTCATCTCGGCTATGAAGACCTATGATGTCTTCCTCCATGGCTGTAAAATTTGACAGACAAGCATGGACAGAGGTGTTGTCCTGCAAGTGGGGGTGCTCAGCTAGCTCTTATCGTCGGTAACGCTGCTGTAGCTGCTCTCCTGCTGACCTGTGGCCATCTGGAGTAAAGATAAAGCAGCCTTTTGTAGAAATAACTTTGCGCCGGACGGACGAGATACGCGCGGCGCATGTAGCCAGCGTATGATGCTAATCCGTTCGTGAATTGGGAAAAATCCCTCATTTGCATATTTGCAGGGGAAATCAATAGGCGCGACTGATGCGCCAAGCGAAATTAAGCGCTGACGATACTCTGGCGTCGGAACGTTCCGCCGGTCGCAAATGGCCCGTTATTGGGCGCATCTAGTTTGGTGGGTACGGGCACATAGAAACGACGGCGCATCTTCACAGTTACGCGGCACATATCGAAATACTCCAGCGCAAGTGTTGCTGAATCTGGCCCATAGGGCCAGATTCAGGTAGATGAGAGCATCTTTGCTCCAGAGTAACGCTTCTCATTTATGTTACTCTGACGACCCTTTCAGCGCAAGTACTGTTATTCACAAAGCAGTTGCGCGTAAACTTGCGCCAGAGTAACGATAATGCGCTGGCGTAACCCGACGCAAGGGGAAGTGGGTGTGATCATATGTAAATGATGGGCGGAGCCCAGCACAGAGGCTTACGTTCAGCGCATCAACCACGGAGCATGCGCAGTGAGTGAGGCTCCACTCGCCCCCTTTGTGCGCATGCTCACAACTTCCGTCAGCACCACTTCACGGGAAACGTCAGCGCAATGCCTTCCGTTGGGCGTTTAAATGCGCCCGTAGAAGCGCCTTTCCGGCACTAAAGTATATCCTGCTCCCCCTCCCCGCAGTGATGTTACTTTTGTTCTGAGATGGCTGCTCCCGTTCCCCGCAAACACACAGGAGAAAGCTGAACTTTAATGGCCAGGAGCTGTCAGCCGTCATCTCGGCTATGAAGACCTATGATGTCTTCCTCCATGGCTGTAAAATTTGACAGACAAGCATGGACAGAGGTGTTGTCCTGCAAGTGGGGGTGCTCAGCTAGCTCTTATTGTCGGTAACGCTGCTGTAGCTGCTCTCCTGCTGACCTGTGGCCATCTGGAGTAAAGATAAAGCAGCCTTTTGTAGAAATAACTTTGCGCCGGACGGACGAGATACGCGCGGCGCATGTAGCCAGCGTATGGTGCTAATCCGTTCGTGAATTGGGAAAAATCCCTCATTTGCATATTTGCAGGGGAAATCAATAGGCGCGACTGATGCGCCAAGCGAAATTAAGCGCTGACGATACTCTGGCGTCGGAACGTTCCGCCGGTCGCAAATGGCCCGTTATTGGGCACATCTAGTTTGGTGGGTACGGGCACATAGAAACGACGGCGCATCTTCACAGTTACGCGGCGCATATCGAAATACTCCAGCGCAAGTGTTGCTGAATCTGGCCCATAGTCTATCCTTGAGTAGGAAGAATGCACCTGGAAGTAGTATGTGAAATCCCTCCCCTTTGGGTATAGGACTCTCCAAACATCCACCAGGTGCTGCCGATATAATTTTTGCTTGACTAACCTTAGGTGTTTACCCTCTGATCGGAGGGAGATAGCTTGGGTGTCCAAACATGGGTCAAACACAAAGTTTAAGTCCCCGCCATGATCACCTTTCCCTCTCTAAAGCTCTCCAATTTTTTTAGGAACAAACTGGGATAGACATTAGGACAGTAGATGTTCACTGTGGTTGGATAATACCCTGGGGAGCATGTGCCAATGCAAAAAAAACAAAACAAAAAAAATCTATTTGGCCAGGAGCAGTGATTTTTCAATATGCTTAAACTGAAACATTAAACATATCAAATTCCTTTAAATAATATTATTGGGTTGCCCTAATCCTGCCTGTGAAGGGGTAGACCTCTGTGATGCACAGTGCTGAAGCAGTACTGATATTTACAAAGCAAACAGGTTTCAAAATTGCCAGCAAATTACTTTGACAGCTTCTTTGTTTAAAAAAAAAAAAAAGCACATAGACCCCTCCAGGGTTCTACCATTTACTTTGAGGGACCTTTGTAGGGGTTTGTGTGCTGATGCTACTTTATGCCAGCCTTTAGGCATCACATGTATCCTTCAGTTCCTGAGACCCATTGGAGATGCAGAGATAGCAGGAGTGACATGATACACATCGTTTGATCTTGTTCAGCATTTCAGACCTTTTGGCTACAGGTCCATTCCATTGACCAGGAGTTCACTGATCGATCCATGCTCTATACATTGGCATTTTTCTGTTAAAAGCATATAAAAAGTATATGGTGAGACAGGTAATCAACACTGCATGCTCCTGTATGCCCTCATTGTTGAAATCAACCACTCTTCCCTCCTTGACACTAGTGTTTTAAAGGGTACAGGGGAGAAAACTTGTTAACTGGAGTTCACTGAACGGCATATTCCTGCACTACCGGATTTGAGGAAAGTCTCACAGACTGACAGCTTTTTATATTTCATATAAATAAATTGTGAGGTTCGGAACACCCAGGAGGACGTGTAACTAGTAAGCTCTTTGGTATCCCACATGTCCAGTATCAAGTAGGGGAGTGGGGTAACCTCTCCCCCCACCTCCTCTATTTCCCCTTCGCTTTTTACCTACATCCCTCTAATCCCCCCTTTTTTTTACAAGACTTACTTACCAACAATAAACTAACTGTCTTCACTCAAATTCATCCCAAAGGTGTTCTATTGGGTTGAGGTCAGGACTCTGTCAAGTTCTCAGTCAAGTTCCTCCATGCCAAACTTTCTCATCCATGTCTTTATGGACCTTGCTTTGTGCACTGGTGCACAGTGACGTTGGAACAGGAAGGGACCATCCCCAAACTGTTCCCACTAAATTGGGAGCATGAAATTGTCCAAAATGTATTGGTATACTGACACCTTAAGAGTTCCTTTCACTGGAAATAAGGGGCCAAGCCAAACCCCTGAAAAATAACCCCACACCATATTCCCCCCTCCACCAAATGATTTGGACCAGTGCACAAAGCAAGGTCCATAAGGACATGGATGAGTGAGTTTGGGGTGGAGGAACTTGATAGAACACCTTTGGAACAAATTAGAGTGGAGACTGCGAGGCAGGCCTTCTAGTCCACATCAGTGCCTGACCTTACAAATGCACTTCTGGAAGAATGGTCAAACATTCCCATAGACACACTCCTAAACCTTGTGGACAGCCGAGATATAGAGAGAGAGAGAGAGATAGAGATAGAGATAGAGATATATATATATATATATATATATATATATATGTAGAGAGAGAGAGAGAGAGAGATAGATAGATAGATAGATAGATAGATAGATAGATAGATAGATAGATAGATAGATAGATAGATAGATAGATAGATAGATATAGAGAGAGATATAGAGAGAGAGAGAGATATAGATATAGAGAGAGAGAGATATAGATATAGAGAGAGATATAGATATAGAGAGAGATATAGAGAGAGATATAGATATAGGGCTAGATTCAGGTAGATGGGCGCTTCTTTACTTTGGAGTAACGTTTCTCATTTACGTTACTCCGCCGACACTTTCGGCGCAAGTACTGTAATTCACATAGCACTTGCTCCTAAACTTGCGCCGGAGTAACGAAAATGCGCTGGCGTAACCCGACGCAAGTGGAAGTGGGTGTGATCATATGTAAATGATGGGCGGAGCCCAGCGCAGAGGCTTACGTTCAGCGCATCATCCACGGAGCATGCGCAGTAAGTGAGGCTTCACTCGGCCCCCTGTGCGCATGCTCACAACTTCCGTCGGCACCACTTCACGGGAAACGCCAGCGCAATGTGTTCCGTTGCGCGTATAAAAGAGCCAGCGGAAGGGCCATTCCGGCGCAAAAGTACTTCCGTTTCCCCCCACCCCAGGGAATTTACTTTTGCTCTGTTATGGCTGCTCCCGCTACCCCCAAAGAGAGGAGGAACCTCAATTTTAATGCCCAGGAGGTTTCTGTGGTCATCTCTGCTATGGAGACTTACAATGATTTCCTGCATGGGAAGAAAAGTAGGAAGACCAGCAGGGAGAGGAAGCAGGCCATCCTGGACACCATTGCTGGCAGGGTGAATGTGTTGGGGTACTCCACCCGGACTGCTGGTGATATCCAGAAAAAGATAAATGACCTGCGGCGCAAGGTCCGTGGCAAGGTGGCCACCATTCGGAGCCATGAGCGGGGCACAGGTGGTGGACCCCCATGTCCGGTCAGCCTGACCACAGAGGAGGAGGTGGTCGCCCGCTGCCTGGAGAGGGAGCAGTTGGAGGGGGTCCCTGGATATGATTCCGTGGAGGAAGGCTCCAGGACAGGTAAGTGTTTTTTAACCCCTATTTGGTGTGTTGCATGTGGGGGGGAGGGTACATGTGCCAAGTGTGTGGGACCACCAACATGTGTCTGCTTTGTGTCATCCACAGATGACGGAGCTGGGACATCATCTGTCGGCGGCCAGTCCACCCCATCCCCCCAACGGCATCCAGTGCCCGTGCCCCTGGGTGGTGAAGACACCGGGGTGGAGGAGGAGAGTGCCCACACCTCACCTGCAGAGGTCATTGAGGAGGAGCCTGTTGGGGCAGAGCAGGACATCATTTTATATTTGGACGAGTCGTCCTCTTCTGCAGGGCCCTCTCAGATCCCCTCCCCCATTATAGGAAGCCCCTCAAGGGCGACTCCATCCCCACAGGGACAACCATCTACTGGCCCCAGGAAGGCCACCCGTAAGACCAGGGGGGTGTCTGATCTGGTCCAGGACCAGGTGGCAAGGGATCACGCCAGACAGACCCAGCAAATGGGGGACATAGTTGGGCACCTGGACAGAGTGGCTGACAGCCTGTGCTCCGTGGCCCAGATATCTTCGGCAGTGCAGGATGTGAGCTGCAACTGCGCTGCAGTGGTGACCAGCCTGGGGGAGGTGCAGGGTGAGATAAGGGACCTCACTGCAGCCGTCCAGGCAAACACTGCTGCCATCCAGGCAAACAGTGCTGCCATCCGGGACCAGGGGAGGCAGAGTCGGCGGGCCCAGCATTACCAAGTCACCCGGCAGCTCAGGATGCAGGCCCAGCAGCTCGGGGTGCAGGCCCAGACCAATTCATACCTCGGCCGGATTGCCGTGGCCTTGGAGGGCATGCAGCCCACACCTGCCAGTAGTGGCCCACCCGGGGATCAGCCACCTCCAGATGCCCCCCCACCCCCACCCACTCCATCCAGGCAGCTGAGGAGCCAGAGAGAGGCCACCAGAAGGAGCCCCCGGCATCCCAGATGATTTTTTTTCCTTTTTTTATGTATGCTCAGGTTATGAGATTTTTATATATTTTTTTTGGAATGCTCAGGATATGAGTTTTTTTGATTTTTATTTTGGAATGCTTTGGATATAAGATTTTTATTTTGTGATTATACTCTGGATATGAGATTTTTATTTTGTGATTATACTCTCGATATGAGATTTTTATTTTTTGATACTGCACGCGTTGCAGTGTGAATGGTGTGTGAATGTGAGGGGGTGGCACTCCTGCCAGTAAGGGGTGTCACCCTTTGGCTGTGGTGGTGAAGTTAACCCCACGGCTGTATAAATGACGTGACAAAGGTGTATGAATGGACAGCGACATCATTGGGGCCTTGACGCTGGCGTTGCTGCTCCCAAGTCCTACATGCTGGACTTGGGCTAATCCAATGTGATGTGGATGTGGTGTGTGTGATCTAGGGACATCAGTGGTGTGCATGCGTGCATTGTCTGTGTGATTAATGTTTTGGTTTAGTGTCCAAAGATGCCTACGGCGAGGACCCTCCTGACTGTTCTCCTCTGGCAGGGGGGGGTGGTCTGGTTGGGGGGCCAGGTCATCACGCATGTCAATCTGCAGGCCTTTTCTCATGGCAAAGTTGTGCAGAATGCAACATGCACCGATGATCTGACACTCAAAGGTAGGGGAATACAATAAGGCCCCCCCGGACTTATCCAGGCAGCGGAAACGGGACTTCAGGAGCCCAAATGTTTGCTCCACCACTGCACGGGTTTTGATGTGTGCTTCATTGTATTTTCTCTCTCCTCTGGCTTGGGGGTTCCGGAAAGGAGTAATGAGATGGGGTCCCAGTGCATATGCAGAGTCACCTGTAAGGGAAAAGACAGGAGGATGTTAGTCATGCATGTGCCACTTGTGAGGTGTGCATCATGGGAGGGGATAGTCATGCATGACTCCCATGTCACTCACCAATCAGCCAGCTGTCCCCATACATTTTCTGCTCGAATTCTGCTGGAATGGGGCTCTGACGGTATATGAAGCTGTCATGGCTGGACCCTGGGTGTTTGGCATGGACGTGCCATATGAGGCGTTGGGCATCGGCTATCACCTGTACGTTGATGGAATGCCAATGCTTCCGATTACGGTATATGTGCTCTGTGGCACTGGGGGGCTGAAGGGCCACATGTGTGCAATCAATGGCCCCCACAGTGCTTGGGAATCTGGCAATGCTGTAGAAATCTGTCATTCCCTTCAGCCGCAGCTCCTCAGTGGTGGGTCTGATGAAGTGGTGGGACATGCGTCTGAGGATTGCAGGGACAACCTGGTGCACATATCTGCTTATGGTGGACTGTGACATCCCAGCCACCACTCCACTTGTACGCTGGAATGATCCACTGGCAAGGAAATGAAGTGTTGCCAGTACCTTCACCAGTGGCTGCACTGCTTGTGAGCGGTGTGTCTTGCTGGTGATGTCACCCTGCAGGGTTGTGGTTAGTTCAAGTATTGCATCTGGGCTGAATCTGAAGAGGCGATACACCTCCTCATCCCCCATGCCAAAGAGGCTCATGCGCGTGCGGTATATCCTCTCACGTGCCCGCCTCCTTCGTTCCGGGGGACACAGTACTAGTGCTAGGACCGCGACTGCCCCTGGCATGTTGGCACACAGAGGTGTTGTCCTTGCACGTGTGGTTGTTCAGCTTGCTAGTTTCGTCAGTAACGCTGCTGCTGTAGCTGCTCTCCTGCTGACCTGAGGCCGTCTGGAGTAAAGATAAAGCAGCTATTTGTAGAAATAACTTTACGCCGGACGGACGAGATACGCGAGATTTCACAAAGAAATACGAGCAACGTTGCGGCAGCATAGCGTATAGTTGTCATCGTAAGCCGACGTAAGTCAAATTAGGTGGAAGTGGGCGTGATTTATTATAATGAAGCGTGACCGCATGTAAATGAAGGGCCGAACGAACAGCGCATGCGCCATCCTGTGGACGCTTCCCATTACGCATGTGCAGAATCACGTCGGGACAAACGCCTAAGGCCGTTTACACACGGCAGAGAACCTCGACGGGCAGAACACATCGTTCCGCCCGTCGAGGTTCCCTGCCGGCCGTCGAAATCGGCGACCCGTCCGTCGGGAATGGCAACCAGCCTTTCTTCCAGGCGGGCCGTCGAGCAAATAGAGAGCGTGCTCTCTATTTCTGCTCGACGGGCTTCCCGACGGGAAGCTCGCCGGGAGCGTACACACGGCCGAGGTCCTCGCTGGAATGCAGCTTCCAGCGAGGTTCTCGCTGGTTTCCAGCGAGAACCTCGGTCGTGTGTACACGGCCTCAGATACGTCTAATCACTGAACGTAACCTACGCACAGCCCTATTCACGTAGTACTACGTAAACAACGTACAATACGACTGCTGTTCCCTCATCCATACCTTTGCATGACTTACCCCTGCTTTATGTGGGGTAAGTTTACGCCAGACATACGACTTACGTAAACCGTGTATATTAATGCGCCGGGTGCAAGTATGTTCGTGAATAGGCGTATCTTACAAATTTTCATATTTAACATGGGTACGCCGAATGCCTCCAGCATAACTATGCGCCCACGATACGCTGATGTAGGCAAGTTATGTCGGGCGGCTGAAGCCTTGTTTTACGATGTATCTAGCTTCGCGAATCGGCGTAACAATACGACGGCGCACATTTGTACTTACGACAGCGTATCTCTAGATACGCCGGCGTAAAACTTTCGTGAATCCGGGCCATAGATTTTTCTATTCATCTTTTCATTCAATGATATAAACTTTTCCAGTACTGTGTCTGTATGCTAAAAAAACAACCCCACACCATGATGTTCCCACCTTCAAACTTCACTGTTAGTAGTGGTGTATTTAGGTTTTGTGCTGCCCTAGGCCTGACTAAACTCGTGCAACCCCTAATTTAAATATAATCTACCCCTTCCTGTCAAGGTCACACCCCTTCCTGTTTGAGATCTGCCCTGAAATTTCCCAGTGGGGACACTAGTTCTGAGGGCCTAGGGTTCCCTTAATCTGCAGAGATTTCCTCCCACTTCCTCTTTGGCTATGGGGCAGGAAATTGACGGATGGCAACAAAAAAGTGTTGCCTATAGTTCTACTAACAAGTTTCTGCTAAATTTATGGAAGACTAAGAGGATATAACCATGCCAGTGTACAGAAGAAAACATATAGCACAATGATGAAGGTGAATGTGAGCAAAGAAAAGATTGGGGGCAGGAACAAATAAATCCATCTGTTTATTTTTCTCATCAGCAATCAACAGAAATAAAATTCCTTAACCACTTCCTTACTGGGCACATATACCCCTTCCTAAATAGGTGAAATTTCAGCTTGTGGCACTGCGTCAATTTAACTGACAATTGCGCGGCCGTGCGACGTGGCTCCCAAACAAAATTGACGTATTTGATCGCCTCTGCGGTTTTTATTTTTTGCGCTATAAACAAAAATAGAGTGTCAATTTTGAAAAAATATATATATATATATATATTGTACTTGTTGCTGTAATAAATAGCAGAATAAAAAATAAAAAATAAAAATAAATTCTCAGTCTAGGCGATACATATTCTTCTACATATTTTTGGTAAAAAAAAAAAATAAATCGCAATAAGCGTCTGGCTTGCGCAAAAGTTATTGTGCTTACAAAATAGGGGACAGAATTATTATTATTTATTTTTTATTTATTTTTTTACTACTAATGGCGGCGATCAGCATTTTTTTCGTGTCTGCGACATTATGGCGGAGACATCGGACACTTTTGACACATTTTTGGCGCCATTCACATTTATACAGCGAACTTATACATCGAACTGTTTTCATCAGACAAACCGATCGTGTGTACAGTGCATGAGCCAGCTGATATTAATTTGCACTGACAAGGAGCAGAATTGCTTTATAAATAATGATAGATTTCAGCTGATGTCTTTCCTTTTTGCAGCTCCCTTTCTTCATGTGTTCAATAGTTTTTCCCTGTGTCATTTCATTATTTTTTTTTAAATCAGAAAAAATTGTATTGGGCCAATCATAATGAAATACAGAATAAATAGCACCAAACTTACATAAAGAGACAATGCAAAGTATGAATGAAGGACAAGGATACAAAGTACATAGAAAACAATGCAATGGCACCAAAAAAAAATATACTGACGCATCATGACAAGGAATAGAATAATCATAACAAAATATTGTACCGAACCGGCCAGGAAAACCCTGCCAATCCAGCACAAAAAGAAAAACCAAAAGGGCCAACGGGCCGCTTAGTAAACATCAACATCCATAAACTACATAAACTACATAACTACACATTCAGTTGGACCTACCCCTCCACAAACAGATGACTTATACACCAATTACCAGGCTTGTACGCTAAATGACTGATGCGGATAAACAAAAGCAAATTAGCACAGACGGGATCAGGGCTAGGGAAGAGCGACAACCAAAACGGGTTGAGTTTCCAACAGACCCGCTTGGACACCCTAGATCAGGGGTGGCAAGCTCAAATTCATTGGGGGCCGCATCAGTAGTTTGGTTGCCCTCAAAGGGCCGGTTGTATCTGCACTCCACCATAGTGTTCAGTCTGAGCAGTCTCCAACAAGTTTTCTTGCGCTGTATATGGACGCAGCGCAGGGTTCAGGAGTGCGAAGCACATTATTTCTAATATTACATTGTAATATAAAATGAACTCATTCAACTCACCATAATGCAGAATCAGTCTCTCCTTGCATCAGGCGTCCCCACCAGCTGAGTCCCCCTTTACATCAGGCGTCCCCACCAGCCGAGTCCCCCTTTACATCAGGCGTCCCCACCAGCTGAGTCCCCCATTTACATCAGGTGTCCCCACCAGCTGAGTCCCCCCTTTACATCAGGCGTCCCCACCAGCTGAGTCCCCCCTTACATCAGGAGTCCCCACCAGCCGAGTCCCCCCCTTACATCAGGCGTCCCCCCTTTACATCAGGAGTCCCCTCTTTACATCAGTCGAGTCCCCCCTTTACATCAGCCATCCCCACCAGCCGAGTCCCCCCTTATATCAGGCGTCCCCACCAGCCGAGTCCCCCCCTTACATCAGGCGTCCCCACCAGCTGAGTCCCCCCTTTACATCAGGCGTCCCCACCAGCTGAGTCCCCCCTTACATCAGGAGTCCCCACCAGCCGAGTCCCCCCCTTACATCAGGCGTCCCCCTTTACATCAGGAGTCCCCCCTTTACATCAGCCGAGTCCCCCTTTTACATCAGCCATCCCCACCAGCCGAGTCCCCCTTACATCAGGCGTCCCCACCAGCAGAGTCCCCCCCTTACATCAGGCGTCCCCTCTTTACATCAGCCGAGTCCCCCCTTTACATCAGCCATCCCCACCAGCCGAGTCCCCCCCTTATATTAGGCGTCCCCACCAGCCGAGTCCCCCCCTTACATCAGGCGTCCCCACCAGCTGAGTCCCCCCTTTACATCAGTCATCCCCACCAGCTGAGTCCCTCCTTACATCAGGAGTCCCCACCAGCCGAGTCCCCCCCTTACATCAGGCATCCCCCTTTACATCAGGAGCCCCCCCTTTACATCAGCCATCCCCACCAGCCGAGTCCCCCCTTATATCAGGCGTCCCCACCAGCCGAGTCCCCCCCTTACCTCAGGCGTCCCACCAGCTGAGTCCCCCCTTTACATCAGGCGTCCCCACCAACTGAGTCCCCCCTTACATCAGGAGTCCCCACCAGCCGAGTCCCAGCCTTACATCAGACGTCCCCCTTTACATTAGGGGTCCCCCCTTTACATCAGCCGAGTCCCCCCTTTACATCAGCCATCCCCACCAGCTGAGTCCCCCCCTTACATCAGACGTCCCCACCAGCCGAGTCCCCCCCTTATATCAGGCGTCCCCCCTTTACATCAGGAGTCCCCCTTTACATCAGCCGAGTCCCCCCTTTACATCAGCCATCCCCACCAGCCGAGTCCCCCCCTTATATCAGGCGTCCCCACCAGCCGAGTCCCCCCTTACATCAGGCGTCCCCACCAGCTGAGTCCCCCTTTACATCAGGCGTCCCCACCAGCTGAGTCCCCCCTTACATCAGGAGTCCCCACCAGCCGAGTCCCCCCTTACATCAGGCGTCCCCCTTTACATCAGGAGTCCCCCCTTTACATCAGCCGAGTCCCCCCTTTACATCAGCCATCCCCACCAGCCGAGTCCCCCCCTTACATCAGGCGTCCCCACCAGCCGAGTCCCCCCCTTACATCAGGCGTCCCCACCAGCCAAGTCCCTCCCTTATATCAGGCGTCCCCACCGTCCAATTCCCCCCTTCCATCAGGAGTCCCCCCTTTACATCAACCGAGTCCCCCCTTTACATCAACCGAGTCCCCCTTTACACAGGATCCCCACCAGCCGAGTCCCCCCTTTACATCAGGAGTCCCCCCTTTACATCAGGAGCCGCGTTCCCCTTTACATCAGCCGTGTCCCCCCTTTACATCAGCCACGTCCCCCCTTTACATCAGCCACGTCCCCACCAGCTGAGTCCCCCCTTTACATCAGGCGTCCCCACAAGCTGAGTCCCCCCTTTACATCAGGAGTCCCCACCCCCACCAGCCGAGTCCCCCCCTTACATCAGGCGTCCCCCCTTTACATCAGGAGTCCCCCCTTTACATCAGCCGAGTCCCCCCTTTACATCAGCCATCCCCACCAGCCGAGTCCCCTCCTTACATCAGGCGTTCCCACCAGCCGAGTCCTCCCCTTACATCAGGCGTCCCCACCAGCTGAGTCCCCCCTTTAAATCAGGCGTTCCCACCAGCTGAGTCCCCCCTTACATCAGGAGTCCCCACCGGCCGAGTCCCCTCCTTACATCAGGCGTCCCCCTTTACATCAGGAGTCCCCCCTTTACATCAGCTGAGTCCCCCCTTTACATCAGCCATCCCCACCAGCCAAGTCCCTCCCTTATATCAGGCGTCCCCACCATCCGAGTCCCCCCTTCCATCAGGAGCCCCCCTTTACATCAACCGAGTCCCCCCTTTACATCAACCGAGTCCCCCCTTTACATCAGGAGTAGGGATGAGCTTCGTGTTCGATGCGAACACATGTTCGCATCGAATATTGGTCGTTCGATCGTTCGCCGAAAACGAAGAAATCGGGTCTTTCGCGCCAAATTCGAATGACCCATAATTCACTGCGGCGTTGCGCACTGATGATTGGCCAAGCATGCACCATGACCCCGCATGCTTGGCCAATCACAGCGCCCAAAAAACGAAGAGACCTAATTGGCCAAAGCCTGGGTGCTTTGGCCAATTAGGGCTCTAGCACACGCCCCACACTATAAAAGGCCGCCTCCCGGGCGGCCTCGTGTAGTGTGTTCCGGCTTGCTTAGAGAAGTGAGACAGACAGACAGACAGACAGACAGATACCACCTTAGCGCATTTGGTGTCACCGCACGTGTGCTGTTACATACCACCTGAGCGCATTTGGTGTCACCGCACGTGTGCTGTTACATACCACCTGAGCGCATTTGGTGTCACCGCACCTGTGCTGTTATATACCACCTGAGCGCAGTTAGTGTCACTGTACGTGTGCTGTTATATACCACCTGATCGCATTTGGTGTCACCGCACATGTGCTGTTATATACCACCTGAGCGCAGTTAGTGTCACTGTACATGTGCTGTTATATACCACCTGAGCGCAGTTAGTGTCACCGCACTTGTGCTGTTATATACCACCTGAGCGCAGTTGGTGTCACTGTACGTGTGCTGTTACATACCACCTGAGCGCAGTTAGTGTCACCGCACATGTGCTGTTACATACCACCTGAGCGCATTTGGTGTCACCGCACCTGTGCTGTTATATACCACCTGAGCGCAGTTGGTGTCACCGCACGTGTGCTGTTACATACCACCTTAGCGCATTTGGTGTCACCGCACGTGTGCTGTTACATACCACCTTAGCAAATTTGGTGTCACCGCACGTGTGCTGTTACATACCACCTGAGCGCATTTGGTGTCACCGCACGTGTGCTGTTACATACCACCTTAGTGCATTTGGTGTCACTGCACGTGTGCTGTTACATACCACCTGAGCGCATTTGGTGTCACCGCACGTGTGCTGTTACATACCACCTGAGCGCATTTGGTGTCACCGCACCTGTGCTGTTATATACCACCTGAGCGCAGTTAGTGTCACTGTACGTGTGCTGTTATATACCACCTGAGCGCATTTGGTGTCACCGCACCTGTGCTGTTATATACCACCTGAGCGCATTTAGTGTCACTGTACGTGTGCTGTTACATACCACCTGAGCGCAGTTAGTGTCACTGCACCTGTGCTGTTATATACCACCTGAGCGCAGTTAGTGTCACCGTACGTGTGCTGTTATATACCACCTGAGCGCAGTTAGTGTCACCGCACCTGTGCTGTTATATACCACCTGAGCGCAGTTAGTGTCACCGCACCTGTGCTGTTATATACCACCTGAGCGCATTTGGTGTCACCGCACCTGTGCTGTTATATACCACCTGAGCGCAGTTAGTGTCACCGCACCTGTGCTGTTATATACCACCTGAGCGCATTTGGTGTCACCGCACCTGTGCTGTTACATACCACCTGAGCGCAGTTAGTGTCACCGCACCTGTGCTGTTACATACCACCTGAGCGCAGTTAGTGTCACCGCATCTGTGCTGTTATATACCGCCTGAGCGCAGTTGGTGTCACCGCACGTGTGCTGTTACATACCACCTTAGCGCATTTGGTGTCACCGCACCTGTGCTGTTATATACCACCTGAGCGCAGTTAGTGTCACTGTACGTGTGCTGTTATATACCACCTGAGCGCATTTGGTGTCACCGCACCTGTGCTTTTATATACCACCTGAGCGCAGTTAGTGTCACTGTACGTGTGCTGTTACATACCACCTGAGCGCAGTTAGTGTCACCGCACCTGTGCTGTTATATACCACCTGAGCGCAGTTAGTGTTACTGTACGTGTGCTGTTACATACCACCTGAGCGCAGTTAGTGTCACTGTACGTGTGCTGTTACATACCACCTGAGCGCAGTTAGTGTCACTGTACGTGTGCTGTTACATACCACCTGAGCGCAGTTAGTTTTACCGCACCTGTGCTATTATTTACCACCTGAGCGCAGTTAGTGTCACTGTACGTGTGCTGTTATATACCACCTGAGCGCAGTTAGTGTCACTGTACGTGTGCTGTTACATACCACCTGAGCGCAGTTAGTTTTACCGCACCTGTGCTGTTATATACCACCTGAGCGCAGTTAGTGTCACTGTACGTGTGCTGTTATATACCACCTGAGCGCAGTTAGTGTCACCGCACCTGTGCTGTTATATACCACCTGAGCGCAGTTAGTGTCACCGCACCTGTGCTGTTATATACCACCTGACCGCAGTTGGTGTCACTGTACGTGTGCTGTTACATACCACCTGAGTGCAGTTAGTGTCACCGCACCTGTGCTGTTATATACCACCTGAGCGCAGTTAGTGTCACTGTACGTGTGCTGTTACAAACCACATGAGCGCAGTTAGTGTCACCGCACCTGTGGTGTTATATACCACCTGAGCGCAGTTAGTGTCACTGTACGTGTGCTGTTACATACCACCTGAGCGCAGTTGGTGTGACTCCGCTTGTGCTGTTACATACCACCTGAACGCAGTTGGTGTCACTGTACGTGTGCTGTTATATACCACCTGAACGCATAAATATGTCTGGAAGGACAACAAAGAGAGGCAGAGAGTCACGGGGGCAAGCAGGCTCTGCATGTAGAGGTAACGATGGTAGTGTATGTGGTGCATCCTCTTCAGCACGTGGCCGTGGCCGCTCGTCCTTTTCGGGAGCTGGCCGTGTTGAGCCTCAACATGCAGAGAAATTAGTAGAGTGGATGACCAAGCCGTCTTCATCCTCCTCATTCTCTCTCACACAGACTGATCAAAGTTTATCTGGCAAAGCAGCTGCCAAGGCGTCCTCTTCCCTCTGCACAATGGCTTCACACAATACTTCCCTAGTACCACCATGTCCTCCTGAGGAGTCCCCCAAACTGTTTCAACACAGTGTTGGGTACATGCTGCAGGAAGATGCGCAGCGTTTTGAAGACTCCGATGATGGAACACTGATAGAGGAAGGCATTGATGTGAACCCAGGGAGAGGGGGTGTCCGAGAGGGACAGAAATTTGTCAGTGATGATGTTCCCCCAGCTGAAGCATACTGCCAGGTTGTTGACAGTGATGAGGAGGGAGGGGATGATGAGGTCACTGACTCTACCTGGGTGCCTGATAGGAGAGAGGAGGAGGAGGAGGAGGAGGATGAGGCACAGGCACATCTCCAAAGAGGCAGGATGCCCTCCAGGGGTCAGCTTAAGGTCACACCCACTGCATTACAGCGCACATCTACGGCGCTTGTGCATGGCGCTGCTGTGTCTGACCGGTACAACAAAAGTTCTTTAGTGTGGGCCTTTTTTGAAACATGTCCACAAGATCGTACCTTTGCTATTTGCAACTTATGTTGCAAGCGTATCTCGCGTGGCCAAAACATCAACCGCCTGGGTACCACATGCTTGTCCAGACATATGTCGACCTGCCATGCAGCTCGTTGGCAAGCACACCAAAAAGACCCACACCAAAGACAAAAGCGTACCCCCCTTGCCCTTCTGGGACCTCCAACCCCAGTAGACCGCCAGTCCTCTCTGAAGCCTGCAGTGAAGGTGTAGAAATAGGTGTCACAAGCTAGTAGTAGCTACAATCTACTGATAGTACCAGGCAAATTTCCCTGCCTAAGCTGCTGCAGCACCGAAAGAAGTACAATCCCAGCCATCCACATGCCCAGCAGTTGAATGCTAGCTTAGCGAAATTGCTAGCACTGCTACCTTTTCAGTTGGTAGATTCTGCCCCCTTCCGTAAGTTTGTGCAATGTGCAGTACCTCAGTGGCAAGTACCAAAACGCCACTTTTTGTCACGGAAGGCTAATCCGGCTCTCTACCGGCATGTGGAAGGCAATGTCCATGCCTCGCTGGACAGGGCGGTCAGTGGTAAGGTGCATATTACCGCTGACTCATGGTCCAGCAGGCATGGACAGAGACGTTACCTGTCTTTTACAGCACATTGGGAGACTCTGCTGGCAGCTGGGAAGGACGCAGGGCAAGGTCCAGTAGTTTTGGAGGTTGTTCCGCCACCACGCCTTCAAAACAATACTACTGCTTGTGACACACCTCTTTCCTCCACCCCCTCCTCTTCTTCTTCCTCTGTGGCCTCTTCCTGTGGGGATGTTTTCTCCGAACCAGCCGTGCTCCGTAGGCGTACGAGGGGATACGCAGGAATGCAGGTCAAGAGATGCCATGCGGTGCTAGAGCTGGTGTGCTTAGGAGACAGGAGCCACACTGGGGAAGAGGTTTTGTCAGCTCTGCAGGGTCAGGCTGAGAGGTGGTTGACGCCACGCCAGCTGAAGCCTGGAATGGTGGCCAGCGATAATGGCACCAACCTCCTCTCTGCCCTGCGACAGGGAAAACTCACCCACGTGCCCTGTTTTGCGCATGTCCTCAATTTGGTGGTGCAGCGGTTCTTGGGCAGGTACCCGGGCTTGCAGGATGTCCTGAAGCAGGCCAGGAAGGTCTGTGTGCATTTTCGAAGGTCATATAATGCCACTGCTCGGCTGACTGACCTCCAAAGGGAATACAACCTGCCCAAGAACCCCCTAATTTGTGACATGCCCACCAGATGGAACTCAACGTTGGCCATGCTGCAGCGGCTGCACACGCAGCAACGGGCCATCAATGAGAACCTGTGCCAATATGGCAGCAGAACTGGGTCAGGGGAGCTAGGTTTTTTTTTCCCCATGCCAGTGGGCCTTGATCAGGGATGCATGCACTGTCCTGTCACCATTTGAGGAGGCCACAAGGATGGTGAGCAGTGACAGTGCATGCATCAGTGAGACTGTCCCTCTTATTCACATGTTGGAGCACACGCTACGTGGAATAATGGACAGGGCCCTTGAGGCAGAACAGAGGGAGGAAGAGGAGGACTTCCTTACCTCTCAAGGCCCCCTTTACCCAGACAGTGGTCCTGTTTGTCCACCTAGCACACAGGAAGGAGGAGGAGGAGGATTGTATCAGCAGCATGGAGGTGGAACCTAGCACTTAGCAGCAGAAGTCTTCAAGGGATCATTTATAGTCCCAAGGAGCACGTGGAGTTTTACGTGGCTGGGATGAGGTGCCTGTGGATCCTGTCGTCCTCAGTGACCCAGAGGACTTTGCCCCGAATGCCTCTGCAAACCTAAGCTGCATGGCCTCCCTGATCCTGCAAAGCCTGCGTAAGGATCCTCGTGTACATGCTATTAAGTAGAGGGATCATTACTCGCTGGTGACTCTCCTTGATCCACGTTACAAGAGTAAGGTTGCGGACCTTATGTTGCCATCGCAGAGGGAGCAGAAGATGAAACTTCTGCGGGAGGCCTTGCAGAAGGGTCTGTGCAATGCGTTCCCAGAACCGGGGGGAATACCAAAACCTGGCTCTGGACAACGTCTTGCTGAGGCTTCGGTGAGTCACAGAAGGGGCGGTGGAGAAGGTGGTGGTCTGACCGATGCGGTCAGGCAGTTTTTTAGTCCGCAGCCCCAAGGTCTGACCGGTTCCAGCAACCATCGCCAGCGTCTGGTTTACATGGTCCAGGAATACCTAGGGGAAAGATCCGACTTGGACACCTTCCCCACCGAAAATCCTCTGGCTTACTGGGTCTTGAGGATGGATCACTGGCCAGAGCTTGCCCAGTACGCAATTGAGCTACTGGCTTGCCCTGCATCCAGTGTTCTTTCAGAACGGACATTCAGTGCTGCTGGAGGCTTTGTGACTGATCACAGGGTGCGCCTCTCCACCAGTGTTGCTCACGAATATTCGAATTGCGAATATTCGGCTCGAATATTGCATATTCGAGAAATCGCGCAATATCTCGAATATTGCGCCGAATATTCGCAATGTCGAATATTCGGATTTTTCTCAAAACATTTTTAACACAGATCACATGCTAGTGATCTCCATCGACGTGTAAAAGCAATGGTGGTATGATTAGAGGGACCCTGGGCCGAGTAGCGCATGTGATCCTTTTATGCTGCCGAATATTCGCAATGCGAATATTCGGCAATAGCAATATCGCGCGATTTTTTTCCCCGCCCTTCATTCACATCAGAGCCAATCAGAGTTCCATTTCCACAGGTGTCAGAGGTTAGCAACCTCCACATCAACCAATAGGAACCTGCCTCACGACCATTATATAAAGTAAGTCCCAGCATGTGCTCATTGCAGATTCACAAGGTGGATATAGAGGGAGAAGTGTTTCTGTGCTCTGTGTTATATTGCATCAGCATTGCAGTGCCTTTCAGTTCTGTGCTCCTGTTCTGTTCATTTCAGTATTAGCAGCTGCTAGTGCTTATATTTCTAAACTGCTTTTTTAAAAGCAAGAATATACCAAACAGCTTTTTTTAAAGCTACTATTTGTGTGTTTGTGTTCCAGTTTCATTTAGTGTTAGATAGATAGGTTTGAGTGTACTTGTACACCTCTGTAAGCTAGCTAGCTTAGTTTAGTGTGTTTATTTAGTTATCTGTTTTATAGAAAAAAAAAAAAAAAAAAAGTTATTTTTAGTTTATTCAGATCTCTGGCTCTGCTGTGTTAGCAGAGTCACTGTTCTATCTATATTAGTTTCTTTATTGCTTTTATTCTTTGCCCGGTCAGTTTTTGTCTGTTGTCTGTCAGTCAGTTAGTTAGTTTAAAAAAAAAAAAAAAAAAATTTAAAAAAATTTACCTTTCGTTTAATTGTTGTTTAGTGGCATAGCTACTAGGTGTTTGTCTGCGTGCCTGTTTTTTGTTTTATCACATTTACCCCCCCCCAATAAAGTTTACCCACCCCCCCATATCAGCATGAGCAGCATTCGTGGTCGTGGCAGCAGGGGTAGGGGAGTTACTCCCAGTGCTGGGTCGCTGCCAGCACGGGGTACCTCTCGCGCCCCTACTACTGGTAGAGGATCGGGTGGAAGGGGAGTCCGCCTCATCCGGGAGTTTTTCACTTCGGGCAGCCGCCCGATATTGCCTTCCCAGGCTCCAGCAGTGGTGGAGTACATGGGGCACAGCAGTGCCACTCAGTCATCACCAGTAGCCACACCAAGTAGCACCACCACCATCAGTACACCGGTGCCTTTAGTACCCAGCCCCAGCCAGTCCAGCCTCATGCTGTTTGAGGGTGAAAGTGACATGGATATCTTGGGGGAGGCCCTCGATCATGCAGACATAGATTTATGTGCTGATGGTCAGGACCTTTTTGAAGGGTTAATGGAGGAGGAGGAGGATGGGGTACTGGCTGTCAGTAGCCCAGAGACCTCCCTTCATGGTGGTGCTGGTGGTTTTCTGCAGGAAACACCAGCACCTAGTCAGACCCATGCGTCTGTGAGGGGACATCGGAGCCAGGCTAGCGGCTCCATGTCAGATGTCTCCTTCAGACCACCACATGTCAGCCCTGGGTCTGACATATCTGGGGGCGAAGAGGAGGGTGACCCAACATGGGTGCCACCTGCCTCGTCGGTTCACAGCATCAGTGACGACGAGGAAGGTAGGCACCCTGGGGAAACGGTGCGCCAGGTCACCAGGGAGACCAGCGTCAGGGTCTCCACTGGTAATGGCAGCAGGAGGTGTCAGCAGCAGCAGCAGCAGCAGCAGCAGCAGCAGGCAGCTCCACCTGTGCGCACCGAGTCCCAGCAGGTGGAAGTCAGCGACACCCCATCTGACAGGAGGGCGACGCTGAAGTCACCTGTCTGGGCCTACTTCACCTTGGTAGCAGATAACCCGACAGTAGCCATCTGCCAGCTCTGTCGTGCCAAGGTGAAGAGAGGGAAGTGCTTGGCTCGGGTGGGTACCACGGCACTCAACCAGCACCTGCGGATTAACCACTGGCACGAGCATGACCAGATGAAGCGTGTTGGTGGTAGCAGCGCCACCACCACAAGTGTGCAGGGTACAGCAGCCCCTGCCACAGCTTCATCGGCTACCAGCAGGTCATGCCCCCCCGCTCCCTCTAGTAGAGGTACTGGTACCGGCAGCCAGACCTCCACATCATCACCCTCCTCTTCGGTGTCCCGCACTGCCGTCCGGCGCCAGGCGTCTCTTTCTGACGCCTTTGAACGCAACACTCCCTTCCCCCCTTCAGACCGACGTGTGCGTTCCCTCAATGGGCTCCTGGCAAGGGTTATTGCCCAACATCTGCTTCCCTTTAACATAGTGGACTGCAACCCCTTCAGGCAGATGTTGGAGCAGGCCCAACCCCAATGGCGTGTCCCCAGCCGCCATTTCTTTGCCAGGACTGGTGTCCCTGCCCTACACCAGCACATTGTGCAGAATGTAACCCTGTCGCTGGATCATGCTGTCAGCAACAGGGTGCATCTGACAATGGATGGCTGGACCAGCAGGCATGGGCAGGGGCGCTACATAAGCTTCACGGCCCATTGGGTTTCCCTCCGAGGCGCTGGGGAGGGATTGGCGGCATCTGATTTTGTGGTGCCGCCCCGGGGTGTCCAGGGGAGAAGTGCTGGTCTCCCTCAAGCCACTGTCTCCGCAGCTGCTGAGCCTCCCAGCAAGCGCCCCCGTAGCTATTCAAGTGTGGGGCACGTGCGCTGTCAGGCCGTGCTCCAGCTTGTTAGTTTAGGGGAACGGAGACACACTGGACGAGAAGTGCTGAGCGCACTTCAGGCTCAGGTCCAGAAGTGGCTGACACCCCGAAGGCTCCAAGCAGGTCTGGTTGTCTGTGACAATGGCAGCAACCTCCTCTCCGCCCTCCAGGCTGGCAGTCTGACACACGTGCCCTGTCTGGCACATGTCCTCAACCTAGTGGTGCAGAAGTTCCTGCGCACCTATCCCGGGTTGAGTGACATTGTGCTAAGGGTACGCAGGATTGCCAGCCACTTCAGGCGCTCCCCAACCGCTACCGCGTCCCTGTCAAAATTGCAGCGGGACAACAGCCTGCCCCTTCACAGGCTGATTGTGGACAGTGTGACGCGGTGGAACTCCAGCCTCTACATGCTGGAGAGGTTGTGGGAGCAGCGAAGGGCGGTGAAGGAGTACCTGCTGGAGCAAGGCACTGGCAGGCCATCACAACACACACTCCCGTACATCACCAGTCTGGAGTGGGGGCAGATACACCAGGTCTGCCATGTGTTGGCCCCTTTTGAGCAGGCGACCAAGATGGTGAGCAGGGAGCATGTCGGCCTCAACGACGTGCTCCCTATAGTGTTCCTGCTGGACAGGGCACTAGATCGCCTGCTCGGAGCTGGGGAGAGTGCCTTGGTGGAGCAGGAGGAGGCAACACTGCTCCACCAAGACCAGGCCCAGGACGAGGAGGAGGAGGAGGATCATGATGATGATCAGGAGGTGACTGGTGGCGTCCTGGAGTCAGGGCCTGGTCAGGAGGGAGAGCCGGTGTTGGGGGCACCGATAGTCCGGGGGTTTGGCATGACTGACCGCGAACAGCAGCGCCTCCATGACGAGGAAGCGGACGTCATGGACCCAGGCAGCCATGAGGAGTCACAGCGGGCTGTGCTCTTCCCCATGGCTGCCCACATGCTGAGATGCCTCAGGAGGGACCCCCGGGTTAAAGCCATCAAGGAGAGGGACGAGTTTTGGCTGGCCACCCTTGTAGATCCCAGATTTAAGGGGAAACTGGAGCAGTTCCTCCCAGCCAGACGGAGGCAGCCCCGGATGGAGGAACTGCAGGCATGCCTAGTCAGCCGTTTGGAGCAGGCAACTCCCCGGCCTCCAGTTGTCCCCCCTCATCTCACCCAGCAGGTGGCTGCACCCAGCAGCAACATCAGCAGCCGAGCAGGGGACCTAATGGGTGAGATGAGGATGTTCATGCAAACTGAGCGACCCAGTACAAGCAGCAGCAGCAGCAGCAGCAGCAGTCACCACCAGCGGCTGGCCCACATGGTGGCAGACTACATGGGGTCCGTCAGTGCTTCTGACAGTATGAGCACCGACGACCCCATGGAGTACTGGGTTGCCAGATTGGACACCTGCCGCGAGCTCGCTCAGTATGCGCTGGAGTTATTGTCTTGCCCCCCCTCCAGCGTACTATCTGAGCGGACATTCAGCGCAGCAGGTGGGGTGGTCACGGACAAGAGGACCCGTCTGTCCACAGACTCCGTGGACAGACTCACATTCATCAAAATGAATGAGTCCTGGATCGGCGGTGACTTTCTGGCACCCGCCGTCGGTTCAGGGCGCTGAATGGTCCCTTGTCAGTTAGCAATACCTCTCCTATCTCTTTATACCAGGGGTGTCAAACTCAATTTCATCGTGGTCCGCATCAGCATTATGGTTGCCCTCAAAAGGGCCGGTTATATCTGTAATATTATATGTCCAGCGCATCCCCTCCCCTTACATTAGATGTCAAAGGCCACCCCACCATCCTACCCCACCATCAGAAGTGGAGTTCCCCCTCTCCCTTACATCACAGTGCATCCCCCTTTCCTTATGCTGCTGCTGGGAAGAAGGTGGATATTTTTTATTTTTTTTTAAAAGCCTGTGGCGTGCAAAACACAACCCAAAAACTCCACCCGGTGCCACAGCTACTTAAGGCCTGTGTCATTCTGCTTTTCAAATGTAATCACCATGCTAATGCAATTTCAAGCTTTTGTAATTTTGGCACTATATGGGCTCCTACTGCTAATGCCAAAAGGCTGAGTGATTATGTACCGATATATTACTCATACTGGTGCTGTCACCTTTTGTCTGTGAGATTTGCCACTTTCTTACTACTGCTGGTGCTGCTGCCACCTCTTCCACGACCACGAGTGAAAAAAACACTTAATTGTGTACTGGTACTACTATGCTGCTGGTGCTGCCAGTGCTCAGATACTTATGTGTCAAGTTCTTTGGCACTATATGCTAAAATTATCAATGCTGCTGCTCCTATGCTGCTGCCACCTCTTCCACGACCACGAGTGAAAAAAACACTTAATTGGGTACTGGTACTACTATGCTGCTGCTGCTTCTGCCAGTGCTCAGATACTTATGTGTCAAGTTCTTTGGCACTATATGCTACAATTATCAATGCTGCTGCTCCTATGCTGCTGCCACCTCTTCCACGACCATGAGTGAAATAAACACTTTATTGTGTACTGTTACTACTACTATACTGCTGCTGCTGCCAGTGCTCACTTACCTATGTGACAAGTTCTTTGCCACTATATGCTACAATTATCAATGCTGCTGCTCCTATGCTGCTGCCACCTCTTCCACGACCACGAGTGAAAAAAAAAACTTAATTGTGTACTGTTACTACTACTATACTGCTGATGCTGCCAGTGCTCACTTACCTATGTGACAAGTTCTTTGCCACTGTATGCTACAGTTATCAATGCTGCTGCTGTGCTGCTGCCACCTCTTCCACGACCACGAGTGAAAAAAACACTTTATTGTGTACTGTTACTACTACTATACTGCTGATGCTGCCAGTGCTCACTTACCTATGTGACTAGTTATTTGCCACTATATGCTACAATTATCAATGCTGCTGCTATCCTGCTGCCACCTCTTCCACGACCACGAGTGAAAAAAACACTTTATTGTGTACTGTTACTACTACTATACTGCTGATGCTGCCAGTGCTCACTTACCTATGTGACAAGTTCTTTGCCACTATATGTTACAATTATCAATGCTGCTGCTCCTATGCTGCTGCCACCTCTTCCACGACCACGAGTGAAAAAAACACTTAATTGTGTACTGTTACTACTACTATACTGCTGCTGCTGCTGCCATTGCTCATATACCTATGTGTCAAGTTGTTTGGCACTATATGCTACAATTATCAATGCTGCTGCTATCCTGCTGCCACCTCTTCCACGACCACGAGTGAAAAAAACACTTAATTGTGTACTGGTACTACTACACTGCTGCTGCTGCCAGTGCTCACTTACCTATGTGACAAGTTGTTTGGCACTATATGCTACAATTATCAATGCTGCTGCTCCTATGCTGCTGCCACCTCTTCCACGACCACGAGTGAAAAAAACACTTAATTGTGTACTGGTACTACTATGCTGCTGCTGCTGCCAGTGCTCAGATACTTATGTGTCAAGTTCTTTGGCACTATATGCTACAATTATCAATGCTGCTGCTATCCTGCTGCCACCTCTTCCACGACCACGAGTGAAAAAAACACTAAATTGTGTACTGTTACTACTACTATACTGCTGCTGCTGCCAGTGCTCACTTACCTATGTGACAAGTTCTTTGGCACTATATGCTACAATTATCAATGCTGCTGCTGTCCTGCTGCCACCTCTTCCACGACCACGAGTGAAAAAAACACTTAATTGTGTACTGATACTACTACTATACTGCTGCTGCTGCTGCCATTGCTCATATACCTATGTGTCAAGTTGTTTGGCACTATATGCTACAATTATCAATGCTGCTGCTATCCTGCTGCCACCTCTTCCACGACCACGAGTGAAAAAAACACTTAATTGTGTACTGGTACTACTACACTGCTGCTGCTGCCAGTGCTCACTTACCTATGTGACAAGTTCTTTGGCACTATATGCTACAATTATCAATGCTGCTGCTGTCCTGCTGCCACCTCTTCCACGACCACGAGTGAAAAAAACACTTAATTGTGTACTGTTACTACTACTATACTGCTGCTGCTGCTGCCATTGCTCATATACCTATGTGTCAAGTTGTTTGGCACTATATGCTACAATTATCAATGCTGCTGCTATCCTGCTGCCACCTCTTCCACGACCACGAGTGAAAAAAACACTTTATTGTGTACTGTTACTACTACTATACTGCTGCTGCTGCCAGTGCTCACTTACCTATGTGACAAGTTCTTTGGCACTGTATGCTACAGTTATCAATGCTGCTGCTGTGCTGCTGCCACCTCTTCCATGACCACGAGTGAAAAAAACACTTTATTGTGTACTGTTACTACTATACTGCTGCTCAGATACCTATGTGACAAGTTCTTTGCCACTATATACTACTATTACCACTACTGCTGGTGTCAAGTCTTGGCCAACTGTTTAGATACTATATATGACTATTACAACTACTGCTTGTAAATGTTGTGTGTGTGATTATTAGTTTATATTTGAATACTACTGCTGCTGCCTTCATGCTGGTTAATGCTTCATGACCTCTCTGGCACAGCGGATCCACCAACAGCCTCCGCTACAAGCTACCAGACCGGATCGTAACAGCAAGTGTGACTAAAACAATGAACTTTATGTTAAACCCTGGTTTGCGGCCTGTTGATGTTGATGTGGATGTTGATGTGTGAAGTTAGATGTGTTGAAAAACCTAACAATCTAAGTAAGAAAGGAAACATTTGACAAAAAAACTTTTTTTATTAAAATAAAAAAAATAATCAAACATGATTCTTCATTTTCTTGTGGTCTTCTCCCATCAGAGCCAAAATGTCTCGTTGGCGTTGTAACAGCTGCTCATTTTGAGAAATTAAAAAATTCATCTTACGTTCGTTTGCTTGTATTTTGGCTGCAATGTTTTCAAGTTCGGTTTTTCTGTCAACCATCTTTTTTAAAACTGTTAGGATAAAAGAAAAAAACATTTGGATTTCAAAGAGCGTTACCAAATCAATATAATATTTATGTTGCTTATTAAACAATCATTATCATGTCTATACAATTGTTATGTGTCTAGCACATATACTTGTATCATAAATACCATATTATTGTTGTGAAATCTGACGGGTAAGCTTTAAATGCTGTCCTTTTTTTTTCTAAATCTTATTAGGTGGTCTTGCATAGCAAGATCACTTACTATTCTCTCACATATATATTATTATTATTATTCTTATAGCCAAATTTACCACCCTAACTCCTCCCACAGTTTTTACGCTACATAGACGAGTCATATATCAAAATGAGCAGATTTTTCCCGAATAGTCGACCATTACTTTGTGGAACGTTTCGCCAAATCGTTTGCGAAATATCGTTGTTATTATGGCAAAATTTTCCCATAGAAATGAATGGTGAAGCTTAGAGTGTGAGATTTTTAAAACTGAAAAATCATTACAAGATTTCAAAACTACGACCACTCCCTCATTTTCAGGCCGACCTACACAAATCTTATATCAAAATGTTCAGCTGTCCCTGCTGCTACTGCACGTGTCGACGGCTAAGTGATCGGTCAAATGGTTTTCAGGATACAGACATTTGATTGCAAAACACGCCAGTCCATAGCAACCAGTCCATTGCAAACAGTTTTTGAGGGGGCTAATAGGATGGTGCAGTTTTGATGGGATAGGTTTTGATGGAGCAGTTTTTAATGGATCAATGGATAGACACATTGTTGCATCACATTTACATCTGCAGGGGCACCGTCTCCCGTCTGGAGTATTGGTGAAGGCAAGAACACGTCACGCAATTTCCTTAGAAATATTACCATTTCTAGTTTTTGAAATGTTATTAATCTTTGTGCACATATTTACCCTCCTGACCGTAGGTCACAGGAAGAGTGTCATCCTCCTGCTCCTCTTCTCCTACACCACCAGAAGTTTGGGGGGGGGGGCGGGTTGCAGCTCCTCATCTTCCTCCTCCACAAGAGCTGTGGCTGACGAGTTGGAGGGCCCTGGATGCTCCTCATTACTCTCCTCCTCTGCATCCTCCTCCTGCTCCTCCTCCTCTACATCCTCCTCTGCGGCCTGTCGCCTTTTGCGTTTATGGCGCACAGATGGTAGAGCAACATCTATAATAACACAATGTCCATATATGTGAAAATGTTTTATAATAACATATGCAAATTCTGTGAACTCTGCTGTATTGTATATGAATACAAATAAATTTATATAGACAGTTAACCAATGGGACAATGTTATATTAAAGGGTCTTGCGGGCACTACAGGGGACTGAGTGTGAGCTGGGCTGCCACCATGGTAAAATGAACTGTTTTTGTCTCCTTTGTTTTGTTCAGACGATCTCATGTTAAAAAAAGGGCCTGATGGATCACACGGGATTACTATGACAAGCCCACGCCTAACACAGGAATTTAGTGGGAATCTATATATATAAAACTCAACGTGTGTGTGTGTGTGTGTGTGTGTATGTACAGTATGTATGTATGTACCAGCATCGCGTCCAAATGGCTAAAGATATTTACATGAAACTTGGCACACAGGTTACTTATATGTCAGCCACAAACATAGGATAGGTGGTTTAACCCTTACCCACCCCCATTTGCCATGGTCAGGGTTTTTCTTTAAAGTCCCATTCTACTCTATGGAAAATACATGTTACTTCATAACAGCTGTAGATATTTCGATAACACTTGGTCATATGTTACTTTTACGTCCACTTAAAGTATAGGATCGTTAATTTATCCCTTAACTACCCCCATTTGTGAGGTTTGGGGTTTTTGTTTAAAGTCCCATGCAAAGCAATGGGAAAAGTATGTTCCCACATAACTTCTGCGTTCCTGTCTGCTGTCCCATGTCTTTTTTCAACAGTACTATAAATACCTTGGCTGGTGGTGGTGATATATGTTACCACAACATGGCGTCTGGGTTAACAACATCTGCCCTTACATTAATTACATATGACCTTACATAACTGTCACCAAAGGAGCTGCGGTGGCTCAATGCGATTGGCACTGCGCTGACAAGCCATTCACCTCTGCAGCTAGGGGTTCGGATCCCGCTCTCGGCTACATGTGAATTGAGTTTGGTGGTCTCAGCCCGGCACCCGGTGGGAGTGCTATGCGAGGTAAGCCTGCGCTTAGTACGCCCACCCCCCTCCCACAAAAACCACCACACTTACACACGCACTCGAAATTGGTTTAACATGCACGCACTCTGACCACGCGGTCTCTAAAAAGAGAGGCGAAGGACTAACGTGGCTGGTTGAGCGGGCAAATACTCTCACTCCCTTATAGGGAGTCCCTCTGCCCCGTTGAGGTTCAAAGCCACCCGGGGCATGGAGAAAGGTGGCAGATTGCCTCTGGGGGAGGCCTGCCTACTCCCAACTCCTGCAGTCCGGCTCCTCTCTCGAGTACATGCACAAAATACACTTTAGAAAAAAAAAATACATAACTTTTACCAATAACTTACCTGGATGATATTCCTCCCTTATACGCTTTACCTGGTCCATGTGGCGCCTCTTCAGGTCGGACCATTTTTTTAATACGGCTAAGCGGTCATGTGTGCTGCCATATTGCTCGTGTAACTCCTGAATTATGGAGCTGATCATTTTATTTTTTTCTGCATGCGTCCGCTCCTCATCATAGCCCTTTTGCAGGAACCTCTGCAAGATGAAGAACAAAGTATATTACAATACTTTTGTTTAAACCCTTATGGATATATGACGGAAATCTATGGTATTCAACAATTGGAAGCATTCTCGCCTTATTAATCAATGACAGTTAATGGCTGTCCGGTAATACTGGGGAGTTGTTTTGCAACAGCTGTAGGCTCCGTTTAGTAAACAGTGCCGTACCAGATGTTTTTTTTTGTTGTGGAGGGTGGCTATGTAGGGGTACGTGTATATGTTTTGTTTTTTAATTTATATTTAGTGTGGTGTCGTGTTTGTAAGGTACAGTCAAAGGGGCGTGGGGTTCACAGTAGTTTCCCGCTGAGGGTTTGAGCTGCAGCGCCAAATTTGCTTCAGCTAGAAGCACACTGTAAGTCCCAGCCCATGTGAATGTACCCTGTACATTCACATTGGGGAAGAGGGGGGGGGGTTATTGCAGCCAGTTGCATGCAGGGAGTTATACTTTTGCAACAGCTGGAGGCAGAATGGTTGCAAAACACTGCGCGTTTGTTACCTAACTCAGGGTTTCAAGACCAGTCCACCTCCAGCTGTTGCAAAACTACTACTACCATCAGCCATGGTCTGTCAGTGCATGGTAAGAATTTTACTTTTGCTGCATCTAGGGTGCCACAGTTTAGAGACCCGTGTATAGTGGTCTGAAAAATGTGGGCCTGCAGAACTTGCAAAACTAGAAGTGCCAGCATGCCCAGTAGGGTTGCCACCTGTCCGGTTTTCACCCGGACAGTCCGGGTTTGGACACATGTGCAAGATTTTGAAGCCATCTGAAACCCGGGCACATTTAAAAATGGGGAGGTCGAGTTGTATGCTAATAAAAGGGGGGCCCTGGGGGAGGTCGATGCATGCTGATATAAAGGGGGGCCCTGGAGGAGGTCTGGTCTACGCATGCTGCCAGTGGCGGCTGGTGCCATGCCATGAAACCGCAGCCACCGTGCCATCAAAACGCAGCCACTGTGCCATGCCATCAAAACTCAGCAACCGTGCCATCAAAACGCAACCACTGTGCCATCCCATTAAACTCAGCCACCATGCTATCAAAACGCAGCCACCATGCCATAAAAATTCAGCCACTGTGCCATCCCATCAAACGCAGTCACTGTGCCATCAAACGCAACCACTGTGCCATGCCATCAAAACGCAGCTACCATGCCATCACAACGCAGCCACTGTGCCATGCCATCAAAACTCAGCAGCCGTGCCATCAAAATGCAACCACTGTGCCATTCCATAAAACGCAGCCACCATGCTATCAAAACGCAGCCACCATGCCATAAAAATTCAGCCACTGTGCCATCCCATCAAACGCAGTCACTGTGCCATCAAACGCAACCACTGTGCCATGCCATCAAAACGCAGCCACCATGCCATCACAACGCAGCAACCATGCCATCAAAATGCAGCCACTGTGCCATGCCATCAAAACGCAGTCACCATGCCATCACAACGCAGCAACCATGCCATCAAAATGCAGCCACTGTGCCATGCCATCAAAACGCAGCCACCATGCCATCAAAACGCAGCCACTGTGCCATGCCATCAAAACGCAGCCACCGTGCCATCAAAACACAGCCACCGTGCCATCAAAACGCAGCCACTGTGCCATGCCATCAAAACGCAGCCACCGTGCCATCAAAACACAGCCACCGTGCCATCAAAACACAGCCACCGTGCCATCAAAACGCAGCCACTGTGCCATGCCATCAAAACGCAGCCACCGTGCCATCAAAACACAGCCACCGCGCCATCAAAACACAGCCACTGTGCCATGCCATCAATTTTCAACACTATGCCATCAAATGCAGCCACTGTGCCCCCAATTGTCGACACCGTGCCCAGTACCCCCCTGGCACTTACCTTTCTGGCTTCTATGTCCCTCGATGTCCCTCGTCCTGCCCTCGATGACGCTTCAGCCAATCAGGTTACCTGATTGGCTGAGACGCCTGTCAGTCTTATCCTCAGAACGCACGGTCGGTACCTCCCGAGGATAAGCTACAAAAAAATTGACGTGCGTCGCTAAAGTGTTCGGGTTTGGCTTGACGAAAATGTGGCAACCCTAATGCCCAGGCATGCTGGAAGTTGTAGTTCTGCAACATCTAAAGGGCAATATGTATTCGAACGTCCTTGGGCCTTAAGGACCCTGAAGTCAGGACGTTCGCATACGTACTATGTCCACAACATGTTAAATTAATTATGCTAAATAGCAAGGAAAGTGCCTAAATACACATTTACCAACCAGGGTGTCTGCAGCTGTGCAGGCATGCTGGTAGTTGTAGTTTTGCAACAGCAGAAGACACAATGTTTGGGAAATACTAATATCTGAACTTATATACTAACTTTTAAACTAGTCTAAAATGCAGTTAAAGCTAAGGAAATAACAGTGGTGAAAATACTTACATTAATCAGCATATTTTCCTCACTGGGTGTAAAATTGCTTCCCACCATCTTCACTCCCAAGGATTAGGCAAGTAGGCAGCACAAAATTGCGAAAACGAGCTGTCAGGTAACTGGCACGGATCCAGGAAATGGTCGCGTGTTGGTCGCGTGTTGTTCTCGCGTTTGCGCATGCGCGAACGAGAATCGCAATAACCGCAATAACAATCGCAACCCCAATCGCAATCGCATTACCGAAAAATCGCAATATTGTTTATTCGCTAAAATACCACGAATATTCGATTTTAGCGAATATTTCTCGAATATTCTACTATATATTCGTGATATATCGCGAAATCGAATATGGGGTATTCCGCTCAACACTACTCTCCACTGGCTCTGTTGATCGACTGACCTTCATCAAAATGAATCAGGCTTGGATCAACACCAGCTACCAAGCACCTGATGCTGATATTAATGAATAATATCTTTTTGTTGAAATGTCGGATCCCTTTTAGGCCTTGTACACACGATCGAATGTGTCTGTTCAAATCGGTCGGACCGACCGATTTGAACAGATCTGTCTGCTGGCATTTTGGTTTGCTCGCGTGTACACACGAGCAAACCAAAATCCCCGCCAGCAGACAGCGCGCTGACGTGGTGGTGACGTTGACGCCGCCACGTCACCGCACCAGGAAGTAAAACACTTCCGCGCATGCGTCGAAACCATTTGACGCGTGTGCGAGAAGACATGTCTGCTGGTTAGCGTACTAACCAGCAGACATGTCGGGCGGACGGGTTCCCAGCCGACAGATTTCAAAGCATGCTTTGAAATCTGTCGGGTGGCCAAATCCGTCTGTTTGCCCGTACACACGATCGAATCTGTCTGCTGAAACGGTCTAGCAGACCGTTTCCAGCAGACAGATTTGATCGTGTGTACGAGGCCTCAGACTGCTGATGCTGAGTGACTGTCCTCTTATGCTGCTGATGGAATATCCTTCTCCTCCTCACTTTTCTTGCTGATAGCTAGTAAGAAGTGTTGTGTTGTGCCCAAGGCCCAATTTTTCTGCCCCTGTTTAACAGGGGTGCCTAATAACAATTTTTGATGCAATAATTTGCACGTGGCTCCTTGTTGCGCTCCAATTGGACTTATTGGGAGGGGTTGCAGTGTTGTGTTGTGCCCAAGGCACAATTTTTCAGCCCCTGTTTAACAGGGGCGCCAATAAAAATTTTTGATGCAATACTTTGCACGTGGCTCCTTGTTGCGCTCCAATTGGGGTTATTGTGAGGGGTTGCAGTGTTGTGTTGTGCCTAAGGCCAAATGTTTCTGCCCCTGTTTAACAGGGGCGCCTAATAACAATTTTTGATGCAATAATTTGCACGTGGCTCCTTGTTGCGCTCCATTTACAGTATGTTTGAGGGGTGCCCTTTTTTAAAAAAAATTTCCTTCACAAAACAATAATGGCCCCCCACCACCACTAAAATATTCGACATAATGTTGCCACACAGAACTTGCGCAAGTAGCATTAATTACTTTTTTTTTATAGTCCTCTCATGTTGTGCAGGGACATTTCTAAACACGTGCCACTACTATAGACATCCAGCAGGTGTGATATTTATAGGATTTTTTTTTGTTTTGTTTTCACTTTAAGCATAATTAAAATGGCTGCTCCAGGAAAAAACGGCCGTTTTAAAAAAAAAAAATTCCATTGATACATGTTCCCTGGGGCAAGACCCGGGTTCTGAACGACGTTTTTCAACATTTAATTGAATTTTGGTCTTTAAAACGACCGTTTTTGAATTCGAACGTTTGTTTCCAATAGACTTCAATGGGGTTCGAAATATTAGTGCGAACCTGCGGTCTGTTAGAATATTCTGGTGCGAACCGAACCCGAGGGTGTTCGGCTCATCCCTAATCAGGAGTCCCCTACCAGCCGAGTCCCCCCTTCACATCAGGAGTCCCCCCTTTACATCAGCCGCGTTCCCCCTTTACATCAACCGTGTCCCCCCTTTACATCAGCCGCGTCCCCCCTTTACATCAGCCGTGTCCCCCCTTTACATCAGCCGAGTCCCCCCTTTACATCAGCCGAGTCCCCCTCTTACATCAGGAGTCCCCCACCAGCCAAGTCCCCCCCCTAACATCAGGAGTCCCCCACCAGCCGAGTCTCCCCTTACATCAGGCTTCCCCCACCAGCAGAGACTCTCCGGTCTTCAAGAAAATGGCGGCAGGCGAAGACATTGTCTCTGCCCAGCCGCGGACCTCTAGCGGCGGCGACGGCGGTCTTCAAGAAAATGGCGGCCGGCGGAGACATTGTCTCTGCCCGGCCGCGGACATCTAGCGATGGATGCCAGCAATGTAAAAAAAAAATCGGATGAGAGAGATCCCCCCTGCTGACGGGGGCAGCTGCGTGGGCCACATCACAAGGCCTGGAGGGGCCGGATTCGGCCCACAGGCCTTGTGTTTGCCACCCCTGCCCTTGATGTAGCAATCTCAACTCATAAAGGGGAGTGATCAGAGACAGTTCTAACCTCGTAACGCAAGGAGAGAATCAGCGGAAGCATCTCATCACTGCCCAGGCACAGATCAATTCTAGAGAGACCCCCATTCGAGGCCAAATGACATGAAAAGCATTTGGCCTGCGGATGGCTAAGCCTCCAAATGTCCCTCAGTCCCAATTCCAGCAAAAGCCGAACAAAGACTGTCGGCCCCCCCCTCAGAGAGAAGCCCCGGTGGAGAGTTTATCCAAGTCTGCGTCTAAATAATTATTAAAATCCCCAACAACAAGAGCAGGTGTGCCAGGATGACGTGATAAAAATTAAGCTAGACTCTTGAGAAACTCTTCTGAAAAGGGGGGTGGTATATTAACATTAGCAATGATGCAATACAGAGTATCCAAGGTGCATAGCAAAAAAATGAATCGACCATACGGGTCAATCAACAAATCTATACAGTTAAAAGAAGAATTTGTATGAATTAACAAACTGACCCCCCTAGCATAGGAAGAGAAGGTAGAGTGAAACTGGGCGCCAAACATTTTAATATAGAACAGGGACTCCTGAGCAGGTAACATATGGGTCTCCTGCATACCACAGAAGACCCTAAGTGCTTGACCATTTGGAGCAGCGCTAAGCGCTTAACTCTATCTCTCAGACGCCTCACATTCCAGCTGGGAAAACAACAAAAAAAGAAAAAACTGAAGCATCCACGAAGGACTCCCAACTGGGGGGCCAAGTTCAGTAGCCAGCTTCGATGAGCCAATAGGCAACAGGCCATACACTGCAACCAACAACATAAGTGATGCTAAGACCCTGTGAAAAAGTCTTCCGCCATATCAGGAAATTGTAACTTTAATAATTCAGGACCCGCAATAGGGTAAAACTTTCCAGCTTGAAGAGTGCGAAAAACAAAATTCAGGTGTCTCTCCTGCTCCTTCCCAGTGCTTCTCTCAGGGATCGTTCCTCCCTATCCAGCCATTGCATGGCAAGAATAGACTTCTCAAAAAAATGAACCTCACCCCTGGCCACCACCCACAAGCGGGCCGGGTAAAGCATAGCATATTGTAACTCCAAAGAAGGAATCCTCTTCTTCACATCATTAAACTTGGTGCCCCGGTTCCGGCGCCGCATGGAGTAGCAGCTCCTCTCCTCGGCTCCCGCAGCGCGACCTAAATCGGCCTGTAAAGCCAGCCTGAGACGCCCAGCAGACCACCCTCCACCTCCGGAGTCACCCCCCGGACTCCATGGACCGCTTCGTGGAAAAATCGGGTGCGCGCACCCAAACAGCCCAGACGGCGCCGGCGGCTTCCCCGCAAATCGAGGCCCCGGTCTCGGCCTACGAGGCGGCGCGGCACACGGAGATGGAGGTAAGCGGCAACATATCCCCATCTCCTGCACCACACACCCCAGGGACACCTCCAGGAGGGGACAACACCACAGAGCTCATCGCCCAAGCTGTGGCTGCTCTTTTGTCCCCCATGATTGCCGCGTCAGTGGAAAAAGCGGTGAATGCAGGGATGGCGCAGATCCATAAGCAAATCAAAGAGCACGGCACCAGGCTCAATGATTTGGAACACCGCCTATCGAATGCTGAAGATGAACTTTACCAGGCCCAGGCTACTGAACATGCTCAGGATAAAACTAACCAATACATACTCCAAAAACTAGATGATTTAGAAAACAGATCTAGAAGAAGTAACCTTCGTTTTGTAGGGGTCCCTGAATCGTTGCAGACGGCCGCCCTCGCAGACTTCTGCGCGCAACGAATACCCGAGGCCCTGGGCCTCCCGGGCCCCTGTGCGGTGGAAAGGGCCCACCGCATGGGAGCATTTAACTCTGACCGCAAGACACCTCGACCTATCATTGCTAAATACCTGAATTACGCTGACAAATCCCTTATACTACAAAAATTCAGACAGGCCAGACAGGTCCAGGTTGATGGACTAAAGATCCTGATTTTTGCTGACTATTCCATGGAGGTATCAAAAAAGAGGAAGGCATTCCAGCAGGTGTGCACTGAACTTTTTCACCAGCAAGTGAAATTCACTTTGGCTTTCCCGGCCATACTCCGCCTCAGAGCCCCCAATGGTGAGCAACTCTCATTTCACGACCCCGCAGAGGCCGAAGCCTTCCTACGCTCCCACCATCAGAGGCGGCAGTCCCAGACCCCGTCGAAAGCCCCTCCACTTAACCGTCCCCAAGACCAGAGAAGCCCGCGCAAAGACTCACCTAAGCGCTTCAGGCCTACAATCCCAGACCCCTCCCGGATCTCCCTAAACCTGACCTGAGACAGCTCCTTCACTCTACTGGCTTTACCTTGCCACCCATCTGGTATAAAGGGACCAGCTCTGTCGATCTCTTTCTCTTCTTTGGTCAGAATCATGCCCCTGCATGACCTGCTCGGGGGGAAACGTATCAACCCCCCCCCCTCTCCTCTCCATCTATATTGGAAGTGACTCCCTACAATCGTCCAGTGGTGGTATACCCGTATATTTACTGACTGCCCTGTTTGAAGTTTCTGCTCGACGATTCCTGGTTACTTATCACCGTTATTGTTCTCATTGCTACTCAGTTAGAATGTTCTTTTTCTTTTTTGCGTATATACTGTCTATACTTTGTGTTATTACAACTGCCGTTATAAGTGTTCTCTTTATGCAACCTTCCCCCGGCATCACTGCGCGTCCTGCTTATGCTCTCCCTTGTACCGACTTCTCCTAGCCGCATGAATCCGTACACCCAATCACGGGCTCTCAGAAATCATGCCGGTTGTGTCGTGACATGGGAGCTGGCTCTCGCTGTGATCCCATGCGGAAAAAAGTGAAGCTCTCACATTTACTTTTTCTTGTTTTTTTGTTTAGGTTTAATGTTTATGTTCCCTTTTTCTCCCTCCCCCTCACCCCCCCATCCCCCCCCTTATCCTAGGCACTCATGTCCACGTATGCCCTTTGACACCAGGCCTATGTGGCGTAACCAATGCTTCCCTCCTCGATCGGGTAACCCTCCCACAAACCGCTCCTTTCCGCGACAACATATATGCAATGCCTTCTCAGACCCCCTCCTTCATGACTACATAACATGAAAATAGTTTCCTGGAATGTAAAGGGACTTAGATCCCCCAATAAGAGGATGAAGGTCCTACGTCACCTCAAAAGACTTAAAGCTGACATAGCACTCCTACAGGAAACCCATCTGACCACCTCTGATTTTCACCGCATGCAGAAACTATGGGTAGGCACGGTCATGGGTTCGGACGCCGTTGCCCGTAAGGCAGGAGTCCTCCTGCTAGTTCATAAGAATCTACCATGCACGGTTATGGCAGTAAAATCTGACACCAGTGGACGACTTTTGACCGCCCATGTAAAAATAGGAACTAAGGAATTACTGATCTCCAATGTTTATGCCCCTAATAGCCCTGGTAAAATCTTCTACAGTACACTGACTACATGGCTACTACAAAACGCCCACCTCCCCCATATAGTAGGAGGTGACTTCAATGACGTTATGAACCAGATAGATGACAGATCCTCCCCTAAACGCACCGGGCCACGACTTGCTTCACCCACCTCGACACTTTTTGCGTCCACTATGGACTCCTTACACCTCCGAGACTTGTGGCGCTTACAACATCCCGCAGACAGGGAGTTTACTTTCTATTCCAACCCCCATACCGCTCTATCTAGGATTGACTACTTTTTCGGGTCCGACGATCTGATCCCCCTGCTTTCAAACGCAGATATACTAGACATAGCCATCTCGGATCATGCTCCGATCCTACTTAACGTAGACAATCTCGACCTGCCCCCTCACCCCAGAATTTGGCGTTTCCCCTCGTACCTCCATAATCAATCCGACTTCCAACATTCCATGGAGAAGGCATGGTTGGAGTACTCCTCAGCTAATGCCTCTCACTCTGACAATCCCAACCTCTTCTGGGACGCTGGTAAGGCGTTTCTCAGGGGTCAGATTATTTCCTATGCCTCCTCCTTCAGACGCAACACCCTGTCAAACTACAAATTGGCCAGCTCTAGATTACACCAGGCTCAGAGGGCATTATACTCCACCGGATCCCCTAGTGACAGAGAGGAGTGGTTAGCAGCAAAGAGCTCTTTCGACACTTGGGCAGACACCCTAGAACTGACTAAGAAAGCAAATTTGGACGCTACCCTACACAGGTTCGGAAATAAATCAGGCAAACTACTCTCTAGACTATGCAAAGTTTCTTTTCGTCCCACCCACATCACGTCCCTTAGAGATTCCAAAGGTACCGTAAACACCACACCTTCGACGATAAATAAGGCTATGCTTCAGTATTACTCGTCCCTTTATGCCCCTGACCCAATTGATACACAGACAGCTCAGGCCTTTTTGGACAACTTGAACATCCCTAAGGTCTCCCCCTCCCAACTGGAGGCCCTTAACGCCCCCATAACCCTCTCTGAGATATCTGACACCATCCGCAAGCTCACCCCCTCCAAGGCCCCTGGCCCCGACGGTTTCACCGGGGAGTTCTACAAGACCCTCCAGACTCTGGTGGAGCCTACCCTTCACAAGGTATATATGGGCATGTGGTCCGGCGGCCCCTATCTGCCGTCAGGCCGTCAGGCCACCATCAAGCTGCTATCTAAGAAGGGCAAGGACCCCCTAGAGCCAGGATCCTATAGGCCCATCTCCCTACTTAACCTAGATGTCAAAATCCTGTCAAAAATTGTAGCCAATCGACTCTCTGACATCATCCCCTCTCTGATCCACCCTGCACAATCAGGCTTTGTGAAGGGTAGAACAGCCACCCTTAACATACGAAAAGTTATGCTGGCACTGGAATACGCCAAACAACATCCAAATGGCGACTTTGCCATCATAACGTTAGATGCGGAGAAAGCTTTTGACAATGTCAGTTTTGACTGGCTTGCTCTGACTATGTCAAAAATGGGTTTCTCTGGCCCTTTCTGTCATCTCATAAATTCCATGTATTCCTCCCCCACGGCTAAATTGGTGGCCGCGGGTCTACTCTCAGAAGAATTCCACCTACACAAAGGCACCCGTCAAGGCTGCCCTCTATCACCACTCTTATTTAACATTGCCTTAGAACCCTTATCCAGACATCTCATTCAGATAGCGCCCCTACACGGTATCCCGATTGGCGACTCTGACCTACGTTCTTCCCTCTTCGCGGACGACGTCCTTATCTTCTCGGCTGACCCCTCCTCCGATATGTCCACCATCAAACGAGTTTTTGACGCTTTCCGAACCTGCTCGGGCCTACGCATAAATTATGGCAAGAGTGAAATACTCCCCTTGGGAACTGGGCCCCCCCCCTCTTGGTCCCATAGTTCAATCTTCTCGGTTGCCAAGTCCCATATTACCTACCTGGGTATCTCAATAGGAAAGACGCCCTCCTCCCTGTATTGCCTGAACTACCCCCCTCTGCTAGCAAAAATTTCTCAAGAACTGGTAAACTGGATGGATTTGCCCCTCTCGCTTCTGGGTAGATGCCACCTTGTAAAAATGGTCAGCTTTGCTCGACTACTGTACCCGATGCAGACAATACCTCTGCTCCTTCGCCACAAAGATATCAAACAATTTGATTCAGCTGTTTCGAAATTTATATGGCGGGGTAAAAGGCCCCGCATTGCTTTAAAGAAGCTCTTTCTTCCCAGACGCGAGGGGGGTGTTAGTCTCCCAAATGTAAGAACCTATAATTTAGCATGTTTAATGAGGATCGGCCTAGATTGGATCACGCAATCTTCACGTTATTCCAATTACCCCCTGGAATCTGCCATGGCTCATCCCTTCTCCCTCGTAGCTCTCCTTCACAGCAAATGGAAAGCGGTCCCGGCTTCATATCAACACAACCTACTGCTAAGGGACACTGCTGTTGCCTGGAGAGAAATCAGGAAAATTCTTCGGCTGCCCCAATATGTTTCTCGCCATGTACCAATCCAAGGTAACCCAAACTTCCCCCCTGGCATGGAACACAAGCCCTTCAAGATATGGCAGGACAAAGGTCTCACTAAGTTTTCATCCCTCTGTGACATTTCAACCGGTCATCCCCTAACCTTTGGGGCGGTGGCCGCCGCCTTCTCGCTCCCTCCTTCCCATATATTCCATTTCTGGCAATGCACCAACTATCTGAAAACTACCTGCTCGGAGGACGCAAAACGTTTCTCCTTCAACTTCTCCGACCAGCTTCTCGCAGACGACACATACAGAATTTCGGCCATTTACAAACCTCTTCTCCTTAAAACCACTCCTCCTCTACATTCATCATCCGCAGCTAATTGGAGTAAAGACTTCCCTGTTGATAATCTAGTTGACAAGCTACTTCAAGGCCTCAACAAAGTCCAACGTCTAACCCCAAATGAAATCTGGAGAGAAACCCAACTTAAAATCGTCCACCGGGCCCACATGCCCTTTCTCTACTCCGCAACGGAGCGTGCTACCTCTCACTGTCCCCTGTGTCACCTTCAGAAACCTTCCCTAACTCACCGTTTCTGGTCCTGCTCTTTTATATCCTCCTTTTGGGACAAGGTACTGGCCTACATCTTCAACATCACCTTACTAAACCTACCCAAAGACCCTCTACTCCTTATTTTTGGTTACTGGGACCCCCTACTACTGCAATGGTCCCGATCGACTCACCCGGCACCTGCAATTGTCAACAAAGACTGGCCTTTGATATGTCTCCTTGTCGCACGGAGAGCTATCCTGAAAAACTGGACGTCTACTTTCCCCCCCACGGAGACTCAAGTGCAACATGAGCTCCTCCTGCTTCTCTACAAGGAACGTGCAACCGTCGACTTCAACCACGAATCATCAAAATCCCGTTTCCTGTCAACATGGGGCCCCTTCATGACAGCTTCACTATCTACGGAGGAATGCTCCAAGTTTGAACACTACACTTTCTCCTACTTCAAATCACCACCACCATCCGTACCTAGGAGGAACAGCCCCCCTTGATGTTAACTGCTTGAACTGCCACAGCACCCCCCCCCCCCCTGAGTGCCACCCCCCCCCCTCCTCCCCCCCCCCCCCTTGATTGCCTTTGTAGTACGTTTATATACATATTTTGCTCCTACAATGTTTTCTGGTCCCCACTAAGGTTTGAAATCCATCCAGTTCCACCTATTTCAATGTAAGGATTTAGCGGTTTATTTACTCTGTACATGTGGATCCTCCCTTACCCATACACACCTAGTGGGTCCTAGCTCAGTTCTTTGTTTTGTATCCGGTATTTACATTCATTTACCCCCCCCTCATACCCGTGCTGGGTATACCTACTGTCATTGCACCCTCATTGGGAATGTATTTCCAATTGTCTACATGACCTGTGTATAGTACCTTCTGTACGATGTATGTACTCTAATTGCAGCGCTTTTGATGCGCCTACTAGCGATACGTATCCAACTTTGTTATTGCTGTTCCCTGTTCCCTTTTTCTTTCGGTGTATGTCTCTTAAACTCAATAAAAATTTATTTAAAAAAAAAAAAAAAAAAAAAACTTGGTGCGTTGCTTCTGCACCTCCACCGAGAAGTCCGGAAACAGGGATATTTTAGAGTTGTCCATCACTAGGGCATCCCCTAAGGAGTGAGCTTTGGACAGGATGACATCCCTATCCTTGTAATTAAGCAATTTAAGCAGAAAGGCTCTAGAGGGGTTTCCCAGGGGTAGGGGCCTGGACAGGACCCTGTGCGCCCGCTCCACAGCAAACATAGGTGAAAAGGAATCAGCCCCAAATTTTTCCAACAGCCACTGCTCGATAAACTGAACTGGGTTCTTCCCTTCCATTTTCTCTGGGATTCCAATGGCTCTAACATTATTGCGACAAAGCCTATTTTCCAAATCATCGAGTCTTATAGCATGCCTGGCAACCAGCAACTTCTGGGCACGCGACTCTCTTTGCATTGGAGCCCAATCATCCTCCAATGTGCTTATGCGGCCTTCAACATGAGCGGTAAGGTCCCTCAATTTTTGCATATCCTATCGCATATAGGACATTTCGGCTTTCATACCTTTGATCTCTGCTGCCAAGGCTGTGACAGGTAGGTTACAGGACGTAACCGCAGAGAGTATGTCCCTCAGCATCGGCTCAGGACCAGCCGCACCAGGAGAGGCAGCCACCCGCTGTGTGTGAGACTCTGGGGTATCACTCACTGCGTCCCATGGCAGCACCAGAGCCGATGGGTCCTCCAGCAGCACTGTATCATCCGCATCCGACTGAGAGCCACTATGATCCCCCGAGCTGTCACCGGGCACCTTGTGCTGATCCTGTGAGCCACTCAGGGAGAAGAGCTTCTGCGCGGCTTCCCTGTATTTCTCCTTGGCCGACTTAGAGGCCTCGCCGCCATCTTGTGCCACATGTTCCGGAGCAGAGCGGGCCGCAGCCCCGCGTTTAGACATCTTCTCGGTCGGGAACAGGTACCGCCACACACAGGCAAAGAGTCAGAGCATGCTGGAGAGTGTGTAGGACCCAGAGCAGGTAAACCTGAGCTGTTAGTAAGATAATAGAGCGGAGATTTGGCGGAGCTCACCAGACGTGCGACTGACTACATCTGCTGCCAAGCCACGCCCCCCCATTTCATTTTTTTACACATAACTTAATTTCTGAACTTATTTGTTTTGGTTTTTTTGTATGTATGGATTGAAAGGGGTTGTTACTGACATGTGGTGAACATTTTATGTCAATAGCAATATTGCTTTAGAAATATATTTAATTAGAAAATAAATTGTCTTGGGGAGTCTGCAAAATGTATTAGAAAGAGATACTCGCCTATTTTTGTTGAGGCATGGTGTGATCAAAGTTAGTTTGTAAACAAGAGAAAAAACAAACAAAAAAGAATGAAACATGCACAACCAAAGGAGTTACTTCTAAAAAACATATGTATTACTTATATAGTACAAAAAGAGTCAGCATCACACACCAAAGTGCCCCCCACACCCCACTAAAGGAGTTGTTACTCACCCCGGACTCTACGAACTGTGTCATTAATATGTCTCATTGTGACAACTACGCCGTCACCATGAATAGGAGAGGAAGTGGTAATTAATTATTCTGGAGGATACTCAGATTAAACCACCTGGTTGCTCTATGATGTTAAACAGAGCTCATGGGGTTATTTCATCACAACCTCCTGGTATCTCTCCTATAAATGGTGTGGTGCATCTACCAATAGGTTATATGAGAATCCTGGTAATACGTCTCAGTCTCTACAACATATGGTATCAGGCAATCAAGAACATATCATAGGATGCAATCCAGGATGAACAATATTCTGAGTATACAGGCTTGATACAGTTAGCTGTGGGTACTTGCGGTTTAGATGTGACCAGGTGTGTAGTTCCTTCCTGGAGAGTGAATAGTAGCAGGTGCAGGATGCCTCTATGGTTCTGTAGATTGCGAGCTCTGTGGTCAAGCAGCAAGTCATAGATAGTAGCAGGGTCTGTGGGTAGAACTTGGAGCTGTGAGCCTGGTGATCTCCTTTACAAGGTGAGGAACTGTGGGACTCTGGAGGAGGTCTTGGGTCTCAGATGGCGGCGAGCGTCAACTTCAATAACCAGACGCTGAGCCGCCATCAGAGGAGGTTTAAATAGCCAGCCTGTCGCGGGACACACGCTGGGCGCGCTTCCGCGTTCCAGCGTGGAGCGCAGGATTCGACGGCACGTCGAAAATGACGGAATGAGGATGGTGGACAGGACGCAGGATTCGACGGCACGTCGAAAGTGTCGATGACAGGGTGCTGAATGGAGCGCAGCTGTCTAAGGATGATACAGCTGCGCTTGTTCTGTACAAAGTAACGCCGATGGTGTTACATACTCCCCTCCTCAAGGGGGTCCCAGATATACACCCAGAAAGTGATGGTCGATCAGGGTATCTGCGGTGGAATTGATTGACGAGCCGGGGAGCATGAATGTCGGAGGAATCTACCCAGGAGTCATCAAGATGGCTATAACCCTTCCAACGGATTAGATATTGCAGGGAAGATCCATGTCTCCTGGAATCTAGAATCTTCTGTACCTCATATTCAGTCTCACCGAGAACCTCAACAGGAGAAGGGGGTTGAGGGTCTCTGTTAGGGAACGGATTAGGAGTGAAAGGCTTAATAAGTGAGACATGGAAAGAAGGATGTATCTTCCAATCCGGAGGTAAAAGTAGTTTAACGGTATTGTTGTTGATGATATGTGAAATGGAAAATGGACCAGTGAATTGGCGACCGAGTTTTCTTGAAGGGATATTAAGACGTAGATTTCGAGTGGAGAGCCAAACCAAATCTCCAACTTTGTATTTAGGAGGTGAAGTTCTGCGGGAGTCATAATACTTCTTTTGTCTTTGTTGCGCTGTAGTAAGATTAGAATGGAGTATTCGTAGGGTCCTCTTCAAGGTGGAGAGGTAATGTTCTACAGCGGGAACATTGTTAGGGAGAACGGAGACTGGAGCAGATTTTGGGGTGGAACCCATAGTTTGCATAAAAAGGAGAGAATCCGGAGGAAGAACTGGAGGCGTTATTATACGCAAATTCGGCATGAGGAAGAAACTGAAGCCAGTCGTCCTGTAGATGGGTGCAATAACAGCGTAAATACTGTTCCAGTGTTTGGTTTACTCGTTCTGTTTGTCCGTTTGTTTGCGGATGATAAGCAGTGGACATTCGATGATCAATTTGCAAGGCCTGGCAAAGGGCTCTCCAGAATTTAGAAATGAATTGAGTGCCTCTGTCCGAGATAATCTGGGAGGGCAACCCATGTAGCTTAAGTACATTCTGAAGGAAGGCTTGTGCAGTCTCTAGAGCAGTTGGTAGATTTTTTAATGGGATGAAGTGAGCCATCTTTGTTAATAAATCTACTGTAACTAGAATTGTGTTGGCACCTTGAGACCTGGGGAGGTCGACAATAAAATCCATAGAGACCACGTCCCAGGGTCTTTCAGGTATTGGGATTGAAGTAAGGAGTCCGTAAGGTGGCTTCCTGGAATGTTTGTTGGAGGCACATATCACGCAGGAATTGACATAATCAGTGACTGTCTGTGAAAGCTTGGGCCACCAGTAATTTCTTTTAATTAAATGAATGGTTTTACTTATTCCTGGATGACCTGCCAGAGGAGCATCATGAAGTTGTTTGAGAAGTAGAGGTTGTAAAGAGGCGGGCACGTAGATCTTATTGTTGTAGGTAAATAACCCGTTAGGTTCCTTTTTGAGACCCTGGGGCATTAGGGGTACCTCGTTAGGGAGAGATTGGATCAGTAAATCCAAGAAAGGAACAGATGCTCCAATGAATCGATCAGGTGGAATAATAGAAAGGGGAGGTGTTTCAATTGTCTGGTTGTCATGCATACGTGACAACGAGTCAGCCTTGACATTTTCTGTACCAGGACGATAGGAGATGTTGAAGTCGAACCTATCAAAGAATAGACTCCACCTGACTTGGCGGGCAGAAAGGGTTTTACAGGCCCTCAAATGTTGCAAATTGCGATGATCGGTGAGGATGGTAATGGGGTGTTTGGAACCTTCCAAGAGATGTCTCCAATTACTTAGGGCATCCTTTATAGCAAGGAGTTCTTTTTCCCCAATGGGGTAATTCTTTTCGGCAGGTAATAATGTCCTAGAGTAAAAGGCTACCGGATGTAGAGGTTCAGATGATGAAGCTTGTTGGGAGAGTACGGCTCCCAAAGCAAAATGCGAGGCATCTACCTCTAAGGTGAAATGGTAAAGTGGGTTAGGAAGTTGTAAGATCGGTGCGGATGTGAAACTGAGCTTCAGAAGGTCAAAAGATTTCTGTGCCTGATCAGACCAGGAAAAAGGCATCTTACTACTAGTGAGATTGTTTAATGGTTTCACGATCGTAGAGAAATCCTTAATGAATTTTCTGTAGTAGTTAGAGAATCCGAGAAACCGTTGTAGAGCCTTCCTGGAGTGGGGAACAGGCCAGGATAATATGCACTGTACCTTTGATGATTCCATCTGTATTCCGTTTGGGGTAATTAGATATCCCAGGAAAGAAATGCTGCGCTGACTGAAAACACACTTTTCAAGTTTGACATATAAAGAGTGTGTTCTCAATCTGGCCAAAACCCAGCGTACATGTTTGATGTGTTCTTCGGGAGAATCTGAATAGATTAAAATGTCATCCAAATAAATCACAACACAAACGTCGAGCAAATCTCGGAAAATGTCGTTGATGAAATATTGGAAGGTTGCAGGTGCGTTGCATAACCCAAAGGGCATTACGGTGTACTCGTAGAGGCCATAGCGTGTTTTAAAAGCTGTTTTCCACTCGTCACCAGATCGAATTCTTATGAGATTATAGGCACCCCTCAGATCTAGTTTAGTGAAGATCTTTGAAGTCTGGAGTCGTTCGATGAGTTCTGGAATTAATGGTAGTGGATATCTGTTCTTTATAGTAATGCTATTGAGTGCACGGTAGTCGATAATTGGTCGGAGTGAGCCGTCTTTATTTTTTACGAAGAACATGGCTGCACTCGCTGGAGAGGTTGAAGGTCTGATAAAACCTTTCTTGAGGTTTTCGTCGATATAATCCTTGAGGTGTACAAGTTCAGGTTGAGATAATGGATAAATCCGAGCAGTTGGGATCGGTGCGTCAGCTATAAGATCTATGGGGCAATCATAGATCCTGTGTGGGGGGAGCAAGTTTGCCTTGGTTTTGCTAAAAACGTCGGCAAAATCATGTAGATAAGCTGGAAGATCAGGAGGGTAGATCTCTGTGAAAGAGATGGAACAATTAGGATAACAGTTCTCTTTACAGAAAGAGGATTGTAAGGTTAAGGAACTAGTAGACCATTGGAAAGTAGGCTGATGAAGACGTAACCAAGGTAATCCGAGTATTATTGGAAATAGAGGTGATTGGATGACGTCAAAAATGAGGTTCTCAGTATGACCTGGAGCGCAAGTCACCCAAAGGGGTGAGGTTTGGAATGTAATTGGACCTGTGGGAGAACTGGAACCATCAATGAAAGTGAGTGACACAGGGGTTTGCTTAATCACACAAGGTATTTTATTAGATTCTACAATCTTAGAGTCAATAAAGTTTCCACAGGCTCCAGTGTCGACCATTGCTTCAATGGAGAACCTTTCTTGCTCCCACTGTAATGTAAGAAGAATAATAATGTAACGATTAGAAATTGTACCAGTGAAATTAAATTTGTTTCTGTGGTGATCTTTACCTTCCGAATTCCTCTTAAGAAGGGGACAGGTGGATACAACGTGGTCAGGAGCAGAACAGTACAGACAGAGGTTTTGGTCTCTGCGGCGTTGTTTCTCCGCTGTGCTTAAAGGACCTTTAATCGCACCAAGTTCCATCGGAAGCTCCTTGGGGGGAGATCTGGCTCTCCTGAAAGGTGAAGGAAAAGACGCATTGGCACGTTCAGCTCTTCTCTCTCGAATACGTCGATCTATGGTAATGGACAGTTGCATGAGATCCTCTAGGGATGGTGGAAGTTCTACACGTGCGATTTCGTCTTTCAGAGTTTCTGTCAGACCTAGCCGAAATTGGTTCCTGAGTGCGATATCTGACCACTGGGTCTCTCGGCACCAACATTTGAATTCAGAAATGTAGTCCTCCACTGGTCTTTTCCCCTGTTTGAGATTTCTGATGGAATTTTCAGCAGTCAACTGTTTATTGGGATCCTCATAAAGGAGGGACATTTCTGCGAGAAAAGTGTCCAGAGCTCCAAGGAGATCTCCGTGTTCTTCTAGATAGGCGTCGGCCCAAACTCTCGGTTCACCCCTGAGGTATGAGATGAGGGTGAGAATTCTAATCCTATCAGAATAGTAAGTACGGGGACGTAGCTCGAACATCAAGCGACAAGAGCTGATGAATTGCCGGAAAAGTTTCCTATCGCCAGAGAAAGGTTCCGGAGTACAGACCTTGGGTTCTGGTCTCTCTCTAACCTGAGCAAGGTTCTGCTGGCGGAGAGCTTCATTTTCTAGGCGGAATTCATTTAAAGAATTAGTTAGGGTATCTACCCTTTGAGTGAGTCCCAGTAGATGATTCGCTAAATCAGCGGGATCCATCTAATATATATCTGGTCTGGTTATTCTGTGACAACTACGCCGTCACCATGAATAGGAGAGGAAGTGGTAATTAATTATTCTGGAGGATACTCAGATTAAACCACCTGGTTGCTCTATGATGTTAAACAGAGCTCATGGGGTTATTTCATCACAACCTCCTGGTATCTCTCCTATAAATGGTGTGGTGCATCTACCAATAGGTTATATGAGAATCCTGGTAATACGTCTCAGTCTCTACAACATATGGTATCAGGCAATCAAGAACATATCATAGGATGCAATCCAGGATGAACAATATTCTGAGTATACAGGCTTGATACAGTTAGCTGTGGGTACTTGCGGTTTAGATGTGACCAGGTGTGTAGTTCCTTCCTGGAGAGTGAATAGTAGCAGGTGCAGGATGCCTCTATGGTTCTGTAGATTGCGAGCTCTGTGGTCAAGCAGCAAGTCATAGATAGTAGCAGGGTCCGTGGGTAGAACTTGGAGCTGTGAGCCTGGTGATCTCCTTTACAAGGTGAGGAACTGTGGGACTCTGGAGGAGGTCTTGGGTCTCAGATGGCGGCGAGCGTCAACTTCAATAACCAGACGCTGAGCCGCCATCAGAGGAGGTTTAAATAGCCAGCCTGTCGCGGGACACACGCTGGGCGCGCTTCCGCGTTCCAGCGTGGAGCGCAGGATTCGACGGCACGTCGAAAATGACGGAATGAGGATGGTGGACAGGACGCAGGATTCGACGGCACGTCGAAAGTGTCGATGACAGGGTGCTGAATGGAGCGCAGCTGTCTAAGGATGATACAGCTGCGCTTGTTCTGTACAAAGTAACGCCGATGGTGTTACACTCATGTGCTCCTCTTTTCATACTAGGTGGCTGGTCTTTTCCTGCTCGGGTTTATCTGTTATTTCTCCCAACTCTGATCAACATAGTGACTGATACATCTGCCTTAGGAACTAGAATTGCAGCTCTTTACAGCATTATTGCATGTTTAATTATGGGTTGCCTTATTCATCAATGAACTCTATGAACTTTTCTCTATGCCAAGTTACAGACCCTGGGTCACCGCATACAGAGTCATGATAAATAAAGGATCCCATTAATCAAGAGTTCTTGTTGGGCTAATTTGAGCAGTACTGGGTGGTTATTGTCCACAGTAAAAGGAGGAGAGAGAAGTGCCAAGTCAATCCTTTAAACAGCTTAGGGATTTATTCAGTATATAAATACAAAACAACACTAAAAACTTGCGTGAAAAATGTTGGAGCACTTATAGAGTGCTAGAGTGGGTGGAAGCTTCCATGTGCACTGTAACAGGAGCACAGGACTGCCGGGATGTCTCTATTGAGGGATACATGAGTGCCTTGTGTTAGCCGCAGCTGGCCAATCAGAATGCATTTCAAAGGCACGGTCACGCCTCCTGCATCAGCTGCGATGAATGAGGAGTGGCCGTGCCTTCAAAATGAATTCTTATTGGCCAGACAGCATGTGGGCAGCTCCCCAGTTTGACAGCCCTGGACCACTCCCACCCAGAGAGACACAACTGATGTCTCCACGAGACTAACAGAGAATCCAGCTACGGCTAACACACAGTGCTCATGGATCCCTTCGACACTGCACGTGGAAGCTCCCACCCACTCTAGCACTCTGCAAGTGCTCCAACATTTTTCACACACATTTTTAGTGTTGTTTTATACCTATATACTGAATTCCTAAGCTGTTTAAAGGATTGGCTTGGCACTTTTCTCTCCTCCTTTTGCTTTCATTTTATGCACAGTGATCGAGTTCCCTCCCCCAGAACTTTCAATCCACTCACCATTCAACTGGTTGCACCTTCATGTATCAGCATGCAGATGCATGCCTTTTTCATTTAAATTGTAAACTTTAATCTTTTTCATCAGATGGTTTAGCGCTGAAAGTTATACCAATATTGTGCATGTGTTTCCTCCTTATTGTCCACAGTGTTTGTGTTTGCTTAGTGCCCCATTCACCCACTGTGGTTCTAAGGTGAGATACTGAACTTACCAGGCCCTGATAGGCCAGTATATGGATGGTGATGTAGGTGGGACATAGGGAAAATCTAGGGGCTGTTGTGTTAGGCCGCGTACTCACGATCGAACATGTTCGCTGAAACTGGTCCGCAGACCAGTTTCAGCGGACATGTTCGATCGTGTATATGGCCTATCGGAACGTTTTCCAGCGGACCAAAATTTTAAAACATGCTTTAAAACCTGTGCGATGGAAACCTGTCTGTCGAACAGGTTTGATGGTTAGTACACAAAATCATCGGACCAAAAACCCGCGCTTGCTCAGAATCAAGTTGACGCATGCTTGGAAGCATTGAACTCTGTTTTTTCATCACGTCGTCGTGTTCTACGTCACCTTGTTCTGGTCTGATGGGTTTTTGGTCCGATGGTGTGTACGGACATCAGACAAGTTCAGAGTTGTCTGATGAAAACGGTCCGTTTGTCTGGTCGTGTGTGCAGGGCCTTAGGGGTGGGATGTGTCCCAGCTTCCACCGGAAGACTGTTATCCCCACTTGTTAGTGTTTTGAGATAAGTTTAAGGAGGGACCATATAGGGGAGGTTTCTAGGCAGGGTGGGATTTAGTGGGCTGTGGAGGGCTCTTGGGTGTGTGATGCTGACTCTTTTTTTGTTTACTATATGTATAATAAATATGTTTTTTAGAGATAACTTTTGGGTGTGCGTGTTTAGGTCTTATATTTAATATATTTACCTACAAAAATGGTGACGTGTTCAATACTTATTTTACCCGCTGTGTGTATATATAGATACAGTATATATAGATAGATCTATATATATATATATATATATATATATACTTTAATATCAAAATACAAATTCAGTATATACTGTATAACTATAACCAAATCATATTTTTCATTAAGACATTGTATATAATAAGACCCTAAGGTCAGAATGCTTCCGATTGCCCCTGAAAAATCCAACTTTTAAATCAGAATTTCATAAAGACCACCTCCTGCAAGACCTCTATTAACCCTTTGATAATAAAATACCTTCAAAAGGTTATGGCTGTTTGATGATATATATTTTTTTATTTATTATTAAAGATTTCTGATATTTCAAAGTAAATGTAGACCTGTGAAAAATGGTATATATTGTGAGTATATTGTATGTTTTAAAAGCCAACATATATGTTAGAAGTCCCTCAATAAATTTTGTAAAATAAAATGATGTTGTTTTAATGGTTAGCAACTAAGTATGCATATCTTTAGAACATTTAGTACTGTAGCACATTAAAGCCTTCTTAAAACAGAAGGTATTCACATGTCTTATAATATCACATATCTCAAAAATAAGGATTATTCCCTATTTTAGTACAGTGGGTGGAACCATGCAAAACATTGCACTCTTTGTTGGTCTATAGTTCACATATATCCACATTTTATAGAAACATGTATTCCAAATTGCATATAGCTGATTTCTTTAGTCCCTACTCACCATTACTTACTGTATATGATTATGCTGTCTTTTTAAACATTTACGTACTGTAGTAGCAAGGCGTGAACCAATTCCTTAGATATACTAAAATGTTTTACCATTTTAAGGTAGTTTTAGAAAAACGTGTAGAACAGGAAAACAAATTTAATTTATTGACATACTATACAAGTACTGCTAATCTTTCAGTGTGGTAATAATTTAAATCATATTTTAATATGTACAGTATGCAAAAAAATGTTTTTAGAAAGCATATTGTAAAAGAAACTGCCAGCACAATGAAGTAGCTGTTACTAGAACTCACCTAACGATTTCAATTAAAAAAAGCTTTTTAACAATTCACAGTGTATGCACATATTCAGATAACATGGTATTTATTTAAGAAAAGTTAATTGGCCTGAAACATCTCTAAACTGTAAATAGCAGACATATTTCTCCACTATGAAGCATCCTGGGATCCCTAGAATTTTTCAGCATTCTATAATGCAATTACTGACAGAGTTTCCTGGACACTGATGATGCCCCAGCACCCACACATGTCTGTGATGGGCAGCTTACTAATAGGCTGCTCCAACAGTAATTGCTGCTTAGAGCTTCCTGGGTTCAGGTAACCCTCTAGTGGAACATGGGCAGCATGAAGGTGTTCAAATGTTGAAATATCTGCACACAAATCCATAAATAACACCATTGCAAATATATTATTTGTGAAATAATATTTTCTGTTTTCGAACCTGTCTTTTCCAGGTTAATGTAACACTCACAGGATTTGTGTTTGTTCCAATAGAATGTTGAAGTCTTGTACATTCAATTTGACAGGATTTGTCAAAACCAAAAAGTCCAGTATCCAACAATTTTTCAGGAAATCCGTTCTATAACATGTAGTATTTTACATGTTACAGTGTGGTTTTCAACGAATCCTATTAAAGCAAATGTACTTAAAGGTATTAACTAATATACAGGTTGGGGTATTGGTTCCCCTATTATAATGTTCTTAGATAAGTCTTTGGATTTTACCTATGCTATTCACCAACATTAAAGCAGAGTTTCAGTCATTTTTGACAGAGTTCCTCTTATTTTTGCTATGTACATGTTATGTGTTGGAAATATCTTACAAATGGACAACTTTGTGGGAAAAAAAATGCATTTTCATTTTTTTTATATGGTGTTTTATATTGTAGGCCTGTAATTCGAATGCCCCGTACACATGATCGGAATTTCTGATGGAAAAAGTCAGACGACTTTTTCCATAGGAAATTCCGGCCGTATGTATGCCCCATTGGAGTAATTCCATCAGAAATTCTGATGAATTACAGCGGAGTTTACATAGAGAACATGTTCTCTTTTCCTCTGTTGAAATTCCATCAGAATTTCAATGTGAATTTGGTCGGACAAAGGTCCGATCATTTGTACAGGGCATAAAAAATAACTAAAATAAGAGTCTAGTAGGCATCCCGGGTATGATAAAGTTTGAAACACAAAATTATAAATTATAATATAATAAATAACTATAAATAATTATAACAAATAATAATGTAATTATAATAAAAATTATTCAATAATGTAATCAAATCAAAAACACTGAAATTTGCTCAGTTGCAGAATCGTTGCTGTCATTACTTTCAGTGTTTGATGACAAATTTCCCCACAAATCACTATCGCTCAATTCTGCAAGTGATTCGAATTTATAATCACTGTTTTCTAGCTGGTCTAACAGGACTTTTGACGTAAACGGACACTTTTTGGTTGCTATGGACAATCTACAGTTTCCATTCAGAAAGAACAGTATTTATAATATAAAACTGGATGCAGGGCACTGGACAAATCAATAGGGACAGAGGGGTGTGTAATTATTTGATACAGTATACTGTATGTATTTTAAATTTGTGGCCGAGCTCCGTCCCCGTGCGTCGCATTACTCGCAGAGAACGGAGCTCGGCACTGTGAATTGAACGGAGACACTGCTTGGACACACAGTGGGTAGACATCGCAGGATCCAAGGGAGAAGGTAAGTAAAAGCTGTACATGGATCCTGTGATGCAATCCCAAATGTGGTTCGGGGTTAACACTTTTGGTACTGAAAATTCACCCTGAGATTATCACTCGGGATTACCTTTAAGGATGTTAAAGCCTAACTCCACATTTACTGTTAATAGTTTTTTAGGGCAAAGTTGACCCAAATTAACTGTTTACTGTACAAACAGGTACACTTAATGGTCGCCCTGTATGAACTGTATATAGGCTTAGCTACATCCAATATACAGCGCTGTATTGCAGCAGTCAAGTGGTGACTTTCTATCATCAGCTCCTATCCTGGAACAAATTAGAAGGCTTTGTGTTCATTCACATAAAAAAAAAAAAACATTAAGGCACATGTGCACCACCCCCCCCCCCCCCAACTATCATGTTGATGATCACACAGTACAGGTTTTACCACAGAGAGCTGTAGGGATGAGCTTTGTGTTCGAGTCGAAAATCGAACCAAACGGGTAGTTTGTGCCAAATTCGAGTGACGTGCCACGGCCCATAATTCACAATATTCAGATTTCCAAATATTTAGAAAAATTTGTTAAATGGGTTTTCGTTAATTCAGATATTTCCAAATGAACAAATTTGTCAGGAGTATTAATAGTATATAGTACAAATCCTGCCTATAGACATTCTTACTGTATTGTCGAGTCATCATTCTTACCAAACAAAAGTGCACTGGATTATGCCTACCACCACAGTCCCCACCTGGTGGCTACAATTACTCTCTGGCCCTCTGAGACACCACTGGCTGTAGGCCTGCCCTCAGTCTGCCCTGTAGAATTACTAGGGGAGTGAGGCACCTATTAATCACTTTGCCGGGGCTGCTAGGAGTCTGTGGGCAGACGTATTTATAATCCAGAATGCAGACATGCAGACACCCTAAGACAGGAAGTGTGTTACAGGCTGACTCACTAGGTGAAATAAAGGAAAAACACCTAAAAGAAAAAAAAATGCAGTCATCCCATCTAATGATTAGTATTCTACAATATATAACATTTTTTTGGGGGTTTAATACTACGTTAACATTCATACCAGGCCCTTTTTCAGGCATAAAGTCTGAGTGGCCTGGAAAGCAGAAGGCAGGGAGATTGTGTCCCTCATTCCTAAAACATGCTGGATTTCAACACTGCTTTCAACATTCAGAGAATACCATGAAAGGAGTGCTGGTGAAGCTTTTTTACTTGGAGGGCACCTTATCCGCATGTTGATGATGCTACAGCCAGGGAATGGCAGCTCTGAAACCAGAAACACCCAGTGCAGAGCACTTCAGCTTTTTTTTTTCCCATAAAGAATTTTATTGAAAGATACTGGAACAATACCATATACAAAAATGGGAAGTACGTAGATATAGATTGATGCTAGTTTACACGTCCAATACATACAGCAAAAAAGTGTTAAGGTTAGCGCTATAAACAAAAATAGAGCGACTATTTTGAAAAAAATGCAATATTTTTTACATTTTGCTATAATAAATATCCCCAAAAAATATCTAAAAAAAATTTTTTTTTCCCCAGTTTAGGCCGATACGTATTCTTCTATATATTTTTAGAAAAAAAACGCAATTAGCGTTTATTGATTGGTTTGCGCAAAATTTATAGCGTTTACAAAAAAGGGGGTAGTTTTATGGCATTTTTATTAATATTTTTTTTTTTACTAGTAATGGCGGCGATCAGCGTTTTCTTTCGGTACTGCGATATTATGGCGGACACATCGGACAATTTTGACACATTTTTGGGACCATTGGCATTTTTATAGCGATCAATGCTATAAAAATGCATTGGATTACTATAAAAATGCCATTGGCAGTGAAGGGGTTAACACTAGGGGGCAGGGAAGGGGTTAAGTATGTTCCTGGTGTGTTCTAACTGTATGGGGGGGGTTGACTCACTAGGGGAAATCACTGATCTCCTGTTCATACATGAGCGCGCACGCCCTCTAGCGGCCAAAAAAGATAGGACGTAGAGCTACGTGCTCCCGCGTAGCAGTGCCACCGTCCCGCAGTAATATGACGGCGGGCGGTCGGCATCTAGTTAAAGAGTCAGTAATAGAGCAAACATTTCATTGACTAGAGTAAATGTGTACGCTAACAGCTAGAGAACCGCTTGTGTGGAGGACACACCGACAATAGAATATAGGCGGATAAGCGGGGAGTTGGGGGTGGGGCAGAGACAAAAAAAAGGGGGGGGGGGTTAAGTAGAAAGAAGGAGGGATAGAAGGCCAAGGAGTGGCACACGACACAGAGGAGAATAAATACCAGAGGTGGGGATAGACAGTCTAATCCACCTAAAAATTACAGGGCCGAAATGTCAGCAGACTCTTCAAAGCACTGGCGCTGGGGGACAGCAAGTATGACTGGGAGCATGTGCTGCCGCAGTACAGAGGAACCAGCCAATGGTGACGTAGTGGGGAACCCAAAGAAGGGCATAGAATACATTGATAGGGCAATGTAAGCGAGGTATGGAAGGGGAGGGCCATATTAGAAGAAAACAAAAACTAAAAAGAAGAGACAAACCCCCTTATAGCCCCAAATCTGTGGAGGGCAGGCAGTCACTAGACAGAGTAGTAATACAGACATACAGGCTTAAAACAATACCAGAGCCCACCCATAAGTGCCAAACATTTTTGAAAACAAAAATTCCCTACAAAACAAATAAAATTAACAAAATAAAGTCAAACCCTATCAGAGACAATATATCGATAGTATGTAGTAGGAGCAATACTAGGTAGAACATAGAGGGCATAGGCGTACCAAGTCCCTGAGTGGTGAATCAAGTGATCCAGGTGCAAGGGACGCCTTACTAAGAGAAAAGTGTTTGAGTAGGCAATCAATAATATGCGTAACGCAGAGTGCAAGAGAAAGGTGCAAATGCCCCCCCATATACCCTAGGAATACTCCACGGACCACCAGCAGCCACCTCTCGTTCCCCAGTCAAGGTAAGCCTGAGCCAAGAAAGGGTGATGTGCAAAAGCGAAGAGCCGGTGGCCCAACGAGATGGATACCAGCAGTCCACGGGACCCCCCGCGGTGCACAACAAGACAAGATACTTAATCATCATGAATCGTCAGCGATTATCCCCTGTATTACCACGGCATCATAGCGAGCGACTTCTCAGTGGTAGGTCTCCTAGGCCTCATGGGCGGGGATACGCCGTAGACCCAATAGATACCACCAGCTACAGTAATAGGAGGTCATAGACCCCAGCCCACCTTTTAGGAAGCTACTCAGCGAATAAGAGGCCCACGTCAGAGGTCCCAGATGGCGAGGGGATAGCCAACTCTTCCCCACACCAAGTGGGAGGTCAGCCGCTACCACCCCAGGTTATCAGTTTCAATGGCACGGCCTAAGTAGTGTAGCTGATGGGTAAGGGCTGACGGCAAAGCTAGGGTAATCCCACAGGGAAAGGAAAACACTTGGGTCCAGGGTTTGTGGAAGACCGTGGACGGTACTGGAGACGAGGACATCGGTGATATAAACGGAAAGGTCCTAAAATGGCATTCGGAGGCAATAGGGTAGCTTGCAGCCTTCACCCAAAGTTCCCATAGAGACAGGCAGGAGTGAAGCGGCATAGGGCTGGCGTACATGTCTATGGGGGGACAGGTCAGCATTGAGTACACGTGGAGATAGGTCACCACCCAGGGACAGGGTACTGCGGTAGGGTCTTCAACTTAGCGTGACAAGCGCAATCAGACTAGTGGCTTATAAAGACTTAAAGTCAAAGTGAACGTATCTGAAAGGATTCGACAAGGCAGAAAGAAAAAGAACTTACGTGCGAGGGGACTCAACCGGTATGGAAGTCTCCAGGTAACCGGGCGGTCTCTGTGCTTAACTAGCAGTGGGCAGCATCTAAGTACACTCGGGGGGAGCATACAAAATTGAGAACATAGGCACTTATGGGCGGCGAGATTCTGTGTCTCGTAGGTCTCAGGCATCCTGTCGATCTCTGTGCGGCGTAGCAAGAGGATCAGGGCTGTGGCGGTCTTGCTCCCGACGAGGTGCTTGAGATCCGGATGAGGGAGGGTCCGATCTCCGCCATCTGGAACGCTGCCTCTGGGCTTTCGGGGAGGAATGATGTGAGACTTGGCACCAAGGCTCCATAGGAAAGTGGAAGGAGCACCAATCTGGCAGCTCCACCATAGGTATGTCCAACTGCTCACAGAAGTGTTGCAGGTCGTCTGGCGAGCGTAGGAGGGCCGAGCGCCCCCTAGCAGAGGCGTCCAGAGCAGAACGGGAACTTCCAGCGCTATATGATATTGTGGTTGCGTAGGACGTCCAGTAGGGGTCTTAAGGCTTGTCTGTTCTGTAAGGTTATTTGGGAAAGGTCTTGAAACAGCTTTATATTGTACCCATTATACAGTATACGGCCTCTCTCCCTTGCCTTCCTCATTATCTCTTCCTTGAGTGAAAAGTTGACGATACAACATATAATATCCCTCGGGGGGTCACCTTCACGAGGGGGGTCTGAGGGCACGGTGCATTTGCTCCATCTCTACAGGGGAGTCCGCCGGGCGGCCCAACAGATCTGTCATGGACAGCCTGGCCCATTGGTGGGCACATCAGCGCGCACGGGCGCGCGCATGCACGGTAGCGGCGCATCGGCGCGCACGGGCACGCGCATTCGCGGCACCATAGTGCGCACGGGAGCGCGCCCCGGCGGCGGCGGCGTGCGTGCACGTGAGGACGCCATTCTGGCGCCAAATCCAGATTTAAAAGGGATCTGATCCCTGTGCTTCTTGCTGTCCTGTCTACAGCATCTCTGTGAGCTACTAGCGTCTGTATCCTGATTGAACCTGATCCTGACTACCCGGCTTGTACCTGTTATACCTGTCTGCTACATGCCCTGACCTTGGCTTGCTCGACCATCCCTTGGCTTTATCCTCTGTACTTCTGCTGCCCGCCTGTTGTTGACCCGGACCGGAATCTGAACCTGCCTGTACCGACCCTACCTGCTCCTGAACCCCAGCCAGCCAGTGGACTTATCTGCTGGGACCTGTTCCAGCTTGTACTACGGAACACCTCCCCCACTTCTGCTGCAACTCCTGCTCCCAGCGGCCCTACAGTGAGCCTTGAATCATCAACCTGCACTAGTACTTCTACGTGTCTCCAGGAACCACCGACTCTGCTCACGGGCCCAGCACCCACCAGTACCAGGCGCTTGTGCGATTCTGTAGTCCCGAACCTCCTCTCTGCACTATCAGGGGTCCCAGGATCAGAGAAGCAAGGGCTGCCACTCCCTGCACGCCGGGCTCTTACCACCAGGTACGTGACAGTACAGGACAGCCATGACCGAGCCCACGCAGGGAGTGGATCCAATGCAGGAACTTTGCCGGCACCTTGATGGACTGACCCAAGCCATCCGAGCCTTACAAGAGGGCTACACCCGACTGGAGAACCGAGTCCAGGCTTTGTCAGCTCCAGCCGCTACCTCCGCCGCATCAGGCGCATCCGCTTCACCCTCCGTAATTATGCTGCCGTCTGAGCCTAAGGTTCCCATCCCAGAAAGATTCACTGGGGAGCGAAGCAAATATCGAGCGTTCCAGAACGCTTGCGAACTCTATTTTGCACTTCACTTTCTCTCTGGAGGCCACCAAAGTGGGGTTTGTTATTTCACTTCTGTCCGGAGAGCCACAAGCTTGGGCCCTTCGCCTGTTGGAGCAGAAAGACGTGTCCCTTGACAACCTGACTACTTTCTTCCAAGCCATGTCCCTACTGTACGAGGACCCTCACCAAACGGCCTCCGCAGAAGCCGCCTTACATGCCCTTCAACAGGGAAGCAGACCAGCGGAGGACTACGTATCCGAATTTCGTAGATGGAGTTCGGATACGAACTGGAACGATGCGGCCCTTTGCTATCAGTTCCAGGCTGGGACTCTCTGAACCACTGAAGGACGAACTTGCTAGGGTGGGTGTCCCTGGAACCCTGGATGCCTTGATCAATCTAACAATCCAGATCGATAGGCGCTTAAGAGAGCGCAGGACTGAAAGGGCGACTGGTCCATCTCGCCCCACCTGGGTGATGCCGCGAGTACCTACCTTCTCGGACCCAGCTCCACCGGCTCCCACGCCTCCGCTGCCTCATGACCTCTCTGAACCCATGCAACTAGGCCTCCTCCGCCCTACTCTGATACCTGAAGAACGCTAACGTCGCTGGCTTAATAATCTGTGCCTGTATTGTGGAGGATCCGGACACTATGTGAGGTCCTGCCCAGTAAAGTACCCCTATAGGTCCACTCAAACCTACTCACCTGGCTATTTCCGTTCTTTTTCAGCTCCCAGGAGGGAACATCCAGGCCAGCGCTATCCTTGATTCGGGAGCATGTAGCCGTTTCTTGGACCGGACCTTTGCCACCAGACACCAGATCCCTCTTCGCTCTAGAGCTTCAGGACTCTCCGTGTACTTAGCGGACGGATCAATCTTGAGATCTGGACCAGTCGCCCAAGAAACCCAGCCACTGGCGACAACTATTGCCGAAACCCACCACAAACTATTATGCTTAGATGTGATTGAGTCCCCGCTGTTCCCCATCATTCTGGGCATGCCATGGCTGCACGCCCATAACCCTCAAATCAACTGGGTTACGGGGGAGATTAACTTCAACTCTCCCTACTGCCTGGAGCAATGCCTGCAAGTGCCACCATCAGCCCCCTCTCTGCTCTGTATGGACTCTGACGCTGAGACCCGTCAAGCCGTCCCAGAGACTTACCACGGCTTCCTGGACGTTTTCAGCAAGAAGGGAGCTGAGACTCTTCCGCGACACAGAGCCTACGATTGTCCCATCGAACTTCTCCCGGGAGCAGAAATTCCCTTCGGCAGGATCTTCCCTTTAACGGAACTTGAACTGGAAGCCTTAAAGACTTATATAGATGATAGTCTCCGGAAGGGGTTTATCCGCCCGTCCACTTCACCTGCAGGAGCGGGTATTTTCTTTGTCGAAAAGAAGGACCACTCTCTCCGCCCCTGTGTGGACTATCGGGAACTTAATAAAGTGATCAAAAACCGGTACCCGCTTCCCTTGGTACCCGAATTGTTCCAACGACTAGGGTCTGCAGTAATTTTCACTAAACTGGATCTTCGTGGGGCTTATAACCTTGTGCGTATCAGAGACGGAGACGAGTGGAAGACTGCCTTTTGTACCCGCTTCGGGCACTTTGAATACTTGGTCATGCCCTTTGGGCTCTGCAATGCCCCAGCCACCTTCCAGCACTTTGTGAACGATATCTTTAGGGACTATCTGGACCTCTTCGTTATCGTTTATTTAGACAATATCTTCATCTTCTCCCCTTCTTTGGAAAAACACCGGGAGCACGACAAGAAGGTGCTCAGACGGCTTTGGATTCATGGACTCTATGCCAAACCTGAGAAGTGTGAATTCGAACGACCAAGCATACAGTTTCTGGGACTCATAATTTCAGTAGAGGGTATCCAGATGGATCCCCAGAAAGTCTCTGCAATCCTTGACTGGCCAGCACCCACAGACAAGAAGGGCGTTCAGCGCTTCATTGGTTTTGCCAACTTTTATAGGAAATTTATCAGGGGCTTTTCTACCATCATCGCCCCGGTAACCGACCTTACTAAACAGACTGTCCGGTTTCGCTGGTCACCAGAAGCCCAAACGGCCTTTGAAACTCTTAAAAGACTGTTCACCTCCGCGTCTGTCCTCAGACATCCTGACGCGAGTCTGCCCTATATTTTGGAAGTTGACGCATCCGAAACAGCGGTGGGGGCAGTTCTTTCGCAAAGACAGGGTCCCAAGGCCCTCTTACACCCTGTTGCCTTTTTCTCCCGCAAGCTATCAGAGGCGGAAAGAAATTATGATGTAGGGGACCGAGAACTATTAGCCATCAAGGCCTGCACTGGAAGAATGGCGGTATCTCTTGGAAGGCGCAGCACACCCAATCTTGATCTTTACTGATCACAAGAATCTTGAGTACTTAAAGGCCGCCAAGAGATTGAAGCCGCGCCAGGCCAGGTGGGCGCTATTCTTCACTAGGTTCTCGTTCCATATCACGTACAGGCCAGGGTCGAAGAACACCAAGCCTGATGCTCTCACGCATGTACGGGGGTTCGGAGATCCATGCCTCCCCGGGCACCATTCTGTCATCAGGAAACATCCTATTACTTCAAGAAGATCTGCTGTCACAAATCAGGCAAGCCTCATCCAGAAATACCTCCTTATCTGGCTCGGATTTACAACTCAAGGATGGCCTACTGTGGCACCAAGACAACATTTTTGTACCAGAAGATCTACGGGTCAGGGTCTTGAAATTGTGCCACGACCACGAGCTGGCCGGTCATTTCGGGGTGCATAAGACGTCCGAACTCCTACAGTGCACGTTTTGGTGGCCCCAACTTTCAAAAGATTGCAGGAAATATGTGGAGTCTTGCACCACCTGTATTCGGAACAAAGGAGGCAATTCAAGAGCATGGGGGTTACTTAAGCCACTGCGAGTACTGGAGAAGCCATGGAGGATGATCTCCATGGACTTCATCGTGGAGTTCCCTCCTTCAGAGTGCTTTACCACTATATTTGTGGTAGTTGACAGACTGTCAAAGATGGCACACTTTCTGCCCATGAAGGGCACACCCTCGGCCCCGGAGAGGGCCAAGGTGTTTATTAAAGAAATCGCAAGGCTCCACGGCATCCCGGCAAATATTGTGTCTGATCGAAGAGTACAGTTTACTTCCAGATTCTGGAGAGCTCTCTGTGGATCCCTCAAGATCGGCCTGTCTTTCTCTTTGGCCTATCACCCACAATCTAATGGCCAGACAGAAAGAACCAACCAGACTCTGGAGCAATACCTGCGTTGTTTTTCCTCATTCTCTTAAGAAGACTGGGTATCCCTGTTGCCGTTGGCCGAATTCGCGTACAACAACTCTGTCCACTCAGCCACAAAACAGTGTCCGTTCTACGCAAACTACGGCTTTCACCCGCTCTTTATGTCCAATTATGTCCCAGAGTGCCCGGTACCTGCCGTCCAGGAAACATTGCATTTTTTCAGCACAAATAATAAGATCTTACAAGAGACAATGGCCAAAACTCAGGAATACAACAAGGAAGTATTTGACAGGAGGAGGAGGGGAGAACTTAACCTGGAACCTGCAAATCAAGTATGGCTGTCTACTACAAACCTGAAACTTGCCTGCCCGTCTAAGAAATTGGGCCCCAGATTTGTAGGCCCCTTCCCAATTAAGAGAAAAAATTATGACGTAGCCTACGAACTGGAACTACCTGAGACATTCTGCATTCACCCGGTCTTCCATGTCGCCCTTCTCAAGCCTGACGTTTCTGACCCTTTTCCTGACCGGAACACTGGCCTGAGACACTCCGGTTAGACTTACCCATGGTCGGTGGGCTCTGTAGTTTCCCAAATAAGTAGATAACTGTCCTCTGCCTGCAGGAGCTCTCGATCTAAGCAGCCATCTCCTTGTCCAGTTAAGCCATGCCCCCCAGTCAAGCCACGCCACCACTTCAGCTTTTTATATAACACAGGAAATTGAAGAGTTCATTTGCCATCCTAAGACTGTTTGTTGTAGTTCCAGGCCTATGGGACAAGTGGGAGAGCTGGGGTACTCTAAATATAGAGAGTTGGGGTGATTGGCACCACACTGCCCACACTGTAAAAGTGACTGGGTGGCTATACAGCTAATTGGATCACTTTTACATGAAAGCCAGGAGTCGGTTGATCAAAACAATAACATGTTAAAGTGAAGTCTTAGTTTTTCTTTTTTTTTTTTTTTAAAAGCAACATGTTATACATACCTGCTCTGTGTAGTGGATTTGCACAGAGCAGCTCGGATCCTCCTCTTCTCGGGTAACTCTTCTGTGCTCCTGACCCCTCCCTCCTGACAAGTGCCTCCATAGACCAGCAGCTTCATATGGCGGCACCCAAGCCCTGTTAGAGCTCTGTGTTTCCATTCAGACACGGAGCCCCAACCTGGCCCCTCTCCCTTGATTGTCTAACTTTGATTGACAGCCGCAGAAACCAATGCCGCCACAGTTGTGCACTGGCCAATCAAGAGGAGAGTTTCAGACAGCTGAGAGAATCATGGACATCGCTGGATAGAGAGGGAATTCAGGTAAGTATTAGGGGGTGCTGGGGAGGCTGCTACACACAGAAGTTTTTTTTTTTTTTTAACCTTAATGCATAGAATGCAAAAAAAATCTGCCTTTACAACTCATTTAATGGCTGTAGTAGCAGCAGCTTGGAAAGTGTAGGCATATAGTTATAGATTGTGGCTCCTTATTTCTGAAGCATTTGGTGCCTCATGACTTTTAACATTCACAGGGCACCTTGCAAGGGGGGCTACTGAAGCCTCTACATTTGGAAGGCACCTTGCTTATGTTGCTCATGTTGATCCCCACCTTCTAAAAAAAAAAAAAAAAGTGTGGATTTGGTAGGGACTTATCAAAATATGTAATCCCTTTATAGCAAGGGGGTCCCTAGATATCCACCCTATGCCTGTGGAATAAGTACAAGGCACATTAGTACCCCCCTAATTAATGTTTCTGCAAAAAATGTAAATGTAAGCAAACATACAGATACAATTAAAAAGCAATTCAATCAATATAGACCACACCCACATAATATTGGTTTCTTTACTGTAATCCAGCATCAGTCATGTCATCCAGCAATGTACAGTAGATCTATCACCAATCACAACAACCTGCGATGATATTTCCCAAACGCGCCGCTATTACAGCGATAAAGTGCCGCTAAGATTAGCGGTGCTTTATGGCTAATGCCCCCTGCCCCAGTGTGAACGTAGCCTAAAGACCCTGCAAGTACAGAAAAATGCCTATCTCTCCCAGTCTTCTCATCTTCACAAGAGAGTGGCTAATGTTCTGTGTTCCAAGCTAAGAATTTAAAGGATTCATTTCCTTAAGGCATGGTAAGTGTGAACAGAATACAGGAATTTCTAACACAATCAAAAGGTATTTTTGCACTTACCGAACAGAAATAACACAATTCTTTCAATGATATTGAACAAACTAAATAGAGCAGTCAAGCGAAGTTCAATGTTATGGTTTACATACACAATAAAAAAAAATTGGGAATTTAGTTAAGTATAACAAATGATTTTGTAATTTGTAATTGATGCAATTAGATGAGGGAAGTTCTGTTGTACACACATTTTAAAACAACCTTCGAATGCCACTTTTTTCTAAAAGTGGATGTAAACTTCCATTACTTGCTTTTACCAATAGGTAGTGTAAATAGTCCCTAAATGTGCAGCGTTTAGGAACTATTTACTATACAGTACCGTGTTTCCCCGAAAATAAGACACCGTCTTATATTTTTTTTTCCTCAAGAAATCACACTATGGCTTATTTTCGGGGGGTGTCTTATTTTTATTACAGAAAATAAAGGTTGCCTACCTGAACCACACTTGCGCTTCTTAGCATTTCCTCTGTCCACCCGTAGACTGAGATTATCGTATTCTGCACGCCATTTTTGGACCATTCGGATATCCAACTTCTTCTCTTTGCAAAAAGCCGTAAGATTCTTGCCTCGGGAGTCCTCCACAATTCCTTTCTTGTACTCAACAGAATAACTCTTTCTTTTTGCACTCATCTTGTCTGGTTGTACCACTACAAGATATCATACAAGATCGACACTACATTTTCGGAGATTCGACACTACATCTTATTTTCGGAGATTCGACACTACATCGGAGATTCGACACTATTTTCGGAGATTCGACACTACATCTTATTTTCGGAGATTCGACACTACATCTTATTTTCGGAGATTCGACACTACATCGCTACGTCTTATTTTCGGAGGGGTGTCTTATATTTCTATCTTGCGTCGAAATCCCGCTACGGCTTATTTTCGGAGTACGTCTTATTTTCGGGGAAACACGGTACATACAGTGAAGATGGGAGTCCCTGCAGCGATGACTTCTCGGCGCTGGAAGGGCTCTATATTAAGGCAAGTTGTACATAATGTGCTAGTATTAGATGCATACTAGCACATTATGGCTTTACTGTGCAGCCCCCCCCAAAAAACAAAACAAAAAAACAGTGGTTTACAACTGCTTTAAACATCTTAAAAGCAAACTGTGCCAAAAGAAATACAAGGGCTGCTTTTCTGGGTGAAACACCTTCTGACTCATTGACCCCAAACAAGTATTCAGATTAGAAAGACAGAATTAATTACTTAAGTCCCGGACCATTTTGTAGCTAAAGGACCAGGCCACTTTTTGCGATTCGGCACTGCATCGCTTTAACTGACAATTGCAATGTGGCTCCCAAACAAAATTGGTGTCCTTTTTCCCCCACAAATAGAGCTTTCTTTTGGTGGTATTTGATCACCTCCGCGGTTTTTATTTTTTGTGCTATAAACAAAAAAAGAGCGAAAATTTTGAAAAAAAAAATCTATATTTTTTTACTTTTTGCTATAATAAATATCCCCCAAAAAATATCTAAACATTTGTTTTCCTCATTTTAGGCCAATACATATTCTTCTACATATTTTTGGTATAAAAAAAAAAAAATGGCAAAAAGCGTTTTTTGCTTGGTTTGCGCAAAAGTTATAGGCCCAGATTCAAAGAGCAATTACGCCTGTCTAACTGGTGTTAGACAGGAGTAATTTCAAATTTTGCGCGCCGTATCACTAGTTTGAATCCTCAAACCATGATACGGCAGCTTGGGCTTCGATCCGAGAGGCTTACGTCTTCGTAAGCCTTCGGATCTACGCTGCGATATTTTTGCGGCCGCTGGGAGGAGTTTGCGTCGTTTTCATGCGTCGGGATATGCAAATTAGTTTTTACGGCGATCCACGAAGGTACGAGTGTCCCTCGCAATCACCTACGTAATTTTTTGGCTACGTAATGTTAGAGGAGCTTTTTGCTGGTCTAACAGTGCGTAACCCATGTAAAGTATGGCCGTCGTTCCCGCGTCGATTTGAAATTATTTTTATTTTTTTAACGTAACTCGTTCGGGAATAGGAATGTACGTAAACGACGCTACTACGACATAACGACGTGATTTTGCGCAATGCACGGCGGGAAATTTGCGAACGGAGCATGCGCAGTTCGATCGCCGCGAGAACGCGCCTATTTTAAATGCTTCACGCCCCCTACTCGCGCAGATGGATTGCGACGGGAGAAATACACTACGCCGCCGTCGTTTACTGGACAAAATCTACCTAGATTTCACGTAGAGCCAGGTAAAAAACGGCAGCGTAGTGTATTTCTGATACGCTACGAAAATCTAATTCTCTCTGAATCTGGCCCATAGTGTCTACAAAATAGGGGATAGTTTTATAGCATTTTTTTTTTTTTTTTTTACTAGTAATGGCACTGCGATTTTTATCATGACTTTGACATTATAGCAGACACATCGGACAGTTTTGACACATTTTTGGGACCATTGTTTTTTTCACAGTGACCAGTGCTATAAAAATGCACTGGTTACTGTGAAAATGACACTGGCAGTCAAGGGGTTAACCACTAGGTTGCGCTGTAGGGGTTAAGTGTTCCCTAAGGCGTGATTCTTACTGTAGGGGGCGTGGCTTTCTGTTACACGTCACTGATCGTGTTCCCGATGACAGGGAACACGATCAGTGACAGTGTCAGCGAGGCAGAACGGGAAGATGTTGTGTTTACACTAACATCTCCCCGTTCTATGTCTCCGTGAGACGATCGCAGGCATGACAACTTGGAGGCCTTCTGTACATAGTTGGTGTCTAGAACCTCCCCAGAAATGTAATTTTCTGCTTGTGTCATTTAGTCACTGATTTTTCCTTTGCACTAAGATACAAGTCAAATTTTAAGAATCCCCTGCAACAAAAACAACATTTTTGGTTGGATACTCCCAAATTGCAATTACTTTTAATGAATGCAGGCTCTGGAACTTGCCTCATTAGAACACTGCAAGTGTATCAATTATTTAATAGTAAACTCTGCACATTGACCTTATTTATTAATATAATTACAGGTATTTATATTTCACTGTCAATTTATTCAGCGTTTCACATATATTTTGCACATTTCCATCGGCCCCTGCCCTCAAGGTGCTTATGATCTAAGGTCCCTAACTCACATTCATACATACACATACTAGGGCCAATTTAGACAGGATCCATTTAACCTAGCAGCATGTCTTTAGAGTGTAGGAGGAAACTGGAGTACCCAGAGGAAACCCACGCAAGCACAGGGAGAACATGTAAACTCCAGGCAGGTGGTGTCATGGTTGAAATTGAATCTTTATTGAGTTTTCCAAATGACAAAATCAAGAGATTGAGCCACAGTGACAAATATCAAAGTTATTCTAATATAACAATGCATAATAGGACACAATAAAAGAAAAAAATATGACACAGTGAGTGCCAGCGGGGAGAGGGGGGTGTAAAGAGATAGAGGAGGCAGGGAATAGGGAGAAGGGGATAGGAAGGAAGGAAGGATTTCATAATAAGAGCCAGCACTGGGCTCAGGCCATTTCAACCCTTAACCGTAATAGAGGTGAACCAATTAGGATGGTAGCATCATCATATAAAAATGCATAACAGGAAAAATGATAATGTAGGCAGGAAATTTGAGAACCTCTAAACTGTGGGGCAAACAGGACTCAAAATGCATAAGGGATAATTGGGTGGGTGAAAGGTCAAGTCGGTTGAATCGCAATACATTTTAAATGCACCTAAATATCTGTGCAGTTTAAATATTGTTTCAAAACCAGGGCTTGTGTTCTGTGGGAATGCATGGTAACGATGTTCCTGCACTTTTTTCACAGCAGAAATGCCGCTCATGTTAGCAGCCGCTTTAGGGTGACCACGTGTCCCAGAAATTGCCCCCTGGCCCGATCTGATTTCCATAAATGCTACATCACCACTGTTACTTTTCCTGGTAGACCAATGGGCCGGCTGAGAACCATTTTAATTCACCAGCTGCTGGCTCAATGCCCTAACTGGTTGCTAGGTGCCTGCCGCATAGTGTCTAGCAACCAGTAGACATGTGCATTTGTTTTAGTTAGAATGCATTTTAGTCCGAAAATCAGTTTTTTTCATTATCGTTTTAACAAACGATTTTAACAAACGATAACAAAAGCGCAAGAAACGAAAACCGAAAGATCCAACATAAAAAATGCTTTTTTTTTCGTTTTCGTTGCGGTAAAAATTCGATATAGGGAGATTCGACATTATAGGGAAAAGATTCGACATTATAGGAAAAGGATTCAACATTATAGGGAAAAGATTTGACACTGTAGAAATAATAGATTTGACATTACAGAGATTAGATTTCACTTTATGAGAAAATAGATTCAACATTAGTACTAGTCATACAACATTAGAATTATTGTAGGCGGAATATTCGAACGGAAATGTACGATTCGACGTAAAGATTCGACGTTCCGTCGAATATTCTTTTGACCATTCGACAGAAACCAAGTAAGATTGGATTTTCAGACGAAAGCTATTCCCCAACGAAAAACTAAATAAATCAAAACGATTTTCGGGAGTAAATAAATAAATGTATTTTCCAAACGAAAACAACGAAACAAAATATTCCAGTCTGCACATGTCTAGCAACCAGTGACATCACCACTGAACGAGGCCCCACAATTCAGAGCAATGGAAGATTTAACTTCCTCCTCATCCTCCACACCTAGTGCATTGCTCCACTTACATCCTCCTCAATCTTTTTCAGTAGACCGGCGGTATGCAGATGGATGACTGCAGTATACTGTGCAGACGCCGGGAGGTGTGTAAGCTGGCAACAGAGGAGAGGACAAATGAGACAGTGACAGATGCAATGACACCCTCGGAGCAGGAAAGGGAGGAAGACACATCTTTAATGATATCAGGGGTTCATGCTTGGACTTGTAGTCCTTTAATTTCGGAAGATGTGACCCCCAAGGGTGAAGGACTACATATCCTAGCATGAAACTCTGTGGGTTGCAAGTGACACACTGCATTTGGTGGCAGGCTCTGGATGGCAAGTGGCACTGCACCTGCTGGTGGACTATGGGTGGCAAGTTGCACATGGCATTTGGCGGCAGGTTCTGGGTGGCAAGTGGCCCTGCATCTGGTGGTGGACAATGGGTGGCAAGTGGCACATGGCATTTGACGGCAGGCTCTGGGTGGCAAGTGGCACTGCATCTGGTGGTGGACAATGGGTGGCAAGTGGCACTGTACCTGGTGGTGGGATATGGGTGGCAAGTAACATACTGCATTTTGTGGCAGGCTTTGGGTGGCAAGTGGCACTGCACCTAGTGGCGTACTATATTTGGCTAGTGGCACATGGTATTTGGTGGCATGCTCTGGGTTGCAAGTTGCACTGCATCTGGTGGTGGACTATGGGTGGCAAGTGGCACATGGCGTTTGGTGGCAGGCTCTAGGTGGCAAGTGGCACTGCATCTGGTGGTGGACTATGGATGGCAAGTGGCACATGACATTTGATGGCAGGATCTGGGTGGCAAGTGGCACATTGCATCTAGTGGCAAATAGCACACTGCATTTGGTGGCAGGCTGTGATTGGCAAGTGGCATTTTATCTGGTCACAGGCTATGGGTGGCAAGTAGACATGTGCAATTTTTTTAGTTACGAATACGTTTTCCGTCATTTTTCGTTATTTTCATTGATTCGTTAACCTACGAATGAACTAATGGTTTAGCGCAAATAATAACGAATAACGATATTTCCAAAATTAACGAATATGGAAAACTACGAAGATACGAAACTACTAAATGTAAAAGAACCACACAACGAAAGAAAAAATAAACGAAAACATAGAAATAACGAAAATACCAAACACCCAAAAAAAAATCATGATTACGAAAAATAAACGAAAATGCAAACTTACTAATATTCGAAGAACGAAAAGAAAACAACCGAAATGCCGAACAAAGAATAAAAAACGAAAAGCAAAACTAACGAAAAATAAATTACGAATCTTCGGAAAACGGAAATGAAAACAACGAATATACAAAATAATGCAAATTCACTTTCATTAGTACTGTGACCAATAGCCACTCAGCGCTGTCCCTTACCCTGAAGAGGTTTGTTCCTTTCCCCAATGAGCTTCTTCCCTATTACTTAGTGGCTCCTTGACCTTGTGTCTTTATCTGTGTTAGACTGCAGTGCATTCCTTTCAGAGTCCAGATAGGGTGTGTTTGGGTAGGTTGCACCGGTTTTGTGGATCTGTCAAGTCAATCGCAGTAAAGTACGATTTACAAAATTACGACGAGTAGTGTGTCGAATAAACGTAAAATGTATTTTAACAGAATTACGAATGCAATAAAATCTACAAAAGAACGTTGTTACAATCAAATGAAATTAGACACGAAAATACAAATGATCATAAAGCAACGAAGATTTATTTCTTACGAAAATACGAACGCGGCATGATGAAATGTATAATGTACAGTAAATACGAATATCAAAACAACGAAAAATAAACCAACGTAAAAACGAATGAACAAATAAATTCATTGTTAAAATACGAACGAGGCAGAATACAAAATTTTACGAAAATACTAATCTCGAATCAACGAAAAATAAACTAACATAAAAAAATGTAAACGGAAAAAAAAGTGTTACGAAAATACTAAAGAGTACGAATACGATAACTAACGTCTTACGAAACTACGACTCGTTACGAATCACGATAAACAAACAGAAACAAAACAGAAATAAACGAAAATTTTTGCTGTGCACATGTCTAGTGGCAAGTGACACACTGTATCTGGTGGCAGACATAACAAATATGGATGTACCATGTCCGTAGCTGCTAACCATCTCTTGTATCATGTCCGCAGTCTCTGACCATCTCTTGTCTTTTATTATGTCTAAAGTCTCTGAGGGGGGAGTCTGGAGAGGAGTCAAGAGTGTGAGTGCCGCCAGGATGGGGGTCATGGGAGAAGTCAGATGTGTGTGGACTGTAAAGAGGAGACTATAGGATAAAACCAGAGCCACTGAGCTGGAACCAACTGACTGAGCCCTGCACGGTGCAACTAAGAGGGGGTCAGTGACAGCACCACCAGACCAGTCTGAGGGGGGCACTGATATAAAGTTTCCCCCTTATATCTGGACCCCCCACATTAGTGCATTTTTTCTGCGGAAGGTGATCTCTGGTCACCAGAGTCACCCCCACATTAGAGTTACTGGCATTCCCCTTTACATCAGTCTGCAGGATTCCCCCTTACTGTTCAAGATGAACTCTGGACGCTTATGTGAAGGGGTCACCCCTTATATCAAAGTTCCCCTTTAGATCATGATCTGCGACAATCCTCTTTATATCAGAGTTCCCTTGCACTGTAAGGGGGATCCTGTAGACTCTGATGTAAGGAGGAACTTGCTGCTGGCTGGAGTATATTAACCTGACCTTTGTGTAAATGGAGAAATATGATTTTTGACTTTTGTTTAACTTAAACACATTGATAATAGCACATAGCTAGCTACATGTTTATAGTTTACATATTCACATTTGCACTGTTTAGCACAAAATAGGTCAATTTTAGGTACTTTTTTGCAGTCTTGGACAATACTGTTTTAGAGCATTATTTCATATTGGGACTATATTTGAACTCCACAGCTAATACTTTACAATGCATTTACATTTTGCTGCTGCACATATTTTTGAACTGATACTATATTTGAACTTTGTGCACTTACAATGTGTTTCTGTTTTGCACATATACTTGCTACTTTTGCACATTCATGCAATTTGCACATGATTGTGATTTTAACCCAAATTTTATTTTACTTATGAAATGTCCAGAGTTGTTAAACTAGCATTTTAAGAAGGAGAGAAAGCAGTGGAAACGTTCTTATCTTTTCAGTAAAGGTTTCCTTTAACAATCACACTTGTTTTAATACAGTAGGAATGCATAATAATGTGTGTACATACAAATATAATATTTTTTTGCCATTTTGCTAGTTAAGTATTAAAAAGTAGTACATTCATGACAAAAAAAATACATAACATGATTATACATTTTTTTTCATGCCTTTTATTGTTGTAAATGGTACAAAAATAAACAAAGTAAATGCAAGAATATGATTGGTTACTTGAAGTGAATTAGCACAAATTAATGTATTTCATAACAAAACACCCTGCTTGTCTTGTAAATCACTTACTTAATATTTGGTAGAAGTCTTATTGTAAGTAAATAACATAATAGTAGCCAACTGTGCTTTATACAAGTTGTAATTCGGGATTTTCCTAGCTAATATGACGGAAAATCTGAGTTATATGATGACAGGAGGCGAGTATCTTGCATTAATCTTTCTTTTAATGCCCATAGCAGAAAACAGAACATTAATTTTTTAAATAATAGAAAAAACTTTATAGAACTACAATTCCCAGCAGCCCCGGAGTCCCCTCCCCCTGGGTCATAGTCTCTATATAAGGGGCTGTCTGGGTCTCCTCCTCCTCTTTCTTTGTGCGATCCTGGAACATCATGTAACCTTGGTGTCGTGGACCTCGTACAAGGTGATCGTGGAGTCCTCCTCCGATCCTAGAATTCGGGCCAACTGGGCCATTTCCAACTTGGTCAAGGACGCTTTCTAATCGATCAGAACTGTGTTCAACTGGAACAAAACAGAATAGCCGTCATTCGGGAACTCCAGAATGTTTCATTACCGTCCGTGTAGACGTAGACTCCACCCTTCAGTAACCTGAAACGAGAAACACATCGTGATAGGGGTGGGTAGGGTGGGAAGATACTCGCCTCCTGTCATCATATAACTCAGATTTTCCGTCATATTAGCTAGGAAAATCCCGAATTATATTTCAGACAGGAGGCTTCATATCTTGCAAATTTAAAGCTAGTATACATTGTACAATACATGCAAGTACATAACCTTAAAGTATCGAAGTAGAAACATGGCTTTGTGGCCGGAAATAATATTGTCGAAAAATCATTTCCGACGACCAGTCTGCCGCCAGTAAAAGGTCCGAGAGAGACCCACCTGACGTGACCACTTTAGTAGCCATGGCCCCTCTAGAGGAGTGAGCACCAAAGAGCGAGACGTCGATCCCGGCCATTTTCATGGCCATTCTCACCCACCTGGCCAAAGAAGCCGAGGATACTGGGAGGTGAGGTTTCACATATGAAATCAATAGTTGGGTATGAGCGACTGACCGTAGTGTTGCGGTCCGAGATTCGTATTGTTGTAGGCATCGAACCACACATATCTGTGGATGATCAGGGAAAAATGGGTAAAACACTGTGTGAATTCCCGTTTTCGTCCGACGAACCACGGAAAACCGCACTCCTTCCGGCGAGAATTGACGCCGGGAGATGTCAAGTGCCTTAACATCTGAGACCCTTTTGATGGAAACCAGGCATAAAAGAGTAGATAGTTTGATAGAAAGATTCTTTAAAGGGAGGGTGTCATTGTCCTCCCAGGTGGCGAAGAGTTCCAGAACCCGAGCGACATCCCACGTAGATTGGTATCTAGGACGAGGGGGGCTCTTGAACTTTACCCCCCGGAGGAGCCTACATACCAAAGGATGTCTACCTACGGGTAACGTATCCACTGGGCAGTGATAAGCCGAGATGGCAGATCTATAGACATTCAATGAACTATATGATTTGCCAGCCTCATAAGAGTCTGCCAAATAGTTCACTACAGCTGATACAGGTGCATGAACGGCATCAATTTGCCATTGATCACACCAACGAACCCACAGAGTCCAGGCAGATCTGTACGCCGATCTAGTCCCTGGGGCCCAGGCCAGGGCGAGGATGTCTCTAGCCGATTGTGAAATAGAGTTATCGGCGCACTCGACCCCGAGACTAACCATGCTAACAGAGGAAGGTTGCCGTTCAGAATCAGGGGGTGGTAACCCTTGGTTGTGTTCGACAGAAGATGAAGGGAGAAGGGGAGTAATCGGGGGTAGTCGATCGACATCCCCATGAGAAGGACAAACCATGGTTGTGTCGGCCACCAGGGGGTGATCAACACCACCGTCGCCTTTTGACTTGCCACCTGAAGAAGGGTTCTGGTGATCATATTGAATGGAGGGAACGCATAGTGCGTCCCCCGCGCCCAAACTTGTCGGAACGCGTCGACTGCTGACGCCTCCGGGTCCTGTAAAAGTGGGGCAGTTGTCTGTTGAGGCGCGAGGCGAAGAGGTCCGTATGAAAGGGACCCCACAGAGTTTGAAGGGCAAGGAAGACCGTACGATCCAGCGTCCAATCGCTGGAGTCCGTAAGGTAGCGAGAGTTCCAATCTGCAACTGCGTTGGATATCCCAGGGAGGTATTCCGCTATTGGGGTAGTATTTATTGAGAGACAAAATTGCCAAAATTCGGACGCTATGTCCGCCAGCACCTTGGATTTCGTGCCCCCTAAGCGGTTGATATACTGTACCGCCGCCACGTTGTCCATGCGTAAGAGCACGCATCTGTTGGAAGTGAGAGGGAGAAAACTCTTGATCGCAAAATATGCTGCCAGAAGTTCTAGGGCATTGATATGGAGGAGAGATTCCTCCTCGGACCATTTCCCTCCTGTGGTGAGTTGTCCACATCGGGCACCCCAGCCTCGGCGACTCGCATCGGATTCTATGATCACATCGGGGTAGGAATTGAATATCGTTCTGCCGTTCCATGCCACGGCGTGACGAAGCCACCATAGCAATTCCTCTATTGCTTCTGGGTCCAACGGAACTTCGTCCGCGTAGCGTAACCCTTGGCGTAAGTGGAGTGTTTTGAGTCTCTGTAGAGCCCGGTAGTGTAAGGGGGCTGGAAATATTGCTTGGATGGAGGCCGACAAAAGGCCTACTATGCGAGCAATCACACGGAGGGATACTAGACCTTTGCGTAGCGTGGCTCTGATTTCCTTGCGAATCAGAGCCAGTTTTAAATTTTGGTAATAGAAGCATAGCCTGTTTGGTGTCTACCAGAAACCCCAGGAATTCCATCTTTTGAGAGGGATCCAGAATGGATTTCTTGTAGTTGATGAGGAAACCAAGCTCCATTAAAAGAGAGACCGCCCATTGGCTGTGTAGCAATGCTTGTGTTCTGGAGCGTGCCAGAATAAGGAGATCGTCCAAATAGATAATTAGGCGTACACCGCTGCTCCTCAAAGCAGCTATTACCGGTTTGAGTAGTTTGGTGAAGCACCAGGGGGCCGATGACAATCCGAATGGAAGGCAGGTGAACTGCCACATTCGGTTCTTCCACTGAAATCTTAGGAAAGGTTGAGATTCGTGGTGCATAGGGACAGTAAGATATGCGTCTTTTAAGTCTATTTTTACTAGCCAGTCTCCTGGCCAGAGGAGATCGCTCAACAGGTGGATACCTTCCATCTTGATATGACGGTAAGCCACGTGCTGGTTGAGAGCTCTCAGATTTATGACAGGGCGGAAACCGCCGTCTTTCTTCTTTACCAGAAAGATGTTGCTGATAAAGCCGGGTGAAAGGGGATCTACTTCCTGAATCGCCCCTTTGGACAGAAGCTCATTTAGCTCTTCGTCTATCAGGTCCGTGTTTTGGCGGGAAAAACGGATGGGGTGGGGTATCACATTGAGGGTCGGGAGAGACAACAACTCTATCTGATAGCCTGTCACCGTATTGAGGATCCATGCATCTGCCGAAATCGTGGACCAGACGTGGGAAAAATACATTAGCCTGCCTCCCACCAGTGTATGTGGAATTGAGTGTGGGAGTGTACTCACCGGTCGGTGGTCTAGATCTGGGAAATCCACGTCCTCCGCGTCCTCTCCAGGGGCGTCCACGGGGAGGAAAGAAGGGAGCTGGGTGGGCCATGGACATGGCATACGGTTGTGGAGCAGGAGTGAACTGCTGGCTTGGCGGTCTTGAGTAGGGCCTGTACGGGGTAGTGCGGCCGGTAGATCGCCCTCTGTTTCTACCGGCCTTTCCAAAAACCTTGCTAGGTTGTGATTTCCTCAACGAGGTCTGTGCCTTGTCCAGGCTTGAGAAAAGGCTGACAAATTTGTTGATATTTTTTAATAAATCGTCCCCGAACAGGAGACCCTCGGCAGAGGGGCCTGGTTCATTCTCCGCTAGATGGCTGAGTTGGGGGTCCAATTTTATCAAGATGGAGCGTCGACGCTCTACTGAGCAAGTCGTGTTTGCGGTACCCAGCAAACATATCGCCCAGCCCCTAAGTTGTGACAGGTCTATCGGTTGGGCTGATGAAGCCGATTGCTCCGACAAATTCAAAATTTTTGTAAGTGGACCAAGAAGGTCTAGTATACGGTCCTGAATGGTTTTAAAAGACCTTTCAATACCCTTTTTTGGGTATTTCCCGGACCTCGTAAGATATTTGAGGAGCACCGGGTCTATTTCCGGGGTGATTGCAACCTTGTTTGCCACGTATGGTCTGGGGCATTCTGCACATAACTTGTTATGGTTCACCCTGTCTAAGGACCGTCTCGTCCAAAGTTCAAGATATTGGGCCACGTGGGGTAACGGGGCCCAATCCCCCGAGCGAGGATGTGAAATTTCGTCAGGGTTAAACAAGGCTTGGCCTTGTGAGTCCAGGATGGCCGTATGTGGCACTTCAGTGCTGGCGTCATGGTAGTCCGCCGTGAACTCTGCATCGTCCTCGCCATCCATGTCTGAATCAGAGGCCATGGCTCTGTCAGACACGTCGGACTCTTCATCAGATGTTTCAAATGAGTCCGGTTTAATCCGTCTGGTGGATTTCTGCCCTTTTTTATTCTCCTTGGGGCTCAAGGGTCGAGTTTGAACAGGTACATGCGGGGTGTGGCAGACCGATTCGGATTCTGCCTGAGGCATATTATAAACTTCCCCTGCCGGGGAGTCAAAGTGCACTGTTAGGTGCTTTCGTTTTTGGGATGCTTTACCCCCAGTATGGGCGCGTCCCGAGGTGGGCGGCATTGGCATTTGATTTATGGTATTGGCAGCCAAGGCTGCCTGAATAGATTTAGCAATTAGATCCTGTATTTGGGTTGTGGATAGTAGATGAGAGGCATCTAAATCCAATACCTCATTGGAGAGCCCCGAGCCATTATTGTCAGCTGCCATCTGAAAAAGAGAAATATCTCTATATATATGCAAAGCAAATGAAACGATTCTAAGATTGTCAGGGATAAATCACTGACAATCAACGTTTTGGGGATATGGAAATCGTTTGCAGGACTATATGGCAGAATCACTGACAATCAACGTTTGTATATACCTATGTCAGACACTGTGTGTGGACAGTTAAGGTGAGATACCTGGAAAAATAAGAGCTAGCAGACGTCCTAAGCCAGCAGTCACAGCTCCTGTACCGCCAGAGAGTCAGTGGGAGAAGGAGGAAATGCCAGCTGAAGTCCCCAGCCGTAATCTCGCGAGATTACGGCCGGGAGCGTTCTAATAGGATGCCTGAGAGCTAGGGCTGTGATGTCTGGAGTGTGTCACACAGCCGTGCCCCTTTCTCTGCCAAAAGCCCGCAAATCGCGGCGCGGCGTGTGCGGGGGGAGGGGGGGGGGAAGGGGGAATCAGAATGAGGGAAAAAATGGCGATAACAGGGTGTGAGTGCTGAGGTACTCACAGGTGCAGGAAAAACGGACTGGAATAGCGGGGATGCCACAGTATTCCAGTCACAGTACAATTAGAATACAGGCAATACAAAAACAGTACAGTAATTACAATACAATCATTTTTCAATAAATTCTAGCAATAAAATTAAAGCAATACTCATCTTCACGCCATGAGCAGAAAGAAAGAGGAGGAGGAGACCCAGACAGCCCCTTATATAGAGACTATGACCCAGGGGGAGGGGACTCCGGGGCTGCTGGAAATTGTAGTTCTATAAAGTTTTTTCTATTATTTAAAAAATTAATATTCTGTTTTCTGCTATGGGCATTAAAAGAAAGATTAATGCAAGATATGAAGCCTCCTGTCTGAAATATAACTGATAATTAGTATTGAAAGGGCATGCTAGGCTTTCCTTATTGTTTTGACTCAATGTGAGCTGCTATAGAATACAGAACAATAATAACTAATAAAGTGCAGCACTACTGAACAATATAATCCTCTTTTCAACAAACTGATTATGTAATATAGAATTATTCCTTTAAGGCCGCGTACAGACGATGAGACATGTCCGCTCAAACATGTCCGACGGACCGTTTCCAGCGGACATGTCTCACATGCTTTGAAATTTGTCCGCTGGAAAAAACTGTCTGCTAGGTCGTACACACGATCGGATTTGTCCGCTGAAACTGGTCGGCGGACCAGTTTTAGCGGACAAATCCGATCGTGTGTATGCGGCCTAAGTGTTAAGCTGTGAGCACACGCTCGGAATTTCCGACAACAAATGTTCGATGGGAACTTTTGGTCGGAAATTCTGACCGTGTGTAGGCCCCATCGGACATTTTTTGTCGGAAAATTTCCAACAACAAGAATTTGAGAGCTGGTTCTCAAATTTTCCGACAACCAAATCCATTTTCGTAAATTCCGAGCATGTGTAGACAATTTTGACGCACAAAATTCCACGCATGCTCTGAACCAAGTACAGGACCAAAGCGCTCAGTCTGGTAAAACTAGAGTTTGTAATGGAGATAGCACAATCTTCACGCTGTAACGGAATGAAAAGCACAAATCGTCTCTCACCAAACTTCAACTAACACGAAATTAGCAGAAGGAGCCCAAATGGTGACACACAACAATATTCTATAAATAAATAGTCCATAAACAAATGTGCACTTCCACCACAGTGCTTTTCAATCGATGCATACAAGCACATTTGAGTGCACACCAACACCAAGTGAAAAACCTGCTCACCTCATACACAAATAAATAGGCTTATCTTTACAACTCCTGTGATTCCCCCTGGGATGGTCACCTCTCCTCTCTCCTGGAACTTGGCACTCCTTTTTTTATTAAATCGACAAACCACATGTAATAAAAAGGCAATTGCATAGTGCTCTCCATTTCAACAGTTTAGTAAAAGCCCCCTTATTAAATTACACTTATAAGCAAAAAAATATAAAAAGTGCTCATATAATTCCCATCAGCTGGCTCACCACTCCACATTGGCCGCGGTGGCAGCGTGACATCACAGGCTCAGCTCCTCCCTCCTATAGTGTATTTTATTAAAGCAGAGTTCCACCCTATTCTTAGTTTATTAAAAGTCAGCAGCTACTGACTTTGAATAAACAGACAATTACCTATCTCACCATCCAGCGATGCGACCACCCGGAGGCTTGCTCCTCTCCCCCTCCTCTCCTCAGTACCGTCATTTTACCTGTGGCCACCCGGCCATGAAAGCTGTGCGCGCACTGCGCATGTGCGAGTTGTGCTGCGCTTTTCTATTGGCCAGGCCATCTATTGGGAGTGGTGTCCTAGAAGATCGCTGGCAGGGAGGGGCCACCTAGGGTGAGAGGAGGAGTCACCTGGGCAGCCTAAGAAAGGAACTAGGAAGTGGGACAAAGAGTCCCACTAAAAAGAGTGTAAAGCTTGGGTGTGGCAATCGCTGTACATGAATAATATCCCTTTGTCTTGGGGTCTCAACTGCTGGACCCAGAAGTTAGATATTTTTACATTAAAGGTACAGTTTAAGGTCACACTTTTACCATTGCTAACATTTATGCCCCTAACTATTTTCTATCTAACATTTTACCCAATTGCTGACCGCTCTATATCGAAATGACGGCTACAGCATGGCTGGCTAGTTCTGGGAGGCAGTCATATGATGGATGGCACGCTCTGTCATCACAGTGTCCAGGGCACCCTGCTGGCCACAGATTGAGGTAAAGAGACAATCAGCGTTTCTTTACCATGTGATCAGCTGTGTCCAATCACATCTGATCATGGATGTAAATAGAAACCAGTTATTGGTATGCCTTTCCTCATGCTGACAGCATGAGAGAGGAGAAGAGAGCCAATAACTGGCTTCTCTAAAAGAGACATGTACACTAACAATTAGGGCACTGATTATCAGTGTCCTGATTATCAGTGCAGTCCCAACAGTGCCCACCAGTGCTGCCAATCTGTGCCCACCAGTGCTGTTAATCAGTGCCCACCAGTGCTGACAAGTGGCCATCAGTCCTGCCAATCAGTGCCCATCTGTGCCCCCTCATCAGTTTCACATATTAGTGCTGCCTACCAGTGTCCATCGGTGTTGACTATCAGTGCCCTTCAGTGCCGCCTTATCAGTGCCCACCAAAGCAGCCTATTAGTGCCTATCAGTGCCCATCAGTGTAGCCTCATCAGCGCACATAAGTGAAGAAGAAAAATTACCTGTTTGCAAAATGTTATAACAAACTATGAAAACGTTTTTTGTTTTTTCAAAATTGTCAGCCTTTACTCGTTTATTTAGCAAAAAATAAAAACTCAGTGGTGATTAAATACCAGCAAAAGAAAGCTCTATTTGTGTGAAAGAAATTATTCAAATTGTGTTTGGGTACAGTGTTGCATGACCAAGCAATTGTCATTCCACTTGCGACAGCACTAAAAGCTGAAAATTGGCCTGGGCAGGAAAGGGGTAAAATTGCCCAGTAGAAAAGTGGCTAAAGGATAAGCTCCCCTTTTAACAAAAAATAATAAATGCACATTTGTTTGCAGGTAAAAAATTGTGCATTTATTATTTTGTTTGTTTCTGGAGCCTCTAAAGCATTGCACCGGCAATCAGCAGATCTCTGGTGCCATGCAGGTCTCCTGCAGATCTGTCAGTGTATCTGTGTGCCTGTACAATCTGTCAGGAAGAGAGAATGAGCTACCACAGTGCTGTGGTAGTTAATTGAAAGCCGACAGCTGCAGAGGCTGCTGGACCTCATATTTTCTATTTACAGAACACTGTGAATGAGTGATGCAGCGGGCGAGCGGAGTTGTGACAGCTAGGAGAGAGAGAGAAGATCCAGACTAGCTGGCAAATCAGGGAATTGAGGGGTGTGGAGGCCAGTTCGTTCATGTTACAAAAGGTGAAATTATCCTTTAACCACTTGCCGACCGATGCTAACCAATATACTGTATGTAGGCACAATGGTAGCGGTGGGCAAACGGGAATACAGATATGTCCCCTTTATTTGGCTACAGGCACCCACTGTGTACTCCGTGCCCGTGGGAGAGGCAAAGTCAATGTTCGCTGGCTGCCCCCGATTGTGACACGGAGAGGCAGAACGGGAAGATGCCTATGTAAACAAGGCATTTCCCTGTTCTGCCTTGTGACATGACAGGGATCTGCTGCTCCCTGTCATGTCAGTGGTAGCCCATCCCCCCAGTTAGAATCACTTAATAGAACACACTTAACCCCTTGATCACTCCCTAGGGTTTAACCCCTTCCCTGCTGGTGTCATTTACATAGTAATCAGTACATTTTATAGCACTGATCGCTGTATAAATGACCATGGTCCCAAAATAGTGTCAAAAGTGTCTTATGTGTCCGCCATAATGTCACAGTCAGGATAAAAATCGCAGATTGCCACAAGTAAAAAAAAATATATTAATAATGTAGACACTATTAGAAGAATACATTTTGGCCCAAACTGAGGATTTTTTTTTTCATATATATTTTTGGGGGATATTTATTTTAGCAAAAAGTAAATTTTTTATTTTTTTTTCCGAAATTGTAACTCTTCTTTTATTTACAGCTCAACAAAAAAATGCTGAGGTGATACAAATCCCACCAACAGAAAACACTATTTGTGGGGAAAGGGGACATCAATTTTGTAAGGTTTGTCAGTTAAAGCGACGCAGTTCCGAATCGCAAAAAAGTGCTCTGGTCAGGAAGGGGGTACATTCTTCTGGGGCTGAAGTTGTTAAAGAAACTGCTTGATTTTAAAGATGGCCTCCTGCTTGTATGAGGGGATTTTAACTTACCTCCTGATCCCCTACTTAACCACTTTAGCCCCGGACCATATTGCTGTCCAAAGACCAGAGCACTTTTTGTGATTCGGCACTGCGTCGCTTTAACTGACAATTGCACGGTCGTGCGACGTGGCTCCCAAACAATATTGGCGTCCTTTTTTTACCACAAATAGAGCTTTCTTTTGGTGGTATTTGATCATCTCTGCGGTTTTTATTTTTTGCGCTATAAACAAAAATAGAGCGACTGTTTTGAAAAAAATTCAATATTTTTTACATTTTGCTATAATAAAAATCCCAAAAAAGATATAAAAAACATTTTTTTCCTCAGTTTAGGCCGATACGTATTCTTCTACATATTTTTCGTTAAAAAAAATCGCAATTAGCGTTTATTAATTGGTTTGCGCAAAATTTATAGCGTTTACAAAAAAGGGGGTCGTTTTATGGCATTTTTATTATTATTTTTTTTTTACTATTAATAGCGGCGATCAGCGTTTTTTTTCGGTACTGCGATATTATGGCGGACACATCGGACACTTTTGACACATTTTTGGGACCATTGGCATTTTTATAGCGCTCAATGCTATAAAAATGCATTGTATTACTATAAAAATGCCATTGGCAGTGAAGGGGTTAACACTAGGGGGCAGGGAAGGGGTTAAGTGTGGTCCTGGTGTATTGTAACTGTATGGGGGGGGTGGCCTCACTAGGGGAAATCACTGATCTTCTGTCCATACATTGTATGGACAGAAGATCAGCGTTTCCCCCGCTGACAGGAACAAGAGGTATGTGTTTACACACATACCTCCCGTTCCCCGCTCTGTAACGAGCAATCGCGGGTGCCCGGCGGCGATCGTACCCGCCGGACGCGCGCCCAACAAGCTGCTAAAGGGAGGACGTAGAGCTATGTGCTCCCGCGTAGCAGTGCCACCGTCCCGCAGTAATATGACAATCAGTTAATACCTCCTCTAGTAAGTCTTCCTTTTACAGCTTTGCAACATTAAAAAAAATGCCAGGCTGGAAGTGATGTCATTTTGGTCCTCCAAGACCATAGAGTCTTGGAGTGTTAACTCTTTGATCACCTATAGGAGCAACCAGCCGCATCGTCAGATTGCTTCTGGGGGGAACCAGCAAATCCAGAGAAACACTGGCAAGTGGTGGGATGGGACCCCCCTCCAACCGCTTTGGAAAAGGTTCCAGTGGCTCATGAGCAGTTTTATGAGAAAACCAGCCGCCTGCTGAAAAAAAACGTACCAGGGTTATTGCTGATATCATTAGCTATAATCCCAAATAAACACTTGCAAACCGCAACGTATATATACGTATTGCGGTTGGCATATATCATAGTTTGTGAAACGCTATAACTTTACCACATACTAAATAATATACTCTGATTTGGATTATTTTTTACCAAAGTGTTTATGATCTCTTTTATTTGAGATCATTCCTATCAAGTAAGAGTCTTGGCTTTGGGAAAGAGAATGATTGCTCCCCTTTTTATCTAAACTCCTTGAACGTCTGGTCTACAACCGACTCATAAAAGCCTTCTTGATCCCCTTCAGTCTGGGTTTCGTCCCCAACACTACACAGAAAATGCTCTCCTAAAACTAACAAACGATCTGCTAACAGCCAAAACCAATGCACTCCTACTCTTGGACCTCTCTGCTGCCTTTGATACGGTTGACCACCCCCTCCTCCAGTGCTTCTGGTGCTGAAGTGGTTAATAAAATTGTCCATAAACCAGTAAAAATATAATTTTGGGCACCACATCCCTTAATTTAGGAAATAAAGGGATGGAGAAATTGGACAAAATGTTTTCCGGATGGTCTGGTATCATTTCCGGTTCCTCGGGTTATCCGGACCTGAATCGTCACTTCCGGGCTACTCGGCAATGGAAACTGATGGCGGAACTGACGTGCCCGCTCCTCCCATTGATTTTGGAGCAAAGCGTGCCCAATGGGAAGGAGGAGGGGGGTTTATAAGGAGGTGTGGTTGTTTTTATGGTTGGCAGGGCCAGCGTTTGGAGGAGAGGCATTATTTATCAAGTAAGCAGCTAGATTTTTCATTTTCTTATTTTTCCTTTTTTGTTTGGAATTGGCCTTTTCCAATGGAGGTTCTCCGTAGCCCAAATTTCATTGAGCATATATATCTTTACAGATTATTTGCCAGATGATTGCCGCATATACAGCCCTGGATGTCTATCTGCTTTGAATGCATCGATAATCTATTTGTACCTACCAGGTATCAATTTTGTTTTAGTATTAAGACTTTTGTCCAATTACCTTTTTTTTTTTACAATACAACTTTTTTGATTGTTTTATGCATTCTAGTATCACTCTTCAGAGCGGGCCCCCTTTGTGGAAAACCCTGAGAAAAAAAACGTTGATGTCTTTTCTATCTTGAATCACTATAGGGGCCAGGTAATCTCCATTTCCATTTTTATTTATTTAAAATTATTTATTTTAATTTATTATTTTTATTTCCTTATTTTTTACTTTATTTTTATGAATACGGTAATATTAGTATAATCATAGAAAAATACACATAATTGTTTACATATAATGTGTATTGTTTGCCCCTCCAGATGGTGTTCAGCCTACCCCCAACATCTCATAAATGTGCCACTGTACATCTGTGCTTGGTATAAATTAGTCTCCCCCTCTATGGTACACCACATAACTCCATCATAAAAGGTTCTTCTCCTGATGCAGCCTTAACCACTAGCCGACCAGCCGCCGACCAGGTCGGCTCGGCTGTGCGAAATCACGTAATTTTGCATTTCAGCCACTAGGGGTGCGCGCGCCCCCCTGTTCGCCACTGGTACCTATGCGCGTGCCCGGCGGGCGCTATCAACGCTGGGCACCCGCGATCGCTCGTTACAGAGCGAGAACCAGGAGCTGTGTGTGTAAACACACAGATCCCTGTCCTGTCAGGGGGAGAAATGACTGATCGCATGTTCATACAATGTATGAACAGTGATCTGTCATTTCCCCTAGTCAGTCCCACCCTCCCTTCAGTTAGAACACACCTAGGGAACATAATTAACCCCTTTCTCTCCAGGGCCAGACTGGGAATAAAAACCAGCCCTGAAAATGTTTTCATACCAGCCCCATAACATTATTATACCAGCCCTACAGCATAACGTCATTATTTTCTTGTTCATAAAAGATTTAAAAAAAAAAGATGCATTCCTCCAGTGTGACTCTACAATTTTCATAGTTAAGAAAATAAAGAAAACTCTTTGAATGAGGAGGTGTGGCGTGTCCAAACTTTTGGTCTGTACTGTATATATATATATAAAAAACAGCAAATTTCAGTTAAAAAGTGGTAAAAGTGGAGCAATTATCAAGGGGGACACCTGAGACTCTGGGAATGTGGGGGGGGCACTCTGATGACCAGAGACGACCTTTACGCAGAAAGAATACACTAAGGTAAGTGGGGGTTACTGATATAAGGGGGAAACCTTTATATTAGTGCCCCCTTACATTATTGTATTCACTCCCCCCTTACATCAGTGACCCCCATCAGACTGACCTGGCGGTGCTGTCACTGACCTCCTCTCAGGTGCACCTTACAGGGCTCAATCAGTCGGCTCCAGCTTGGTGGTTCTGGTTTTCCTATAGTCTCTTCTCCACAGTTCACACAAGTCTGACTTCTACCATGACCCCCATCCTAGCGGCGCTCCCATACTTGACTCCTCTCCAGACTCCCTCAGAAACTGCAGACATGATATAAGACAAGATGGTCAGAGGTTGCGGACATGATACAAGAGATGGTTAGAGGCTGCGGGCATAGTACAGGAGATGGTCAGAGGCTGCAGGCAAGGTACAGGAGATGTCGGAAGCTGCAGGCATGGTACATGAGATGTCGGAGGCTGCAGGCATGGTACATGAGATGTCGGAGGCTGCAGGCATGGTACAGGAGATGTCGGAGGCTGCAGGCATGGTACAGGAGATGTCGGAGGCTGCAGGCATGGTACAGGAGATCAATGCGGCCTCACGAGTTCCCATCAAGGCAGCCTCACTGTGCCCATCATTGCAGCCTCACAATGTTTATAAGTGCAGCCTCGCTGTGCCCATTGCAGCCTTACCATGCCCACAATTGCAGCAAAAAAAAAAATGGAAAAAAAAAAATATCCCATAGTTTGTACACACTATAACTTATGCGCAAACCAACCAATTTATGCTTTTTGTAATTTTGTTTACCAAAAATATGTAGCAGAATACATATTGGCCTAAATTGATGAAGACATTTTTTGTTGGTATGTTTTTTAGCATAAAGTAAAAAAAAACAGTTTTTTTTTTTAAATTGTTGCTCTTTTTTCGCTTCTAGCGCAAAAAGTAAAAACCATAGAGGTGATCAAATACCACCAAAAGGAGCATACATTTTGTTTGGGAACCAAGTTGCACAATTGCTCAATTCTATTTTCTCCATCAGTTCATTCCCTAGTAACTACCTTTTGTATCACCTGAACGCGTCCGCAAGTCAGAGCACCAGCAAAGCCCCGCCCCTCCCTTCCTGCACACAGACTCACCCACCTATGTGTCTACACAGCCACTTTCACCTGCTTCCCATCACTGGAGTGCCCACATAGGCAGTGGCGGTGCTGCGCATGAATTGTATAATAATTGTCCTGTCTGCCCTCATTGGTGTAAAGTGCTGCACAAACGTTTGATGAAATTACAAATCCTGTAGGTAAATATATTAATTGTTTATTACAGTGTATGTGCGGACACTCCAAGTTCCTTTCATTGGTGTACTACGCAGACAGTTGGGTTTCTCCTTAGCAAATAAATACATAACTAGATAAAAATAAATACATATGAAAATAAATGAATACACACATAAATATATAATAATAATAATTTAAAAAAATCCAAGTATCATGAACAAGCAGGGCCGCCATCAGGGGGGTACAGGCATTACACCTGTAAGGGGCCCGGGGGTCCCCAGGGGCCCGGATGGCAAGCCCTTTTTTTTTATAAAAAAAATATTTTTTTAATATATATTTTTTTTATTAAAGGGCCAATTTTTTTTTCTTTTATTTTTTTTAGAGGTTCGGAGGTCCACAGGGGCCCGTAGGCCCCCAGGGCACCGGATGGCAACCCCCCTTTTTTTATTTATTTTCTATAAAAATATATATATTTTTTTTAATATATTTTTATTTTATTTTTTTATTAAAGGGCCATTTTTTTAGGGGTCTAGGGGCTCGTAGGCCACCAGGGCCCCAGATGGCAACCCCCTCTTTTTTATTTATTTTTTTATAAAAAAAAATATTTTTTTATAAAAAAATATTTTTTTTAAATATATTTTTCTTTTATTTTTTATTAAAGGGACAATTTTTTTCTTTCATTTTTTTAGAGGTCCGGGGATCTCCAGGTCCCTGTGACCTGGAGATCCCCAGGGCCCTAGATGACAACCCCCCTTTTTTATAAAAAAATATATAATTTTTATATATTTTTTTATTTCTTTTATATATATATATATATATATATATATATATATATATATATATATATATATATATATATATATATATATATATATATATAATATTATTATTAAAGGGCCCAGAGGTCCCCAGGGCCCCCGGATGACAATCCTCGTTTTTTTATAATTTTTTTTACTTTTTTATATTATTTTGTTTCTTTTTTTTTTATATATAGATGTATTTTTATTAAAGGGCTCAGAGGTCCCCAGGGCCCCATGTGTCAAACCCCCTTCTTTTATAATGGTTTTTTTTATTTTTGTTTATATATTTTTTTTATATTTTTATTTTTTATTAAAGGGCCCAGAGGTCCCCAGGGCCCTGGAAGGCAACCCCCTGTTTTTTTTTATATAAATGTTTATTTTTTTTTTATATATATATTTTTTTATTTTTTTTAAAGGGCCCAGACGTTTCTTTTTATTAAAGGGCCCAGAGGTCCTGAATGGAAAGCCCCCTTTTTTTGTAATTTCCTTTTATAAAAAAAAAATAAGGTCCCCGGGGCCCCAGTTGGCAACCACCCTTTTTAAAATATATATATATATATTATTTATATATATATATTCTCTCTCTTTTTTTTCTTTTTATTAAAGGGCACAGAGGTCACCAGGGCCCCGGATGGCTACCCCCCTTTTTTATATTTTTCTTTATTTCTTCTTTTTGTAAAGGGCCCCCCTGCTTCTCAATTCACGCTCCAGCGGGCCCATGCCTGAAGCTGTGTAAGGGGCCCCAAAATTCCTGATGGCAGCCATGTGAACTGTGAACTGTGAACAAGCCACTCTGTCTGTTGTGTTCAGACTGTGTGCAGGAAGGGAGAGGGCGGGGCTTTTCTGGTGCTCTGACCCGCGAACGCCTCTCCCTCAGTTTAAAGTTGTTGCCGCCGCTCAGGGAAGTGGCCTGTCGCTGTCGGCAACAGGCGAGGGATCGGGACTTACCTCCGACCATCTCGCGGTGTCTATTATGCCATCGCGTATTCGCGACCTTCCTTCAGCAGGCCACTCTGCGTGTGACAAAAGTCCCGCCCTCCTCCTAGACCAGCTCTTGTGATAGACAGAAGACTGTGTCTATCACATGAGCTGGTCTAGGAGGAGGGTGGGACTTTTGTCACATGCAGCGCGGCCAAACTTTTCACAATGAACTTCAACTGTGTGACAGGAGAAGGGAAGAGGAGCGGGGCAGCCGCGACAAAGCTCAAACCGGCCTCAGAGCAGGCAGCCTGCCAGGAAATATCCCGGTTTCCCGGTAGGCCAGTCCGGCCCTGTTTCTCGCCCCCTAGTGTTAACGCCTTCCCTGCCAGTGACATTTTAACAGTAATCAATGCATTTTTATAGCACTGATCGCTATAAAAATGCCAATGGTCCCAAAAATGTGTCAAAAGTGTCCGAAGTGTCCACCATAAGGTCGCAGTACCGATAAAAATCGCAGATCGCCGCCATTACTAGTTAAAAATAAATATTAATAAAAATGCCATAAAAAATCCCCTATTTTGTAGACGCTATAACTTTTGCGCAAACCAATAAAGAAACGCTAATTACAATTTTTTTACAAAAAAATATGGAGAAGAATATGTATCGCCTAAACTGAGGAAAAAAAAAAAATTTTATATATATTTTTGGGGGATATTTATTACAGCAAAAAGTAAAATATATTATGATGATGATCAAATACCACCAAAAGAAATCTCTATTTGTGGGAAAAAAAGGACGCCAATTTTGTTTGGGAGCCACATCGCACAATTGTCAATTAAAGCGATGCAGTGCCGAATTGCAAAAAGTGGCCTGGTCATTGACCAGCAAAATGGTCTGAGGCTGAAGTGGTTAAAAATATTTTTTTAGGTTTGTCCATCAATATTTACAGGTATAATTTTGGTTTTAATTTTATTATAATATTATACCCCAAGCCATTCTGATTATGATATGGACTGTGATTTATATATATTTCTGTGACAAAAATGTGTTTTTTATTTATATATATTTTGTGTCCATATTGTGTATTTTTGTTTCTCTGTGTTTCAGTAGTGCTTGACAAAAAAACTCCTGAATAAGCCAAATTGAATGGCGAAACATGTTGATAGATTTGTCTGTATGCATATTTGAAACTCTATTTATTATATGATGGATTTTTTAGTCTATCTATTTTTGTACCATACAATTTATTTTTGATATAAATTATTTGTATTTTTCATGCAGCTTAAAAATCCTGTCCAATTTCTCAATGTTTATTCAGTAATATAAAAACTGTTCAATAATCAAAATCAAAACCAAATCCTGATATATAAATCCTGTGCAGAAAATGGGTATTCAGTCCCAATAAAGTGCTAAATTGATCCAAAATTTAGTCCATCAAACAATATATATGTCCAAAAACAGTAAAACATGAATAAAGTGCTTCTTTCTCCTTGTGCCTTCTAAGATATCAAAAGTGCAGGTGCTTCACTATATATATTGGACTAACCAGAGGGTTGTCCCCTCTAGGGTTTGTCACGCGTTTACAGCTATACTGCTGTATAGACCTCTGCTGTATTGGTCCTTATTAGCCCCATTGCGACATTCATATGCAGAATATGCAAAAGCAAAGGGATACGCTGTAGTGCAATACCGTTTTTAAAACAAACACTCATTTTATTTTGAAACCACAATGCTAAAAACGGCCCTCCCTTATAAGCACCACCCAGCGCTAAAGATGACTGAGGATAAGGTAACAAAGGTATAAGAGCAATTAATAATAATAATATCTTATGTAATTACAAACTACAAAAATAAACATTTAGAAGGCGCTAAAAATGGGAATAGTATGTATAGGTGAGCAAAAAATAAAAGAACCACAATAAAGTTCAAATATAAATCGATGCAGCGCTTGTATTCTCGCAACAAAGCGAGAACTAAAAAGGGATAAAATCCAAGTATTTGGATAGGTATATGGAGATACCCTGTGTTGATATCATAATGTATTGTATTCATGATTTTCTGTCTTCTCTTACCACATGGTATGTAACATCAAAACTGAAATGTTGTGTTTTAGCATTTGTCAGGGATGATAAGGTACTGTTATGTGTCGACAGTCCTCCGTAGAAGACACTGTCGGCTGTACCACACTAAAGAAGTAGGGCTAAACCCACCCCCCTCTCACTGATTGGCCAAAAAATGACGCTTCGGGTCACGTTCTGTTTTCTAAACGTCGTCTACGTGAACTCCGCGTCATTCGGAATATCCGCCCGTCCCCTTAAGCGTCCCTAAGGGAGAGGCGGATCCCATCGGAGGTGTGTTGTGACGATTAGAGCCATAGCACCCTATGCGTCACTCGGGCCGCGCCTCTTCCTCCCTTTCCCGGTCCGTGATTGGAGGAATATGGATTGCTCCCTGATTGGCCGCTGAGGGAGAGGCGTATCGCACTGTAATTGGCCAAGAGTCAGAAAAATGATTGGGGCTAACACCCTGTCTGTCACCCAAGCCTCATCCACGACTGGCTCCTCCCTATGATTGTGATAGGAGGACTATCGTGATTCATAGCCATCGGGGCTTTATTTAAATGGCGTTTGAAGTGAATGGGGTAAAATCCTTTGAAAAAGTCCTATTGGACGAAACGTCAGGATTGTATCCCATGACAAACCTAGAAGCAACGTGAACGCTAATGTGTGGCACAACCGTGAGTGGATCTATATGGACAGATAACTGACATTATCCAGAACACACAAATATGCTGATACCGTGCTTGAAGGTTTATTTTTGTTTTAACTGTGTACGTGCATTTGATTAAGGGGGGTTTATGGGATCATTTTTTAATAAATATACAGAATTATGCTATGGAAGCTCTCTCTGTTGTCTATTATCTATATGTATCTGAGATGAACCCAGACCCAGTATCTGCATAAAGCGATTCAAAGAAGGAGAAAGCATCTTGAAGTGGTGTGAAAGGTCGTTTTAGGCTTATCCCTGTGGTAAGCATATCCCCATTTAGTGGTGGCCTGATAAGAAGACTTTTGGCATCCTGCTCATCTGTAGTGCACACCCCTTTCATTTCTCATGAACTTTCTTCAATTTGGCATTTATTTGGATTTTATCCCTTTTTAGTTCTCGCTTTGTTGCGAGAATACAAGCATTGCTGCGATTTATATTTGAACTTTATTGTGGTTCTTTTATTTTTTGCTGACCTATACACTCATTTTATTTTACTAAAAGACATGCACTTACAATCTGTGCAAAAGATGTATGCAATGAATACAAACAAGGAGTCCATGGTGCTCCTATGTTTCACGTACCCAACCGGAAGAAATGCAATGACGCTGTGGCTCTTCCCTACATGTTTAATCAAGATGTCATCTGGAGCGACAACATCTTGCTACACTAGCGGCGGCCGCGTTTTCTGTGTTCATTCTAGTTAAATCTTATCTTGTCAGTAAATGCCTTTATAAAATCCGATTTGGCACACATACTGTACATCTCACATATGCACATACTGCTGTAATATATCTCCCAGGTGATGCCAAATGTCAAGGCTATTAAGAGAATGTTGCTGGTGGAAACACAGAATGAAAAGCAGAAACCCGCCACGGGGACACCACATCTTATATATGCTATACAATACACAAAGCAAATACATAATAAATGCAAGTCAAGTAAATTTCAATCCGACATTAATAAATTTGTATGGGCAGACTCCCATCCACGTTTATCAAAACTGATTTTATATAATTCCCAAAAACGTGGTGGCTTCGGCCTCCCAGACTTCTAGCTTTATTATTTATCAGCCAGATGGTCCCAAATAGCTCAATGGCATATCCCTAATTCAAGGATCCCATGGGTTGAGTTTGAGAGGACCTCTGTATTGCCATACTCTATCTCAGGTATACTCTGGGGTAACAAAATCCCCATCCCTTCCTTGGATTCTCGAAATCAGATAGTTGCACATTCATACCAACTATGGAAGCTACACAACCATAAGTATAATCTCACCTCCAAGTCTCCACCTAACGCCTCATTTCTAGGCGACCCTAAATTCAATCCAAATGCACAAAATCCAATAGATCTCACATGGTGGATAAACAATAACCTGACCTCACTTTTCAATTTTATAGAAGGCACCAACTGTATCCCTTTCTCCTCACTGAAATTGAAATACCAGGTCTCGGATTTAGAGTACAACAACTTCCTTCGTATCAAGCAGTTCTTCGATACACACTTCCAAACATTGAACACCCAACCCCACACCCTTTTTTGAAAATGTATGCCTTAAATCTCCCAGAAAACGTGGCTTCATTTCAGATCTTTACTCTAACCTAATTAATAACACAGACTTAAATAAACTTCCATACATGCTTAAATGGGAACAAGAAGAAAACTTCACATATTCTACGATTAATTGGGACAATTGCATAACTAATTTACACAAGTGCACTAAGTCCATCTCCATCAAAGAGACTGCCCTAAAGCTTTTTGCAAGATGGTACTATACACCAATCAAACTTCACTCTATCTTCCCTACGGCCTCCCCTTCCTGCTTTAGAGATTGCAACTCTCTAGGCTCGTTCCCTAACATTTTTTGGTATTGTGATAAAGTTAAGGGTATTTGGTCACAGCTAGAAAAATTTGCCTCCAAAATCTCTGATAACACCATTACCCTGACACTACACAATTGCCTCCTTTTTTCCCCAATTACGGGCCTATCCACATCTCACATGAGATCGATTCACACTATAGGTGTTGCTATACACTGGCTAATAGCTTTCCACTGGAAATCTCCATTGTTACCATTAGCACCACTCAAATCGAGAATCAACAGCATTAGTTTGATGGAAAAAATCTTTCATACTTTACAGAATACCAATCATATATATAACAATAAATGGTCTCCTTGGTTCGACCACTCCTCCATGTACTTTAACCCCATCTAATCCCCCTATGACAGCAATAGGCTAGTTGTTATTGTTGGATTTCTACCTAAGACATCTTTACCCATGTCTTCATTTTTCCTGTTAAACCATATATACAACTGTGGCCTGTAAAAGCTGTATTAATGTATATTCACAGTCTGACATCTCATTTGTTTTATCCATCTTGTTTGTATATGTATTCATTATATGGATTTGTACCACCATTTATTCTAAATAAAAAAGTTTGTAAACAAAAAAAATAAATAAATGCAAGTCAAGTAACAAAAAGGAGGTTTACACATAATTACCGTATTTTTCGCTTCATAAGACACACCTAGGTTTTAGAGGAGGGAAAACAAGAAAAAAAATATTCTGAAAAACGGTGTAATAAAATATTTTCCAACAGCCCATGAAATGCAACCTGGCCATTACCATAAATGCAGACTGTCCTGGAAGAGGTAATATTTTACGAAACGGACATAGGGCGGAGCGTCACGCTGTCGTCACCTAACTAGCTTCAAATGTTTCCCCAGTGGACGGGTGCCTGTGAGTTTGTGTACCGGCCATCACATCAGATTCAAGGTGATTTTCAACTGCATGATTGTAAGTGCGATTTTACTTTTATTAAATTCCTTTTACTCATTTAATACACTATGTGGAGCCATTATTGTTTTACATGGTGGGCACTGATGTCGGTGAAATTGATTGTGAATGAGACCCATTAGGATCGTATATGTCTGAACTGCGATTTTGGGAGTGACTACTTATTACATGCTGTTCATTTATCCCCTGACATAAGGGATTGTGGAAATCTGGTAAGGAGCCAATCCATAGTTGGTGGAGGATTTATCACGGTTCTTTTGGACACGTTTTTCAACTCATCTGAAGTATGGCATAGATACATGGGTGATTTGGCATTTATCTGCTAACCTTTTATGGACTTTGTTTATTTCAACTTTATTTTCAGTTTATTACTAATATCTGAACATTATTCACATGTTTCTTGATTGAAATGCAATATGTTTTTTTCCTTTTATATGTATTATTAGTATCGCTTCACTGAGAAGTGTTAAGATGGTTGCATAGTGCACCCTAGTGGCCATTATATCTCAGGACTCTGATTTAGGAGTGAGCTTTACACATTATCACTCACTTAAAAATGCTCTAATTTGTGTTTGTTATGAAGTATTAGTACATTTGATGGGGGCTGTGCTGATAATCAATGTGCTGATTATCAGCACAGACCCTCCCTCTGACAGGGAGAGCTGCCGATCGGCTCTCCCTGTCAGCACGATGCCAAGGAATGCGTTTACCGGCACTTCCTGATTCACAGGATTATCAGCTGTGATTGGTCACAGCTGATTACGTGGTAAGAAGCCTCTGACAGAAGTTTCTTATCACGATCGGAGATGCGGTGTGTCAGACTGCCATTCCGCACTCTCGTTGCGTGCCCTCGCTTGTGTGCTCTGGCATGTTATCCTGCTGGATGTCATATGACATCCAGTTAGGATAGCAGAACCACTTCCCAGATGGCAATATGCTATTGACTGGGCGGGAAGCGGTTAAGCAGTATGATGCTTTTTAGAGGCATGCCAACCTCTTTCATTGATTTCAATAATGATGCCCAATAACTGTACCTTAAATAATAAAGTACTAGGATAGAGCAGATCCAGTCACTTTGTGTACAGTGAACCTTGTGCTATGAATAAGTGAACTAGGTAATATATAAAAAAATAATTACTCAAAAAAAAAGTTATACCGTATATAAGCTGCTCCACTCAAAGTGTAGACAAAGATAACTTAAAGGGGTTGTAAAGGTTTGTTTTTTATTTTTTAAATTGGTTCCTCTAAGCTAGTGAATTGTTGGTTCACTTACTTTTTCCTTAATTTTTTTTTTCTTTGTTTTCTTTGTCTGAATTTCTCACTTCCTGTTCCTCCTCAGTAAGGTGTTCAGTAAGCTGTTCTGACTGACTTTCCACCACTCGGATGATGGTAGAAAGCTTACTGAGGAGAAACAGGAAGTAAGAAAAATCAAACAAAGAAAAAAAACACATTTAGAAGGGAAATTGAAGGAAAAGGTACATGAACCAACAATGCATTAGCTTAAAGGAACCAATTTAGAAAATAAAAGACAAACCTTTACAACCCCTTTAAATGATCAGTAACAGTGGTAGGGGGCGTAAGTGAGTTAATTTAGTCAGCTAACAACCCATTAATAAATAAACATGTGCCACTGTATATACATAATAAAGTAATCTGTGCTAAATAATTTGAATTTTACATTTCATATGCACACATATTGAAAACATGATTAGATAAGTTCATTTAAAAGTCCATATATTTTCCAACACTCAATGCCATCGCCATAAGCAAATAACTTTACAGTTGCACCTAATGTGTGTGGTTTAACCACTTAAGACCCGGACCAAAATGCAGGTAAAGGACCTTGCCCCTTTTTGCGATTCGGCACTGCGTCGTTTTAACTGACAATTGCGCGGTCGTGCGACGTGGCTCCCAAACAAAATTGGCGTCCTTTTTTTCCCACAAATAGAGCTTTTTTTTGGTGGTATTTGATCACCTCTGCGGTTTTTATTTTTTGCGCTATAAACAAAAATAGGGCGACAATTTAAAAAAAAATGCAATATTTTTTACTTTTTGCTATAATAAATATCCCCAAAAAATATATATAAAAAAATTATTTTTTCCTCAGTTTAGGCCGATACGTATACTTCTACCTATTTTTAGTAAAAAAAAAATCGCAATAAGCGTTTATCGGTTGGTTTTCGCAAAATTTATAGCGTTTACAAAATAAGGGATAGTTTTATTGCATTTTTATTAATTATTTTTTCTTTACTACTAATAGCGGCGATCAGCGATTTTTTTCGTGACTGCGACATTATGGCGGACACTTCGGACAATTTTGACACATTTTTGGGACAATTGGCATTTTCACAGCAAAAAAATGCATTTAAATTGCATTGTTTGCTGTGGAAATGACAGTTGCAGTTTGGGAGTTAACCACAGGTGGCGCTGTAGGGGATGTGTGACCTATGTGTTGTGTTTACAACTGTAGGGGGGTGTGGCTGTAGGTGTGACATCATCGATCGCGTCCCCCTATTACAGGGATGACGCGATCGATGCTACGGCCACAGAGAAGCACGGGGAAGCCGTGTTTACACACGGCTCTCCCCGTTCTTCCGCTCCAGGGACGGATCGCCGCACTGCAGCGGCGATCGGGTCCGCGAATGCCGCGGTCCCGGAGCTTCGGACCGGGTCACGGGCGCGTGCCCGCGACCCACGGCTGGGTACTAAAATCAACGTATATATACGTTGATGTGCCCAGCCGTGCCATTCTGCCGACGTAAATGTGCAGTAGGCGGTCCTTAAGTGGTTAATGTCCAACTCACTAGAAGGATATGACCTCTTTAACTAAAAAGAAGGTTGAATAAGCTTTGTTTGTGGGTCTTTAAACGTTCTTGAGTAATAACTGGAGATAAATCAGGGTATCCTTTCAAATAACAACATTCTCTCCATCAAGGTATTTCATTAAGAATAGGATAGAGAAGGTATTTTTTTTTTAAATAACATAATATAAATAATAAGCATAAGTAAAAAGTCCAAATGCAAACTCTGTTTAAGAGTATCTATAACGTGTAAACTAGTTTTAGAAGATGCAATGGCAATCAAATACAGTTGAGATGAGTGGTATATCCCTTCACCGTGAAAGAAATGGCCAGTGCCAGGATAGTCCACTGTAGTGACACCTAAATGTGTACGAGCCCCTCACCTTACTGCTGTAAGGTTACAGCATGAATAAATCAAATGCAGTAATCCACAGAGGGTCTCTCTATGATGGGTCCAGAAATGGATCGTAGTGTGTCCTAGTATAACAGGCTCAATATAGGGAGGTATGGAATTGAAGAGAAATCCCAATAGCGTAATCCCATTTAAAACAAGCCAATTTATTAGAATAAAAATGTAGATACACTCACTTTTTGATAAAAAAAAAAAAAACAGGTAATAATCCACGAACGCCAAGCTTGCATATTTCCATCACTTCCAGTTCTGCCTATTTCACCAATCCCGCCGAGTATCATCACACCACGTGACTATCCAGTGTACATAAATACTGTATGTATGCACTGAACACCTTAGCAAAAGATATTCAAATGACAACATATCTGATGGTGCTTCCAATCAAGTCTATATGATAAAATGCATTATCGGTGTCATGGGTTATGACTGTTATGTTATATTATTCATTTTGCACACCAAGCATGACTTGTATTTCCTTTTGTGTGTCCATCCCTATCAGAGTACAACACAAGCTTAATTTGTTAATAAATGAAATGTGTAGAATCTTATGGTGTTATTCACAAGGGGCTTACCGGACTTGCCAACTCTTCATATTCAGAGCACTATATATGTGGCTATATTCCTTGATTTGGCATTGCCTTATTCTTCATAATCAACTTGCATGTTAAGAAGCCTTAAATGGATTTGAAATATGACCAATTTGCATGCTTAGGTAGTGTATCAGTAATGTAAGAAAACATTTTAAAACTAATACCTGGTTTTCCTTTTACATTGGTTGATCGATGGAGATATAATGGTGAGATCAATACAAATTTTACACTAAGGAACATCAATAATACAGGAAATCCATCAGTGGTATATCAAGAATTCTGTATTGATGCTATGTATTATGGACAGTCTTTAGTACTTACATAGTACTTATAAAGGTGACTTCTATTCTTAGCTGATATTCTCTTGACATCTGCTTAATTGATCTTAAACTTCTTATTATGTGACCTTCTGATTTGGCTTAAAATTCAGCTCTTAACTTTAATCTGGACTCTAAGTATCTCATCATTGTTAATTTCTATGCATATGATGAAGGAGCAATGTCATCTATTAATGATTCAAACACAGTACGCTTCTTAAACTCTTTGATTGTAAAATGGTTACACGTCCCACATGATTTTACCTTACAAAGAATCAATATATTTTCTCGGAAATAGTAATTTGCCACATTGTCCTTTTTAACTATCATAATGAGTAAAGGCCCGCTTTAAGGAATTTACCTTGAGGGTTACAGACATTCAAAACCACCTTCATGTCATTAACATACAGTATAACACTATGTTAGTTCAAATATCTTAATTCCTGCTTATATATGAAATATGCAGCTTCCATTTAGCTTCTGTGAGAAATTACCCTTCCTCTATTCATCCTGTGAGGTCCCATTCCTGTTTCTTCCCAACAGATGTCAGAAGATGCTGCTTCAGTGGTATTAAAGGTGGCTGCATGTCAGTGAATAATGGCCAAGAAATCATAAATTTTGCCAGGGTGTGTAAACTTATGAGCACAACTGTGTACACACACACATACATACATACATACATACATACATACATACACACACACAAACACACAGTATATATTAACACAACACTAGTATGTAACTATCCAATGTACATAAATACCACACATATGCACTGCACACCTTAACAAAATACATTCAAATGACAACACTGAATATCTGATGGTGCTTCTATTGAAGTCTATATGAGAAAAGCATTATCGGTATCATGGGTTATGGCTGTTTTGTTATATTATCAATTTTTTTTCCTCAAATATTTTATTGGAGTTTCAAAATAAATACAGAGTACAATTAAAGAATGTACATTGTGCAAAAACATTACAACATAAATTACATCAGAACAGGTTGTGTTACTAACAATAATGAGTATACTAGGCGTGGGGTATAGACTGCAGATGTAGATCAAGCATAGGCGTCCACTCCCCCAATGTGGCACCCCTAATGGGAGCAGTAGTGCCACAAGGGAGGAGGGGAGATACAGATCGTAATAACATAAGACATTGAAGATTTCACATAAGGAACCTTGAATAGCGAGATCTCAAAGAGGAGAAAAAGAGATTTGAGTGAAGGATAAAGTGTTGCTCGGTCAAGAAAGGGTGTAATGAGAGTCTTGGAGGAGTGTCGTTATGTAACTTTCGCAACTTTCGTCCAGGTGGACCACGGCAGCCAATGTTGTTTTGTGACAGTGGTGTGTCCATTGCTGATGGCCATCGTGGTCTCATAACTAAAGTGTAGTGCCACTAGGTTTAGGATTTGATCCCTGGATGGGGACACGTCCGATTTCCAGTGTCTCGTTAAATTGAGCCTAGCTGCTAACATTATGTGCGTGGTTGTGTGTCTCAGGTGGTAAGGGATGTCTTCGATGGTGAGATTGAGGATTGCAAGAGCAGGAGATGGCAAGATTTTGACTCCGGTGACCTCAGAGATAAGCTTAAAGGTGTCGTTCCAATAGTTCTGGATATTTGGGCATTTCCAAAAAATGTGCAGCAAGTCCCCTTTAGCGGCCTTGCATCTTCAGCAGAAGCTGGAGTTTTGCGTGCCGAAAGATGCCAGTTTTGTGGGTGTAAGGTACCAGCACAGCGAAATTTTCTGCGTGAGTTCCCAAAGGGCTGCTGATTTGGTGACTTGGTACACTGATCTAAAAGCACGCTGCCATTGGGCCTCAGTAAAGGTGCATGTGAGGTCAGATTCCCATTTGTGATGTGGTGGCAGTTTGGAGAAGGTACGTTTTTGGCGAAGTTTGTTGTAAAAGTGGGAGATGCCTTTGATGGTGGAAGCGGGGTCGGTAAGGTAGCACCATGTCGTAGGGGGGAGAGTGTAGAGGGGGAGGAGATGGTGCGCAAGCAGTGGCTAATTTGTAGGAAGGTAAACTGTTCAGCGTCTGGGAGTTTGAATTCAGCTTGCAGTTGTGAGAAGGTCTTAGGACGACCGTCTTGAACCAAGTCTTGAATATGGTGGATCCCATTAGTGGACCACCTTGTCAGTGAAAGGTCCGGTGAGAGCAACCGTAGGGATTCCAGAGAGATTTTGGAGTGAGTTGTGGTAGGAGCTGGACCGAGCATGGAGATCAATTTCCCCCATGCCTGGACCGACGCTCTCATGGTCGGAGGGATGGGTGTTGGGACATGTGCACCAACTACTTAGGTCAGGTTGGGTGAGTGTCAGGCTCTCTATTTGTCCCCATGGTGAGGTGAGGAGGGGTTGGAACCAGGAGGGCAACTGGGCCAGAATGGCCGCTGTGTGGTAATCTTTAAAGTCTATTGAACCTGTACCTCCAGCTAATTTGTGTTTGGACAGTGTCGCATGAGCGCATCTAGGTTTTTTGCCGTTCCATAGATACTTGTTGTAGATCGTTTGTAGGGATCTGAAAAATGAGGCAGGTAATGGGATGGGGAGGGTTCTGAAGAAATACAGGACTTGGGGCAAGCAAATCATTTTGAAGGCCGCGAGTCTCCCTGACCAGGAGAGTTCGTGTTTCGCCAATTGTTGTGCAGTGGCCTGGATGGTTTGGAGAAGTGGTAAAAAGTTACAGGAGTAGAGATTTTTAAGAGATCTCGGCAATTGAATGCCCAGGTAAGAGATGTCGTTGTGTGCCCATTTAAATGGATATTGTAGCTGTATGAGGTTTCTGGTTGTGGCGTCAATGTTGAGGTCAAGAATGTATGACTTAGTCTTGTTCACTTTGTAGTACGATAACGAGCTAAACCAATTCAGTAATTTTTGTACCTCTGCCAGGGAGGATGTAGGGTTAGTGAGGATGAGAATAGCGAGATACATGGATAGAGAGGAGGAGAATTGCTTGTAGTATTCTCCTGTCAGGCTGTCAAGGCCAGGTGCCTTACCACTAGGAAGGGAGGCAATAGTTTTATTAATTTCCTGTTCTGTGAACGGGGCGTTAAGCGCCTCCAGTTGTTGTCCGGTCAGGGATGGCAGGTTTATCTAATGTAGGAAGTTGTCAATTTCGTCCTGTGTGGGTTGTGGGGTACCAGGATCTCGTTTCAAATTGTACAGATCACTATAATAGGCGCTGAACGCATCAGTTATGTCCTGCGGATTCGTCAAAGTGAGGTTTGAGTGGTGGTGGATTAAGTAGGGAATCTTAGCTTTTGCGCGTTTGCCCTTAAGGCGTTGGGCAAGTTTTTTCCCTGCTTTGTTGGAGGTGGAATATGAAGTCGCTTTGAATTTCCTCTGGAGAAATTCATAGGAGTGTAGGAGTAGTGTCTTAAGTTCCTGTCTTAGGGACAGTAGGAGGGTCGTCTGGGGGCCAGTAGCGTTATGCCGCGTACACACGGTCGTTTTTTGGAAGACAAAAAACAAAGTTTTGCCCACACACGATCAATTTAAATGACGTTTTAAAAAACAACGTTTTTTTTCATCGCAAAAAACGACCGTGTGTACGCGGCATATTGCTACTGGCCCCCAGACGACCCTCCTACTGTCCCTAAGACATGCTTTCAACATGCTTGAATTTTTTGTGTCGTTTTTCAAAACGTCGTTTTTTGTTTCACAAAAAGTCACCGTGTGTAGCAAAAACGTAGTTTAAAAGAACGTTTTTCAACCCGCGCATGCCCAGAAGCTAGTTATGAAGCAAGCTTTTAATGGAAAAGAGTGGTGAACGTAACCTCGCTTTTTGTGAAAAAAACGATGGTGTGTATGCAACATCGTCTTTGAAAAGTGACGTTTCAAAAACGTTGTTTTTTTTTTCATCACAAAAAATGATCGTGTGTACGCGGCATTAGTTTTGTGTGCTGATTCTAAGGAAGCTATTTGGGAAGTCAGGTTGTCTAAGCGCTGCATTTTCTTTTTCTTATGGTGGGAGCTCAATCTTATCAACATTCCTCTAATATACGCCTTGTGTGCGCTCCACACCACCGCAGGGTCAGACACAGAGCCCCTATTCAACATAAAAAAGTCATCAATCTGTTCTGAGATATTTGGCTTGTAGTTGTCATTTTGAATAAGGTAGTTATTTGCCCGCCAAACAAACGTGGGTCTATGTGAGTTGGAATCATCTATTGTTATTGATATCGGGGCGTGGTCTGACCATGTTGCAGTGTGGATCATAGACATGCATATTTTTTGTAAGATCCATTTGTCAGTTAAGAACAAATCAATTCTGGAGTATGAGGAGTGCCTGTGGGAAAAAAAAAGTATAGTCCCGTTCCGAACTGTGGAGACATCTCCATGTATCATATAGGTCTTTTCGGAGAATGACGTTTTTCAGAGGAGATCCACGTCTCTTTGCGGCTGAGGTGGAGTCTAATATAACATCCGGGACCATATTGAAGTCCCCGCACACTATGAGATGACCCTTCCGGATAGGCTTGATGTAAGTGAGTACTTTGCGCAGGAACTTCATTTGATGGGTGTTCGGGGCATAGAGGTTTACAAGGGTATATGTGGCCCGGTTTATGTTGCAAACAGTTATTAGAAAACGACCTTCAGTGTCTGCAACAGAGTCTAGGAGTTGGAAGTCTAATGTATCTTTGAACGCTGTCATGACACCTTTAGTTTTGGTAGAGTGGCTGGCGTGAAAAACATGTGGGAACTGCCGATTGGAGCAGAGGGCCGTATCTGACGGGAGCAGGTGTGTTTCTTGGACACACACAATGTCACTGTGGAGGGCCGTAGCAGTCTTCCACAATGAGTGGCGTTTGGCAGGATGATTAAGACTGTTCACGTTTAGTGAGAGAATTGTGAGCGGCATCTTGAGGGCTGCGGCCCGGTGTGTGTACTTGGATATCACTTACAGATAGTTGACGTCGACCAGACCTGGTGTGGATTAGGGAGGATGTCCTGAGGTAGGAGTGCAGCAGACCAGGGGCGTGCGGTCCCAAAAGGAATCGTCGCTGTAGAGCCGGTTCTTGAGCCTTGGAATGGAGACTAAATGGTAGAAGAGTGGCAGGCAGCGGTCCTGGAAGCAACGAATGTGAGAAAGCTGCAGATAGAGCAACAAGTTATTTAACCATGAAATGAAAAACTTAAACCATAAAGATAAAGCAAAAGATTGATTAGTGCAATAGTGAAAACCCAGGTGGGTGACAATGCTAGTAACATCAACAAAGGAAAGTTTCTTAGAGGGGGTGTAAGCCACCACTGAAGCCTCTAGGTGGGGGTATCAAACAGTTATTAACTCGAGGAGTCGGGTGTACAGGGAATACAACAAGCCAGAGCGCAGGGGAACTATGTGAACGTTGTGTGGCCAAGGCATATAATGGCAGTTCAGTTGAGGTTGCGATCCATACGTTTGTTCGGGGGATTCGGCCCCCCCTGAGATGTGACGGGTTTGGGAGGTTCCAGCAGGATTCCCCAAGCGTGGAGCAGACGCATGCCATCATCTAGAGTGTTGATGCTGTGGGTCTGGCCATTTCTCACGATGAGGAGGATGGCAGGGTATCGCCACTTGTATGGTACCTTGTGGTTCTGGAGACCCTTAGTAATCGGGCTCAGATGGCGCCTTTGTTGTAATGTGAACTTGGAAAGGTGAGGGAACAGTTGAATGCCAGTGTAAGGAGCTGGTAGTGGCAATTTGGTTTTGACTCCCATCATAAATTTTTCTTTTACTTGATAGAAGTGGACCCTCATTAGGACGTCTCTGGGGACCGAGGCTGCCAGCTGGGAAGGTTTGGGGATTCTGTGGATCCTGTCTATTATCAAGTCGCGTGGGGCTGCATCAGGGATGACAAGGTGGAGCAATTCCTTGGCATAGCGAGGCAGGTCCGCGGGGAGAATGGATTCTGGGACCCCCTTAGCTTAACATTATTCCTGCGGAACCTGTCCTCTAAATCGGCCAGCTTGGCACGCATCCATGCCTGATCCTCCTTCACCTCCTCATAAGCGTCTATTATGCCGTTTACTGTGGATGTGCAGTCAGATATTCCTCTTTCCACAATAGTAACCCTGTCATCTAGGGAGTGAATGTCTGAGGTGACCTTGGCAAACAGGGAGGAGAGGTCTGTCATGAGGGATGTCTGCAGTGAAAAGAGCATGTCCTTCAGGGTGGTGTCCATGACTGGCTGGCCTGAGGTTGGGATGGACGCCATGGAGGAGTGCAAGGCCTGGTTAGAGAGGAGGGGGGTTGAAAGCCTGGGCCTCGATTTGTGGGTGGAGCGCTCGCGGCGGCGTGTCAAGCTGCATCTTGGCTTTAGCTGGGCTACGGAGGAGGGGGTCACTCTCCTGGGGGTGAGATAAGGCAGCATCGGTACCTGGCTGGGGCGATTCCCCTGTAGTTTCGTCCAGGAGGTCCATGTAGGAGTCTTGTGGTTCTTCCAGGCCGGCGCCATCTTGGATAGCTCCGGTCCGCATCGCCGGCTTGTAGGCGAATTCTGTCAGTTTTTGCGGCTGGTACTCCGGGTATCTCTTCCTGGACATGCTGGGGAGGATCTCCGCAGTGTCTGGAGTAGAAGTGTGGGTAGATGGTGGCTCGATGTTGGCCATTGTCGCTGTTTCTATTGCCCTGGCTTAGGAGCTGAGCTTTCAGGCGTCCATGTCCCTCTCCGGCCGGCCACTTATATTATCAATTTTGCATACCAAGCATGACTTGCATCCCCCTGCGCATGTCCATCCCTATCAGAGTAAAGAACGATAAAAAATATCTCGCTAAAGGATATGAATAGCTAAAATTGAAAATAAATATGTGTAAATGTGAAAATAATGTTAACTTACTAACCCAAGCAGCAATCTTTAGCTACACGTGGTAGTCATGTAAATAAGTAGAAAACATTGGAGAAAAAAAATTGCGCTAGTCATACCATGTGATGAACAAAGTGTTAAGAAATAATTAAATAAATACATAAATAATATTAAATATAAGAAATATATTAAACTCTAGGGAAAGAAGGTAAGGAAAACCTTCTAGTGAGACAACCAAAATAAATTGAATTTATGACTGTGTGAAAAAAAAAATAATAATAAATAAATAAAATCCATTCAGTCCAAAAAGATCTGTGACTTCTTAAACATAATGTCCCCATCAAAGTATCAACTCCATGGATGTATGTTGAAGGGGGAAAAAGCCAAGATGAAAGGGATTCCACCACCAGTCAGGTTTGGATAGAATAGAAAAGATCTACCAGGAGAGGGGTAGGTAATAAACACTTACCAGATTCCCAGCTAGTAAAGCATATAGATCCACTCGATCCCACGCACGGACGTCACCGCATCCAGAAGTGACCCCATAAGCACGGGCGCACGTTCGTTTTGTTTGTTATATTTTGTTTTACTTTGACTGGATTTAATGCCTTTGTATTTTGGACTTATGAAGTGCATCTAGATTATTACGGTACTTCACTATTTGAGTCCCCCCTTTTTTTCTGGGTCTCCAACTGGATCCTTTGGAGCTGTGCAACCAGCTTAGGACCTGGAAAGGAGTTCGGGATCCACACCTATCAAAACGAGGACCAGCTGAATGCAGAGGAGTGCTGCAGTTTCCCCCCCCTCCCTTCTGGGATCGAGTGGATCTATATGCTTTAGTAGCTGGGAATATGGTAAGAGTTTATTACCTACCCCTCTCCTGGTGAATCTTCTCTATTCTATCCAAACCTGACTGGTGGTGGAATCCCTTTCATCTTGGCTTTTTCCCTCTTCAACATACATCCATGGAGTTGATACTTTGATGGGGACAATGGGCCAGATTCAGGTACATCTGCGCATTATTGGACCGGCGTAGCGCACCACCTTTACGTTAAACTTGCGCAATGTAGCCGCGTAATCACCCTATTCTCGTAGCTTTTACGCAGAAAATTGCGCATGTGTAACGTTATTTCAGAGGCGTAAGGCGGAGTAATACAAATTGGGAAGGACGTGGGCGTGTTACATTGAAATGAGCCGTGACCCCATGTAAATGAAGGGCCGGCCGGCTCGCGCATGCGCACTTGAAGGAGACCATGGTCAGCACCTCTGTGCGCATGCTCACAACTCGGGAACAGCGCAATCAGTGAAATTGGAAGTAGACCCGGGCAACTTTGCTGAACTACGCAGACAGCATAAATAGACAGAGACAAACGCACATCCATTGCAAAAGTACATCCCTTTGTATCCCTCCCTATACAGCAAGGTGCTATTGTTCTGTTGTTTGTTAGCATTTATTTGTTTGTTTGTGACGTGTCGTTGAGATATTTGGGGACTGTTTTGCAGAGTGATTTTTGTCTTTTATGTGTTTTCTTTGTTGTTATTTTGTTTAAATTATATTTTTGCTGGGCTTTTCTTTTTTTTTTTTTCGGTTCTGTTTGTGTATGATTTGGGAATGTGGGGGTGACATTCCTGCCGGAAAAGGGGTGTCACCCTCAATTTTGGTGGAGAAGGGTTCCCCAGGACCAGGGAGAAGTGATCCCCAGGTCCGTGTGAATGGTGTATGAATGAACAGTGACATAATTGGAGCCTTGGCGTGGCGTTGCTGCTCACAAGTCCTGCATGGTGGGCTTGTGCCAATTCAATGTGATGAGGATGTGGGGTGTGTGTGCTAGGGACCACAGTGGTGTGCATGCATGCATTCTCATTGTGCCATGATTAATGTGTGTGTTTAACGTGCAAAGATGCATATGTGAGCTGGCATGAGATGGGATCATGAGATGGGGTCCCAGTGCATATGCAGAGTCACCTTGAAGGGAAAAGACAGGAGGATGTTAGTAGTGCATGTGCCCCTTGTGATGTGTGCATCATGGGGGGGGACAGTCATGCCTGCCACCCATGTTACTCACCAACCAGCCAGCTGTCCCCATACATGTTCTGTTCGAAATCTGTGGGGATGGGGCTATGATTGTATATGTAGCTGTCATGGGTGTCATGGGTAGTGTCATGTGTTGGGCTGGTGATGTCCTCCTGCAAGCTTGTGGTTAATTCCATGATGGCATATGAGGGGTGAATCTGAAGATGCGAGACACCTCAGAATCACTCATGCCATAGATGTCTATGCGTGTGTGATATATCCTCTCCAGTGAAGAGTGAAGATTGAGGGGCTTGTATCAGATAAGAATATTGTATTAGATTTGATTAAATTGTAAAGTTTATATAAGCAAATAAGTAAAAAAAAAATCCTGTGCCCTCCTCAGTGCCCTCCTCCTTCTTTGATCATCTAAAGTCAGTAGTATAGCTATGAGCATGGATGCCCCTGGCATGTTGGCATACAGATTGTTGTGCAACTCGTGTGACTGCTGAGCTCCTCACTAACAGTGTTGCTTTATCTGACATGTAGACGATTTTTCTTTTTTTAGACCAGCTTTTATATGGTCTAATTTTAGACAGGACATTTTGCTGTTGCGCACACTGCGTAGCCTGCGCTGCCCCAACGTTCTTTTGTGGATCCCCGTAAGTCCCTCATTAGCATATTTGACTAGCAAATCAATGGTCTGTCTAGCGCAGTTTTGCGCGGACGGATGCACCTGTCTAACGAAATTACGCTGGACAAAAAAAAGTATATTTCTTGCGTATCTCGTTTTGGGGATGCCGTGCATCGAAACGCACGCGCACATTTAGACTTACGCACGTGCATCTCCTGTTGCGCAGGCGTAATGGCTCTGTGAATCTGGCCCATTATGTTTAAGAAGTCACAGATCTTTTTGGACTGAATGGATTTTATTTATTATTATTAATATTTTTTTCACACAGTCATAAATTCTATTTATTTTGGTTGTCTCACTAGAAGGTTTTCCTTACCTTCTTTCCCTAGAGTTTAATATATTTCTTATATTTAATAATATTTATTTATTTAATTATTTCTTATTTATTTATTTAATTATTTCTTAACACTTTGTTCACCACATGGTATGACTAACGCAATTTTTTTCTCCAATGTTTTCATCCCTATCAGAGTACAACACAAGCTTCATTTGTTAATATTAAATTTGTAGAATCTTATGGTGTTTTTCACAAGGTGGTTTACTGGACTTGCCAACTCTTCATATTCAGAGCACTTTATACTAGGCTATATTACTTGATTAGCCACTCTAGTCTATGGGGTTGAATTACTAAAACTTGGTGCAAATTCTGGTGCAGCTCTGCATAGAAACCAATGAGCTTTCAGGTTTTTGTCAAAACTTACTTGAACAAGCTGAAGTTAGAAGCTGGCTGATAACCATGAACATCTGTAACAGATTTTGCACTCTACAATTTTTGTAAATCTACCTGTATATTTGCTCTGCATATAGGATCTATATTGTATAATACAGAAACATCCCAGAGCCAATTCATCCTTTTCTATATAACTCTTTTCTTAGCTACATGTTCTATCTTTCTATATACGTATTAAGGCTTGCCGTAGGTTAGCCTGTATTTGTGGGAGGAGTCTGGTGGGTACTTAAGGCTCCTCCCCACGTCAGGTTCGGGTTGGCACCATTTCTGGTGGGGGGGGGCGTCACTTCCGGTTTCTTGCTCTGGTGTCAGCAGCAGAAGCCGCAAGGCGGCACCTCTCCTAGAGCTCCCGACTGGCAGTATTGGAGTTGCTGGCGGCCGCCATTGATCTTTCCCGCGGGCATGGTGTTTTCGGAGGAGGGAGGGGGCACCCGCTCATTCGGCTATCGCTATTCCGGTGGCAATCCGGTAAAGGGGGGGCAGCACGGCCAGATTTTCCCCATGTGTACACCGTGCCGCCTTCCTCCCTGTCTCCCTTCCTCACTCGGCGCAGAGGAACACTTCTCCGGGTGCACGCTGCTGCACGGGGGGGAGAGCCGTTCGTCAACCCGTTTACTTTCCCTCTCCAGGCAAGCCGGCAGCTTGCGGGATGCCCGCTCCTTCTCCCTGTAGGCTTCGGGCGCACGTTGAGGGGGGGCCGTCCATCCACCCACTTACTTCTCTGTGCGCTCCCTGTAACTTGCAGGGCCGCCCGCTCGTCCACGCGGGGGGGGTTGGCAAGTACTTCTACAGGTGCACACTGCTGCACGAGGGGGGGCATCCACCCACTCCTCCCTGTCAGTTCACGAGCTCGCTGAGGGAGGGGTCATGCATCCACTCCAGGCACACGCTGGAACTTGCAGGGCCGCCCGCTCCTCTACACGGTGTCGGGGGGGGGGGGCTTTCCCTCACAAACTGCAGGTTGTCCGTGCATCCTGCCTGTGTTTGCAGTCTGCTTTTAGTTCTGCCCCCCCCCCTTCAGCCCTGGGTTCACCTGCATCATGGGGGCCGCCCGTTTCTCCTGGCGCTCATGCCGGGGGGAGCAGGAAGGCCGTTCGTCCATCCTCCACCCTCTCTCTACAGTGCATCTGGGAGCCGCTTCCCGCAGTGCTGTCGCTGGAGGGGAAGGAGGTCGTCTGGCAGCGTTCTGTCATGCGTTTCTGCCCCAGCGCTTCTGTAATGCGTTTCTGCCCCAGCGCTTCTGTAATGCGTTTCTGCCCCAGCGCTTCTGTCATGCGTTTCTGCCCCTGGGTTTCTGTCATGCGTTTCTGCCCCAGCGCTTCTGTCATGCGTTTCTGCCCCAGCGCTTCTGTCATGCGTTTCTGCCCCAGCGCTTCTGTCAGGCGTTTCTGCCCCAGCGCTTCTGTCAGGCGTTTCTGCCCCAGCGCTTCTGTCAGGCGTTTCTGCCCCAGCGCTTCTGTCATGCGTTTCTGCCCCAGCGCTTCTGTCATGCGTTTCTGCCCCAGCGCTTCTGTCATGCGTTTCTGCCCCAGCGCTTCTGTCATGCGTTCCTGCCCCAGCGCTTCTGTCATGCGTTCCTGCCCCTGGGTTTCTGTCATGCGTTCCTGCCCCTGGGTTTCTGTCATGCGTTCCTGCCTCTGGGTTTCTGTCATGCGTTTCTGCCCCTGGGTTTCTGTCATGCGCTTCTGCCCCTGGGTTTCTGTCATGCGCTTCTGCCCCTGGGTTTCTGTCATGCGTTTTTGCCCCTGGGTTTCTGTCATACGTTTCTGCCCCTGGGTGTCTGTCATGCATTTCTGCCCAGTGTTCCATCATAGCGTCAGAACGTTTAGGGCTTGTGTAGCTCACTCGTGTAAAGGCAGGGGTTTCTGTCTTAGCATTTCCGTCACAGCGTTCTGCCCCAGGGGTTGCGGTAACATCGTTTTCCGTCACAGCGTTTCTGCCCCGGGGGGTTTCCGTCAGTGTTTCTGCCCCGGGGGGTTTCCGTCACAGTGTTTCGGCCCCGGGGGGGTTTCCGTCGCAGTGTTTCGGCCCCGGGGGGGGTTTCCGTCGCAGTGTTTCGGCCACGGGGGGGGTTTCCGTCGCAGTGTTTCGGCCACGGGGGGGTTTCCGTCGCAGTGTTTCGGCCCCGGGGGGTTTCCGTCGCAGTGTTTCGGCCCCGGGGGGTTTCCATCGCAGTGTTTCTGCCCCGGGGGGTTTCCATCACAGCGTCCTGCCCCGGGGGGGTTTCCGTCACAGCGTCCTGCCCAGGGGGGGGTTCCGTCACAGCGTCCTGCCCCGGGGGGGGGGGGGGGTTTCCGTCACAGCGTCCTGCCCCGGGGGGGGTTCCGTCACAGCGTCCTCCCCCGGGGGTTTCCATCACAGCGTCCTGCCCCGGGGGGTTTCCGTCACAGCTCCAGGTGGGTGCGGGGGGGGTGTTCCAGTCCTTGTGTCTGGCGGGGCGGGGGGGGTGTTTGGTTTCCTAGCTCGGTATTCTGGCATAGCGTTGCTGCCCCAGGTTTCGGTCATTGCGTTTTCAGTCTCTGCATTCTGTCATGGCGTTTCTGCCCACGTTTTTCTGTCTTTGCAGTTTCAGTCTCAGCTTTCTCATAAGCGTTTTGGTCTTTCTTTTGCAGTCTCAGCATTCTGTCGTAGCGCTTCTGCCCCAGGTTTCTGTCGGTGCTTTTCTGCCTCAATGGTCCAGTCTCAGCGTTGACTTCCCCAGGATTCTGACATTGCATTGCAGTGTCAGCTTTTCTGTCATTACTTTTTCTGCCTCAGCGGTTCAGTCTTAGCATTTCCGTCTTAGCATCTCCGTCTGCCCAGGATTCTGTCTTTGCATTTCTGCCTCAGCGTTCAGGCGCAACGTTTCCCCCTCAGCGTTTCTGCCCCAGGGTTCTGTTATCGCATTTCCGCTTCAGCATTTCAGGCTCCGCGTTTTTAGACTCTCCATTTCTCTCATACCTTTTCTGCCCCAGGTTTCCTGTCATGGCATTTCGGCCTCAACGTGTTAGGCTCAGCATTTCTCTCATACCATTTCTGCCTACGATTTCTGTCAGCGTTTCTGGCCCACGATTTCTGTCACAGCGTTTCTGGCCCACGATTTCTGTCACAGCGTTTCTGGCCCACGATTTCTGTCACAGTGTTTCTGGCCCACAATTTCTGTCACAGTGTTTCTGGCCCACAATTTCTGTCACAGCGTTTCTGGCCCACGATTTCTGTCACAGTGTTTCTGGCCCACGATTTCTGTCACAGCGTTTCTGGCCCACGATTTCTGTCACAGCGTTTCTGGCCCACGATTTCTGTCACAGCGTTTCTGGCCCACGATTTCTGTCACAGCGTTTCTGGCCCACGATTTCTGTCACAGCGTTTCTGGCCCACGATTTTTGTCACAGCGTTTCTGGCCCACGATTTTTGTCACAGCGTTTCTGGCCCACGATTTCTGTCACAGTGTTTCTGGCTCACGATTTCTGTCAGTGTTTCTGGCTCACGATTTCTGTCACAGCGTTTCTGGCCCACGATTTCTGTCACAGCGTTTCTGGCCCACGATTTCTGTCACAGCGTTTCTGGCCCACGATTTTTGTCACAGCGTTCCTGGCCCACGATTTTTGTCACAGCGTTCCTGGCCCACGATTTTTGTCACAGCGTTTCTGGCCCACGATTTCTGTCACAGCGTTCCTGGCCCACGATTTTTGAGCGTTTCTGGCCCACGATTTCTGTCACAGCGTTTCTGGCCCACGATTTCTGTCATAGCGTTTCTGTCACAGCGTTTCTGGCCCACGATTTCTGTCACAGCGTTCTGGCCCACGATTTCTGGCCCACGATTTCTGTCATAGCGTTTCTGTCACAGCGTTTCTGGCCCATGATTTCTGTCACAGCGTTCTGGCCCACGATTTCTGTCACAGCGTTTTTGGCCCACGATTTCTGTCACAGCGTTTTTGGCCCGCGATTTCTGTCATAGCGTTTCTGGCCTGCGATTTCTGTCATAGCGTTTCTGGCCCGCGATTTCTGTCACAGCGTTTCTGGCCCGCGATTTCTGTCATAGCGTTTCTGGCCCACGATTTCTGTCACAGCGTTTCTGGCCCACGATTTCTGTCACAGCGTTTCTGTCCCACGATTTCTGTCACAGCGTTTCTGTCCCACGATTTCTGTCGTAGCGTTTCTGTCCCACGATTTCTGTCGTAGCGTTTCTGTCCCACGATTTCTGTCATAGCGTTTCTGGCCCCCGATTTCTGTCGTAGCGATTCTGTCCCACGATTTCTGTCGTAGCGTTTCTGGCCCCCGATTTCTGTCAGCGTTTCTGGCCCCCGATTTCTGTCGTAGCGTTTCTGGCCCCCGATTTCTGTCGTAGCGTTTCTGGCCCCCGATTTCTGTCGTAGCGTTTCTGGCCCCCGATTTCTGTCGTAGCGGTCTTGGCCCCCGATTTCTGTCGTAGCCCACGAGTACTGTCCTGGCCCACGAGTACTGTCCTGGCCCACGAGTGCTGTCGTAGCGTTTCTGGCCCACGAGTACTGTCCTGGCCCACGAGTGCTGTCGTAGCGTTTCTGGCCCACGAGTACTGTCCTGGCCCACGAGTGCTGTCGTAGCGTTTCTGGCCCTCGAGTACTGTCCTGGCCCTCGAGTACTGTCCTGGCCCTCGAGTACTGTCCTGGCCCTCGAGTACTGTCCTGGCCCTCGAGTACTGTCCTGGCCCTCGAGTACTGTCCTGGCCCTCGAGTACTGTCCTGGCCCTCGAGTACTGTCCTGGCCCTCGAGTACTGTCCTGGCCCTCGAGTACTGTCCTGGCCCTCGAGTACTGTCCTGGCCCACGAGTACTGTTCTGGCCCATGATTTCGGGCTGAGGTTTCGTTTCAATGATTGACGCCTTCAATCTCCTCGCCCGTGTACCATACGTCATACGATGCTCGTTCACTCTTACACCTATACGACTAGCCCTGAGGGTTCAGTTACCGCCTGTGTCTGCGCTGCAGGTTACTCGGGTGCATTTTACAATCACATAGGGGTGGGGGGCCGTCTTTAAGTGCATTCATGCGCAGTGGTCTCGATGTTCCTGCGCATGTTCCCGTTCTTAGGTAGGTACCGAGGGGGTCGTGATCATTGCATGTCTGGTGATCTGTTGTCTTGTTTGCTAGTTTAAGTTCCCAAATCCGAGTCTGGCTTGGTTCCCATGTGCCATGATGCTATTGCCAGTGCTTCGGCCTTATCCGCCTTCCAGGTAGCTGACACTCAGTCTCCTAGCTGTTGTCCTTTTTGCAACTTACCCTCTCACTTCCCTACATTAGCGCGGGTATTGCCCGGTTGAAGGATTTCAATCCGCTTGGCCCTTGCTCCATTTCCCCCATGCAGCCTCTTGTCACAAGTAGTTCATTCCTTATGGTGGGGTTGTCTTGGGCATCAGGCTCGTTCCAGCTTTCATGGGTCAATAAGTTCTGAGCGGTTTTGCAGGTTCCATAGAGTTTTCCTTATGTCTCAAGTCAAGGGTCGGTGGGTTCTCCTGTCGTTACGGTTCTTGTATGCTTGCCTTCCAGGCGCACGCTACTCCACTGGTCGGTGTGTTCTCTACCCTTCTTCACCTACACATGTGTCTTTTGCCCTCTTCTAGGCATACCGACCAGCTAGGCCAAGGCACACCTCAGGCCTTGGTTGCTAGGGTGATCACATTCCATACTCGAAGACTCTGACCACAAGTATTAAGGCTTGCCGTAGGTTAGCCTGTATTTGTGGGAGGAGTCTGGTGGGTACTTAAGGCTCCTCCCCACGTCAGGTTCGGGTTGGCGCCATTTCTGGTCTCCCACCCACCCGTTCCCCCAGTTTCACACACACCATTTCTCTTTGTACTTTTTCTCATTCTCATATTCAGGGTATGCCCTCTTCTAGGCATACCGACCAGCTAGGCCAAGGCACACCTCAGGCCTTGGTTGCTAGGGTGATCACATTCCATACCCGAAGACTCTGACCACAAACAACTTTGTCATATCTTTATGAGGACTAATTCCAACCATTTGTGTTTCTATCTCTTATAATTCCTTACCAAGTTGAATTATCTATCTTTCCCTTTTAAAGAGATCTCATCCTACAGTATGGTGTATGTTTAATAAACCATGATAAGCCGAGATCATGATGATCACAGCTTATCTCAGAGCATTGCCAGTTTAACCACTTTAGCCCCGGACCATATTGCTGTCCAAAGACCAGAGCACTTTTTGTGATTCGGCACTACGTCGCTTTAACTGACAATTGAGCGGTTGTGCGACGTGGCTACCAAACAAAATTGGCGTCCTTTTTTTCCCACAAATAGAGCTTTCTTTTGGTGGTATTTGATCATCTCTGCGGTTTTTATTTTTTGCGCTATAAACAAAAATAGAGCGACTATTTTGAAAAAAATGCAATATTTTTTACATTTTGCTATAATAAAAATCCCAAAAAGGATATAAAAAAAAAAAATTTCCTCAGTTTAGGCCGATACGTATTCTTCTACATATTTTTCGTTAAAAAAAAAAATCGCAATTAGCATTTATTAATTGGTTTGCGCAAAATTTATAGCGTTTACAAAAAAGGGGGTAGTTTTATGGCATTTTTATTATTATTTTTTTTTTACTAGTAATGGCGGCGATCAGCGTTTTTTTTTTTGGTACTGCGATATTATTGCGGACACATCGGACACTTTTGACACATTTTTGGGACCATTGGAATTTTTATAGCGATCAATGCTATAAAAATGCATTGTATTACTATAAAAATGCCATTGGCAGTGAATGGGTTAACACTAGGGGGCAGGAAAGGGGTTAAGTGTGGTCCTGGTGTGTTCTGACTGTATGGGGGGGGGGTGGCCTCACTAGGGGAAATCACTGATCTTCTGTCCATACATTGTATGGACAGAAGATCAGCATTTCCCCCCCGCTGACAGGAACAAGAGGTATGTGTTTACACACATACCTCCCGTTCCCCGCTCTGTAACGAGCAATCGCGGGTGCCCGGCGGCGATCGTACCCGACGGGCACACTCGCGGGACGCGCGCGCGCCCGACAAGCTGCTAAAGGGAGGACGTAGAGCTACGTGCTCCCGCGCAGCAGTGCCACCGTCCCGCTGTAATATGACGGCGGGCGGTCGGCAATCAGTTAATAAACTGAGATAAGGAGCAGAGAACATTTTCGCCGCTTCACATCACAAAACGGACAGTTCTCCGATTCTCATTACAAAACAGACAGTTTAATAAACCAAGATCTGAAGATCTTACAGCTCTTCCACTGAAATATCTCCCTTCCAGATTCACCAGCTCAGAGGTGGAGAATCTGGGAGAGAAGCTGGTGTGATAAGAGGAAGAGGGCTTATTTCTTCTTAATATCAGCACCAGTGGGTTAACAAAGATTATTAACAACAATATATATATATATATATATATATATATATATATATATATATATATATATATATATATATATATATATATAGATATATATATATATATATATAGAGAGAGAGAGAGATACACACACATATACAGTGTAATATATATATATATATATATATATATATATATAGTAACCTGGGGGATAGGTAGCAGGTACAAAAAGCTCCCTGGGATGAGCAGGCACAGATAACAAGTCATTTGGATAAGTGAAAAACAGTGGGGTGTTTATTGGTGCTATATACAAAGTCTATTTACAGGTGCTGTACAGTGTGCAGAAAAAAACTGTACAAAAATATTTAAACAAAAACCTAGCCGTTTCTCGGCTCTAACTATACAATATATACAGGCCCTCACTACCAGGCTGAACAAGCCTACAGCTTGTCAGCTTCCACATCAACTGCTCCAAAAGTATTCACCAACCTCCTTGCTCCCACAGACAAGCATTGACTGTGTTTCCCAGGCAGAGCAAAGGCTGTCTGCTCAGGTGCGCTTAAATTGGCCTGGGGAAGAGGGCCAACACCTGAACTGGATCCTGGATCAGAGATCCCTGAATGTGTAAGAGAGGAGCCTGGGAGAGGTATAAACCCCAAACAGGACTTTTCCAGGCTCTCTCTGGGATGCTCTGCTACAATATATACTGTATATATTGTAACGTTTGGGGGCCATAGCTCAACAGGGATTCAGTGCTTAAACCGTTGTTTTAAAGGAAAAAGGCTTTTATTCACAGAAAAGCAAAATAAGGCTTTCTCAGCATGCCAAAAACTATAACATAAAAGTCCGCTTGGCTCCAGCGTCAACAAAAAGTCTGCTTATATCCAGCACAAAACAGTGAAAGCAAAATGACATACGGTTTGTTGCAAGATCAATATTCACCCCCTGCACTTCAAAAGTCCTCACTGTGCAGCTAGCAGACTTCCATCTTGTCCTCACAGGTGCACTCTCCAAACTCACTCCCCATCTCCAGCACCACTTCCTGCTTTAATGGGTGGTTCTCTGGGGGAGTTAACACCATGTGCGCTGGCTCCCAAGGTTTAGGAGTGGAGGCTCCGTCCCACCCAAATAACACTTTGGAGCCTCCAAAATTCCAGGCCCCAAACTACTTTATCAAAGATAGAGAAGACTGCAAGCCAGTCCTCTCTGAACTAGCGCCTGCCTGGAACTTTTCACCCACTTTTGGGTGACCCCCTGAACCTTCTCCCTCTATTTAAATGGACCATAGTCCAAATAGTGGTGCCGTATAGCACCCGTCCAGGACCCAACCCCGGCGTCCTGTACAATATAATACTATATAATATATATACTATATATATTATATATATTATACTATATATATATATATATACAGTGCAGAAAATAAGTATTTGAACACCCTGCTATTTTGCAAGTTCTCCCACTTGGAAATCATGGACGGGTCTGAAATTGTTATCGTAGGTGCATGTCCACTGTGAGAGACATAATGAAAAATAAAAATTCCAGAAATCACAATGTATGATTTTTTTAACTATTTATTTGTATGATACAGCTGCAAATAAGTATTTGAACACCTGAGAAAATCAATGTTAATATTTGGTACAGTAGCCTTTGTTTGCAATTACAGAGGTCAAACGTTTCTTGTAGTTTTTCACCAGGTTTGCACACACTGGAGGAGGGATTTTGGCCCACTCCTCCACACAGATCTTCTCTAGATCAGTCAGGGTTCTGAGCTGTCGCTGAGAAACACAGAGTTTGAGCTCCCTCCAAAGATTCTCTATTGGGTTTAGGTCTGGAGACTGGCTATAGGCCACGCCAGAACCTTGATATGCTTCTTACAGAGCCACTCCTTGGTTATCCTGGCTGTGTGCTTCGGGTCCTTGTCATGTTGGAAGACCCAGCCTCGACCCATCTTCAAAGCTCTAACTGAGGGAAGGAGGTTGTTGCCCAAAATCTCGCAATACATGGCCCCGGTCATCCTCTCCTTAATACAGTGCAGTCGCCCTGTCCCATGTGCAGAAAAACACCCCCAAAGCATGATGCTACCACCCCCATGCTTCACAGTAGGGATGGTGATCTTGGGATGGTACTCATCATTCTTCTTCCTCCAAACACGGTTAGTGGAATTATGACCAAAAAGTTCTATTTTGGTCTCATCTGACCACATGACTTTCTCCCATGACTCCTCTGGATCATCCAAATGGTCATTGGCAAACTTAAGACGGGCCTTGACATGTGCTGGTTTAAGCAGGGGAACCTTCCGTGCCATGCATGATTTCAAACCATGACGTCTTAGTGTATTACCAACAGTAAACTTGGAAACGGTGGTCCCAGCTCTTTTCAGGTCATTGACCAGCTCCTCCCGTGTAGTCCTGGGCTGATTTCTCACCTTTCTTACGATCATTGAGACCCCACGAGGTGAGATTTTGCATGGAGCCCCAGTCCGAGGGAGATTGACAGTCATGTTTAGCTTCTTCCATTTTCTAATTATTGCTCCAACAGTGGACCTTTTTTCACCAAACTGCTTGGCAATTTCCCCGTAGCGCTTTCCAGCCTTGTGGAGGTGTACAATTTTGTCTCTAGTGTCTTTGGACAGCTCTTTGGTCTTGGCCATGTTAGTAGTTGGATTCTTACTGATTGTATGGGGTGGACAGGTGTCTTTATGCAGCTAATGACCTCAAACAGGTGCATCTAATTTAGGATAATAAATGGAGTGGAGGTGGACATTTTAAAGGCAGACTAACAGGTCTTTGAGGGTCAGAATTCTAGCTGATAGACAGGTGTTCAAATACTTCTTTGCAGCTGTATCATACAAATAAATAGTTAAAAATTCATAAATTGTGATTTCTGGAATTTTTCTTTTTGATTATGTCTCTCACAGTGGACATGCACCTACGATGACAATTTCAGACCCCTCCATGATTTCCAAGTGGGAGAACTTGCAAAATAGCAGGGTGTTCAAATACTTATTTTCTGCACTGTATATATATACTGTATATATATATATATATATATATATATATATATATATATATACACACACGTGTATATATACAGGATATATATATATAGTTATCACATGTCTGAAAACATGTAATCACATGTTCTTTTAAATCTCACGAGATTACAGGCAGCCCACCCACTTTTACACAGACCTCTGCCTTTTTTCAGAGGAAACACTTCTCCTCTGTTCTCCCTCTGAGAACTGAAGTTCTCAGTTTATTAAACCGGCTGCAGAGGAAAATAATTTTCCTCTGAGAACTGCCAAGAACTGAACTGAGAAAAAACTTCTCAGTTTATTAAACGGACAAATATGAGTTATCCTGCCACATCACTGTGAAGACTTAAGAATATATCTAAAAGCAGATATTTGTTTCCTGAAAAAGACATTCTAAACAGTTTTTTCACAACAGTTTAAAAATTTGTCAGGAGTGAATAATGTGAAAATTGTGCCAACCACTTAGTGCTCAAAATAAATATTAACAAATCGACATTGATATGTAGAAAACAACCATCATGTACATCATAACGCAGGACCGTCCCCTGCATAATCATGCAAGCAACTAAAACATGTGTGTCTCTTCATCATGTTTATGCACGTGTGATTGTCATCACATACTTAGCGGCATTACATTACCTGTCATGTGCTTGATGACTTCTAACCAGAAGCCAGTGTTATCTATTGTGCCTTTCATTTGTATTCTTATAGGAAAGAAATGAATACCTTTATTGCTTGTCTTCATGTATCCATTATTTTACACCCATGGTGATCTTGTAACCCACTTTACACTAATAATTTCTCTATAATATTTATTTATAATTGTATTCACATTATTGTGCTTTATTTCATAATTTCAACCTGACAACTTTATTCAGAATTTGAGGAGATATATATATTTTTTTGTCCTCTCAGCAACAATTTCCAGCCTTTTTATATACTGTATATTCCTTTTTCTCAATTGTAATATATCACTGTATTTCAAAAGATTACGGTATATAAAATTAGTAGATTTAATTCATCATTGTTTAGTTCTTTTTCAATAAATAGGAGATATGTGAAGCCTTCATATTTTATCCTCTGATAAACAAAAAAGAGTTACCACGCTAAAAAACAGAATTACTAAATAAGCAGCAACTAAAAAGTGATATACACATCAAAGTACAAGAAAAAAGAAGTAGTCGCGCTAAAATATTAATGAAAATTATGTGATAAAATTATAATGTGAAACTGATTGAAAAAAGTCCAAAGTGCCACATATAGCAAATATAACAAAGTCCAAAGAATCCAAATCTCCTAAATGAATAGAAATCAATGATTCAGATTGAAGAGACCACCACCGACAGGATGCACGCTTACAAGAAGGCAAGCATCTAGAGCTTGCAGCTGAAACCCCCAGCCAGGGCCGTCACATCATGGTTAAATCCTCCAGGTCTCCTTGGATTGATAGTTAGCCCCCGGAAAAAAGTAAGGCTCACAATAGTGATGTACCATAAAAATATCAAATTTAATATAAAAACAGAAATTATATCTTTAAAAGCATAGAAAGAAAGGCCGACCGGCTCTAACGAACGCCCGTCCTCATGGACCGTAACGCCAAACGTCAGCACGTCTCCTTGCCCGACGTACATTTCGTCATACAATGACATCGTCTGGGGATCTTTTATCCTCTACTTTATATAAAGTCTTAAACTTAATTGACTACTTCAAGGGGATGCACGCCTTGGTGTGCATCCCCTTGATTATGGCGATGATGAAATATGGATTTTTTTCAATTGTAACTGAAATTGAGGAGTGGTGCAACAAGACAAAAGCCAGGCAGTCTGGTAAGATAAAATCTGTGAATTTCTGGGCTATCAAGCCAGTGGCGTTTCCAGCTTTCAAATGGGGGGGACAGGGACAAAAGTAGGGGGGGCAACTATAAAAAAAATGTGTATATATATATATATATATATATATATATTCACACACACACACACACACATATGGTGCCTTGAAAAAGTATTCATACCCCTTAACATTTTCCATTTTGTCATGTTACATACAAAAACTTAAATGTATTTTATCGCGATTTTTGTGATAGACCAACAGAAAGTGGCACATAATTGTGAAGTGGAAGGAAAATGATAAATAGTTTTCAAAATTGGCACCTGGGGCGGATCCTATATCTGGCATCCCTCCCCCCAGGCTGACAAGCAGCGCACCGTACGTCGACGTCAAGTAATGTTAGGGTAGTATACTTGCAGATTGGGGTGATATAGTGCCAGGTTAGGGTGATGTACAGTAGTTCCAGGTTAGATGATAGTGCCAAGTTAGGTTATATATGATAGTGCCAGGTTGGGTGATATACAATAGTGCCAGGTTAGGTGGTAGTGGCAGGCTAGGTGGTAGTGCCAGGTTAGGTGGTAGTGCCAGGTTAGGTGGTATATAGAAGTGCCAGGTTAGGTGATAGTGCCAAGTTAGGGTGGTAGTGCCAGGTTAGGATGGTAGTGCCAAGTTAGGTGATATATGATAGTGCCAGGTTAGGTGATATAAAATAGTGCCAAGTTAGGTGGTAGTGGCAGGTTAGGTGATATACAATAGTGCCAGGTTAGGTAGAAGTGGCAGGCTAGGTGGTAGTGCCAGGTTAGGTGGTAGTGCCAGGTTAGGTGGTATATAGAAGTGCCAGGTTAGGTGATAGTGCCAAGTTAGGGTGGTAGTGCCAGGTTAGGATGGTAGTGCCAAGTTAGGTGATATATGATAGTGCCAGGTTAGGTGATATAAAATAGTGCCAAGTTAGGTGGTAGTGGCAGGTTAGGTGATATACAATAGTGCCAGGTTAGGTAGAAGTGGCAGGCTAGGTGGTAGTGCCAGGTTAGGTGGTAGTGCCAGGTTAGGTTAGGTGGTATATAGAAGTGCCAGGTTAGGTGATAGTGCCAAGTTAGGGTGGTAGTGCCAGGTTAGGATGGTAGTGCCAAGTTAGGTGATATATGATAGTGCCAGGTTAGGTGATATAAAATAGTGCCAAGTTAGGTAGAAGTGGCAGGCTAGGTGGTAGTGCCAGGTTAGGTGGTAGTGCCAGGCTTGGTGATATAAAGTAGTGCCAGCGTAGGTGGTAGTGCCAGGCTAGGTGGTAGTGCAGGTCAGTTGGTAGTGCCAGGTTAGGTGATATACAGTATAGCCAGGTTAGGTGGTAGTGGCAGGCTAGGTGGTAGTGCCAATTTAGGTGATATACAGTAGTGCCAGGTTAGGTCGTAGTGGCAGGCTAGGTGGTAGTGCCAGGTTAGGTGATATATATTATGGCCAGGTTAGGTGGTAGTGCCAGATTAGGTGATAGTGTCAGTTTAGGTGATATACAGTAGTGCCAAGTTAGGTGATATACAATAGTGGCAGGTTAGGTGGTAGGGGCAGGCTAGGTGGTAGTGCCAGTTTAGGTGATATACAGTCATGTCAGGTTAGGTGGTAGTGGCAGGCTAGGTGGTAGTGCCAGTTTAGGAGATATACAGTAGTGCCAGGTTAGGTGGTAGTGGTAGGCTAAGTGGTAGTGCCAGGTTAGGTGGTAGTGCCAGTTTAAGTGAAATACAGTAGTGCCAAGTTAGGGTGGTAGTGCCAGGTTTGGGTAGTAGTGCCAGGTTAGGTAATAGTGCCAGGTTAGGGTGGTAGTGCCAGGTTAGGTAATAGTGCCAGGTTAGGGTGGTAGTGCCAGGTTAGGGTAGTAATGCCAGGTTAGATAATTGTGCCAGGTTAGTATGGTAGTGCCAGGTTAGGTAATAGTGCCAGGTTAGGTGGCAATCCCAGGTTAGGGTGGTATAGTGCCAGAGTAAATGAGTACATGACGACATGAATAGAGTCCTGTTCCCCTCTTCCTCCATCACCTGCACTAAAAGGATGAATCTATGACTGACCCTGCTGCTGCAAAACCTCTTTCTCCCACTCTCTGAAGTGAAAATAAAGAAAAAAACTCACAAGGGTGCCGACACACTGAGGACTGATTCTGTCTTCTTCCAGGAATTATAGTCAAAATGTGGCCGGTGGGAGGGGAAGAGGGAGGGGCTGCAGCATGGATAAAGTATTATTGGCTAAGAGATGAGATGCAAATATCCCCCTCCCTGTGATGGTCAGGAGTCCGGACACAAACAACACCCAGCCCTTCATCTTTCTGCTGTGTGCACTTCTCCAGTATCCACACATTACAGGTCGGAGGAGATGTTGTTTTGCATACACAGGGGCGGGCTTAGAGAGGTCAAAGTGCTGCTGCTGGAGCTGGGTCTGTCTTCTGTCATTATGAGAAGCAGGAGACCGGACACCAAAGTATTCACAACAGGACACGGAGCACTGCAATTACATAGCAATGCCCTCTGTGTGTCTCTCCCTCCAGCAGCTGAGAGCCTACAGAGAATCGCATTGTAATTTCTGTGCCAATCGTTTTAATTGGGGGGGACATGGGGGGCCCAGTATGTTGTTGGGGGGGGGGGTCAGGGCCCCCTGTGGAACAAGGCTGATGACTCTTCTGTAAGAAGCTAACTTCAGTCCAGAAGGGCTTCAGGAGCAGACATGACCAGAAAATGTGTAAGGCTGTGTTTGAAGAGAAATACCGTTGTTATGGTAGCAGATAGCTAACATAACCCATTTTCCTCTTCTGCAGCGGGCGGTCCGATACAAGATAAAAGTGGTCTCTGTGGTGGATACACCACAAGATAACTTTTGTCGGAGGAGGGAGAGGGGCCCCCCTCCCGCAGCTTTTCAGTGCCCTCCGAGGCTTATTGGAGCCGTCGGCAGCAGTGGAGGCGATCAGATCCTTTCCCTGCCTGTGTATGGAGAAGAGTGAGGGGAAGATGGCCCCACCCAACTCCATATCATTGCACAGCGGAAGCGACGTCTAAACGTCACTTCCGCCAATTGCTCTTAAAGTGGAGCTCCACCCTCTTTTTTAACTTTATTGTATCCCCTTTCATACTGCCCCCTTAAATAGAATTGGCATGTCATTTTTAGTCATTTTAAAAACTCACTGTGCTGTGCAGATGAGTTTATTTTCTCAGCCGCGGCCACAGCCGTCAATCACAGCCGCTATGCCTCCTGGGACATGACCCCTCTCTCCTCTCCTCTCCTCTCCTCTCTCTGTGTATTACGAGCTGCCTGGCTGGGTGTGTTTTCGGCGGGGACGCTGTAACACGGTCCCGCCCCCCTGGGCTGGCTTATGTGATAGTGGATAGACAGCCAATGTGATCTGTGTTCAGCCAATCACACGAGCTGGTCTAAGGGGGCGGGACCGTAGCATCACCGCCGATAACACAGACCCAGCCAGGCAGCTCAGACAGCAGTGATGCCGCCCTACGTGTGCAGCAGGGGGGCTGCAAATAGAAGAAATCACCTTGCTGGATTCCTCTATACAGGCGCTGATTGCTTGCAAGAGGTAAAAGGTAGGAGAATCAAGCATTTAGCGCCTGTATAGAGGAATATAGAAAGCTCATTTCCTCTGTATGCACCCTGCTTCTACTCGCCCATCACACTCTCCAGCCCCCCCCCCCCCCCACAGTGTTCTCCTCCCCCACCACACTCTCATAGGGCAGGAATCCCGCAAATCAGCCCCCCCCCACCCGCGATTCGTGGCAAACCCGCCCCCCCCACCCGCGGCAACTGCCCCCCCACCCGCGATTCGCGGTAAACCCGCCCCCCCCCACCCACGGCAACTGCCCCCCCCACGGCAACTGCCCCCCCACCCGCAATTCGCGGCTAACCCGCCCCCCCACCCGCGGCAACTGCCCCCCCCACCCGCGATTCGCGGTAAATACAGTGATCCCGCGAACCCCCCCCCCCTTCAAAAACTCAGGCTCAACAACTTCCAACAACCCCCCGCTCAACAACTTTGATCCGAACCCCCCGCTCAAGAACTCCTGTGCGCTGTGATCTGTGCGGTGTGATCGGTGCTGTGTGATGTGATCGGTGCTGTGTGATGTGATCGGTGCGGTGTGATGTGATCGGTGCGGTGTGATTGGTGCGCTGTGATCGGTGTCTGTGATTGGTGTGCTGCGGCGTGATTGGTGTGATCTGTGCGGCGTGATCGGTGCGCTGTGATTGGTGTGATCGGTGCGCTGTGATCGGTGTGCTGTGATCGGTGCAGTGTGATGTGATCGGTGCGGTGCGCTTTAATTGGTGTGGTGTGCTATGATCGGTGTGCTGTGATCGGTGCGCTGTGATCGGTGCAGTGTGATCGGTGCGCTTTGATCAGTGCGCTGTGATCGGTGTGATCGGTGCGGTGTGCTGTGATCGGTGTGCTGTGATCGGTGTGCTGTGATCGGTGCGCTGTGATCGGTGCGCTGTGATCGGTGCAGTGTGATCGGTGCGGTGTGATCGGTGCGGTGTGATCGGTGCGGTGTGCTGTGATCAGTGCAGTGTGATCGGTGCAGTGTGATCGGTGCGCTGTGATCGGTGTGATCGGTGCGGTGTGCTGTGATCGGTGCGGTGTGCTGTGATCGGTGCGCTGTGATCGGTGCGCTGTGATCGGTGCAGTGTGATCGGTGCGCTGTGATCGGTGCAGTGTGATCGGTGCAGTGTGATCGGTGCAGTGTGATCGATGCAGTGTGATCGGTGCGCTGTGATCGGTGCGCTGTGATCGGTGCGCTGTGATCGGTGCGCTGTGATCGGTGCGCTGTGATCGGTGCAGTGTGATCGGTGCAGTGTGATCGGTGCGCTGTGATCGGTGCAGTGTGATCGGTGCAGTGTGATCGGTGCGCTGTGATCGGTGCAGTGTGATTGTGATCGGTGTGCTGTGATCGGTGCGCTGTGATCGGTGCGCTGTGATCGGTGCGCTGTGATCGGTGCGCTGTGATCGGTGCGCTGTGATTGGTGCAGTGTGATCGGTGCGCTGTGCGGTGCAAATATATCTACATAACAAATCATTTAGTATATTTCCTGGAAGGAGGAGGGGAGGAGAGATTTGCATAGATAAGGGGCGTCAACTCCCTCTGACACTCCCATTGCTATGAAAACCTGACCTGAAACCTATTACATTGCTTGTGCAGCACTGAGCATGTGCGAGATCAGCAAGGCGGAAATCCAGGAAGTCATACAGTCTGGCTTTATGGATGCCCACACTTAAGATGGCCACGGTCTATTCCTGTTTTATAAAGTATCTAAATGCTATAATAACCTAACAAAACGGACCTTAGTTTACAGACTAACTTTACTAGAATACATTAAGCTTGTGTATTACAGGGGTATTTATATTTAAAAAGTGAAATTGTGGCCGGAATTCCGCTTTAAGGACTTTTATTTATTTGTATATGATTAACCTTCTTGAGATATTTGGTGTGTATATTTGTTGCATATGCATTTTTGGATGGATTTTTTATTTATTTATGTCTTGTATTAAAAAAAAATTGATCTACAAACTACTATATATATATATATATATATATATTTTTTTTTTTTTTTTTTAGCACTGACACTTTATAGCACATTAACTGTTTAAACGCACCTATGTATTTAAGAGATTTGGGGCCATATTCAGAAAGCTATTTACACAGCGTATCAAGAGATACGCTGCGTAAATAATAAGAATAGCCGGCATATCTTTTTTTTGCTATTCTGAAAAGAAGTTACGCCGGCTTTCTTCTAAGATACGAGCAGCGTAATTCGCTTACACCGTCGTATCTTAGTTGCATTATTACGCTGGCCGCTAGGTGGCGCTTACGGCGGTTTTCGCGTAATATATGCAAATGAGCTATTTACCGCGATTCCCGAACGTACTTGCGGCGGCGCGTCGTAGTTTACGTCGTTTGCGTAAGCGTTCAAGCGGCGTAAGGTTACCCCTGCTATAGGAGGCATAGGAGGCATAGCCAATGTTAAGTATATATTTACAGCGTATCGGGGATACGTTACGCCAGCAGAAAGATCCACGGATCTTTCTGAATCTGGCCCGTTGCGCCGAAGATACGCTACGCCGGCAGAAAGATGCGCCGAGGTACGTGAATCTAGCTGATAGTATCTATGACCATCCTAAATTGTTGTTAATTGTTGTGCATTCTTTTGGCTTCAACTCATTTGGCTACAGTATTTTCTAAATAAATAATTCTCTACTTCTTAAATAAATGCATAATAAAATACAGAGGCATGGAGAGAACATTGCTATCTATACTGTTGTTTTTAACAATGACATTCATGTTATGGCTCCTACAGTGTTAGTGATTTTTTAGCTAAAATATTTTATACATATAGTGCCTATTTTTTTGTTTGTTTGTTGTTTTTATGTAGCTGGAAAGGTAATGAGTATGATTTTTATATATATATTATATATACCCTATCAGGAAAAGGTATGATTGGTTTAAGTATATTGTATGAGACTCATGCCACGTACACACGGTCGTTTTTTATGAAAAAAAACGACCTGTGAAGTAAAAAACGACGTTTTTGAAACGTCACTTTTCAAAGGGTTTTTTCAAGGAAACTCTTTTCCATTGGCTCACTTCATAACTAGCTTTGGGATGCGCGGGTTGAAAAACGTCGTTTTGAACGACGTTTTTTACACACGGTGACTTTTTGTGGAATTTCAGCATTGTGAAGAAGATGAGACTCAGATGACGAAAAGTCAGAAAAGAAGTAGAGCACAATTAACAAAAACAAAAAAGCTCCTTTAAAACCCTGTGCTGACCAGTGCACAATGATTTACGTTGGCACAATGGCACAGCTGGGCAAATGAGCGTACTTTTATGTCCCCTTTAAATCGTGGCATTGTGGGAGCGTGCCGCGTGCTCGCGCTGCATGCCCCGTGAGCGTACCCACGGGTCTCGCGACTTGATGTCCAACGGGGCCCGCGATTGTTTCACAGAGTAGCAGAACGGGGAGATGCAAAACAAGGCATTTCCCTGCTCTGCCTAGCAACAAGGCAGGGATCTACTACTCCCTGTCATCAGAAGCAGTGATCCCCCCTCCAGTTCATCATGGGAGCTGAGGAAGGGCCCGCAGGAAAGCTAGATGCACATCACGATCCCCAGAGAACAATTGATCAAAAAGAAAGTTGTGTTATTTATGCTTTTTAGAGACATTGGTGCACTCGCCCCTGATGATGTGGTAGTTTTAATTCATCCACTCTCAAGTTCCCTACCATGTCTCTTTTCAAGTGATTCTTTATGAAGGACAACTGTCGTATACCTCAATATGTCAATATGTCAACTCTAATGCATACACACGATCGGATTTTCTGTCCGAAAAACCTTGGATGTTTTTTTCTGACAGAATTCCGCTCAAGCTTGGCTTGCATACACACAGTCACACAAAAGTTGTCTGAACTTTCGTCCATCAAGAACGTAGTGACGTACAATACTGCGACGAGCCGAGAAAACAAATTTCAATGCTTCCGAGCATGCCTAGAATTGTTTCCGAGCATGCATCGAAATTGTGCGCATAAGAATTGCTACAGACGATCGGATTTTCCGATAGGATTTTTTTTTCCGTTGGAAAATTTGAGAACCAGCTCTCAATCTTTTGTTGGCGGAAATCCCGACAGCAAAAGTCAGATGGAGCATACACATGGTTGGAATTTCCGTTCAAAAGCTCACATGAGACTTTTGCTGTCGGAATTTCCAATCGTGTGTACAGGGCATAAGTTGCTATGATCGTTTGTATGAATATCTGATTATTAATATGTGATTGATATTTTTTGTTTACCATGCATGTACTTATTTTGCAATGTCATGTTTTTTAATTTATTGAAACATGTCTTCTTACATTGATTCATCTTTTAGCCATGCTAGACCTACCTCATTTAACCAGTTGCCGACCAGCCCACCGTCATTCTACGGCGGCAGGTCGGCACTGCTGGGTGAGAGCACGTAGCTCTACGTCCTCCCTTTAGCGGCCGCTAGGGGGCGCGCGTGCCCGGCGGGCGCGATCGCCCCCGGGCACGCGCACTCGTTCGTTACAGAGCGGGGAACGGGAGGTATGTGTGTAAACACATACCTCTCGTTCCTGTCAGTGGGGGAAATGCTGATCTCCTGTTCATACAATGTATGAACAGAAGATCAGTGATTTCCCCTAGTGAGTCAACCCCCTCATACAATTAGAACACACCCAGGAACACACTTAACCCCTTCCCTGCCCCCTAGTGTTAACCCCTTCACTGCCAATGGCATTTTTATAGTAATCCAATGCATTTGTATAGCATTGATCGCTATAAAAATGACAATGGTCCCAAAAATTTGTCAAAATTGTCCGATGTGTCTGCCATAATGTCTCGGTACTGTAAAAAAACGCTGATCGCCTGCCATTACTAGTAAAAAATAAATATTAATAAAAATGCCATAAAACTACCCCCTTTTTTGTAAACGCTATACATTTTGTGCAAACCAATCAATAAACGCTAATTGCGTTTTTTTTTTAACGAAAAATATGGCCTAAACTGAGGAAAAAAAATGTTTTTTTATATATTTTTTGGGGATATTTATTATAGCAAAATGTAAAAAATATTGCATTTTTTTCAAAATAGTCGCTCTATTTTTGTTAATAGCGCAAAAAATAGAAATCACAGAGATGATCAAATACCACCAAAAGAAAGCTCTATTTGTGGGAAAAAAAGGACACCAATTTTGTTTGGGAGCCACATCGCACGACCGCGCAATTGTCAGTTAAAACGACGCAGTGCCGAATCACAAAAAGTGCTCTGGTCTTTGACCAGCAATATGGTCTGGGGGTTAAGTGGTTAACCACTTAAGGACCCCTTCACGCCGATATACATCGGCAGAATGGCACAGCTGGGCACAATCACGTACCTGTACGTGATCCTTTAAGCCCAGCCGTGGGGTCGTGAGCGCTCCGCCGCCGGCGCGCTCACGACCCGGTTCGAAGCTCCGGGGCTGGTGTCCCGCGACCGGTCACTGGAGCTGAAGAACGGGGAGAGGTGTGTGTAAACACACCTTCCCTGTTCTTCGTTGTGAAAAGTGTCATTGATCGTCTGTTCCCTGATTATAGGGAAAGACGATCAATGATGTCACATGTCCAGCCCCGCCCCCTACAGTTAGAAACACATATGAGGTCACACTTAACCCCTACAGCGCCCCCTAGTGGTTAACTCCAAAACTGCAATTGTCATTTTCACAGTAAACAGTGCATTTTTATAGCACTTTTTGCTGTGAAAATGACAATGTTTTCAAAAATGTGTCAAAATTGTCTGATGTGTCTGCCATAATGCTGATCGCCGCCATAATGCTGATCGCCGCCATTAGTAGTAAAAAAAAAAGATTATTAATAAAAATGCAATAAAACTATCCCCTATTTTATAAACGCTATAAGTTGTGTGCAAACCAATCGATAAACGCTTATTGCGTTTTTTTTTACCAAAACTAGGTAGAAGAATATGTTTCGGCCTAAACTGAGGAAAAAAATGTTTTATATATTTTTGGGGGATATTTATTATAGCAAAAAGTAAAAAATTTTGATTTTTTTTCAAAGTTGTCGCTCTATTTTTGTTTTTAGTGCAAAAAATTAAAACCACAGAGGTGATCAAATATCACCAAAAGAAAGCTCTATTTGTGGGAAAAAACGGATGCCAATTTTGTTTGGGAGCCACGTCGCACGACCTCGCAATTGTCAGTTAAAGCAATGCAGTGCTGAATCGCAAAAAGGGACAAGGGCCCAGATTCACGTACATCGGCGCATTATCGGTCCGGCGTAGCGCACCGCCATTACGTTAGACTTGCGCCATCTAGCCGCGTAATCCCCCGATTCACGTAGCTTTTGCGCAGGAAATTGCGCAAGCGTAAGGTTTTTTCCAGAGGCGTAAGGAGGAGTAATACAAATTGGGAGGGACGTGGGCGTGTTACATTGAAATGAGCCGTGACCCCATGCAAATGAAGGGCCGGCCGGCTCGCGCATGCGCGCTTGAACGAGACCATGTCAGCTCCGCTGTGCGCATGCTCACAACTCGGGAGCGGCGCAATCAGTGAAATTGGAAATGGACTAGGGCAACGTTGTGAACTACGCAGACAGCATAAATAGACACACACAAACGCACTTGCATTGCAACAGTACATCCCTTTGTGTCCCTTCCCATTTAACCAAGTGCTTTTGTTCCTGTTGTTCGTTGCAGTGTGTCTTGTAGTTGTCAGATTAGTGTTCTGTGTGATCAAGTTCTTGTTGGTATATTTGTGAAAGTGTTTTTTGATAAGTGTTTGAGAGACTGTTTGTTTGATTGATATATTTCTGAGCGTTTGTTTTCTTGCTTTATTTTTTCTTTTTTATTTTTTTGCTGACATTTTTGGCATTTTTAATTTTTTTTTTTGCTGACATTTTTTTTAAATTTTGGGTTGTGCATGCTGTTTGAATGTGGGGGTGACATTCCTGCTGGAAAAGGGGTGTCATCCTCAATTTTGGTGGAGAAGGGTTCCCCAGGACCAGGGAGAAGTGATTCCCAGGTCCGTGTGAATGGTGTATGAATGTACAGTGACATAATTGGAGCCTTGACGTGGCGTTACTGCTCACCAGTCGTGCATGGTGGACTGGTGCCAATCCAATTTGATGAGGATGTGGGGTGTGTGTGCTAGGGACCACAGTGGTGTGCATGCATGCATTCTCATTGTGCCATGATTAATGTGTGTGTTTAACGTGCAAAGATGCCCAATATGAGCTGTCTCCTGACTGCTCTTCCCTCAGAAGACGGGGTATCCTCGGTTAGGGGGGGATTGTCTGGTTGGGGGGTCAGGTCATCACGTAGCTCAACCTGCAGGCCCTTCCTCACTGCGAGATTGTGCAGCATGCAACATGCAACGATGATATGGCACACGAAGTTTGGGGAATACAACAGTGTACCCCCAGACTTATCCAGGCATCGGAAACGTGACTTCAGGAGGCCAAAGGTGCGCTCCACCACTGCTCGGGTTTTGATGTGTGCTTGATTGTATCTTTCCTCTCCTGGGGTTTGGGGGTTCCGGATAGGAGTCATGAGATGGGGTCCCAGTGCATATGCAGAGTCACCTGGAAGGGAAAAGACAGGAGAATGTTAGTCATGCATGTGCCACTTGTGAGGTGTGCATCACGGGAGGGGATAGTCATGCCTGACTCCCATGTCACTCACCAACCAGCCAGGTGTTCCCATACACGTTCTGATAGAATTCCATTCGGATGTGGCATCGATTGTAGATGTAGCTGTCATGGGTGGATCCGGGGTGTTTGGCACGGACGTGCCATATGAGTCCTTGGGCATCAACTATCACCTGTACGTTGATGGAGTGCCAATTCTTCCGATTGCGGTACATGTGCTCTGTGTCATGGGGGGGCTGGAGTGCCACATGTGTGCAATCAATGGCCCCGATGGTGCGTGGGAATCTGGCAATTCTGTAGAAATCTGTCATTGCCTTCAGCCTCAGGTCCTCAGTGGTGGGTTTGATGATTAGGTTGGCCAAGCGTGTGAGGATTGCTGGGACAACCTGGTGCACACATCTGCTCATGGAGGATTGTGACATCCCAGCCACCACTCCACTTGTACGCTGAAAAGAGCCACTGGCAAGGAAATGGAGTGTTGCCAGTACCTTGACCAGTGGCTGCACTGGATGTGAGCGTTGTGTTGGGCTGGTGATGTCCTCCTGCAGGGTTGTGGTTAATTCCAGGATGGCATGAGGGGGGAATCTGAAGATGCGATACACCTCAGAATCACTCATGCCAAAGAGGTCTATGCGTGTGCGGTATACCCTCTCCCGTGCCATCCTCCGCGCCCTCCTCCTTCTTTGGTCATCTAAATTCACTAGTGCAGCTATGAGCGACGATGCCCCTGGCATGTTGGCAGTCAAATTGTAGTGCAACACGTGTGTGTGGTCTGCTCCTCAGTAACGGTGTTGCTTTCTGTGAGATGTAGACGTTTTTTCAAAATTTAGACCAGCTTTTATGTGCTCTAACTTTAGACAGGACATTTTGCTGTTGCGCACATCGCGTAGCCTGCGCAGCAACTGCGTTTTTTTGTGGATCCCCGCAACTCCCTCATTAGCATATTTGACTAGCAAATCAATGGTGTGTCTAGCGCATTTTTGCGCGGACGGATGCGTCTGTCTAACGAAATTACGCCGGACCAAAAAAAGTAGATTTCTGGCGTAAATCGTTTTCTGAATTGCGCGCATCTAAACACCAGTTGCGCAGGCGTAATCGCTCTGTGAATCTGGGCCAAGGTCCTTAACCTGCATAATGATCCGGGTCTTAAGTGGTTAAAGTCCCAACCCCTCTTTTTTTTGCATGAATATATTAATTCATCTAGATAGGCTAGATAGGCTCTGATGAAGAGGCCCCAGACGCCTCGAAATGCGTCAGCCAGCTGTAACATACTTCCAGTCCCCCCATTGTGGAGTGCGGTCTGAGGGGAATATACCTCATTGCCTGTTGACAAGCCTGTTTTGTTACGTCTTTTGTGAGTAGGTTTTAACACATTTTTTATTATTCAATAAATTGTCAAGCGGTAATACACCAGGCTGGTGCGCCTTTCTTTTATTTTTCTTTCTCTAGTATATTTTAACATTTACATCAGTACAAATTTGCTGAAAGAATTATACAAATTGCAGATTTCAGATATTTTCAGACAAGGAGTCTAGTGTGATAAATATAAAATTATAAGCACATACACTATTAATTTGATCCCACTTTTTAATCATGTTGAATATACCATATAGGGTCTATTTATGATCTTGTAGCTAAATGTAATTTTGTACAACTTCTGTGATTTCTTGATTGCTCTTCATAAATAAATAATCTGTCACTGTGCTTTTACTGTGCTCTGTAGATAATGTTAACCTGTGTACACCTCCACCAGCTGTTATGTCTGCTCACCTCAACAATGAGCATTAATGGCCAGATTCAGGTAGATGGACGCATCTTTGTACCGGCGTAGCGCAGCGCTTATACGATCAGCCGACACAACCTAGAGAGGCAAGTACAGTATTCACCAAGCACTTGCTCCTAACGTTGCGGTGGCGTAACGTAAATGTGAAGGCGTAAGCCGGCGTAAGTGGAAGTGGGTGTGATCTTATGCAAATGATGGCCTGAGCCTGGCGCAGAGACTTACGCCCGGTGTATAATCCACGGAGCATGCGCAGTGACGTCGACGTATGATCACTTCCCTGTGTGCATGCTCACAATTATGCAGCCCCAACTTCCTGGGATACTCCCGGCGTACCATCTTACGCCGAGCGCAGGGTAGCCCCCGTACCCCCACTAATAAAGTTTTAACCCCTTGATCGCCTTCCTTGTTAACCCTTTCACTCCCTATTGCTAGTGTCACTAAGCGATCATTTTTCTGATCGCTGTATTAGTGTCGCTGTTCCCGCTAGGTAGCTAGTTTTTTTTTTATTGCGATTTTTTTTTACTAAAGACATGTGGCTTAAACAATTTTGGCCTAAATGTTTGACAAAAATTTAGTTTATTTGATTTTTCTTATAACAAAATGTAAAAAATATTGCATTTTTTTCAAAATAGTTGCTCTATTTTTGTTTATAGCGCAAAAAATAAAAACCGCAGAGATGATCAAATACCACCAAAAGAAAGCTCTATTTGTGGGAAAAAAAGGACGCCAATTTTGTTTGGGAGCCACATCGCACGACCGCGCAATTGTCAGTTAAAGGCCGGAAGACAGGAGAAGGCCCTCGAAGTAGCGGCTGTGTGCTGCGTGTGTCAGGAGTAGAGCCTTGTTCACATTGTCTTTTGCCTCTCTGCCAGGCATGAAGCCCACCTGTTCGGGGCCTATCAGTTAAGTGAGTAGTGGTCTCAGTCTATTGGCTATTACTTTTGCGAGTAGCTTGAGGTCCAAATTTAATGAGGAAATGGCCCTATAGCTGGAACATTTAGCAGGGTCCTTCCCAGGTTTTGGGACAACTGTAATATGGGCAGAGAGAAAGTCAGTTGACACAGGTCTAGATGAGTATAAGGAATTAAGGGTTTTTGATAGAATGTAATAGTAAGGTGACATAAAGCAGCCTGGGCCTTGGCTTTTCCCTGACTTGAGATCCTGTAGCCTGAATTTCTGTCACCAAGATTTTCCTTCAAGGGGGGTTAACACTATTTCTCCAATTTGGGGAGGCCACTTTTGCCGGATGTTCACATAAATAAATATTAAAAGCCAGCAGCAACAAATAGATCTGACTTTTAATATTGACACTTACCTGTTGGAGCCAGCGGCGTCCGCACTGATCGCTCGTCACCCTGCTGCTCCCCCCTTCCACGGCGAGGGAACCAGGAAGTGAAGCGCTGTCACCAATGCGCGATCGCGCTGCGCCCGCGATTCTCTTGGGAGCAAGCACACAACGGGGGTCTTTTGCCCGAACTGCGGGCCAGTGGGTGCGGATACCTGTCTTTAGACAGGTTCTGCACCCCCCTCTGAAAGGTGTCAATTTGGGGAGGATCCACTTAGGGTGGAGATCCGCTTAAGTAATCTTGTATTACACTTGCCCTATCTTCACCCACGTCTTGGGCTTTGTGTTGCTGTGTTTTGTGTAAAACTGTTGAAAGTGTGCTGCTATGGCCTCTGTAGAAATATTCGCATGTCCCCCCTTGCTTTCTGATTCCTGCAATGTGATTGATAGCGTTGGCTTCTTTTATCGCTCTCGCTAGAAATCTGCCTGTGTTATCGCCTGCCTCATAGTAGATTTTCTTTTGAAAGAATAGCAGTCTTTTGGTTTTGGTCGCAATTATTTGTTGTAATGCCTTATGTGTTTCAAGTAAGTCCTTTGCAGACTGTATGGACAAGGATTGTTTGTGGCAACTCTCTAGTCTAAAGATGTTGTTAACTTTTTAACTTCCTGTTCCTGTTTTTTTTTTTTTGTGTGAGCCCATTTTAATCAGTTCTCCTCTGCTGGAACATTTATGTACCTTCCAAACCGTCATGGGATCCATGCCTGGGGTGGTGTTAAAGTTAAAATAACCTGTTAGTGTCATAGTAATTTTGGGTAGTAGATCTGGGTCTGTCAGGAAGTGATGAATAAGTAATCTATTCAGGAATAGCAGTTGTGTGGGGCTGAATGGAATGTGAAATCCCTGGAGTCTGGATGACAAAACCTCCAGGTATCAATCAGCTGTAAAGAATTATGTAGTGTCTTTGTTCTTTTAAGGGCACAATATGTGATGCAGGATTTCCCAGATGAGGAGTCAACTGCTGGGTCTAATGGTATATTAAAATTGCCCCATAAAATAAGGAGCCCTGATTCAAACCCCGTCAGATCCCATATTATTCTTTGACAGAAGGTCACATGTGATGAATTAGGCAAGTATACATGCCGTAGTACGTGCCTTTAAGGAAAACATATTGGCCTTCTAGATCTTTTAAGCAATCCAGGAGGGGGAAAAGCGCATACTTACTCATCAAGGTCGATACTCCCTTCGTTTTAGCATTGTCATTGGTCGTATGGTATGCTGTCGTAAAAAAGGTATTAGTGAGCTTCTGTATGTGGCCAGCAGTGACGGCTGGTGCTAAACATTTTTGGAGGGGCGCAAAGGAAAAAAAATTGCACTCTCACTGTTCCCAAACGCAGCCACTTTTCTATGCCATCAAACGCAGCCACTGTGCCATCAATTTGCACCACTGTGCCATGCCATCAAACGCAGCCACTGTGCCATCAATTTGCACCACTGTGTGATGCCATCAAACGCAGCCACTGTGCCATCAATTTGCACCACTGTGCCATGCCATCAAATGCAGCCACTGTGTCATCAATTCGCACCACTGTGCCATGCCATTAAACGCAGTCACTGTGCCATGCCATCAAATGCAGTCACTGTGCCATCAATTCGCACCACTGTGCCATGCCATTAAACGCAGTCACTGTGCCATCAATTGTCACCACTGTGCCATGCCATTAAACGCAGCCACTGTGCCGTCAATTGTCACCACTGTGCCATGCCATTAAACGCAGCCACTGTGCGATCCATTGTCACCACTGTGCCATGCCATTAAACGCAGCCGCTGTGCCATCCATTGTCACCACTGTGCCATGCCATTAAACGCAGCCACTGTGCCATCAATTGTCACCACTGTGCCATGCCATTAAACACAGCCACTGTGCCATCCATTTTCACAACAGTGTCATGCCATTAAACGCAGCCACTGTGCCATCAACTGTCACCACTGTGCCATGCCATTAAACGCAGCCACTGAGGCCATCAATTGTCACCACTGTGCCCTTTAATGGTCGTGCTGTGCCAATGGTCGCTGCTGTGCCAATTGTCCCCACTGTGCCCTGTAAATTGCTTTCTCCCCCGCCCGGCACTTACCTTTACTGGAGTCAGGCATTCACGTCCCACGATGTCTTCTCCCACCCTTTGATGATTGACAGGCGTCTCAGCCAATCAGGTTACCGGTAGCCAGAACCGGCCAACCTGATTGGCTGAGACGCCTGTCATCTTATCCAAGGGGCGTACAGTCCGTGCGCTCCGAGAATAAGCTTCCGGGACCCGAGGGCTGTACTGGGAAAGCCTATCAGAGCTGTTGGCTCTGATATACATTTCCGTACAGCCAACCAGCTGGCATTATTCAGATGGCCGGACATGAGTGCCGACCATCTGAATAACAGCGGCAGCAGCGATAATAACATAGATTCGTGCAATGCATGAATCTATGTTATTAGACTCAGTGGCGGTATGAGCCAGAGGGGGCGGCGCTCCAACGCCCTCTATGGATGAACTGCCACTGGTGGCCAGTTTTAAAATGGGTTTCCTGTAGGAAAACAAAGTGTGGCTTACCATTCTTCAGTTCTCTATGGAGTGATGTCCTTTTTTTCCGGGATATTTAGTCCTTTTGTGTTGTCTGAGATTACCACAGGGTTCTTCCCCAGAGATGAATAAGCCATCGGTGCGAACAGAGAGTTGGAATTTACGGCGATTTCTGTAAACTTTTAGTGATTCGTTAGCGACCAGTCTCCACTGATATGCACCCGAAATTTAAAATTGTAACAAAGATGGTGGGGGGAGAAGGGAAGAGAGAGAGGGAGAGGTTAGGTAGAAAGGAATGAGAAATTCAAAGAGTGGAAGCGAATCCAACAACAAGTGGAACAATTATAATACACTTTAGTCAATATATAACCTTTGCTAAAGTGGTAAAGTAATATATCTGAGCCGAGAAATCTCCACTCAGGTATACTCCGTGGTGATGTGGGAAGTCAGCGACCAGTATGCTTGTGATGGTAAAACAGTTAAAACTTTAATCCAACAATATACAGTAATGCACACAGTAACGGTGAAGCATAAAAAGACACAGCCTCTATAAGGCAATAATGGTGTTTGAGCTTATGTAGGGCATCCCTGCCTAGGTATTCTCCTCCATAGGCACACTGAGTTCAAGGCAGCACCTACAGCACACTGCATTTGTTAACTTGAGTAAGCTCCTGTGAACCAAAATAATGGGTAATGTAAGGCACTTCAAAGTATTTTTAAGATATCATCTAAAGGGCAGTCACAAAAAATATTGGTCTTTGAAACTGCAGCAACTCTGTCTATCATTTTGCCTCCATCTTTGGTGCTCCCTAGTTCATTGATCTGTAGGTGGAGCTGGAAGGCAAGGTAGGCTGCAAAGATCTCCGTGTAGCAACGCACACTGTCCCTACTGAGAACTTGTTTGTGACCATTCAGAGGCTCTAACTGGGATGAACAGAAAGGCATCCAACTGGCATAAAAAAGAAAAGACCAGAATGGATCACATAAGTCTTAGTACCTTATCCAACCCTTACAAGCAGCTTTCTAGTCTGTGTGACTTTGAGTTTCTGTCACAATCAAAGGTGCGGTGGGTCTCTCAAAGAGAATCCAAACAGAGGATTGTGTGGTTATTCAGATGTGCGTAGTTGAGTACCCTGCAGGGTGTAGGGGACAGGAGTCCCCATTAGTGACCCCCCTAGCGTCTGTGCTTCATTTTCATGGACAATTGCTTGTCCTGTGTGGAATGAGGAAAGTCGGGTGGGCTTCTGGCAGGAGGCGGCAAGGCATACTCCTGGTACCAGGTAGCTCAGTCAGCTCCAGATTTAAGGCCTTACAAAATACAGGAAGATCAACAGGGGAGCGCAGTACATGTTGTTTCCCTGCAGCTGTGACTACCAGGGCAAAGGGGAAATGCCACGTATATCGTATGTCCTTCTCTTTAAGCTTATCCAGAAGGGGGCGAAATGCCATACAGTTTTTCAATGTAATTTGTGAGAGGTCTTGGTACTGCATGATATGTGCACCATTAAAGATAATGTGGTCATTCCTCCGTGCTTTCTGCATAATGTCCTCCTTAAGTGGATAACTCTGCAGGCAGGAAATGATATCCCTTGGGGGGGCATCATTTGGATCCCTAGCCCTGAGAGTTTTGTCAGCTCTCACAAATTCCATCTCCAAGTCCTCCTGTCTTTCCAGCAGGCTATTGAATAATCTCTGTAACACAGGAACTATCTGGTCACTGTCCACAGACTCAGGGATCCCCCTCACCCTAATATTGTTCATACGTCCACGATTATTGAGATCCTCTAAATGGTGATTCATCTCAATAAAATGAAAGACATGTGTGTTAGCCACTTTTTCAAACCTATGCAGCGCTCTGTCTCTCTGTTTCTCTTTTACTTCCACCTCATTCATCTTGTCAGAGAGAACCAGCAGATTGGATTTTAAGCCTGTGATGGCTGCAGAGAATGTAGATGTTATATCTGCTGCAAAGCCAGACATGTCTGCATAGGTGAGGGGTTCGTTGGAGCGTGTCTGACTCCTACCTGAGTTCTCTATGGCAGATTGTGAGTCCTCGCTGAAGTCCTCCTCTTAATGCTGGGACTGCACCATCAGCCGCACCATCAGCCGCCGGCTGTGCTTTGAGCAGCTCAGAGATGCTTCTGGTCGAAGAAGCGGATTATCCTCGGTGGGGTCTGGAGTGTGGAGTCTGATATGTCAGTCTGCCCATTTATAGGTCGAAACAAGCAGGGTAAAGGGCTGTCAGCTGTGTCTTTTCACGGAGCTCCATCAGTGTGGTTCCATTCTGATCGCTTGCTAGGCCACGGCCCCCCGACCTGCAGTTCTTTAGATGTTGATCTGGGTTCTTTTATAACCTCCTGGATGAGTCGTTGTCATGCTCTTGGAGTATTTTTTGTAGGCTGGCCACTTCTGGGAGGGTTCACCACTGTTCCAAGTTATATCTATTTGTGGATAATGGCTCTCCCCATGGTTCACTAGAGTTTCAGAGCCTTATAAATGGCTTTGAAACCCTTCCCAGACCGATACATAAACATTACTTTGTTTCTAATCTTGATTTTTTTTAGATTGTGGCATGATGTGGGGCTTTTTTTGATCTGTTAGGGTGCTTGACTTTGTCACACAGCTTATATTTATGTGATTTCTTGATTCAACAGGTCTGGCAGTAATAAGGCCTGGTTGTGGCAAGTGGGATTTAACTCAGCTTTCCAAAAAATTGTGGTTAATTACAGTTCATTCATGATTCAGCATCTGAGGGGGCAATTACTTTTTCACATGGAGCCAGCATGTTTGAACAGCTCGTTTCCCTTAATTAATAATAATTTTAATTTAATTAAATTTAATCTTTGTGTAATTTAAAAATGTGTTTGATGATCTGAATCATTTAAGTGTGAGAAATATGCAAAAAAAATAAAAAATCGAGTCCATCCAGTTCAACCATAAAAAAGAAATACACAAACAAAATAAAACACAGTACATCCCATACACCCAACTCCATACCCACAGTTAATCCAGAGGAAGGCAAAAAACCCCAGCAGAGCATGATCCAATTTGCTACCAGAGGGGAAAAAATTCCTTCCTGATCCCCCGAGAGGCAATCGGATTTACCCCGGATCAACTTTACCTACAAAACGTAGTACTCAGTTATATTATGTGCATTTAGGAAAGAATCCAGGCCCTTCTTAAAGCAATCTCCTGAGCTGGCCAGAACCACCTCTGGAGGGAGTCTGTTCCACATTTTCACAGCTCTTACTGTGAAGAAATCTTTCCGTATTTGGAGGTGAAATCTCTTTTCCTCCAGACGTAAAGAGTGCCCCCTTGTCCTCAGCGTTGACCTTAAAGTGAATAACTCAACACCAAGTTCACTATATGGACCTCTTATATATTTGTACATGTTGATCATATCCCCCTTATTCTCCTCTTCTCAAGAGTGAATAAATTCAGTTTTTTTAATCTTTCCTCATAGCTAAGCTCCTCCATGCCTCTTATCAGTTTAGTTGCTCTTCTCTGCACTTTCTCCAGTTCTCCGATACAGTGCAGTCAGTGTAGAATATATATACAGTGCAGGCAGTGTAATACACAAACACACGGTGAAGTCAGTGTACAGTACAAAATACATTGTATTGAAGTGGTAAGTACATTTTACCCCTACCTATTCAGCAAAAAAAGTGTAAAAAAGTAAAAACCACGAACAACAGTTTTTGACAATTCCTTTATTTAAAAGAAAAAAGTGTCCTGTGATGTCCATCCATCTTCAATCACGCCGTCCAATGGACCCATAAAATATATTTTAAAAAAAACTCTGTCTCGATAGGAGGCATCTCGCCATCTCAACAGCTGTTATAAGGCAAGGGTGGGGCCACCCGGTGACATAACTGAGTGACCCTGCTCCTTCTGATGTCATGTACCATCAGAGTGGGGGGGTGATCTGTTTATGTCAGTGGGTGGCCCCGTCCTTGCCTTTATAATATTTGTCACAGCCAAGAGACACCAGTTGTCGGGAGGCCACCCATTTAAGAGTACAATAGAGAGAGAGAGTGGTATCTGGGGGCTCCCTTTTTAAAGGGGGCTTCCAGATTCCAATAAGCCACCCACCCACAGACCCCCACAACAACCCACCCGTCCAGGGCTGTGGGGACAAGTCCCTTGTCCCCATTAACATGGGGACAAGGTGATTTGGGGGGACCCAAAGCACCCTCTTCATGTTGAGGGCAAATTGCCTGGTATGGTTCAGAAGGGCTCTCTTTCGCCGGAATAAGGGCCCGGTATGGACTGGGGGAACCCGCACCATTTTTTTCCTTGATTTTTATCTATATTACCGATAGCAAGCAATATATTACAGCCATGAGCAAGTTTAAATTACATGTTTTCCCTTTAGAAATGTCATTTTGCTGTGGGACAGTAAAACACAGATGCACCACTTTACAGGCAGACTAAGGGGACCCCAGGCACTATAGATAAAGGAATATTAAAGTGTTATTGTTTCACTTTAAGAATTCTTATATTCACTGCTCCTAAACAAGTTGTTTTTAAAAAAAAAAATGCATTGATACATGTCCCCTGGGGTAGTACTCGGGCCCCCATACACTTTGTATATCAATAACTTGCACAAAAGCCTTTAAAATTAGCAGTTTTGATTTTTCATGTTCATGTCCCATAGACTTTAAGAGTGTTCGCACACATTTTTTGCCTGTTCACAAGTTCTGGTGCAAATCGGAGGGTGTTCGGTACATTCCTAGTTGTGACCCTAACATAGAAGGGAGTTGATTTACTAAAACTGAAACGTACAAAATCTGGTGCGGCTCTGCATCGATATTTCAGTTTACAGTTTTGTTGTTGAAGATTGATTGAACAAGCTGAAGTTAAAAGATGATTGGCTACTATGCACAGTTGCATCAGATTTTGCAGTCTTTAGTTTTATGATGTTCTACTGGCCCATTGCCAGGTGAAAAAGTCCAAAAACAGCATAAAAAATTAAAACTAATACAGTCACTGTATCTAAGGACTGGTAAACTCTAATATATTACATGTTTGTTCTTAGGCTTGGATACACTTTAATACTAATGTTTTATTTTATTTATTTTATTTTAAAGGTAGTTGAAAGTTGTATTAATGATGAATTGTATTGTACTGTGCTTCAGTTTGTGGTTTAAACTACCAGAGGTTTGTTGCTTGCAATCATTTCAATTATATCCCTGGTAATTTACAATTTATTTCTTCCATTTGAGCACTAGATTGTTTCTATTTTCTATTATGTTGTAAAAGAGCAGCACCTAAATTAGGTAGCAATGAAAGGACTGAAATCAATACTCAAATAAGGAAGGTGCCTACTTAGGCAAATGTACTTGCAAATTTAAACGGTAATGGTCTCCTCCTCAAGGGATTAGGATGTAGCTAAAAAACAATCTATATTCAAGCATTTAGACAGATGTTGTTTAAAAAAAATTGTATATATGATTATGTTGTTATTAATGTATGTTAATGGAACCTTATGTCTTTCTAATTTGGCTGTATATTTAAATATACAGCAAGTAGCAATATTTTCCCAGTACATATGGAGCCTCTGCTTCCTGTTAAGTGAATAAGTAAAAATAATAATGACTGACCTGTACAGTTTTTCTTTCAATACTTTCATCATGTTCAGACTACTTGAAAACAACAGGCCACGTGGCTTATTTAATTTATGTTTGTAGTCATTATTACTGATGTACAGATGGTCACAAGAGGAATATTCTCTGCTATGCACAAACCTCAGCCATAAACAGCAAGCATGTCTCAACACTTATCCAAGCATTCAGCTTGGAAAGCGAGCAAGCACCCCCTTCCTGAACCATACCAGGCCACATGCCCTCGTGGGGGGGTGGGTGTTTTCGGGCAGGGGGACTCTGCATTCCTTACCCCAAAGCATCTTGTCCCCATGTTAATGAAGACAAGGGCCTCTTCCCAACCACCCTGGGCTGTGGTTGTCGGAGTCTGCGGCCAGGCACCTATCGGAATCTAAAAGCCCCCTTAAACAAGAGGGCCCCCAGATCCCCCTATGTGAATGGGTATTGGGTACATCGTACACCTACCCATTCACCAAAAAAAGTGTCAAATAGTAAAAAACCACAAGAGACAATTTTTTACAAATCCTTTATTAAAAAAAAAAAAAAAAAAAATGAAAATCCACCGTCAATGACTCTACGACAGACCCGAATAATAGCAACAATTTAAAATTCTCCACCTCCATGGGAGGTCCCCCGTCGACTGCTCGCTTTGACAGCGCTTATATAGGCAAGGGCAGGGCCACCTGGTGATGCCATGGGTGACCCCTCCCCGTTCTGACATCATGTGAATGGATTTTGGGGGACCCCATGTTTTTTTTCATCTTGTTTTTTGGGTGGGGTTTTCAATTAAAATCCATACTAAACTTAAAGGGTCTGGTATGGAATTTGGGAGGGACTACATATGCTTTTTTTTATGTTTTTCTTTGTTCTTTACACTCTCCCCTCTGTTTGTTCATATGGGGTTGAGTCAGTGGTTATTAGGACATCAGCGAGGGCAACATTCCAAACAAACAGGAGAGAAAGTTGTCACAAATAGTTCACTTTATACTGCAGCTGGCAGTTCGCTTGGTTGAACATCCATTTGTCTGGCCATTTACACAGACATCTCCATAGACTGTACACAGTGCAGAGGTCTCCCTCAAAATATCTCCCCTGCTAGTTGAACTTCCCTTTAATAATGACGACGTACATTTTTTACATGACCGCGTTCTTGTAAAAATTTTACATTTGCACAACAAAAGGTAACAAGGAAACTATTACATATGAAATGCAATGCAGATATTATTTGTTATGCTTGCATGAATATTGGGACATTGTCACAGTTCATTTTTTTATACAAATAGGCCCCAATCTCAATTCATATTTTAGTAAATTAGGCCAATGGATATAAAAAATAAAATAAATGCACAAATACGTTCATGCATAATGTATTTGTACGCAACTTGTTCTTTATTTTCCCATTTAGATTAACAGTCACCAGCTCTCTAAATAGTTGTTAAAACCACCAACAAATCACATCTGCATGGATTCACCTTCTGTTTTCATTATCCCTCTTAAAGCACATTTTATAGTTTCACTATAATATAAGACACTACATTCTAATAGAATAATTACATAGCTACAGTATATGGAACTGAAAATATGCACTAGTATGTTGCTTTTGCTACCTCTTACCCTTGTTCAATACATTTTTGGATTACACAACACGTAAATTTACACAACAATGACTTCCAAAAATGGAAAACTATACTAGTAATTGTTAGTGCTAAAGATATAGTATAATAAGGGCTGAGCTTCAGGCTCAGGTTGACAGAGAGTTTGTTTAGCAGCCTGACATGGAGCTGTCATTCATGGTAAGAGGCCATTGGGTCCATTGGGTACAATCATTGTACATGGGTTGTCTGTCATGTTTGTGTGCTTTGATGTTTGAAGTACTGTTTATTGTCATGGACATTAGATCTATACCTTGGAACATTGTTTATTATATTTTTAAATAAAGGATTTTGTTATTTTGTGGGTGGGTATCACATGGGCTGGGGGAGGTTGGAGATTTGGGGAGCCACTAATCTAAAAGTGGGCTTCTAGATTCAAATAAGTTTGACCCACAGACCCCACCTACCCTACTGGGCCAGGAATGTCTTCATAATGCCCCCCCCCCTTTCCTGATGAAGAGTTTGGTATTAATTGTGAGGGGACCTACAAAAGTTTTAATTTTTTTTCTTGGAATCTCCCTTTTATGCCATATCAGATCCCTATTAAAGAGTTGGTATGAATTTCAGGAGGACTATATAGAATTGGGTATATGTGATTGTATGATATTATTATTATTTTATTCCTTAGGGCCCTTTCACACTTGCAGACCGTTCGTCCATTTTTTCATATGTCCGTTTACAGATTAAAACGGATTGAAATGCTTTCCTATGGGATAGCGGACGTTAGCGGATGAGCATACGCTAACGTCTGTTAACATTCCTCTCCGTTAAGCTCCGTTTTTTTGAACGGAAGAAAACCCTATTTTTCTTCCGTAAAAAAAAACGGAACGGACGTAAAACGGATGTTAGCGGACGATCCGTTAACATCCAATCCGCTGACATCCATTTTTCATCAAAATATGTAATTTAATATGCATACATTATGCATACAACTTTTCCATGTCAGGCCTGCTTTATGGGACAAAAGAAGCATAGAATACAGTGACAGAAATTTTTGAGGAGGTCACACTGAACTTGTTGTCGCTCAGCAATAAGCAGCGTTGGATACATGGTAAGCAGTTTGTGGGATGGGGGTGGGTTGGCATGGTTAAACTTGTAGTCCACCCATATGTCAGCATCCATATGCCTGCCACAAATTGTGGATTGTCCACTTGTCACGTCACCTGCCACAAGTTGTGGATTGTCCACTTGCCACCTCACCTGCCACAATTTGTGGATTGTCCTTTTGCCAAGTCACCTGCCACAATTTGTGGATTGTCCACTTGCCACATCACCTGTCACTTCACCTGCCACAATTTGTGGATTGTCCTTTTGCCACGTCACCTGCCACAAGTTGTGGATTGCCAATTATCCTAGTTCCAGTCCATGCCAGTCCAGTGTGCAGGCACTCATCTTAAGCTGTTTTTGACTACCTTTTTCATTAAAGGAGTCAAATCATTGTGGCAAGCACATTATTTGTCTTGAGCACTTCGGGTGAAGATGTCTCTCTGGTGAAGGATATCACTATCACATTGAATCTACATTAAGTGAAGAGTTGTGGAATTTAATCTGCTGGGTTTGATCACATTTCACTTTTACTATTGGGACTTTTGTTATACGCCTCATCAACATACACAGTATTTTTGTTTTGGCATTGTATATGAACATTGTTATATACAGTATTATTCTGATTATTTAATATTGCACTTTATGTGTCACATCACCTGTGGTCACTTATTAGCACCAGACTTTTCCTTTTTAGAGGAACTTTGCAATGCCCTCTACACCCTATTGTACTACTTATCACAGTTTCACTGTTTCAGAGGAGAAGCTTTATTTTGTTTTGTTCTATATAAACCCTTATAATTGTTGTTGGCGAGGAATACCCCCTCTTTTTTGCATAACATTAATATACTCTGACTTATACTGTATTTTACATTTACATGAAATCGGCAGCCCAGATCCCAGAACCACCAGGAGATGAAGGACGGTTGGTGATATTTCCGGCGGGCGCTTGTCCCCCTCTGAGGTATGTGAGGTACCATGTGTGTGAGAGCCGAGTCACCACCAGCACTGACCACCCGCCAGACCAGGTTGTGCATAAGAGCACATTTAATTGTGAGGCAATGACTGATGCTAGGTTATACTAAGATTGCAAGGAAAATGCTAGTGGAGGGCTCAATTGACTGGGTCTAGCAAGAACAAAAAGAGATATGTAAGAAAATATATTCATAAAATTTAAAGCATAATTCCACTTTCTTGGGGAAAAAATATTGCAAATAAAAAAATAATATAGCATATTCAATTGTGGCACAAGCCATTGTGTAATTTATTGTTATTAGAAATGATACCCCCTCCTTCCCCTCCGAGGTATGTGTGTGAGACCCTTAGATTGCTTCAAAGCTGTTTATTTAAAAAAAAAAAAATTCTAGAGAATTCCCTCTTAAAATAAGGGTGCGTGTTATACGCCGTCGCGCGTTATACGCCGATAAATACGGTAATACTAATTATTATTATATTTGGGGTTATGGTACATTAAATTGACTTTCAAATTGTTTTTTTTTTCACTTTATTTTTCATAAAGGTAAATTATTGTTACATGTGAAACATATTTCATATTAAGTTGTTACTTTGTGATTGGTAATTGCTCACGTTTTCCTCAATCTATATTAATTATACAGTCCTTATTAGGTAACATTATGGTTTATAGCACATTCTACACATCTTTATAATACTGCTATTCAATTAGTTTTATTCAAACATAATCACACAGTTTCCTCTAAAGCACTCTGTGTTGTGTTAGCCTGACTTACAGTCAGGGCTTTTTTTCAGGGGGAACTTGGGGGAACTCAGTTCCACCACCTTTGGCTCAGATCCTTTGGAGCCCGCTCACCACAATCACTTTTAAACACAGAAGTCTGGTTTCTGTGTTTACAAGTGACAGTTCTGCACTCTATGTGTAACCCCCCTGAACTCTGCACTCTGTATGTAATGCAATCCTGGTATACGAAAAAATTAAATCTAAAGCGCTGGCCAATAGTGAAAATACAAGTGTAAAATTATATACTGTGCAATCAAAATAAACTGCTGCTCAAGTCTATATTGTGCTAACAACAAAAAGTGGTATGAATAAAGTGAAGTGATGAGCGCAATAAATGTACTAAACAATTACATCACTTTATTCATACCACTTTTTGTTGTTAGCACAATATAGACTTGAGCAGCAGTTTATTTTGATTGCACAGTATATAATTTTACACTTGTAAACACTGATAAAATGTGCAAACAAATTAAAATATGAAATAGCAACCAATAGCTGATTGAATGATAAAGGTGACACTTAAATAATAAATGTTAGCCAAATAAATCCTAAAAGTGGCAAATCTCACAAAAGTGGAAAATTAAAGAATATAACCAAAAAAAGAATTGTCCAAAATATAAAGTTCCATCCATAAACAATAGTCATAGGAAGTGGGTAATAGGATGATAAAGTTGAGTCTTCACAAACACTGATCTCACAGAGCGCTTACCTACCTGATGTGGGAAAATGGCTTGGACAGATCCTCAAACCAGGTACATGGAGACCGCAATGTCCTCTCGGTGGTATACGCAGTGCTGGTCTTCAGAAATATGGAGACTCACCAAAGATGAAGGATGAATATCAAAAGAAAAGAATGGGGATTCCCATCGTAAAATATATCAAAATAAGGGAGGTTTATTCAAAGACTAAAATATGCTTGCAAGTATTAAAATCAAAAATGCCAAATACAAACACTTTCGGTCGGACGGACGGGGTTCTGCGTCACTACCTGAGGTACGAGCTAGACGTGACCGGAAGTGACGCGAAACCCCGTCCGTCCGACCGGAAGTGTTTGTATTTGGCGTATCAGGACAGCAGCCTAGGGTGAAAATCATGGTTCCCTTCATAGATAAAATGGAGGAGTGTCAGAATAATTGGGGTTAAAAGAATATACATATAGGCCTTTATATTACGCATATTATATATTTTTTTATATTTTCTACGCTAATATGTATTTGGCATAAGAGACGCCATTTTGTCTTTAAAGTTGAATCACAGTTCAAGGCTTATGAATAAGGTCTTGTTACCAGAATGATTTTAGGTCTTACAGGGAGGTTGTAGAAGTCTTGGCTGTCCCATCTCCAAGGTCATATATCTTTTAGGTTTAGGTTTGACACTGGTAAGAAAATGGTAAGGAGCTCTGGTTTCACATGAACTCACAGGAATTGTTCTTTGCATGAACAAAACTAGGGGGCTCATCCACAAATAAGCTGTTATATGGTATATCTTAAAATATATTGTTTCTTGTATAATATGGTTACAGTATATCTATGTATTAGTAATTCATATATGAACCCATTTAGGCACATATATAGATTATTATGAGAAAGTTGTCAACATGGTATTATATACATATTGTTTCTCAAACATTTTCTATGTACATTTTCTATGTACCTTTTAGTTTACATCCTGCCATCTAGTGACCTTTTGTGGTAATGCACAGTTCTGTATTTCTTATGTCTGATCTACGACACACTAACTTTCTGTAATGCTCCACCCTTCTTCCTCAGTTTTGTATTTCCTGTCAATGGAGACTGCTTACAGGCCACATGTAACAAGGGCACATGTATTCTGCGTAGTAAGCTACATCTTTTGACCGCACAATACTACAACCTGTTCATCTGCTGTATACTGTCATCTAATGAATTCTGATGTTTGGATTAAAGCAACTTCTGTGAATAGAATCGGTATTGGTGAGTTCAAGCTATCTGACATGACAAAAATGTTAAAAATGACATGACATTGTTCAAGATGGCCGCATACTTGGTTGCAATGGCAGCCTACCTAAACATAGCATAATTTGACATCGTAAGTTGCGTAGTAATGAGACACACACCTACCTTTTGGAGTAAGATAAAAGTAGGAAGAGTGGAGTGAGGAGGGAACACTATCTCTGGACAAACTCTCTCTCTCTGAAAATATCTATCTTGGGGGTCTACATCTGAAGGAAGCTGGAAGGAGTAGATCTTGAACTCAAACATGTAGGGGTTAGAAGAGGAGTCGTAATGGGACTCATAATGGAATCTTCTCAAACTAACAGACTTCTTAAAAAGTACTGGCAACGTATTCGTTTATTTATTATACTTGTTTGGTAATATAATTGTTTTTGCATACACATAACTAAAACCATTTAAACATATATAGCCTAGTGTTGGAGTTGTGTTATTTTAAACTGCAGTATGAAATAATTATATTCCAAATATTAAGAGACATACACCAATTTGGTTGTGTTTATAAAGCTAGAGCTAAGTTTGTACAATGGTTTTATTATGATATATGTGTAAAATAAATTCTCTCTAAATTTAATATAAGCCTTGATTGTATTGTGAAGCTGTGTGCACAATATGACATTTGGTCTGTACACGTATAAGAAGGAGGATCTGTTGGTTTTGAGAAAGATAACATAGTGTCAATGTAAACAAGAGTATTTATCTAAAGCCGTGAAATCACGGGAAGATTATTCATCACAAGTTACCAAGTTTAAAATTTCTGAACATTAACCATCATTTATCTCTGATTGTAGAAGTATATAATTTGTTTTATCACAAATTATACCTGATTTTAATGTTGCATTGTATCTTTAGTTAATACATATATATATTTCCAATATTCATTTGTGTTACTTGTCTTCAAACTAGCACAAATCAAAGAACTTAGAATTTCTTGTTTGATATTGTAGGAAGTTGTAAATCTCCCAAAAACAAGATTTGCATATTTCAAATACACTTACATTACGTTAATACCAGCCTATCAGCAGAATTCCTATATTCAAGTGCTCTCTAACCCATACTTATAGGACTCACTGAAGGACTTGTGTTTTTTTCTTATGTCTCTGTTTTTTACTTATGCATTCGTTGTAGTTTAGATATTTTTCATAAGTTTTATAGTGTACTCTATCTTTGATACCTAGCTTCATATCAGCGACAGCTTATGAATTACTATGGTTAAGACATACCTCATGTTTTAGCAAGATATGTATGTGTATGCGCTCACATGCACGTCCTTTACTACAGAAATGGTTCTTTGAAGCAGGATATGGTAACACATATTTCTTAAGTTCTGAGATTTTCATGTACCTTATTTTTTTAGCGCTGTTAATGTGCATACGATTGATGGTACACTTGTATTATTATTTTTTATGGACATAACTTTTTAAATACTATTTTAATATTTCAGTATAAACATTCTGACAGGAGTAATGCATCCAACTAGTGTGTTATTTGCAGAATTATCAGGTGAAAATAAAGCAAAAGAAGCTTGAAAAAAAACATATAGCCACCATAGCATGCACTAGTAATCTGGAATACATTAGCAATCTGGCAGAATTAGCAATTATGTTATATAATTACAACTGACAATTGAGAGTGATACCTATGCTTGGAGTCACTTTCAGATGTAAGAATCCTCTACTGAGTCCTGGATAATACATTGTTGTTTGCTGTATTATTCATATTTTGTAAATCTCTATTTTCAAATATCCTCCTAAAGTATGGTGCAAGTACAGTATGGTGCAAGTATCCCCTCCTCCTTGGATAATAAATTCATGTTAATAAATCCAAAATTGACTTATAAAGATTACAGTCTGCTCACCACAGAAATCTTGCTGAAATAATGGTAATGTCATGCCCAGAGATTTAACATATTTTCTTTACCAACACTTTTTTGAACTACTAACCTCAGAGGAGCTTCAAGAGAGAGGAGAACTTTAAAATAATGGATTTTTTTTGTGGTCTTACTTGATTCCAGATTTTTTTTCTCATCCTTTTTTGCTATTATCTTAACCACTTAAGACCCAGACCATTATGCAGGTTAAGAACCTAGCTCCTTTTTGCGATTTGGCACTGCGTCACTTTAACTGACAATTGCGCGGTTGTGCGACGTGGCTTTTAAACAAAATTTGTGTCCTTTTCTTTCCCACAAATAGAGATTTCTTTTGGTGGTATTTGATCACCTCTGCATTTTTTATTTTCTGCGCTATAAACAAAAATAGAGCGACAATTTTGAAAAAAATGCAATATTTTTTATATTTTGCTATAATAAATATCCCCCAAAAATATATAATTTTTTTTCTCAGTTTAGACCGTTACGCATTCTTCTACCTATTTATGGTAAAAAAAAAATCGCAATAAGCGTTTATCGGTTTGCGCAAAATTTAAAACAGGCATATATAAAATGTTGCCGGCCGGCAAACAAAACGATCAGAGCCCTTCCTCCTGAAAGCGGCGACGTCACTGCACGTCTATCCAGACGCGTTTCGTCATTGGACGTTATCGCTGTTTGAGTCAGCCTGTCTGGTAAGCTGCTTGGTTATCTGGTGGTGGGATATCACCTAAGAGTGCCATGTGCTGTGGAAGTCACGCTGGTGATCGAGAAACCTCCTGTATGATTCCAGTTACAAGTGGTGCAGATTTATCCATCTGTCTAAAAGAACTGTTGGTTCTGTGGATTACACCAATATAGACATTTCTGAGGATTATACTAACTGTGTTTATGTATACCTATTGATTTTACTGATTACATAGGGGTCCGGGTGTTATGGCACAGTTTTTACCCCCCCTTTCTACATTCATATTTAGTGCATTTGCATATTAGCTGCTGCCTCCCTTTATTTTATTTTATTTTTTGGTGTTGACCTCTTGATTGTGGGTAATACTTTTTTGGATAAATAAGAAGGCCAGTATGGTGGCCTGAGTTTATGGGAGGAGCCCGGAGGGTATTTAAGCAGCCCACTCACACATGCTCTTTGTCGGTTCAGTGTGCAGTACTACACGTCACTGGGCCGACTCTTCCCAGCTCACCTCATGTCCGTGAGTCTGCGCATTCAATCGCATTCGACACCCTCCCGCCCTTCCCTTTTTCAGGGCACTTCTCAGCATATCCTTCTTCAATTAACTACCCATTACTTACTTTGGGTATGCCCCCTTTTATTGGCATACTGACCAGACCACCAAGGCACACTTCAGGTCTATTTATGTTGTAAGTCTTGTCGCGTGTTTATGTGATCCACATCACTCTCAGTCAGAGGGCCACGACCATAAGCACAATTTGTGTTGTTTTAAAAACGTAAATGTATTTGGGATTTTATGTGATAGACCAATAAAAAGTGGCACATAATTGTGAATGGGAAGGAAAATTTTAATGCCGCGTACACACGATCGTTTTTCATCATGGAATAAAACGTTGTTTGCCAAAACACCATCGTTTTTTAAAAATGATGAGCAAAGCGCGGTGACGTACGACGGCACTCTAAAGGGAAAGTTCCATTCAAGCTCCCATCTCTAACTTGCTTCTGAGCATGCGCGGTTTTAAAACGTTGTTTTAAACGTCGTTTTAGCCCTGATATGATCATTTTTTACAACCCGAAAAACGTCATTTTAAAAAACAACGTTTAAAAATGCAGCATGCCCAAATTTTTTTTGGGCATTTTTCAGAAGACGAAAATCGATGTGAAGCCCACACACGATCATTTTAAATGACGTTTTTACAAATGTTGTTTTAAATCATGCCGAAAAACGATCGTGTGTACGCGGCATAGGTGTTTTTCAATTGTTTTTACAAATAAAAATGTGAAAAGTGTGGCGTACATTTGTATTCAGCCCACCCTGAGTCAATACTTTGTAAAACTACCTTTTGCTGAAATTACAGCTGAAAGTCTTTTTGGGTATGTCTCTAACAGCTTTGCACATCTAGACAGTGACATTTTTGCCCATACTTCTTTGCAAAATAGCTCAAGCTCTGTTAGATTGGATGGGGAGCATCGGTAAACAGCAATACTCAAATCTTGCTACAGATTCTCAATTGCATTTAGGTCTGGACTTAGACTGGGCCATTCTAACACATGAATATTCTTTTATCTAAACCATTCCATTGTAGCTCTGGCTGTATGTTCAGTGTCAATAACCAGCTGGAAGATAAACCTCCACAACAGTCTCAGGTTTTTTGCAAACAACTTTTCTTCTAAGATTGCCCTGTATTTGGCTCCATCCATCTTCCCATCAACTCTGACAGCTTCTCTGTCCCTGCTGAACAAAAGCATCCCCACAACATGATGCTGCCATCACCATGTTTCACGGTGGGGATCATCTGACCAGAGCACCTTCTTCCATGTTTGCTGTGTCCCCCACATGGCTTCTTGCAAACTGCAAACAAGACTTCTTATGGCTTTTTTCAACACTGGCTTTCTTCTTCCCACTCTTCCATAAAGACAAAATTGTGGAGTGCATGACTAAGGCCGCGTACACACGATCAAATTTATCTGCTGGAAACGGTCCGACGGACCGTTTCAGCAGACAAATTTGATCGTGTGTACGGGCGGACAGACAGGTTTTTTCAGCAGACAACTTTTAAAGCATGCTTTAAAATCTGTCTGCTGGGAACCTGTCCATCCGACATGTCTGCTGGTTAGTACACTAACCAGCGGACATATCTGCCCGGACATGCGTCGAATGGATTCGACGCATTCGTGGAAGTTTTTTACTTCCTGGTGCGGTGACGTGGCGGTGTCAACGTCACCGCCACGTCACCGCGCTGTCTGTCGGCGCTGTCTGTCGGCAGGGATTTTGGTTTGATCGTGTGTACACGATCAAACCAAAATAGCCCAGCAGACAAATCCGATCAAATCGGTCTGTCAGACCGATTTGAGCGGATTTATTTAGTCGTGTAGTTGTCCTGTGGACAGATTATCCCCACCTGAGCTGTGGATCTCTGCAGCTCCTCCAGAGTTACCATGGGCCTCTTGGCTGCTTCGTTAAATAATGCTCTCCTTGCCCAGCCTGTCAGTTTAGGTGGATGGCCTTGTATTGGTAGGTTTGCCATTGTGCCATACTCTGCATTGTTAGATGATGAATTGAACAGTGCTCCGTGAGATGTTCAAAGCTGGGAGACATTTGTTTATAACCTAACCCTGCTTTAAACTTCTCCACAACTTCATCCCTGACCTGTCTGGTGTATTCTTTGGCCTTAATGATGCGGTTTTTCACTAAGGTGCTCTAACAATCATCTGAGGGCTTCACAGAACAGCTGTATTTATACTGAGATGAAATTGCACACAAGTGGACTAACTGCAATTGGTTCCAATAGATTTTAGTGCATGCCACACTTTTCACATATTTATTTGTAAAAAATAAATAAAATAAAAAAAAACATTTATCATTTTCACTCCACTCCACAATTATGTGCCACTTTGTGTTGGTTTATCACATAAAATCTTCAATAAAATATATTTACGTTTTTGAATACTTTTTCAAGGCACTGTATAGTGAATACATGCACAAAATCTGATCTCTATAGACCTGGGATGAAACCCTCTAAATCAATGTGATGATAGGATAATCCATTGGAATTGATGATGAAATGTTGAATTGTTCTATTTAAATGCCTGCAAATCCTATACAAATAGAACAAATTACCTGCAGGGGACCACAGTAACTCTGAAAATGCAATAATAAACCTTTAGATATTTGATAAATGTATCAAATCAGGGTGATTATGACTTATAAACCACTGGAGGCCTACCCATAAATCGTGAACCCCCTCACCCCCCATCGATGCGTGATGCTTTAGTTGGCTTCAAAAAAGGGTGGGCCCGGGGTCCAGAGCACTGTGCCCTGAGCCCACCCACTTGTGTGAAATTAGCAAATTAATATTAATATACCCTGATTGGCTGGGAGGAGAAGACAAAGGTGTAGTATGGGGACTGGTGACACAGAGAAGACAGAGGGGGTGAGAGGGCATCCTCCAACATGTCAGTCCGGAGGCAGAGTGTGGAGTCATCTTCAGCAAGCCCAGCACAGCACATGGCTTCGAAGATGAGGAGCTGAACGGGAGAAGGAGGAGGAGAGCCCAGAGCCTGCAAGTAAAGGCAGTGACTGGAGATAGCAGCACAGAGTAAGTGAGCTGGAGATGGGGTAGCAGACTGGAGCGACGGGGGGGTTTATGGTCATGTCCTTTTGCCAACCCCTCCGACCGATGGAGCACCAGTTGCCACTGGGCAAAACCAATACTGCTTGCCACCATGGCAGCACCTCTTCTAAATGAGTGAAAGGAGAAGTAGAAGCCAGAAAGACCTAGATTTTGAAAGCAGGAAGAAAGAACAGCAGGAAACTGATATTGGGTAAATGGTGAAGATCAGAATGACCAAAGAATGAGCCTATTTAGGTAAATTTCTGTGAATATTTGTCCCGTCCAGAATATTTGAAATATTCTGGACAGAACAAATATTCACAGAAATTTACCTAAATAGGGTAATCTTGTGGCCCTTACCAATTTGATTAGTTTTTGGTCTGTGAATACGAATTGGTAACTTAGTCACCTGCCACTGGAACATCACTGTCCAATTAAAATATGTGCCAAAGCAGCGATATAGATCTAACATAAATTGTGCAAAAGTTACAATATGAAGCGACAAATAAAGTACAAAAAGTAAAATATAAAACAGCATTGGGTAACATTTCCGATAAACATCCAAAACTTATCCGTGCATGTAAAAAAACAGCTGATGTGCAAACAAACACGGTGCATATGTAAATGTCCTGATATCATAAAGAAAATAACAAATAAATGATTGTGACGTCCATAGAGGAAAAAAAGAAAAACCATTAACGTGTGTTTTTCCAACTCAGGTGCAAAGAGATCCCCCAATGGTTGGAAATTATCATAAAGCTGCTTACCGGAAAATATGGGTCAAAAGTTACAGGTTAATTGATAAGCAGGGAAAACGATGGCCGTCACTTCACAGTCACTCCCAATGTAATGCCAGGAAATAAATAAAAATCTCCATCATGAAGTCCATAACAAGCATCAACATTTTTTTAAAAGCTTACAGGGTTCACTGACAATCTCCACAGCAGGGTAAATCAGTAGACTGATAGTACAAAGCAGAGCGCTTCAATGACTATTGCATACGGACGCTGAGAGTGGCCACGTCCCTATGCGTTTCCTCAACAGTGACGTCTTATGGGGGGATGGGACATACACACAACATCCCTCACTATAAATATACTCAGCCTGCACAGAGAAAGCCGCCCAGGCTTAATAGCTCAAGCGTACATACTCCCTCTACTTTTCAGCCACCTAAAAGAAATATATATGTGGAAAGAGAAAAATGGTGCGATACCGTCGAACACAGAGGAAAAAAGGGGGGGGGGTCATACAGATGGAGGTACCCAATCTCTCTGACAATTAAAAAAGAAGATGATATCTTTAATCCATATGACCCAGAACAGTTGCCATTTATACTTATATAATATAATTACAAACCACAAAGAATAATGATTGTCCATGACCCCACAACGTGTAAATCATGCAAAAATGTCTGTTGGCTGAATTTCTTCAATAGTTCCTTATCCAAACAATGTGAAGATATGACATTTATTAGACATTTGTATTTGTGTTGTGAAATATTTGCATTATTTGGTTTTATTTTTTTCTTAAATGTATTTAAATGATGACTGATGGTTTTGTGATACTTTTGTTTTTTTTCCTCTCTCTGTAGCAAGTATTCAGACCCGACAGATCATATGCTCCACACCTAGTATAGCTTGATGTTGGATTTTCTAACACTATAATTTTAAAACTACAAATATACTTCCTCCTGAAATATAAGCACCTTTATCTGACCTTTTTGTGATATTTCACCATCTGCCCTAACCACCAATCACATTAAATAATGAATACATTTTCAATAATTAGAGAACAAAAATAAGTTTCTGTCGCAAGCGGCCTGATTGAAAAAAAGACACAAATCCATCCAGTTCAACTCACCCACACAGGCATAAGAAATCTCTGCAGGTGGAGGTGTCTGGCATGTATTTTTATGCCCATGAACACAGCTACATGTTATTTAATATGATTTAATTTATGAGCATAAACATGTCTAAATACACATAACTGTGCATATGCAGGTACATTTATTCTGGTGGCTAGAATAAATAGTTTACACATACATGCATAAACGTCATACTGACATAATGAATACATGTATAAAAGCGCAATAATATGTAAAAAAAAAATTGCCAAGTTCTAGCTGAAAAACTGCAGCATAAATTCATAAGCCCATATGCATGAGGCCTAATAATTATATCAGCTTTTATTGGACTAAATTTGAACTAAGGTTCTTACATTTGTCCATTTTTTTTTTTTTTTTTTTTTGCATTTTTAAGGTGGAAGGAGAGGCTCTCTTTGATTCACCTCCTTACAATCAGATATCACAATATGATTACATCCTTATAACTCAAAATGTAAAAATATGTTGTTGTTTTTTCGACCTTTTCTGGCCTAAAATTCACATGAATGCAAAGCCCTTACCTTTTGTTTTGTAGGGCGACTGTTGGACATGTCCACTGCCTCCTAGTATCAGTCTTGGAGGATAGGAGGTGCTGCAGCACATTTTTAATGGTGTCGATAGTGCTGATGGGCATGTGGCATGGAGAATTGTCTAATCAGAGCTGTACTGAAATGAATACACACATATCAGCAACTGTTTAACCACTTCAATACAGTTCATTTTCACCCCCTTCCTGCCCAGACCAATTTTCAGCTTTCAGCACTGTTACACTTTGAATGACAATTGCGCAGTCATGCAACACTGCACTAATTATTTTTCCCTACAAATAGAGCTTTCTTTTGGTGGTATTTAATCACCTCTGCGGTTTTTATTTTTTGCGCTATTAACAAAAATAACAACAATTTTGAAAATAAAAATATATTTTTTAAACTTTTTGCTATAATAAATATCCCCAAAAAGTATATACTGTAAAAAAACAATTGTTTCCCTCAGTTTAGCCCAATATGTATTCTTCTACATATTTTTGGTAAAAAAAAAAAAAAAAAAAAAAAATCGCAATAAGCGTATATCGATTGGTTTTTGCAAAATTTATAGTGTCTACAAAATTGGAGATACATTTATGGTATTTTTATTTATCCGGGGCCCTGGGGAATTCTGGGCCCTTTAATAAAAAGAAATAAAAAATATATCAAAAATAATAATTTTTCTTTATAAAAAAAAGGGGGGGTTGCCATCCAGCGCCCTGGGGAGCTCCGGACCCCTTACAGGTGTACTGCCTGTACCCCCCTGATGGCGGCCCTGCTGTAGGGGGAGGGGACTCATAAGGGGAGGAGACCAATCTGTGTTCCTCTGTACTGGGAACACACATTGGTCTCCTCTCCTCTGACAGGAAGTGGATCTGTGTGTTTACACACACAGAACCATGGTCCTGCCATGTTCACGGGCAATCGCTGGTGCCCGGCAGACATCACCAATAAAATTATGCTTAAAGCGCAACAATAAAAATGAAAAATTCCTTTAACCACTTCCATACCAGGCACTTACGCACCTTCCCGCCCAAGCCAATTTTCAGCTTTCAGCACTGTCGCAATTTGAATGACAATTGCGCGGTCATGCTACACTGCACCCAAACAAAATTGGCGTCCTTTTTTCCCCACAAATAGAGCTTTCTTTTGGTGGTATTTGATCACCTCTGCGTTTTTTTTTTTTGTGCAACAACTAAAAATAGAGCGAAGATTTTGAAAAAAAAAATAGTTTTTATTTTTTTCTGTTAATTTTTTTGTAAATGAGTATGTTTTCTCTTTCAATTATGGGCACTGATATGGTGGCACTGATGGGCACCGATGAGGTGGCACTGATGGGCACCGATGAGGTAGTTCTGATGGGCACTGATTAGGTAGCACTGATGGGCACTGATAGGCGGCGCTGGTATTGGGCACTGATGGGCACTCATGGGCGGCACTGATGGGCACTCATGGGCGGCACTGATGGGCACTCATGGGCGGCACTGGTGGGCACTCATAGGCGGCACTGGTGGGCACTCATAGGCGGCACAGGTGGGCACTCATAGGCGGCACAGGTGGGCACTCATAGGCGGCACAGGTGGGCACTCATAGGCGGCACAGGTGGGCACTCATAGGCGGCACAGGTGGGCACTGATAGGTGGCACAGGTGGGCACTGGTAGGTGGGCACTGGGCATGGATTGGCACTGTGGGGTGGCACTGACAGACACTGGGGTGGCACTGATGATCACTGAGGGGTGGCACTGATGGATCAATGTTGCCAATCAGTGCCCATGTGTGGGCACTGATTGGCATCATTTTTTTTTACTGCCCCCCCCTTTTTTTTTGTCATTTTTTTTTTTTTTGTCATTTTTTTTTGTATTTTCATTTTTTTTTGTATTTTTTTTTGTATTTTTTTTATTTCCCTGGTGGTCCGTGTGGCGATCCGAGGGGGGGCTGCGCTGATAAACAATCAGCGCGAACCCCCCCTGTCAGGAGAGCCTCTGATCGGCTCTCCTGTACTCGCGTCTGTCAGACACGAGTGAGGAAGAGCCGTCGGTGGCTCTTCCTGTTTACATCGTGATCAGCCGTGATTGGACACGGCTGATCACGTGGTAACGAGGCTCCGCCGGAGACTCGTTACCGAGATCGGAGGTGCAGGGTGTCAGACTGACACCCCGCATCACCGATCGCCGCGCTGCGCGCCCCCACGGGCGCGCGCGGCATTGAAATCGTGCTAGACGTTTGAGAACGTCTAGTCACGATTTCATAACCACTTCCCTGCCGTAAATCGGCTATTGGCCGGGCGGGAAGTGGTTAATCACTTTAGCCCTGGATGGCTTTACCTCCTTAATGACCAGGCCAGCTTTTCCAATACAGCACTACGTCACTTTAACTGACAATTGCACGGTCATGCGACACTGTATCGAAACAAAATGTATGCATTTGTTTCCCACAAATACAGCTTTCTTTTGGTGGTATTTGATCACCTCTGTGGTTTTTAATTTTTTGTGCTATAAACACAAAACGGCTGACAATTTTGAAAAAAAAAATTATTATATATATATATATATATATATATATATATATATATATATATATATATATATATATATATTATTTTCTGCTATAATACATATCCAAAAGAATATATATATATATATATATATATATATATATATATATATATATATATATATATATATTATTTTCTGCTATAATACATATCCAAAAGAATATATATATATATATATATATATATATATATATATATATATATATATATATATATATATATATATATATATATATATATATATATATATATATATATATATATATATATATATATATATATATATATAAAAATGTATTCATTAGTTTAGGCCAATATGTATTCTGCCAATATGTAGTCTGCATGCGCCGTCCAAAAAAACTTCAATTACGTGGGGTCATGATTCATTTACATGAATCACGCCCCCACTTCAGCAATTTGAATTGCGCGGCCTTACGCTGTGCACTTTACGCTACGCCACCGCATATTATGGGGCAAGTGCTTTCTGGATAAGGCACTTGCCCATAATATTTGCGGCAGCGTAGTGTAAAGAGGAAACGCTACGCCGTCAGAAAGATACATTTTTGTATCTGAATCTGGCCCATAGTGTCTACAAAATAGGGGATAGATTTATGGACTTTTAATTGTTTTATGTTTTTGCTGGTAATGGCGGCCACCAATCGCCACATTGCATGCCCCCTGATGGCACATGTGTGGCGAGACTGGAATAATGTAAATAAATGAATTTTGATGCTGCCACCAAATCAAAGGACTGGTAAGCTTTAGTATGTTGAATCTATGTTTTTTGGGTTTAGAGATTTCTAAGGTAGAGAAGTTTTGAAGTTTTAAGAACAAGAGTAAGCATTAATGCCCTGTGCTGGTAGGAGCTTATTAAAAGTGGAATGTATCACTACAGAATAATTATAAGGATTGATTTGTTTGATATTATTATACAAGAAAGAAGAATTGTAGCTTGAAATCTTGCACTTGTTCTAAAAGTGACATCCTGTGTTTTTTCCTGATGAGATTCTTGGCAAGAATATCTTGCTGCCCAAATGTACAGACACTCCATTCAAAAGAAACGCGGTTCTTTTGGAAGGCAAGAACGCAGGGACGTCATCGTGCACGACGAGCATGTGCTTGTCACATTTGATGTTGTCGTCGCCATCTTGCTGCCCCCTACCTATGCCTAGGAAGCTACCCTGCATGTGTCAAAGTCATTTCGAGCATGTGTGGGTTTCCACAGCGATGGGTAAGTATACACACTCTCGGGTGTCTCGGCAGGAAAACACTGCCGAGAATCACAACGAGAAAATAGAGAACATGATCTTTATTTTTTCTCGACAAGATTTTAGGCAGTTTTCTTGACGAGAAACCTGAAAGTCTCGTACACACGTACGGTATACTCGGCAAGAAAGCTCTGCCAGCAGTTTTCTTGCTGGTTCTTGCCGAGTATACATAGGTGCTGGCTCTGCACAAGCTTGCAAGAAAGGAAATCGTCCTGGACTGCCCCACTATGTATAAGACGTTCTTTATTTCCGCATTTGCAATAAAAAGGATCACCACCTCAATCTAGAGACATGCCTCTCTTTGATAGAGGACTGGATGACAAAGAGTTATCTTAAACTCAACGGAGCGAAAACAGAACTTCTCCTGTTTCACGCCAAGTGTAAGAAACTACCTGCAACAACTTGGATACCCCCGCCCATTCTGGGCAAAATCATCACCCCTAGTGCCTAAGTCAAAAGTCTCGGGGTCATTTTCGACTCCTACATGACAATGGACGCACAAATAGGGTCAGTAGTCAGCAGATCTCACCATCTGCTGTGCCTACTATGCAGACTTATTCCATGTATTCCCAAAGAAGACATAGCGGTCGTGGTGGGAGCAATTGTAAACTCAAGATTGGACTATGCAAATGCCCTTTACCTCGGACTCCCCAGGTACCAAATCGCTTGTCTACAAGTCATTCAAAATACGGCCGCTAGACTTGTGACTGGGAAAAAACCTTGGGAATCAATCTCCTCTTCACTGAGAGCCCTTCATTGGTTGCCAGTAAAAGACAAAATTACTTTTAAAGCACTCTGTCTAACGCATAGATGTATTCATGGGAATGCTCCCCATTATTTATGCGAAAAAATAAAAGCTCATAATTCCAATCGCGTTCTGCGATCCACCAATCAAAATCTACTCCAGATACCGAAAGCCAACTACAAGTCCAAAGGAGAAAGAAGATTCGTGATCCAAGGTCCCAGACTATGGAACGCTTTACCAACCAGTCTTCAGTTGGAGGAGAACCACTTAGCATTCAGGAGAAAGATCAAGACTCATCATCACTTTTGAACCAAAGGAGACAGGAACAACAAGCGCCCAGAGGCGATTTAGTTTGCATGTGCCGCGCTATATAAGTTTTCATTCATTCATTTATTGAAGATAAAATCCAAATCACAGCATACAGTCAAACTTGAAATTAAGACAGGGACAAGGCTAACACGTTTCACATCGTAAGATGCATAGCAATAAATACATACTAAGGGCTAGATTCAGGTAGGAGCGGCTTAATTCTAAACCTGCCTAGCGTATGGTATTTACACTACGCCGCCGCAACTTTTTCAGGCAAGTGCTTTATTCTCAAAGCACTTGCCTGTATAGTTGAGGCGGCGTAGTGTAAATGGCCCTTCTTAAGTCAAATTGGGCGGGTAGGGGGAGTGTATTATTTAAATAACGCGCATGCGCCAGCCGTGAATTGATCCCTGTGCGCATGCTCCAAATCACAACGTCAATACGACGTGTAAACAAAGTGAACGTCACTTACGCAAAGCCCTATCCGCGAACGTTTTACATAAACGACGTAAACATTGTGAACAAAAAAAACGTCGGCACGCAGTCCCTACTTAACATTGGCTGCGCCTCATACAACAGGGTTAACATTATGACGGACCTAACACAAACGACGTAAAAAAATAGTGCCGGACGTACGTACGTTCGGGAATCAGCGTATATATGCATATTTTAGACGGTAACGCCACCTAGCGTCCAGCCTAAAATATGAAAATAAGATACAAAAGCGTAAAAAAACTTATGCCAGTTGGATCCAATGGAAATCTATGCGTTACTGATTCTATGAATCCATTGCATAGATAGGAGGGCTCAGACGCAGAGATAAGACGGCTTATCTGGAGTAGGGATGAGCCGAACACCCCTGGGTTCGGTTCGCATCAGAACCTGCGAACAGACCAAACGTTTGTGTGAATTTTAGAACCCTGTTAAAGTCTATGGGACTCGAACGTTTGAAATCTAAAGTACTAATTTTAAAGGCTAATATGCAAGTTATTGTCCTAAAAAGTGTTTGGGGACCCGAGTCCTGCCCCAGGGGAGTGTTTGGGGACCTGGGTCCTGCCCCAGGGGACATGTATCAATGCAAAAAAAAGTTTTAAAAAACAACCGTTTTTTCAGGAGCAGTTATTTTAATAATGCTTAAAGTGAAACAGTAAAATTGAAGTATTCCTTTAAATTTCGTACCTAGGGGGGTGTATAGTATGCCTGTAAAGTAGCGCTTGTTTCCTGTGCTTAGAACTGTCCCTTAAACTTTTTTTTGCATTGATACATGTCCCCTGGGGCAGGATCCAGGTCCCCAAACACTTTTTATTACAATAACTTGCATATTAGCCTTTAAAATTAGCACTTTAGATTTCAAACGTTCGAGTCCCATAGACTTTAACCGGGATCTAGAGTTCACACGAACTTGCCGTGAACACCCCAAATAGTTCGCTGTTCGGCGAACAGGCAATGTTCGAGTCGAACATGAGTTCTACTCAAACTCGAAGCTCATCCCTAATCTGGAGATAAGCCGTCTTATCTCTTTCCTGAATCTGGCCCTAAATGTATTGCTTATTCAGCGTGCCTGTCGGAAAATTTAGTGACATAGAATGATATTTGCAAACATCCCTTATTATAGTTAATTTAGTGTTCATTGCATAGCCAACAATCCCAACAATTTTATATTGATCAGTCTTAAATACAATGAAGTAGAAAATCCATGTTGTTTTTGCAAATAACTAATTGCTAGAACAAGAGTTGTCTTTTAAAGCTCAAGCCCTTGTATAATAAATCAATGCATGTCTTTTGTTGGTCTGTAAGCCGGAATTGTTGCATATCCAGAACACTGGCATTTACCAATGTTTGCTGTTTAATACAAAAGAAAATAGATTTATTTTCTAATAATTACAACTATAGCCAATTAATAATATTAGCCACATATACATTATAAGTCATTCTAGAAGATGAAGTTAAAATAGTCTACTCATGTGTTTAAAGCAGCAAATGTGTATGAATCGGCAAATGTGATATTCACTAAACATTCACTGTACTAAGATCAATCACTGTAGTTTAAAACACATGCCAACATAATTTTTTTCCCATATGTTGACATCATGGGGGTTATTTACTAAAGGCGAATAGACTGTGCACTTTTGCAACTGCAGTTGCACTCCGCAAGTCAGTGGCTTAACTAGAACCTTCAGGGCCCCAATGCAAGAAATCATGGAGGGCCCTCCTGACCCCCAGACAGGCCCTTTTCCCAGAGCCCTGTGGCAGAACAACAAGGTCCGGTCACAAGTGGGTGGCTGCATATAAAGGAACAGATTTCTCCATTTTCCTCCTGCTTCTCCTTCTCTCCCTCCCACAGGCTTTCAGCGGCTGCAGGAGAAGAATTGAGAGATTTATTCCTCTATGCCAGTTTTTTCAATCTTTTTGCAGTCAGGGCACCCTTGACATTAGGGTTGCCACCTTTTCGTCAAGCCAAACCCGAACACATTAGCAGCGCACACACATATATATATATATATATATATATATATATATATATATATATATATATATATAATTATTTTTGTAGTACATTAAATTCATTACCTCTGTACAAAGCAATGCACAATTTTTATTTAGTCGACTGTGTTCTCCTTTAGATCTGAATTCAGAGTTCCCAATTACATTTGAATGCACAGGGTTCTGCAGAAGAGAAGTGCAGAGGGTATGATGGGGGCAGTATGTACAGGAGAGGGGTGCAGAGGGTATGATGGGGCAGTATGTACAGGAGAGGAGGAGTGCAGAGTGTATAATGGGGCAGTATGTACAGGAGTGGAGGAGTGCAGAGGGTATGATGGGGCAGTTTGTACAGGAGAGGAGTGCAGAGGGTATGATGGGGCAGTATGTACAGGAGAGGAGGAGTGCAGAGGGTATGATGGGTGTAGTATGTACAGGAGAGGGGTGCAGAGGGTATGATGGGGCAGTATGTACAGGAGATGAGTGCAGAGTGTATAATGGGGCAGTATGTACAGGAGAGGAGGAGTGCAGAGGGTATGATGGGGCAGTATGTACAGGAGATGAGTATGCAGAGTGGGGGCAGTATAATGTACAGGAGAGGAGTGCAGAGGGTATGATGGGGCAGTATGTACAGGAGAGGAGGAGTGCAGAGGGTATGATGGGGGCAGAATGTACAGGAGAGGAGTGCAGAGGGTATGATGGGGCAGTGTGTACAGGAGAGGAGGAGTGCAGAGGGTATGATGGGGCAGTATGTACAGGAGAGGAGGAGTGCAGAGGGTGTGATGGGGGCAGTATGTACAGGAGAGGAGTAGTGCAGAGGGTATGATGGGGCAGTATGTACAGGAGAGGAGTGCAGAGGGTATGATGGGGGCAGTATGTACAGGAGAGGAGGAGTGCAGAGGGTATGATGGGGGCAGTATGTACAGGAGAGGGGTGCAGAGGGTATGATGGGGCAGTATGTACAGGAGAGGAGGAGTGCAGAGAGTACGATGGGGCAGTATGTACAGGAGAGGAGGAGTGCAGAGAGTACGATGGGGCAGTATGTACAGGAGAGGAGGAGTGCAGAGAGTACGATGGGGCAGTATGTACAGGAGAGGAGGAGTGCAGAGGGTATGATGGGGCAGTATGTAGAGGAGAGGAGGAGTGCAGAGGGTATGATGGGGGCAGTATGTACAGGAGAGGAGTAGTGCAGAGGGTATGATGGGTGTAGTATGTACAGGATAGGAGTCGAGTGTATGATGGGCGCAGTTAGTACTGGAGAGGAGTGTGGAGGGTATGATGGCTGCAGTTAGTACATGAGAGGAGTTTGGAGGGTACGATGGGCGCAGTTAGTACAGGAGAGGAGTGCGGAAGGTAAGATGGGCGCAGTTAGTACAGGAGAGGAGTGCAGAGGGTATGATGGGGGCAGTATGTACGGGAGAGGAGTTTGGAGGGTATGATGGTCGCAGTTAGTACAGGAGAGGAGGTCAGAGGGTATGGCGGTGGCAGTATGGGGAGGGATTTCTTGTGGTGGCTATGGGGTAATCAGGAAGTGATGTTGGGAAGATAAGGGAAGGAAAGTGACCATGGAACGATGTCCCTCAGCTGGGGGGGGGGGGGTAGGAAGCAGCTCGGAGTGATGTCTGTATGATGTGATCTGGGGGTGATGCAAGCTGGGGGGAGTTGGGGGCTGAGAAGTGGTCAGATAGCGATGTATAAAAAAAAAAACTCATCCACTAAAAACATTTACAACAATGAATCATACAACAGTACTAGATGTATGTACAGATCTATGTAATCCAGCTTCTAGCACTCTGCATCCAATCCAATTGTTCAGACCGGATAATGTGGAGTGATTTATAGCCATTCATGTAACCTGTGTGTATGTGGTGAGTTCACACTTCTGATTGTACATGTATCCAGGCTCTGAGTCTGTACAATCAGAAGTGTGAACTCACCACATAAACACACAGGTTACATCAATGGCTATAAATGACTCCACATTATCCGGTCTGAACAATTGGATTGGATGATGATTGCACAGACTGTTCATGAAGTGTGAAGTGATCTGTCACATGTGATCGGGCTGCTGCAGACCCCCCCCCCCCCCACACACTCAAACTCACTGTCTCCTCTGATTCTTCTCCTAAGAAAAAATCTCCTTGAAAGTTTGTACTACTACTATCCACCCTAGGAAACTTCTCCCAGAAAAGTTCATCTCACTCACCTCCTCCCTTCCTCTGGCACGCCCGACAGGAGCTACAGTGAGCTCTGCCTCCCAGGTCTCACAGCACACCGCACTGCTGATTGGAGGGGGGAGTCAGAGATAACAATGACCCTGCACAGCACGAGACTGGAGGAAGGAGGGGGGGGGGGACAGAAAGGAGCTTTGAATCCCGAACACACCACAGGCACACAGTGTATTCTTTACAATGCCACCGCTGCTGCTGTTTCACACTGAAAAGTGTGCTGATGGTCCCACCTGTCTGGATGGTCTGCCCCTGTTCTGGGCTGAATCATGTGCCCGGGTCACAGGCAGTACAAAACCCGGGCACATGATTCCAGACCCGTACTGTACGGGGGAATCCCGTACAGGTGGCAACCCTACTTGACATATACCCAAGAAAAGAAGGAGATGGACAGCCGCACTCCAACACGATACCAAAAATGTAAAAAATGGTGCTTTTTTATTGCTGTGGAGTGTCATTTTTTTACTGGTATTAAAGGCACCAATTTTTACATTTTTGGTATCGTGTTGGAGTGCGGCTGTCCATCTCCTTTTCTTTATTATTGCCTTGTGCATTGCCCGCACCCACTGGGTTTTTGCATGCAGTTGCAGCATAGTGATGGTACATTTAAGGGGTTAAAACAGGCGGTCAGGAGGCAACGTATTGCCCACTTTCCGGCTGTCAAATCCCTCTGAAAAGTGATCTGCGCATTGATCACATTTCAGAGGAATAGCATTTTGTTGATGGTACTATGAACAAGCAAGAAAAATAAATATGTTCTGATTGTACACATATAGGGGGTCAGGATTAAATGCACACATATACATATATATATATATACATATATACATATACATATATACATATATACATATATACATATATACATATATATATATAGCACTACCCCCGTAGGAGCTGCTGGTTTAAAATTGGGTCTGCTGTTACCTTACTATGTTTGTCTTAGGGGTCCTCCTTCACAAATGTCTGCAAATGTCTGCACCAACACTTGGTCTCTTTTTCTTCCAAGGTTTTATTAAAACCCAGTCAGAGGCTTTATGTTGTGATCCCACACATGTTGTTTGTGCTGTGTTTGATGTTAATCCTGATCTTGATACGACAGAGTAAATGTAAGGACAAGTTATGTTTGTATTCCTTAACTTTGTACCCTGTATTATACTTCAATAAAAATGTATTGAGGAAAAAAAAAAACCCAGTCAGAGGGATGGAGGGTTAAGGGAGATTCAGGTACTTTGCTTTGTGAATCACAGGTATGTTCTTGGATCCAGAGGACAAACCGTTTCCTCACTGGATTCAGCAACCACCAGATAGGCCTCTCTCACTGACCTAGCAGCCGGTGCGAAGCTCGTTCAACAGTCTCTGCCACAGACTTGATGTGTGTAAACAAGTCTTTGCACAGTCCTCTCCCACAGGACCATGTAACCACAAACACACTTTGCAAAAGTTCCAAAAACACAGCTACACAGTACCAGGATCTTTCAGCCAGCACTGTTTGGTAGATTGGCCAGGATGCGTCCTCCAATTGAATCCCCAATTGTTCGGCTTCTTTCTGCAGGCAAGACAGCACAGGACCACCCCTGGACCAGTAGGACCCAGAAACTCCTGGGCCTACTCTCAGTAGCAGAGTCTCGGGCCAGCAGGCCCAGAGGCTGGAAAAAAACTGCTATCACATACCTGAGGCCAGGATGGCCATCAGGTCAGGATCAGAAGACCCTGCCAGAACAGTGTCTGTCCCTTAAGTACCCTCTGCCAGAATGCACAGCGATGGGGACCACGCCCACTGAGCTGCGTCTGGGAAAGAATAGTCAATTCACCCAACCTACTGTGTTTCCAAACTTGACCCATGGTAACAGCGACACTCACAGTCAAGTGGAAAATGTGCAACGCTGAACTGGAACAGAAACCAATAATTTGACAGTTAAACTATAGCTCAGGCAACTTTAATTTACAAATAGTGCTTACCCAACAGGAGCAGGGTGCTATATATATATATATATACAGTGCAGAAAGTAAGTATTTGAACACCCTGCTATTTTGAAAGTTCTCCCACTTGGAAATCATGGAGGGGTCTGAAATTGTCATCGTAGGTGCATGTCCACTGTGAGAGACATAATCCAAAAAAAAAAAATCCAGAAATCACAATTTATGATTTTTTAACTATTTATTTGTATGATACAGCTGCAAAGAAGTATTTGAACACCTGTCTATCAGCTAGAATTCTGACCCTCAAAGACCTGTTAGTCTGCCTTTAAAATGTGCACCTCCACTTAATTTATTATCCTAAATTAGGTCATTAGCTGCATAAAGACACCTGTCCACCCCATACAACCAGTAAGAATCCAACTACTAACATGGCCAAGACCAAAGAGCTGTCCAAAGACACTAGAGACAAAATTGTACACCTCCACAAGGCTGGAAAGGGCTACGGGGAAATTGCCAAGCAGCTTGGTGAAAAAAGGTCCACTGTTGGAGCAATTATTAGAAAATGGAAGAAGCTAAACATGACTGTCAATCTCCCTCGGACTGGGGCTCCATGCAAAATCTCACCTCGTGGGGTCTCAATGATCCTAAGAAAGGTGAGAAATCAGCCCAGGACTACATGGGAGGAGCTGGTCAATGACCTGAAAAGAGCTGGGACCACCGTTTCCAAGGTTACTGTTGGTAATACACTAAGACGTCATGGTTTGAAATCATGCATGGCACAGAAGGTTCCCCTGCTTAAACCAGCACATGTCAAGGCCCGTCTTAAGTTTGCCAATGACCATTTGGATGATCCAGAGGAGTCATGGGAGAAAGTCATGTGGTCAGATGAGACCAAAATAGAACTTTTTGGTCATAATTCCACTAACCGTGTTTGGAGGAAGAAGAATGATGAGTACCATCCCAAGAACACCATCCCTACTGTGAAGCATGGGGGTGGTAGCATCATGCTTTGGGGGTGTTTTTCTGCACATGGGACAGGGCGACTGCACTGTATTAAGGAGAGGATGACCGGGGCCATGTATTGCGAGATTTTGGGCAACAACCTCCTTCCCTCAATTAGAGCTTTGAAGATGGGTCGAGGCTGGGTCTTCCAACATGACAATGACCCGAAGCACACAGCCAGGATAACCAAGGAGTGGCTCTGTAAGAAGCATATCAAGGTTCTGACGTGGCCTAGCCAGTCTCCAGACCTAAACCCAATAGAGAATCTTTGGAGGGAGCTCAAACTCCGTGTTTCTCAGCGACAGCCCAGAAACCTGACTGATCTAGAGAAGATCTGTGTGGAGGAGTGGGCCAAAATCCCTCCTCCAGGGTGTGCAAACCTGGTGAAAAACTACAAGAAACGTTTGACCTCTGTAATTGCAAACAAAGGCTACTTTACCAAATATTAACATTGATTTTCTCAGGTGTTCAAATACTTCTTTGCAGCTGTATCATACAAATAAATAGTTAAAAAAATCATACATTGTGATTTCTGGATTTTTTTTTTGATTATGTCTCTCACAGTGGACATGCACCTACGATGACAATTTCAGACCCCTCCATGATTTCCAAGTGGGAGAACTTGCAAAATAGCAGGGTGTTCAAATACTTATTTTCTGCACTGTATATATATACACATATATATATATTTTGTGTGTATTTCACTTGTTAGTTGCTGCTTTTGTTCACTGTTCATGTTTAGCAGGGTAATTTTCTTTGTATACATACAAATTACCTTTTAAAAATCGACAGTGCTTTACCTTATCTCTTCTTGCCGGGTACTGCACTGGAGGGGGAGACAAAGAGCACAGCACACACTGTGCTATCACTTTAGATGTAATAAATGTGATAAGCTCCCTGCACAGTGCCGATTACAGCTTCATCTCAGTTGCCCTTGCCACTCCTCCTATCAAAGTATACAGTAGGGTGACCAGACATCCCCAGTTTCAGGGGACAGTCCCCTAATTGAGGACACTGTCCCCGGACCAAGTCTGTCCCCAAAAAAATTGAATTACACACCCCCGCTCCGCCGTGCCCGAGGGCCCCATGCCTCTAGTGGGCCCCATCAGGGTTGCCAGGCTCATTAAAACCAGGGACAGTAAGTCAAAATCTGTGTTTTTTTTTTACATCTGTCCCTGATATGTCCGAAACCTACATGCTTTTGATGTGAAAATCCAGAGATTTTAGCTGCCCCGCCTCTGTACTGCCACCTGGCTTGGTGGCCATCTGTAAGCCCGGGGGCCCCATAATCTTCTATTGCCCGGGGGCCCCATGAGTTGTCAGTCTGCCCCTGACCCCATGCAAATGATGGGCTGAGCTTCAAAAAACGAACTGCGCATGCGTCGGCTCTTGAACGCATCCCAGTGCGCATGCTCACAGTTACGTCGAAATAGCTGCCTAGGATACACCTACGACGTGAACGTAACCTACGCACAGCCCTATTCACGTAGTACTACGTAAACGGCATATGTGACATAAAATTTGACGGCGTCGTTCCCTGGCCCATACCTTTGCATTACCTGCACCTCATATAGCAGGGGTAAATTTACGCTGGATGTACACCTTACGTAAACGGCGTAGATTACAGCGACAGGCGTAAGTACGTTCGTGAATCGGCGTATCTTGCTCATTTACATATTTGATGCGTAAATCTATGCCCCTTGCGGCCAGCGTAAATATGCGTCCAAGATCCGACGGGGTAGGAGACTTACATCGGTCGGATTAAGCCAAAATTAAGGCGTATCTAATTTCAAGAATAAGGCGCATAGATGCGACGGTGCATCCGTGGACTTATGTGGCGTATTAGTAGATACGTCGGCGCAAGTCCTTTCTGAATCTGGGCCTTTTTTTTTTTTTTTAAACCCTGCAAGGTAAAGGCATATTGTGCTAGTATGCATCACATACTACCACACCCATTCATTCTTCCGAGTGTGCATCCTTCAGCTGTCCAATTGGCTGTGCAGTGATGACGTCACTCCCGTGGAGTCACGGACCATGGCACGGAGCAAAGAATCTATACCATCCGTTCAGAGCTCATGCGCCAGTGATGTCACCGGCTGCATGCAGTGTAAATATCTCCTAAACCATGCAGGTTTAGGAGATATTCACTGTTCCTACAGGTAAGCCTTATTATACTGTAGGCTTACTTGTACAGTAGGTACAAGTAAAAAATATGTGTTTACTTCCACTTTAAGCAAAGACGGTTTTGTGAATCTATTGCAAAAAAAATTCCTGGAGATCTTACCAGTAACAGCACTTCCTGTTGCAGGATGCCATGTTCTTCTTTAGTTGGCATTTGGGCTGCCTATTAAGTCCTATAGATAGGCAACCTAATGGACAGCTGATGGCGCACACACTGTAGGCTAACAACACTGCTGGTATTTGTGAATGATACTAGTTTGATTAAGAAAACTGTATACAGTAAGATATACAGAACATGTCAAACATACTAAAATACAGTAGCTCCTTTATTTTCTGTGGAGCACTGCATTAAGTGCTATTGGCCCTGCACCAAAAGGAGTTAATAACTGCTTGTAATCAAACATTGACAAAGGAGATGATAGGTAAATGTGAGCAGCTACAAGCACAGCAGGAAGATAAACTAGAATCATAAACTAGAATCATACTGCAGGGATAAGCTATTCAAAACAATACGACAGAAATCAGAAGCAAGACAAAACTGAGGTAAGCATGCATACAGTACTAGAGATGGGTAAATTAGTTATTCCTGCGCTACAGTGGAAACTATGGCCCGGATTCAGAAAGTACTTACGCCAACGTATCTACTGATACACCTCGTAAGTCCACAGATGCACCATCGTATCTATGCGCCTTATATCTATGCGCCTATATTTTGGCTTAATCCGACCGGCGTAAGTCTCCTACGCCGTCGGATCTTGGGCGCATATTTACGCTGTCTGCAAGGGGCGCTTCCATAGATTTATGCGTCGAATATGTAAATGAGAAAGATAAGCCGATTCACGAATGTACTTGCGCCCGTTGCTGTAATCTACGCCGTTTACGCAAGGCGTACGTCTGGCGTAAAGTTACCCCTGGTATATGAGGCACAGGTAATGCAAAGGTATGGGCCAGGGAACGACACCGTCAAATTTTACGCCGCATACGCCGTTTATATAGTACTACGTGAATAGGGCTGTGTGTAGGTTATGTTCACGTTGTAGGCGTATCTTAGGCAGCTATTTCGACGTAACTGTGAGCATGCACACTGGGATGCGTCCAAGAGCCGACGCATGCACAGTTTGTTTTTTGAAGCTCAGCCCATCATCTGCATGGGGTCACGCTTCATTTTAATATATCACGCCCACTTCCAGCCCACTTCCACATACTTTGACTTACGTTGGCTTACGCCAACAACTATACGCTACGCCGGCGCAACGTTGAGCGCATATTCTTTGAGAATAGCATGCTTGCCTCTTAACGTTGTGCCGGTATATATATATATATATATATATATATATATATATATATATATATACACACACACACACACACACACACACACACATACGCCGCTCTACGTGAATCTACCCCAATGTGTTGTGCAAAGGGTAAAGGTGCAGCAACTACCGTATATGGCCAACCACTACCCACAGTGAGACATGGTAAAAATCAATAGCATAGAATGGTGTAATTGGTAAAATGTATAAATAACCAAAATAATATAATTGATAAATGAATGTGCAAATATGCAAATAGACTAAGGCCTCGTACACACGATCGAATTTGTCCGCTGAAAACGGTCCGATGGACCGTTTCAGCAGACATCTCCGATCGTGTGTATGGGCTAGCGGACAGATTTGTCCACCCGACAGATTTCAAAGCATGCTTTGAAATCTATCCGGTGGGAATCTGTCCGCCCGACATGTCTGCTGGTTAGTACACTTACCAGCAGACATGTCGTCCCGCTCCGCCGCTGCACCGCCGCCGAATGGATTCGGCGCATGCGCGGAAGTGTTTTACTTCCTGGTGCGATGACGTGGCGGCGTCAACGTCACCGCCACGTCAGCGCGCTCTCTGCTGGCGGGGATTTTGGTTTGCTCGTGTGTACGCGCGATCAAACCAAAATCCCAGCAGACAGATTTGTTCAAATCTGTCGGACGGACAGATTTGAACAAATCTGTCCGCTCGTGTGTATGGGGCCTAACTGAAAGATAAAAATCGCTATAAATGCTAAGATAAGGTACATCCAAAGGAGTACTGAATGAAAGTGCAGGTAAGGTGACTCAGGTGCATAAATAAAATCACAACATAAAGATAATAGTATATGCAGTCGCAGAGGAAGGTGTTATGCTCCAATCAAAATGAATGACTGGACATAACTGATATACAACAATGATATACAACAATGATGAACGAATAAAACAGTGAACTGAATAAGAGTGCAAATACATACAAATAGGTGAATGTATAATGTATAAGCAAAATCACATATGAATGGTGGATGGAACCGCAAGATTGTCCAAATGTTACAAAGTGTAAATGGTGCAACTGCAGGCAGACTGCGGCCGTCCATTTTTCAAAAGTCGCGCCTCTTCCTCATGCTGTTCTGTGAAAGGCGGAACGCTCAGCTTCCCAGCAGAGCCTCTGTTCAGTGTTCCGCCTATCACGGATGCCCTCTCATACTCGGTTTTAGACGAGAGGGCATCCGTGATAGGCGGAACACTGAACACAGTGTCTGCTGGGATGCCGAGTGTTCCGCCTATCACAGAACAGCACGAGGAGGAGGCGCGGCTTTTGAAAAATGGACGCCCACGGTCTGACTGAGATTCTACATGTTAGGGACAGGGCCGGATTTTTCCCAACTCAGGCGAAGGGGCATTTTGACGCTCCCCCCTGCACGCACACGAAGCGAGTGGGAAATTTAAATTTTTGCCGGCAAATCGACCATAAAAAAAAGGGTATACCCCCTTCCCCCTCTCCCCCACACTGCAAGAGTGGACTTCTGTACTTTCTTGGAGTTGGGCTGGGATATCATCACATGCTTTGCTGTGTATTTTTATATTCTTGAACAGGTTAGGAATTAGTGTGACATTGCAGGTGCTACATAGATGTAATCCACATAAACAAATGATATCTAATTAAAAATCATTCTTTTTAGAAGATATAGGGCTAGATTCAGGTAGGAGCGGCTTAATTCTAAACCTGCCTAGCGTATGGTATTTACACTACGCCGCCGCAACTTTTCAGGCAAGTGCTTTATTCTCAAAGCACTTGCCTGTAAAGTTGAGGCGGCGTAGTGTAAATGGCCCTTCTTAAGTCAAATTGGGCAGGTAGGGGGAGTGTATTATTTAAATAATGTGCGATCCCGCACCAAACGTACTGCGCATGCGCCAGCCATGAATTGATCCCAGTGTGCATGTTCCAAATCACAACGTCAATACGACGTGTAAACGACGTGGACGTCGGGCCGTTTCAGCAGACAAATCCGATCGTGTGTACGGGCTAGCGGACATGTTTTACCAGCAGACAAATTTCAAAGCATGCTTTGAAATTTGTCCGCCGGAAACATGTTCGTCGGATATGTCCGCTGGTGAGTACACTCACCAGCGGACATAACTGTCCACGCATGCGTCGAATGGATTCGACACATGCGTGGAAGTATTTTACTTCCTGGAGTGATGACGTGGTGGCGTCAATGTCACCGCCACGTCACCGCGTCCTCAGCCACAGGGGATTTTCGTCCGATGGTGTGTACACACCATCGGACCAAAATCTGATAAGACATGTCCGCTGCAAACGGTCCGTCGGACATGTCTCATCGTGTGTACGCGGCCTCAGTGTTTAAAACATACTACACTAGAGAGCCTCTTCTATGTTTTCTCTAGCCTGCCTGGTGACACACGTTGGAGCTGTAGTACCTTGCTGTCCACCCAGCCTGGAAGGAAGCCTTAACCCCCTAGGCACCACACCACTGGAAGGACATATAGGAGTTATCCCCGCTACCCCCGAGTGATTCCATTGGTTTTATTGAATGCTGCTTACCTTTCAGTCGTAAGGTAATGTAAGCTGGGGATAGGTAGCGGGTACAAAAACTCCCTGGGATGAGCCAGCACAGATACCAAAGTCCATAGGATCAGTGAACAACAGTGGGATGTTTATTGGTGCTATACAAAGTCTATTTACAGGTGCTGTACAGTGTGCAGAAAACAAAACAAAAATAGCCAAACAAACACCTAGCCGTGTCTCGGCTCTAACTACACGATATGCAGGTCCTAACTACTAAGCTAAACAAGCCTACCGCTTGTTAGCTCAAACACACACTTCTTACCAGTTTTTTCAGCAGCCTCCTTGCTCTCACAGATTCACACTGTTTCCCAGGACAGAGCAATGGCTGTTAGCTCAGGTGAGCTTAAATTGGCCTGGGGGAGAGGGCCAACACCTGACCTGGATCAGGGATCAGAGATCCCTGAACGTGTAAGAGAGGAGCCTGGGAGAGGTATAAACCCCGAACTGGACTTTCCCAGGCTCTCTCTGGGACGCTCTGCTACACACCCTCCCCCCTTGTTTCAACCCCAGGGTTGGAACACCTGTAGCCCAACAGGAGTGAACACGGGACAGGGCATCTACATTTCCCATCTCAACACCTGGCCTGTGTTTTACTGTAAAGGAATAATCCTGTAGAGCCAAAAACCACCGGTTCACCCGCCTATTAGTCTCCTTCTTTTGGGCCATCCATTTCAAGGGAGCATGGTCAGTTATTAGCTCAAACTGGCGCCCTAACAGGTAGTACCTGAGCGCGTCCACGGCCCACTTTATGGCTAAGCATTCCTTTTTAAATGACTGCATACTTTTTCTCATGATCATTGAGCTTTCTGCTTAGGTAGACCACAGGGTGTTCTTCCCCGTTGTGTACCTGTGACAATACTGCCCCGATACCTACATCAGAGGCATCTGTCTGTACCAAAAAGTCTTTGGCAAAATCGGGGGAGTATAGCACTGGCTGTGCACAAAGAGCTTTTTTTAGGGCTTGGAAAGATTCTTCCGCTACTGGGGACCATTTCACCATTACAGAGTCTTTCCCTTTCGTAAGGTCCGTCAGTGGGGCAGCTAAAGTTGCAAAATTTGGGATAAATCTTCTATAATACCCCGCAATGCCAAGAAAGGCCCTGACCTGCTTCTTGTTTGCCGGACGTGGCCACTTCTGGATGGCTTCTATTTTATTTACCTGGGGCTTTATGACACCACGGCCAATAGTGTAGCCCAAATACTTGGCTTCCTCTAGACCAATGGCACATTTTTTGGGATTTGCCGTAAACCCTTCTTTGAAGAGGGAATCGACTACCGCTTGGACACGGGGCAAGTGAGAGCCCCAGTCAGTGCTATGCACCACTATGTCATCCAGATAGGCTGCAGCATACTGTCGGTGAGGTATTAGGGTCCTGTCCATGGCCCTCTGAAATGTCGCAGGGGCATTTTGCAACCCAAAAGGCATCTTTTTATATTGAAAGGAACCCTCTGGGATCACAAATGCAGTCTTCTCTTTGGCACTAGCAGTCAGGGGTATCTGCCAATTACCTTTTGTCAAGTCCAAAGTAGTCAGATAGCGAGCCTTGCCAAGTCGGTCTATAAGTTCATCTACTCTGGGCATTGGGTACGTGTCAAACTTTGTCACTGCATTAAGCTTCCTGAAGTCATTACAGAACCTCCAGGTGCCATCCGGTTTTGGGACTAACACGATGGGGCTCGACCAATCACTATTGGATTCCTCAATGACATCTAGCTCCAACATTCTTTTAACTTCAGCACTGATGTCCTTTCTCCTCGCTTCAGGAATTCGGTACGGTTTGAGCTTGACACGGACCCCAGGTTCAGTAACAATATCATGCTGAACCTCCGAACTCGTGCCAGGCAACTCTGAAAATTTCTCACTATTCCTTATCAGGAACTCTCTAGCTTCCTGTTTTTGGGAAAATGACAGGGTGTCTGGAATCGTGACCTCAGGGATCAGAGGGGATTCAGTACCCTTAGGCGTTACCGGGAGGGACCTTGCAGTTAACGCCAGTCTATCCTTCCAGGGCTTTAACAGGTTTACGTGGTAAATCTGTTCCGGCTTCCTTTTACCTGGTTGATACACCTTGTAATTGACTTTCAATTACTTCAAAGGGGCCCTGCCACTTAGCCAGAACTTGCTCTCAACAGTGGGAACTAATACGAGGACCCTGTCACCCGGTGAGAAAACATGGAGTTGGGCCCCACGGTTGTATATTCTCTGTTGGGCTGCTTGTGCCTGTAGTAAATGTTCTTTCACCACTGGTATTACTGCTGCAATCCTGTCCTGCATTTGAGCGATATGCTCAATTATGCTTTTGTGAGGTGTCTGTTCCCCCTCCCAAGTTTCCTTGGCTATGTCCAAGAGTCCCCGAGGGTGTCTCCCGTAAAGCAACTCAAATGGAGAGTACCCTGTAGAGGACTGGGGAACCTCCCTGATAGCAAACATCAGGTACGGTATCAGGAAGTCCCAGTCTTTCCCATCTTTGTCAACAACCTTTTTTAACATGCCCTTTAACGTCTTATTAAAACGTTCCACCAAGCCATCTGTTTGCGGATGATACACAGAGGTTCGCAACTGCGTCACCTTAAATAACTTGCACAGCCCCCTAGTTACCCGTGACATAAATGGGGTACCCTGGTCTGTAAGGATTTCTTTAGGGATGCCAACCCGACTGAACACCATAAACAGCTCTTTGGCAATATTTTTAGCAGACGCGGCGCGTAAGGGAACGGCCTCAGGATAACGGGTAGCGTAATCCATAATCACGAGGATATGCCAATGACCACGGGCAGATTTGGGGAGCGGACCCACAAGGTCCATGGCAATCCTCTCGAAGGGCACTTCAATGATGGGCAAGGGCACTAAAGGACTTCGGAAGTGGGGCTGGGGGGCTGACATCTGACACACCGGACAGGATTGACAATAATTTTCAATATTTTTCTGTATCCCAGGCCAGTAAAACCTGCGCAACACTCTTTCAGTGGTTTTCTCAACCCCTAAATGGCCTCCTAGCAAGTGCCCATGGGCAAGTTCCAACACCACCCTTCTATAAGGCTTAGGGACCACCAACTGTTCAATAACTTCATCATTCTTTTTACATACACGATACAGTAAATCATCATTGCTGCTGAAATAAGGAAAACAGGGCCTATCCCCTGGTTCGACAGGTACATCATTAATCACCATTACATTTTCCCAGGCCCTGGCAATGGTAGGGTCTTTTCTCTGCTCAGTACCAACATTTTCCTTGTGCACATTGAGGTCAGTAAACTCCAACATAGGCTCTGAGTCGGCAGACGGCTGTCCGGCTCTACTGGTTGTGGGGACTTCCTCAGGCTCCTCCAGCTCCCCTGCCATAACCGAGAAAGGAAAACTCAGAGAGCCCTGAGATGACTCCCCTGAACACACAATATCGGAAGTAGCCAGGAGCTCTGGCTCTGCGACTGAGTCAGGTACTGCGACCGGGTCGGGACGATCCCACAGCTCCCAAAACTTCGGGAAGTCCCTACCAATGATGGCCTCATGCACCAAGTGGGGCACAAGTCCGACCGCATGGGACACCGTACCTAAGCCAGCTTTAAACTGAACTGTGGCTATAGGATACTCCCGGGTATCCCCATGTACACAGATCACAGCAACTTTTTTTTCATGAAAATTCACAGTTTTAACTATCTCAGCTGTAACCAAAGTAACCAGACTTCCAGAGTCCAGTAAGGCCGTAATAGGCTTATCATTAACAGTCATGTGATACATGTGTTTCCCCACATTTGGCACTGCAGCGCATGAAACAGCAGCAAACATAGACTGCCTTCTAATAGACAGATCACACTGCATTGGTTCATCAGTCAAAGGACAATTTGCTGCAACATGTCCCAGCTCTTGGCAACGAAAACACCTGATGTTTCCCCAAGTTGGTTTGCTGACAGGCAGTGGTTTCCCTTGCTTGGGACGCCAAACTTCCGTCCTGGCACCAAACATCCTCCCCCCTATTTCCTTGCCATGCTTACCACCCACTTCCCCTGGAACAATCTTACCGGTTGCCTGGGGAGACCGTGGCTTTGGGTGGAAAGTCCATGCGGCTGTTGGGGTGGTGACCAGGTTCTCTGCAGCAAAGTACCTTTCGACGAGTTCCACCAAGTTATCTGCCGACTTGGGGTCCCCTTGACTCACCCACTTCTGCAGGGGAATTGGGAGTGACCTCAGGAATTGGTCCATGACCACACGCTCCACTATTTGTGGCGCAGACAGGGACTCCGGCTGTAGCCATTTTCTCACCAGGTGGATTAGGTCGAACATCTGCGATCTTGGGGGCCTCTCAATTTGGAAGAACCAGCTGTGGATCCGTTGGGCTCGAACGGCCAAGGTGACACCGAGTCACGCCAGAATTTCCTGCTTGACCTTTTCATAGTCTCCCGCTTCTGCCAACTCCAGATCATAGTAGGCCTTCTGCGATTCACCAGAAAGTAAGGGGGCGATCAGTCCCGCCCACTTGGTTTTAGGCCAACCTTCCCTCTCAGCGGTCCGTTCAAATGTTAGCAGGAAGGCCTCTGGATCATCATCCGTAGTCATTTTAGACAGAAAGCGAGCCACATGGATGGCTGAAGGCTTGTCTCTAATATCCTTGATTTCCGCAGGTGCCCACTGTGCTAGCGTTTCTGCAACCTTAGTCAGGGTTTTCCTATCCACTTCTGCAGCAGTTGCAAGCTGTTCAAACAGCCTCTGCGATTGCTTCTGTACCATAGCGTTGGCTTGCTGCAGCGCAGCATTTGTTTGCTGTTGTGCAGCGTTTGCTTGCTGTTGTGCAGCATTGAATAGCACCATTTGTTTGAGGATTTCCTCCATGTTGTCACTTTAGTTACTGGCCTTTTAAATAGTAACTTACTATTGCTGATCGCAGCCTCCACCATATGTAAGCTGGGGATAGGTAGCGGGTACAAAAACTCCCTGGGATGAGCCAGCACAGATACCAAAGTCCATAGGATCAGTGAACAACAGTGGGATGTTTATTGGTGCTATACAAAGTCTATTTACAGGTGCTGTACAGTGTGCAGAAAACAAAACAAAAATAGCCAAACAAACACCTAGCCGTGTCTCGGCTCTAACTACACGATATGCAGGTCCTAACTACCTACCGCTTGTTAGCTCAAACACACACTTCTCACCAGTTTTTCCAGCAGCCTCCTTGCTCTCACAGATTCACACTGTTTCCCAGGACAGAGCAATGGCTGTTAGCTCAGGTGAGCTTAAATTGGCCTGGGGGAGAGGGCCAACACCTGACCTGGATCAGGGATCAGAGATCCCTGAACGTGTAAGAGAGGAGCCTGGGAGAGGTATAAACCCCGAACTGGACTTTCCCAGGCTCTCTCTGGGACGCTCTGCTACAGTAATTTTCTAGCACACCTTCAGGTGTCACCATACACCAAAGATTCGCCAACAAGTCACCTTGCCACCTGCTGATGTAATTTAGCACCCAGCATTTCACTCGGACTTTGCAATTTCTTTTGATTAAATTGCAATACCTCTTGGACTGAGTCGCAGTTGCATCATCCATCACTGGTGTATATCAGTCATGTTCAGTCATTCATGTTGATGGGAGCATAACACCATCCTGCGATTTCCTCTGTGACTGCATATATTATCTTTACGTTGTGATTCTATTTCTGCACCCAGCACTCTACTTGCACCTTGCAATTTCTTCACCTCTTGAACTGAGTCGCAGTTGCACCATTTACACTTTGTAACAATTGAACAATCTTGCGGTTCCATCCACTATTCATATGATGTGATTTTACTTACATTATACAGTCACCTAGTTGTATTTATTTTTGCACTCTTATTCAGTTCACTGTTTTATTCATCAATCATTCTTGTATATCAGTTATGTACAGTCATTCATTTTGATTGGAGCATAACACCACCCTGCGATTTCCTCTGTGACTGCATATACTATTATCTTTACGTTGTGATTTAAGTTATGCACCTGAGTCACCTTATCTGCACTGTTTGCACATTCATTTATTAAACCTTTGGATGCACCTTATCTTAGCATTTAACGCGATTTTTATCTTTCAGTCAGTCTATTTGCATATTTGCACATTCATTCATCAATTATACTATTTTGGTTATTTATACATTTTACCAATTACACCATTCTATGCTATTGGAGCACAACACCATCTCTTGATTTTTTCCATACAGTACTAATAACACCCAGTTATGATAATCACATAGTATTAGGCCGCGTACACGTGATAGGTTAACCAGAGGACAACGGTCTGATGGACCGTTTTCATCGGTCAAAACCAATCGTGTGTGGGCCCCATAGGTTATTTAACCTTTGGTTAAAAAAAAGCCAACTTGCTTTAAAATTTAATCGATGGACGTCGACTTGATTCTGAGCATGCGCGGGTTTTTAATCGGTGGTTTGGCATACTAACGATCGGTTTTGACCTATCAGTTAGACGTCCATCGGTTAAATTTTAAAGCAAGTTGGCTTTTTGAACTTCATTTTTTTCCAGCACGTCGTTGTGTTTTACATCACCGCGTTCTAACACAATAATTTTTTTAACCAATGGTGTGTAGGCACATCAGTCTCATCGGACCGTTCTCATCGGATGGTCTGATCGTGTGTACGCAGCCTTATGCTAAAACAGCAAACACCAGAATCTAACATTAAAGTTTCAACAAAGACTCCAGAAAGAAGTATAAATGTCAGAGGTGAAAACTATGTAAAGTTAAGAATAGGATGGATTTTTGTACTAAAACAAACAGAGGAAGAGGAGACTTACAAAAAAAGCAAAGGCAAAGCCCAGTGAGTTTTTTTTTTTTTTCCATAAAAGATTTTATTGAATCAAAACGTAGCATGAAATACATATCAAGATATACATAAGGTATCAGAAAATAACACAGGACTATAGGTAGAACAAGCTACACATTACAGCAAAAATGCATCCAGTGACCTTTTAAGACCGTAGGCAGGGCACAGGAGGTATAAAGAAGCAGGGTCGGGGCGGAGGATCGTGACTTTCCATGTTCCCCTCCCCCACACCCCCCCATCAGCTGAAGAAGAGGGGGGGAAGCATGAGGCACCCTACCGGGCCAAGTCAGAGGGCGCAATGCATCAGAGCGGCATCAAGGTCAAGTGTTTAGAAATAGGGCAGGATAGAAGCAGAGGAGATAGGAGAAGGAGAGAGGATAAGGAGAAAGAACAAAAAGGGAAAGAAGGGGAAAGAAAGAGGAGAAAGGAAAGACAAGGATGATGGGAGAGCGGGGCACAGTAGGAAGAGGGACAGAGTGGAGAGGAATGGATCCGCGCCCGTCCCCACGGCCCCCCACAACGCGCAATGATGGACCTCCAGTGGCACAGATAGGTTAAGACACATATTGGTGATAGCGGTCCGTGGTCACAAAGTGGTTCCAGCAGGCCCAGGTGAAGGAAAATTTGTGTATTCTGTCTTGGGAAATGTGGATCAGTTCCTCCATTTCTTTTGTTAAAGAGATCTGCGCAAGCCATTCTTTGATTGTTGGTGCTGTAGTGGAGCGCCAATGCCTGGGGACACAAATCCTAGCTGCATTGACTATATGCATGGCCAGGGACCTGAAATAGTCTTTTTTGGGGAGAGACGTGTGATGCAAGAGGAATTGGGCGGGGGTATAATCAAGGGTATAGGTGGTGACGTGCGAGATGAGCTTGTGTACTTCCCTCCAGAAGGCTTGGAGGACTCCACAGTCCCACCACACATGAAGCATAGTTCCCACCCTTGCACTGCATCTCCAGCAAGTGTCAGGAATATTAGGGAAAAATCGATGAAGCCGCGAAGGAGTCCTATACCATTTAGTAATCAGTTTGTAGCCATTTTCTTGGATAGCCACATTTGCAGAGCCTTTGTGGGTGTATTCATAAACAGTGCTCCAGACCTCCACTGACAGGGGCGTCGGGAAATCTCTGTTCCATGAGAGCTGTGGCGGGGTGGGAGATTGTGACTGGCCTTCCACCAAAAGGGTATAAAGAAGGGAAATCAGATGTCTCTGTGGGGTTTTACGATGACATAGGGATTCAAAGGGAGTGACCTGTCTTGACCAAAGCGATTGGTTGTCTGTGTCTGAAAGGAAGTGCCTAATCTGTCTGTAAGTCCAGAATGAGAGGGAAGACGTCCTAGTAATGGCTTTCACACCCTCATAAGTTAGAGGTCTGCCAGCAGAGTAAAATTGGAGGGCCAAGACGTCGCCGAAAGGCCACTCCTGACTCAAGAACTCCCCCGACATGCCCGGAGGGAAATCTGGGTTCCCCCTTAGGGAAGTCAGGGGGCTTGGGTGGGAGGGCGAAGAGCCCAGCGTCGAGGCCCTCTTGAAGGCTAGAAGCGATAGATAGATAAGTGGATGGGTTACTACGAGCTGAGGCCAGCTCTTGGAGGACATCCATGAAAGTAAGTGGAGGGGATTCTGGGAGAGGTCCCTCTCCAGGAGAACCCACAGTTTGGTGGAGGCGTGAATGCTCCAGTCTGCGATCCTCGTGAGGAGACACGCGCTGTGATACTTTCGAAGGTCAGGAAGGGTGATACCTCCCCCAGACTTAAAAAATAGAAAAATACTACATAGGGTAATAGAAAGGCGGACTTTTTCAGGCAATCACAAGGACATAAAAGTTAAGAAAAAATATTTAATTATATATCATAAAATCCAAAAACAAAGAATAAAATATACAAAAACAGGGTATACAGAATATACATAAGCAATGTTAGCTTGCATCTCGCCTACGCGTTTCGCCTAGCGGCTTCTTCAGGGCGAGTTTGAGAGAGGGCTGGTAGTATATAATTGCTAATTTCATACATCAAAAGAATTGCTATCCATCCGATTACATCGAAGATGAAGAAATAAGTATTCGTATGGCTTGTAAGAGCTCAATGCGACAGACAGAGTACTCCAAGATACACGAAAAAATATATATATATCCTATGGTTGGCAGCGAGTCATCATATAAGGATGAACACGTGTATTTCTGAAATAAAGCCAGAAATCAAGAAACAGACCCGGGACTAATCACAGCAGTGAACATGGAACATAACCAGGGAGGAGTAAGTATCCAATCAACTAGGCTAGACCAGGTTAAAGTGTCCAATATAGGGCAGCCCAGTAAGTCAGGAGCCTTGGTAAAGAGCGCTGTTCATGTGTCCCGGGGGGGTTTAGCCTTTGTTTTTGGATTTTATGATATATAATTAAATATTTTTTCTTAACTTTTATGTCCTTGTGATTGCCTGAAAAAGTCCGCCTTTCTATTACCCTATGTAGTATTTTTCTATTTTTGATTCAATTACTTCGGATGTCGGCTATATTTTTGAACTCCCCCAGACTTAGGGAGGGTGAGACGAGAGAACGCTATACGAGGCTGAGAGCCCCTCCAAAGGAAGGTGGAGCATGCCTTCCTGTATGATGAAAAGAAGTTTGTGGGTAGAGAGACCGGGATCGATTGCATGAGATAGAGTAAGCGGGGCAGAATAATCATTTTAACCAGGGCGGACCGACCAAACCAGGATACATTCAGGCCCATCCAGTCTTCAAGGCATTTTTGTGCTTGAAGGAGGGCAGGGTGGAAATTCTTGGTGTACAGGTCCGCTAGTTTGGAGGGGACATGAATAACAAGATAGGTGATTGAATCTCGAGCCCATTGAAAAGGAAAGGAGTCCTGGCAGTGTAAGACCTCCTGGGCAGGGAGGGAAACATTTAGCGCTTGCGATTTTGTATGATTGATTTTCAAGTTTGAAAGAGTGCCGAAATAATTCAGGTCCTTAAGAAGGTTGGGTAAGGAGATCCGGGGAGACCGCAAGGAGAGGAGGACATCGTCCGCGAAGGCCGCTACTTTGTACTCTCTCCTCTTCACGGTGATCCCCACAATGTCGGGATTATCCCTAATCCTGTTAAGTAGGGGCTCCAGGGTAAGGATATATATCAGGGGCGACAAGGGGCAACCCTGACGCGTACCGTTGCCAATGGGGAAGGCGCCCGACAGGTGGCCATTAACCTTAACCGCGGCTGAGGGGCACGCATACAGGGCCAGAATGTGTGCCAAAATACGGGACCCTAGACCCAAAGCCGTGAGAACCTCCTGCATGGAGTCCCAGGCCACTCGGTCGAACGCCTTCTCGGCATCGAGAGAGAGAGAGAAAAAAGCCGTGGGTCTTCGAGGTCGTGAGCCAGTGGTGTAGGTTCAGAGTGCGAATGGTATTATCCCTGGCTTCGCGTCCAGAGACAAATCCCACCTGATCTAATGAGATAAGTCCAGGAACCAAGGGAGCCAACCTGTTAGCGAGTACTTTTGCGTAGATTTTAATATCCACGTTTAAGAGCGATATCGGGCGGTAGTTGGCGACCAGGGAGGGATCCTTGCCCTCCTTAGGGATTACTGCTATATGTGCGGTCAGCATATGGCCAGGTTTGTTTTGAGGATCAGCTAGGGCATTGAATATAGACAGTAGATTAGTGGTAAGTACGTCGCCGAAAGATTTATAATATTGAAGGGGAAAGCCATCCGGGCCCGGGTCCTTCCCAGGCTTCATTTGCTTAACGAGAAAAGATATTTCAGACATGAAGAGCTGAAAACTAGAGAGACTAAAGTGAACACACTGACTCATAGGTGAATCCAAAGTATAATAATAAAACTTTTAATGATTATTTAATAACATAGATATGAGGAATGTTTACAGGGAAGGCTAGGATGTCAATATTATGCGATTAAAAAAGGGTTAGAATTGATTCTAGCATACACATACGTATTTAAAGATTACAAAAAAATATAGAATTAAAAGACTGTCCGGACGTCTATGTATGGGAGAAAAGAGGAAATTCTATCTCACTCAGGGAAAAATATATCCCACACTGAGTAGCTAAAAAATAGGTATAAAATAATTTGAGATAGAATATTCCCCCTTTGCCACCAAGGTGCTCGAGCAAAAAATATATATATATATGCGCAAGAGAAAATTAGAGATGAATAAAGAGGGAAAGAGAGATATGAAAAATAAGGATATAATAGGCTGCAGCCACAATATTTTCCAGTTACTCTATCATATTGCTATGTTTAGCCTTATGGCATTTGATCCTTCGCACTATAGATGCTATTATAGGATAGTGAACCTCTGATCTCTAACATAGAAAGTATCTCAATAGCCTCCTTCCCTTTACTTAAAAAATTCATTTGCTTAACGGCCAACTCCACTTCCGCTGCCGACATGGGGGCTTCCAGGTCAAGGGATTGTTGGGAAGAGATTGGCTTGGGGCTATAGTGGGACAAGAAGTCCTTAATTTGCGCAATCCGGGAATTGGTCTGGGACTGGGAGAGGGCCTGTGGGTGAAGGTTGTATAGTTTAGAGTAAAACTCCTTAAACTCATGGGCAATATCCTCATTCTTGACTAGGCGTTCACCACCACGACTGTGTAAGTGGTGTATCGTGGAAGTGGGCTTCGAATTGTGTACTGCGCGGGCCAGAAGACGTCTGCATTTATTGCCCTGTTCGTAAAAGATTCTCTGGCCGAGAATATATTGCCTCCTAGAGCGTTTGCCCAACTCTGCCATAAGTGACATCCGGGCGCACGTCATGTCCTGGAGGGAAGCTTGTGCGCGGGACATCTTGTGGGAAACTTTGAGGGTTCTTATCCTCTTGATTAGGGAGTTTATACACTCCTGTTGTTGTTTTTTGGCCTTCGTGGCCAGAGCAATCAGTTCGTCACGGATTACGCATATATGCGCCTCCCACAAGGAGACCGGTGAAATCTCTGGGTTCGAGTTCTCTGCAAAGTAATGCTGAATGCGGGTGCGGACTTGGTCCAACACGGACGGGTCTTTAAGCAGGGAAGAATTCAAACGCCAAGTCTTCGATCTCGAGGACACTTCAGGAAAAGCTAAAGTGACACTGATCGGGTGGTGATCCGACACAAACATTGGCTCTATCGTGGATTGCTGGAGGAGGGTGAGGTCCGGTTGGGAAAGGAAAAAATAATCTATCCTGGAGTATTTTTGGTGCGGGGCGGAAAAGAAGGTGTAGTCTTTATCCGAGGGGAAAAGTGTGCGCCAGGTGTCGTGCAGGCAAAGGGACTGAAGGTGCAGATTGATCTGCCTAAGAGTTTTATAAGTCATTGTGGAAGTTCCCGTGGAGGAGTCCAACAAAGGATTTAAGGGGACGTTAAAGTCTCCCCCAAAAGCAAGATACGTGACTGAAAAGAGGCCAGTATGTCACAGGTCGTCTTAAAAAAGGCCACCTGACGCTCGTTAGGGCAATAAATATTGGCCAGGGTGATTGATTTCGATTCAAATGTGCCCTTAAGGAAAACGTACCTGCCCTCCGGGTCAGTAAGCGAGTCAGACAAGTGAAAGTTTGCGTGCTTAGAAACCAGAATAGAAACCCCCTTGGTTTTGGAAGCGGGGTTAGCTGCGTGAAAAGCCGTCCGATAGACGTGGTTGGAGAGTTTAGGAATGGCGTCCGAGCGGAAATGAGTTTCCTGAAGGAAAATGAAGTGGGCCTTTTGTTTGGTGAGGGAAGACAGGACCTGCGATCTTTTTTCAGGCAGGTTAAGGCCCTTAACATTCACAGATAGGCATTTCAGGGTCAAGGGAGGCATGTTCTATGGCCAATGCAGCGGAAATTGGATTGGGAAGGAGAGGGCGAGGAGGCGAAACTCGTTGGGTAGGTCACCGGGAGGGCCGGCGCGGATCCGGACAGAAGAACAGGAGAAAGTTAAGGGTGGAAACCAGAGAAAAGGAAGGGAAGAGGAAAGGGGAGAGTAGAGGCAGGGGAGCGAAGATGGGAGGAGAAGGAGGGCAGAAAGAAAATGTGAGAGAAAAGGGATAGGGGGTTTCAAATCCCCCCGGCCCCCCTTTTCTAATGGGACAGGGGCAGCAAAAGAGTTTCAAGGCTCCCCCTGTCAGAAGAGAGTAGAGGGCACACAGTAGATAGGTCAGGGGACCTGGAAACAGGAGAGAAAAGGGGCCCCTTGAAACAGCAGCAGAAGGATCTAGAAGCCTGAGGAGAGCCTATAAAAAGGGTGGCGCTGCCTGAGGAGACTGCCAGTCACCTCAGGAGGTCATCAGCAGCGGAGCTCTGTCAGGACCATGGCGCAAAGTTCATATGAGGTAGATGCCAGAGGAGACATGAAGACACTACTTCGCCAGCTAATTGAAAGAGCAGAAACAGAAGGGGGAGTGGAATGGCTGCACAAATGCCTTGACTTCCCGTGCAAGCTGGAAGAGGAAGAAATGGCTCCAGAAGCAAGCGGTGAGAGCGGTGAGAGCAGCGAGAGCAACGCGGTCCGCCATACCAGCCCTATGGTTGGTAAAGAGGAAGAGCTGTACTCACTTCAAGTTCCGGAGCGACGAGGTCAAGAGGCGGAGGAGGAAGGCGTCATATACGAAGGAAGAGGAAAGAGGAAAGGGAAAGCACGTATGCCATTTAGCCCTCCGGTGGCGAAGAAGGGAACTACACCCGCAAAGTCAGCGGTGACAGGAGCGCGGCCAAAGGGGAAAGATGCCGGTGCAGAACGGAGCACGGTGAAGAAAGGACAAAACATGGCAGTGTCAGGGGCCCGGCAGTCCCCGGGACAGCAGAGAGCTCTCAATAGCAGGGCAGGCAGTAGCTGCAATAAAAATTCGCCCAGAAGAACGTCGCAGACGGATAAGGAAAGGAACGCAACAGGTAATAATGGTAGCACATCACAAGCAACAGTGTCGCAAGGTGAGTTGGATCAAACAGATATTTTAACTACCTTGCATAGATCAATTTTACAGCTAGCTTCTTCTTTATCTGTGTTAAAAGATAATACAAGGCAAGAAACAGTGGCTAGTGTGTGGAATGTTCCAGAGCAATCACATAGCTCTGACAGGAATGTCATGATTGATAACATGGTGACTGAAAATAGAATTAAAAATGATAATGGGAATATACCTGAAATTTGTTTAAAGGAAAGTCTGCCATGTCAGTCTTCCCCTTTAGGTTTTCACTTGACTCTAGCAATGAAAGAAAAAATATGGAGAGAAGAATTTGTGGATTTGCTTTCATTGCTTCCGTCAAGTAAAGAGTTCCTCAGAAATGATAAAGATAAGGCTGATTTGGAGGATAGAAGGAGGCCGGTTGCCAGGAATTTTAATAATTGGCTCCAGGCCTTTTGCATTTATTCCAGCATAATATGTGAAAAGCACCCAGAGCGCAGCATGGGATTATTTCATCACATTGACATTGTTTTGGAAGCATATAAAAATTTCAGCGGGTTTGGCTGGTTTGTATATGACGAGCAGTTCAGACAAAAATTGGCGGTGCACAAAAATCTTCCTTGGGGTAGCAAGGATATTAGCCTATGGCTGAATCTGCTGCTTCCGCAAAAGCTCCCAATTGCACGCCAATTGCCTACAATGAACAGTACGGTTACGTCATATAAAAAAGGTATCTGTTTCGCATTCAATGACACACAGTGCAAGTGGGCTGCTAATTGCCGTTATAGACATGAATGTGCGTTCTGCTCAGGACCTCATTCAGTGGCGAAATGTTTCAAAAAAACGACTTCCCATCAGAATCAGGGTAAGGAGTCCTTTCTTAAAAGCCCCGTCTCCAGTGAATATCCAAAACATGCGTCCTTGGCTCAGCAAGTACCCAGATCAAATGACAGCAGCCATGCTCCTTAGAGGTTTCCTTGAAGGTTTTCAATTGCCAACCTTTAATGGACAAGGTTGCACAGTTGTTAAGAATATGAATATTTTAAAGAATATTGTACAGGACAAAATTGATAGTGAGATCAGGGCTCAGAGAATGGCAGGACCTTTTAAAGATCCGCCTTTCTTGAACCTTCGGATATCACCATTGGGGATCATACCAAAGAAAGAGCCTAATAAATACAGGGTAATTCACCACCTATCCTTTCCAGAAGGCAAGTCCCTAAATAATCAAATTCCAGAAGAAATCTGTTCGGTGGAGTACGCATCTTTTGAAGAGGCTATGGTATTAGTTAGAAAATTGGGTCCAAAGGCTTTATTGGCCAAAACGCATGTCAAATCGGCATTTAGATTGTTGCCTATTCACCCGAACGGTTTTAACTCGCTGGGTATTTATTTTGATAACAATTATTATTTTGACAAATGTTTACCAATGGGGTGTTCCCTTTCCTGTAGTTATTTTGAGGCATTCTCTAGTTTTGTTGAATGGGTTTTCAAAAGAATCTCAGGATCTCCATACATATTACATTACCTGGATGATTTCCTAATTATGGGATCCCACGGAACAGAGGAATGTATGAACAACCTGAAATTGTTTTTTGAGTTATGTGAAAACTTTGGCATTCCGTTAGTAAAAGAAAAGACAGTGTTGCCAGTCAACCGCCTTGAATTTCTAGGGATAACAATTGACACAGTCAACATGGAATTCAGGTTGCCAAAGGAAAAATTAATTGTAATTTCTGAATTGTTAATGGTTTTACTGCGCAGAAAGAAAGTTGTATTAAGAGAAATGCAAAAGCTACTAGGCCTGCTGGCTTTCGCAACAAGAGTTTTACCAGTAGGTAGAATCTTCTCGAGACGACTGTACTTGGCGATAGCAGGTTTAAAAAATCCTTATTCTCATGTTCGTTTGACTATGGATATGAAAGAGGATATGATCGTATGGATTCAGTTTTTGTCGCACTTCAATGATCGCACTATATTGCAGCTTGAGTTTGTGGCAGCGGAAGATTTTCGCTTAGCTACGGATTCTGCGGGTTCAGTGGGTTTTGCTGCGATTTGGGGCAATCATTGGTGCGCTGAAAAGTAGCCAAAAAGTTGGAAAAGAGACGGCTTGTTAAAAAATAGCGTCTTCTTAGAACTATTCCCTATTGTCGTGGCCTTAGAAATATGGGGAGAGTATTTCTGTAATCATCGACTGCTTGTTAGCACTGATAGCAAGGGGGTGATGTTTGCAGTAAACTGCTTGACATCAAAATCTCCGCCGGTTAATAAGTTATTGAGATATTTGGTATCACAATGTTTATTGCTTAATATTTGGCTGAAAGCGAAATACATTCCAGGTAAGGATAACATTGTAGCAGATGCTCTTTCTCGATTACAGATGACGCAATTTTTCAAGCTGCTGCCAGAGGCGGACAAGGCAGGTGTGGTATGTCCAGAAAGCCTTTGGAGACTAATATAATTTATGAGAGTATAAAACAGTCTTTAGCACCAAAAACGTGGTTGAGCTACTCTTCTGCTTGGTTTTCTTGGATATCCTATTTCAATGCTCAACAGGCCTCTTGGTCCTCTGTTAACGAGGATATGGCTCTATCTTTCGTAAGCAACCTAATGGAAAAGAAATTCTCATGGTCACACATTAATAAAATACTATGTGGAGTTTCATTCTTTCTAAAACTAAAAGGTTTGGCTTCGCTTTTCAGTTTTTTCTCGGTAAGTCGAGCAATGAAAGGCTACAAAAGAGCTAACTTTTCAGTAGATAACAGACATCCAATCTCGGCTGACATACTAAAACAACTCTGTTTAATCACCGATCGTGTATGTTTCTCGGAATTTGAAGCAAAGCTATTTAAAGCATCTTTTTCAGTGTGTTTTTTCGCAGCGTTGAGAATTTCAGAATGAATCCCAAATAGCAAAAAGGCATGCAATGGCCTTCAATATGAATTGGTAAAAGAAGAAAAAAAATTGCGTTCACATCTTGTTGCGTCGATCAAAAACCGATCAATTGGGCAAAGGTACATGGATTACCCTGTATCCATGTGGTGATCCGGATATTTGCCCAGTTCGATTGCTACATGATTACAGAACGACGCGTCCAGTTGGCCATAATTTACTTTTTGTACATGAGAACAATAGTCCACTGACTAGATTCCAATTCAGTGCGGTATTGGGAAAATGCCTACGGGCTCTTAAGTTGGGAGAATATGAAACTGTCTTGCCATTCTTTTAGAATTGGTGCCGCATCTGAGGCAGCCAAGCTTGGTTTGGATAAGAATAAGATAAAAGAAATTGGAAGATGGAAATAAAATGCATACATTTCTTATGTGAGGCCTAATTTTCAGTTTTGAATTTCAGGTAACCCAAAGGTGGTATGATTTACGGAGAAAAATTGAATTTGGATCCAGAAATGTTTACAGTTTATTGGTTCGGTAGGAGGGGTATGATCTGGGAGAAGTTGATGTTGGTTTTGGGAGAATTAGTTTACGATTGGGCTTTCCCTGACATTCTGCTCATACATTTGGGTGGTAATGATATTGGAACATTGAAAACACTAAATTTATTGGCTAAAATGCGATCGGCAATAAAAGAATTGAAGGCTGCTTCTCCTAAGACCATCATTGTTTTCTCCGAAATCGTTCCGCGATTGAGATGGTTCCAAGTTATCGGTTTATCTGTTTTTGAAAAAGTCAGGAAGCGAATCAATAGAAGGATAGAGAAATTCATGTCATGGGGCTACGGAATATCATTCAGACATCTAGAGTTGGAAGGAGGGATTCCGGGGCTATATCGGAGGGATGGAATACATCTCTCGGATGTAGGCCTGGATATATTAAACCTAGATTTCCAGACAGTCATTGAAAGAGCCGCGGTTTGGGGCAGGTAGGCAGGAGGCTGTATTATGGCTCCTGCCTTTTTGGGGACAATTTATGTTTAAAAGTTATGTTGTATACAACTCGAGATATAATGGCTGAGTTGTTAAGTTTTAGATTGGTATTTATGATATATAAAAGTTATTGAATTCTGATAATAAAAAGATTACTATGGAATTGTTGATAAAGTTAATTAATTTAAACCAATAAATAAGCCGCGGCCAATAAAATAAATTATCTTATTAACCCAAATACATTCTAGTGTTTTTTCTTTATTGCTAATGACTGTTGGAAAAATGGTATAATAATTAGCTGCTTACTGTCCCATGTGAGAGAAAAGGGATAGGGGGTTTCAAATCCCCCCGGCCCCCCTTTTTTAATGGGACAGGGGCAGCAAAAGAGTTTCAAGGCTCCCCCTGTCAGAAGAGAGTAGAGGGCACACAGTAGATAGGTCAGGGGACCTGGAAACAGGAGAGAAAAGGGGCCCCTTGAAACAGCAGCAGAAGGATCTAGAAGCCTGAGGAGAGCCTATAAAAAGGGTGGCGCTGCCTGAGGAGACTGCCAGTCACCTCAGGAGGTCATCAGCAGCGGAGCTCCCCTCCCACCCTCCCCGGACTGTCGCGGCTAAATATTTATGTGGTTGGGTCACCTGTTCAAAGAATAGGGGGACAATTTATGTTTAAAAGTTATGTTGTATACAACTCGAGATATAATGGCTGAGTTGTTAAGTTTTAGATTGGTATTTATGATATATAAAAGTTATTGAATTCTGATAATAAAAAGATTACTATGGAATTGTTGATAAAGTTAATTAATTTAAACCAATAAATAAGCCGCGGCCAATAAAATAAATTATTTTATTAACCCAAATACATTCTAGTGTTTTTTCTTTATTGCTAATGACTGTTGGAAAAATGGTATAATAATTAGCTGCTTACTGTCTCATCAGAGTAAGAAGCAGAGGAAGCGGGGGAGAAATGAAAGAGAGTATAACCAGAGGTGATGTTAAACCTGTTAAATCACCTGGGAAAAGAGGGGTCTGGAGGGTCTGCAATAAATCCCAGCGGGATTGCTGTGTGGGTGCGAGACAAGGGACGGAAACCTCAAAGATAGAGGCAACCCAGGGATCGAAATGTAGAACTTGCTAAGGGAAGGTGCTGTGGGGAACCCAAGGAGAATGGAGGAGGGTTAGAGTAGAGGGGCCCACCAAAATGTATGAGGTCTAGGAGCCAGCATAAAACAGAGTAGAAATACATAGAACAGTGAAAATCTTGTAAGCAAAAACAAACAAACCAACCACTTGAAGTGAATTCACCCCTGATTCTCAAGTGTCACCAGTTATCTATCTCACTGTGCCCAGTCCAGTGCGTATCTTCAGGGAAACCAACAGATAATTACAGGGAGGGAGGGGAGACATACGCAAAAAGGGGGAGGCAAATTGGTGTGGTTTGAGCATCTGAAACCCCAGGCGCGAGACTAAAGAGACCAATCGAGGTAGAAGGGGTACAGTGCTATGGGTGGGTGTGGAGCAGCTTAGCTCCAGTGCCCGCTCAGCGGGGTCAGAAAACCCATCCCGCAAGATACAAAGTGCTTCCCACAGGGTCACAGGCGCTCAAAACAAAACTCAGGCATCCTCCGTGGAGGCCACATGGAACACATATCCCCCACACGATGACCAAAAGCTCCGAGGTATAAGGATCAGCAAGTGCAAATATGACTATCAGGCATAATAGCTAAGCAGATCAATTCCCAATCCCTACCGGAGGTAAAAGGAAAAAAGAAAAAAAAAAGAAAAGGGAGGGGGGAGTGAAGGACGGGTGGAGGGGGGAGGGGAGGGGGAGAGGGAAGGGGAGGAGGGGAGGAGGAGAGGGGGGGACGAGGGAGGAGGAGGAGAAAGAAGGGAGAGGAGAGAGAGAGAAAAAAAGGGGGAAACAAGCAGGAGAGGGGAGGGGAGGGGAAGAAGTTACACAAGCATGCAAATCATGACCTATGGGTGAGGGAGAGTTGCAAAAAAAAAGGGAAAAAGAAAATACATACAACCCCCATCTCTCCCGCATGTGCGAGGGCGCGGAATGACACTAAAAAAAGCGCATCCAAGTGACAGGCTAGGTAGTGGGTGGATGAGACGGTCAGGGCACTGAGATACTCCGCATCTAATGCCAGTCCACAGCAAAAGGCAGGGTGGGAAAGGGGAAAAAATAAAAAAATAAAAATAAAAAACAAAACGGTCAAAGACGAAGCAAAAGGGGGTCCTATTGCAGTGGTGTCGTCGGGCAAACGTCCTCCGCCAATGGGTAGGGGTGCCTCAAATCTGCTTCGATAGCCTGTTAGGTGGGATGGGATCCGATCAACATTTAGTGGAGGATGGGGCTTCAGGGGCCACCAAGGGATGGGTAAAGCTGTGCCTATGGGCAAGACGGCTCCGTGGCTGCAAGATCCTTGCCGTTGAAAAAACGGGAGTTAATGTAAGAGCCCTGGGGGCCAACAATCAACTGTGAGTAAGGTAAGAGTCAGGACGTAGTGAGAGGGGGGAGAGTCTCATCGTATGTACAGTAGAAAGGTCCCCGTCGGCCTCCAATAAGTGGGGTCATACCAAGAACAGCTCAGCTAGTTACTAAGGGCAGTGGTGAAGAGGGTGAAGTCCTTGTGGCAGCGAAACATCCGGGGAGAACAGCAAAACAGCCACGTTAGGCCCCGACCCGGTCTCTACCCCTGGGTGGAGTCGAGGGGGAGCCCGGTTCACGATGGTAGAGATCGTGTCGAGCAGCACGATTACCTGGAGAGGCCGGACCAGCTCGGTGTCTGCGAGACCTGTGCTTTTGCGACTTCGGGGATTGATTCACAGAGACCGGGAGCCAGGGTTCCGAAGGGAAGTAGAATGAATACCAATCCAGAAGGTCCATGGGTGGGATATCCAGCTGTTCACAGAAGCTGGGGGGGTCTTCCGGTGTACGCAGAATAGCTGAGCGACCCCTGGCAGACGCCGAAAGGGCAAAGGGAAACTTCCAGCGATATTGTATATTCCTGGTACGCAAGACCTCCAACAGGGGGCGGAGGGCGCGTCTGTTTTGGAGCGTGATCTGGGAAAGGTCCTGGAATAATTTCACCTCCGCTCCATTGTGAAAGAGCTGACCTCTCACCCTCGCCTTACGGAGGATTTCCTCCTTGAGTTGGAAATTGACCACGCAACATATCACGTCCCTGGGCGGTTCATTATCCCTGGGTGAGGGTCGCAGAGCGCGGTGGGCCCTCTCCATATCGACGGGCGAGTCCGCCGGGCGCTCCATCAGGTCATTAAAGATCGTGCACAATGTCTGTTGTAGGGTCCCCGGGTCCGCATTTTCAGGTAATCCCCGGACACGAATATTATGCCTACGTCCACGATTGTCGAGGTCCTCGATGTGTCTGTGTAGCTCCAGCAGGTGGGGAAGCTGTGAGTCATAGGAGCTCTGAACCTGTCGGATTGCGGCAGCATGTGTCTGGGTAGTTTGTTCTACTTCCCCGATCAGGTGAGCGACCGCGCGGATCTCCGTCTTGAGGTCAACAACTGCTGCTGTAACTGCTGCCGTGACTGCATTCTTAATGTCCGTGGTCATTGATTCCAGATCGAACAAGCTGGGGGGATGAGAACGCCCCGCGGCCGAGACGGGCTCCGGGGGATGCATTCCGGGGTCCAGACTAAGCGATCTCGGGGTTTGGGCCTGCGAGACCGCATGTGCCGCCGGGAGGTAGAGGAGCTTCGGGTGGCTCTACTCATGGTAAAGAAACAGGTTGTGGGTATCCCAAGAAGCTGGATTCGATCACTGGGTCGCGGGAGCACAAGGCTTAAGCTGCCATCTCGTTCTCCATCCAGGCCACGCCCCCGCCCAGTAAGTTTTGGATAGAAGACATAAGATCAAGTGGGGAGAAACCTACAGAGCATCAAAGAATGAAAAATGCAATCCTGATAAATTTGTATATGTTTACTTATAAATAAGTTAAAATGGTAAATTAGGCAGAGAAAGAAAGGGTTATGTACTGTATTTCCTTTAAAAATTGCAATTTTTCTTGAACTTTGGAAATGTATTAGGGTAATAAGGTGTATTTATTATTTTTATTTATATAAGGCCCTCAAAGGGAACCAACTGTTGAGACATTATATTATAGCAAAAATTAAAACATATTTTTTTTATTATTTTTTTGTTTATAGCGCAAAAAATAAAAAACGCAGAGGTGATTAAATACCTCCAAAAGAAAGCTCTATTTGTGGGAAAAAAAGGATGCCAATTTTGTTTGGGAGCCACTCCCGCGCAATTGTCAGTTAAAGCGACGCAGTGCCGAATCACAAAAACTGGCCAGGTTCTTTACCTTCCTAAAGGTCCGAGTCTTAAGTGGTTAAACCACTGATCTATAGGTAGTCGATGGAACTACCTATAATTTATCATATACCCTTTTGGGTTTTGTTGCTGTAACCAATAAATGTATATAAAAGTAGGGGGGCATGGGGAAGGGAATAGCTTAAGGAAAGGCTAATTGAAGGCGGTTACCTATAGCAACAAGTACCGGTAATGATCTAATCAGAATTAGTACAAAATAATTGTATTCCAAGAAATTACATTTTAAAAGTGCGGTTATGAAAAACCTTTTGATACAGTACATGGAATCATATAGAACATAAATAACTAACAGGACTCACAAATAACAACATAGACACAGCACTAGTCCAGATGTTATAGATCCAGCCGCAAGTTCAATGCTCTCCATCCAATTGGATATATTAATTTAGTATAGTTTGCAGGAGGAAATTCAGTGTGTAGGTACTTGATAGTGCCTCCCCTGACAAAACCAATGAGGGCTTTAACAAGGGGCTGGACCTAGTGTGTGGGAAGAGAGTGAAAGGAGAGAAGGAGCAAAATGTTATTAATTTAGTCAAGGGGCATCCAAGTAGCTTCAACTGTGTTAAATGGAAGTGAAGATCGTGTGTACACTATATGGGCGATATGGTTAATCGACAGTCCCAGTAGCTAAATTAATAAATAAGGATGTATTGCAAAGTATTCATGCAGTTCTGCAGAAAGTGTGGTTAGTATTGTTAATGAAGCAGTTCCAGTTGTTAGTTTCCAATGGTATCTGTTAACATCCTATAGGTGGAAGTAAAAATGATCCATCTATTGATTTGCCTCATCCATGCAAAAAGCAAAGCGTTGTGGGTACTAGTAACCAATTGGTCTAATAGGCATGGCAGGCATTGGAGCTTGGAGTGACAGCAACATGGGGCAATTCAAGCAGCTGGTAACTAAAGGGGTTGTTAAGAGATATTCATACATTACCACTGTGTTTCTTGTTGTCACCTTTTGGTCTGGCTGATTAGCTCCTTAGTTGCTGGAGCAGCAGCTTCTGGTAGTTAAATGTGAGCACCCCATGGTAATAGTCACTTGGCCAAAGAACTGGATGAGTGGGAGGCAGTTGATATCACTGGTATCAATCGATTCGAGCTGCGTGTTCGGGAACCGTCTCCCAGCATTCACTTGTTGCCAATCAGCGATCGCAGTTAGCGTGTATGCCCGTTCCTCACTGTCAGTGCTCCGCGTTGGCATGAACACTCCGTCGCTCCGTAGCTCCCTCGCTCAGTTCACCCATTCATACGTGATGACGTCAACCCGTTTCGCTGTGCTTAATGGCGTAGCTTCGTCTCGGACAATCAATTTCTATATTCTTCCATTTATCAAAAGGTTTTTCAGAATTGCACTTTTGAAATGTCATTTCTTGGAATAAAATTATTTTGTACTAATTTCGATTAGATCATTACTTGTTGCTATAGGTAACCACCTTCAATTAGCCTTTCCTTAGGCTATTGCCTTCCCCATTTCCCCCTACTTTTAGAAACATAATATACCAACATAATAATAAAGTGTTGAAGATATAGAAATATTGAGAGCAGAGAGTATCACCATCAATGATGTGATGTTCGTGTTTTTAATAAAATAACTTCATTTCAGATGTTTATCATACTGTTGACCTTAAAACAAAAGTCAATGATCTTGGACTTGTTAGACTGCAGTTGGATATCACATCATTTTCTTTGTGATCAATTACCTCCCAGGGAAATAATAAAAGCCTACACTTTCAAAGAACAGAAGTGATATATTGTACAGTTTAGATAGAGAACTACTTTACTAGGAACATGTCAATACAAATCCAGATGTTAGCAATAAGACCGCACTGAAAAAAATTAATACCATGGAAAAGAATCATTAAAAACACTCCAGAGACAAATGTAGCAAAGTATTACACTGTTAAATATGAATCAGCCTCTTTGCTGATCTGTTAGCATCCTTCTAGTCATAATATTCACTTGCATTTATGACATCAGGGAATAGAAGACTGGCAAAATATATAATTTTATATGTGTAGCAAAAGCTACAAAAAAAAGAAATCAGGTCCAGCTTAAGAGACTTAAACATTTCTAGCCTCAGGTATTGATGCATCTGGATAAAACACAGCGTCTGGTTGTTTACATATCTATGCCCTGCCAACTAGCAGCACTAAAATGCATGTGTATGCAGTGTGAGCTTCACAAAATGTATAACTTGTAACAGCCAAAAACATAGCCATAGGAAAAAACAAATAGCTGAACACACAGGATGAAACGCAACTGTTTGATATCCTACCTTCATCTTATAATTTAGATAATTATTCCCATCAGCACCTTTGATGATGTGGTAATATGCAGAATGCCAACAAAAAAACGGTGACTTGCTTAAACCTTTCTTTTTTTTGCAATAAAAAGAGAAAATCTTAGTAAACTGTTTGCGGCTGAAACTACACTTGATGTAAGTTATGCAGGGTATACACTGACAATTATTTGTGTCCAACCATTGGGTTGAATCAAAAAATAACCTGACAGATCCTTGCATCCACTCAAGTGATGTGGATGCAGGAATCTCCTTTACTGCACTATTGTTTTCTAACAGTGGAGGCTCCCTCTTGCAGAATATGCAGATCAGCACTGCAGCTATTGGCTGCAAGTGCTGATCAAATGCTGGTTTTCCAACAGGACCAGTCGACAGAAGGTAGCCTTATGATTGGCTTCTGTGGAACATTCTGGAGTAAGAATGTATCAGAAATGAACTGGTCAAGTTTGTATAGTCATGAACAATACCCATGCTGCATACCAAGTAAGTAATGTATTATTAATATGGCATAACTGAGAATGTGGAAAATACAAACTGAGAGGTTTCCTCTAAAGTTTTGGGATACTGTTATGTATTATTAGGTATGGGGTTAGAGGGGGTTCAAATCTCCCCCAGAGCGGGGCGCATGCGCGGCGCGAAACTGGACGGTCGCATCTGAGCAGAGCTCCGAGCACAGCGGGATCGAATCTGGCTTCCCCGGGGCTAATTCCAGCACGAATCGTTTCTAAATTACCTCGCACCCCCGGAGGAAAGAACGGTGCATGCCGTCCGCCAAGTCGCGCCGCGGAAAACCGACCCAGAGGACCCTTACACACTACCTACTCCGAGCCCGGAAGATGGATGGAAAGGCCAAAGATGGCGCTGGCTCCCATCTCACACAGGACAGCGCGCTGAGCCCGGCAGCTTCTCCCGCACATTCCTCGGTGGCTAGTGAGTATGCCCCACAGCTCACTAAAGCTGATCTTGATGATAGTTTGACAGTAATGTACACTAAGCTGGCTGAGAAATTCCAGTCAGAACTGCATAAGGCTACTAACACCTTACAACAAGAGATCGCGGTCCTGGGTGGCAGGACGGATCTCTTAGAGACAAAACACGATGAGCTCCAGCTGGCCTACTCGGACCTCCGCAAAGATCACGAGGCCCTATCTGACTCCTTCGCCCAACTCCAATCCCATCTGGAAGATTTGGACAATAGAAACAGAAGGAGCAATTTGAGGGTCAGAGGGGTCCCGGAGGTGGTCACTGACCTTGTCCCGGCCATTACTAAACTGTTCAGCTCCCTGCTCCCTGACGCTCCGGCTGAGGCCTTTGCCTGTGACCGGATTCATAGGGCCCTTCGCCCTAAACCTCCTGAAGATAAACCTCCCAGGGACGTTGTCCTATGTCTGAAAGACTATCTAGTAAAGGAGGACATTCTCAGGTCCTCACGTAATACCCCCAATATAACGCTGGACGGGGTTAAACTACAGATATTCCCAGATATTTCTCCGGCCACTCTGGACAGACGCCGAAAGTTTAAAGAGATCACTGTCCCGCTGCAAGACGCCAGAATCCGCTACAGATGGGGATTCCCTTTTAAATTGCAGGTCCCTTATCAAGGGAATACGCACACTGTCTTTAATATTCAACAGGGAAAGGAGCTCCTCGTGAAGCTAGGTCTGATGGCTAAAGAGGACCTTCCCAAGATGCCTTCCACCCCTCGCCCATCGGCTATTTGGTCTACGCCCTCACCGCAGAGGGATCGCAGGAGAAGAAGACAGGATCTCAGGGATCGCCTATACTAATTGTCTGGCTGTGGTCTTTTTCACCACCCCCTTTTTGCCTTTTATTTGCCTGGGGGCTCGCGGCCCTGTGTGTGTTGTGCTTTCCGATCTCGGAGGATTTACCCCCGGCGGCTGAGGAGGACTGCAGATCGATTGTTGGTGAGGTACACAGGTCTGGGTCAAGGAACTTTAATTTTTATTTATTTTTTATTTTTTTGCTGGTCTTTTCCATCATATACCAATGACAGCTCCTCACTATTTGTGCCCTACTCCTGCAATGTGTTTGTACTCCTCTTTGCACCTGTTAACACATTGGAATCCCGCTGTGTTCCCGTCCAGCGGTGCCCGCTTGGTTGTCCCCCCACTCTTGGTGATATCCCTGTATACAGGATGATTCAATCTGAAGTTCCTGGAACTTTGTGGTGCTTTCCCTTATTTTTTTTTTATTATTATTTTATTTTTTTTCCTGTTTTATGTTCTTTGGACTCATTTTTTGCACCACTGCTGGTTAACAAGAGTGTTGGACGGTTTAGTCCTACTGGCCTGGTTGTTAGCAACCCTGGCTGGTCTTTGATAATCTTCCTTGTCGGGTTGGTCTCTTCCCATCCGACCCCATTACTCTGTATTTGTTTAACTTTTTATGATTTATGTTATAGTACTTGTCGCTCTAATTCAGGATGTAGACCTCACATGATGACCTTCAAGCCATTTAATGTTTATCCACCCAGAGTCCCTGATCCTCATTTAGGTACTCCTGAGGGCGCTCATCGATGGTGGAACGACTCCTGTGACCCCCTGTGGGTTGACGATGCCTGCCTCCCCCTCGGGGCATCTCCCCCGACTGCGGTATGTCTTAGAGTTTTTTTAGTTCCAATATGGGTATTAAATTAATTTCTCATAACGTCAAAGGGTTCAATTCCCCTCAGAAACGTAAGAAGGCTTTTTCGGCCTACAAACGCCTCCGGGCAGACATCATTTGTTTACAGGAAACTCATTTTTCTGAGGGGAATCACCCATCATTTTTTGATAAGGCCTATGGTCCGGGACACTTCACTACGTTTGGGACCAAGTCCCGAGGGGTGGCAATATTTCTTAGGAAAAGTCTCATGTTTGAAGTTGAGAATGTATATAAAGATCCAGATAGTAGGTTTTTAATCCTTCAGGGCTCTCTGCAGGGCAAGCGACTCACGATCGCCAATGTATATGCCCCAAATAGCTCACAGGCTTCTTTTTTTAAATCTTTTTTCCAGGTGTTGGATAAGTATAGCTCCCCACATTTGCTATTGGGGGGAGATTTCAACCTGGTGGCACATTCTTCTCTTGATAGAAGTAAGGTGGGCAGCACTTCTAACGCCTTCCCCAAAACCTTAAAATCCCTATTGCACCAACATAGCCTGGTTGATTCTTGGAGGGCGCATAACGTGGGAGCCAGGGGATATACATTTTATTCTCACCCCCACGACACCTATTCCAGGTTAGACTATCTATTTTGCTCCCCCATACTCCTGGCGAACTCTGCCGGAGCAGGAATCCACCCGTGTCCTTGGTCAGACCACCAAATAGTTACTCTGGATGTCTCCCATATTGGCCTTAAGCCCTCGGTAGCCGGTTGGAGGCTTAATGAATCACTGCTCACTGACCCTATTCTAGTGTCACAGCTTGGTGACCTTTTGTCGGAGTACTTTTCTACCAATGACACGGGTGAGGTCTCCCCTTCTGTCTTGTGGGCAGCCCACAAGGCGGTCATGAGGGGCCACCTAATTCAGCTTGCAGCGGAAAAAAAGAAACAAATGCTCATTGATATCTCCAGGCTCACAGCAGATCTTGATAAATTATATCACCTACACTCAGCTTCTCATGCCCCTGATCTGCTAGTACAAATTAATAAGACCAGGACTGAACTTGACACCATTCTCTCCGGTCGTACTGAGAAGTCCCTGAGATGGTCAAAAGCTCGGTTCTTACTGCACAGTAACTCAGCCTCGTCCATGTTTGCCAGGAAACTTTCCCAATCACTCCAGCCCTGCCATACCTATAAGTTAAGAAACCCTCGTGGCCAGATGGTTTCACATCCCTCGGAGGTGTTAGAGATCTTCACCAAATTTTACTCAAAGCTCCTCTCTCCTCCTTCTTCATCCCCAGACCCGGCCCTTCACTCTTGGCTGGATGATATTCCCCTCCCTTCCCTTTCCCCGGAACAAGTGTTGACTCTGAATGCTGACTGCTCAGACGCTGAGATTCTGGAAGTCATCAAATCACTGAAGCCCTCTAAAACCCCAGGCCCAGATGGGTACTCAGCCCCATATTTCAAAAAATTCAAGGACAGTCTTGTTCCCCACCTTAGAACCCTTTTCAACTATGTCTTGAAAGGTCACCAGTTCCCTGATGATATGCTCCTTGCAAACATGTCTTTAATCCCAAAGCCTGGTAAAGACCACTCTCTCCCCCAAAATTTTAGGCCTATCTCGGTAATGAACACCGATTTAAAGATCTTTGGTAGGGTTTTAGCTAATAGGCTCTCTAATATTATCCCTTCCCTAATTTCCCCAGACCAAACAGGATTTATCCCTTCCCGCCAAATCACAGACAACATTAGGCTTGCCTCCAATATCATCGCTGATGCTGACTTAAATGCCCGCAGAGTAGTACTCCTTAGCTTGGACATACATAAGGCATTTGATAGCGTTCTGTGGCCTTATATGGAACTCACACTATCCAAATTTGGATTCTCGGGAGCCTTTGTTCAGGGCTTTCGAGCGCTTTACCACCACCCTCGCACTCGGATCAGACTCCCGGGCTGTAATTCAGACTACTTTGAACTAGGCAGGGGAACGAGACAGGGGTGCCCCTTGTCCCCTCTCTTGTTTGCATTGGCAATAGAACCCCTGGCTCGTTCAATCTCCCTGAACCCTAACATTAAAGGATATTCCAAGGGGGACCAGGAGTTTAAGATTAGTCTATATGCAGATGATGTCCTCTTATTTCTGTCGGACCCTATTACCACCATCCCTAACCTTATAGTCACATTAAGGGCCTTCCAAGACATCTCTGGCTTGGGGGTAAATCTAGCCAAATGTTCCGCTCTTCCGATTAATTGTCCCCCCCATCTTGTAACCTCCCTCCAATCTAATTTTAATTTTGTCATGGATCATCGAGCTTTAGCCTATTTAGGGATTAAGTTAGCCCCCTCCCTAAACAATATGGTTCTGGTTAATTACCCCCCAATTTTTGCCCACATTAGACAACTGTTGTCAACCTGGAGCTCATACCATATTTCTTTTCTGGGCAGGGTTCAGGCGGTAAAGATGACAGTCCTCCCCAAACTCTTGTTTTTATTTAGAGCCATCCCCTGTTATCTGCCACGCCGCATGATAGACCTGTTACAGCGTGATGTAAATAAATTTATATGGTGTAATAAGAAACCTAGGTTGGGTAGACTTCTGGTATACAGACATAGAGATCTGGGTGGCTTGGGCCTCCCGAACCTCTGGCTTTACTTCCTCTCTGCTAGGCTCTTGCAGATGGCCCAATGGCATACCCCCTGGAAAGATATCCCTTGGCTCCGATTTGAATATACCTCTGTGAATCCATTTTACCTCCCGGGCTTGTTGTGGTCTAAGAATGTCCGTCCCAAAGATGTATCTGCTTTAAACACGGTGGTAGGTCAATCTCTTTACCTCTGGACATTATATAAAACTAAATTCTCACTCTCTCCCCCCTCCCCTAAACTGGCCTCTTTCCTGGGCGACCCATCGTTCCCAGCAGCATTCCCGGACCCAAAAGCATTTAGTCAGTGGTTTTCAGCGAACATTGTGACCCTTGGCTCTCTGAGACAGGGTGGGGTCGTCCACTCATTTCAATTTTTGCAATCCACCTATGCCCTTCCTAGATCAGATTTTTTTAAATACCTACAAGTTAGGCACTTCTTTGACTCCGAGTACCCTGCTGCTCCGGCTGGCCTGGCCTCTGTGTTTGAGAGGCTTTGCGGCCCCTCCTCCAGAGACAGGGGAGGCATCTCCCTGCTGTATGGCTACCTGGGGAGTCTCGGTCTCCCAGACAAATCCTCAGCGGTGTTGAGTTGGGAGCGTGAGACGGGGGAAACTGCTTCTCCAGAAGAGTGGGCAATCCGGATCTCTAATATGCATAAATGCACAAAATCTATGGCCGTGAAAGAGACGGTGGTGAAATTACACACTAGATGGTATTATACCCCTGCCAAATTGAGTAGATTTTTTCCCTCCGTCTCTGATCTCTGCTTTAGGGGGTGCTCCGTTAGAGGAACACATTTGCATATATTCTGGAGTTGCCCGGCTCTGAGTGGACTCTGGCAGAGGGTCTCGGACATGGTGTCTACCATCACGGGGATTAATGTGACTCTTACTCATCAGATGTGTCTGTTCTTTGCTGACATCCCCGGTTCCACCCCCCCAGAACAGAGATTAGTTCACACCCTGTTTAGTGCTGTCCAATGGTCCATAGCTTTGCTGTGGCGCACCCCAGGGGTTTCATGGGATAGGGTTATAGGTCGCATGGCTGCTATTCAGATCATGGAAAAGATTTTCCATAACATCATGGATACTATGCCAGTGTACGAGCTGAAATGGGGGTTATGGGCTCCCTGAGGTGCTTTTGATAGTGGTTCCCCCTCTAGCCATTCTACCCCTTTCAACCCCTGTGTGAGGTCCAGAACATCCTGATGTGTGGTCATTTTTACTGTTTCCTATTATTTTCGAGTTCTTCCAGTCTACATATTTTTCATTGTTACCTTCTTTTTATTTATTTTTTATTTTACTTCCCTATCTTTTCTGTATGATTTGTTACTCATATAAGTTTTTAGATATGTTTAGGCAAGCTTCCAGTCTCTGAGGTACTTCATTTTACGTGTATGGGCCTTGGAAAATGCATTCTTTAGGACTCCGATTAGACCTGGGGGGTTTAAATCTTTGTTGCCCTATTTGATAACTAACCCAGATGTCTTCAGCTAGTTGATAGGCTGGATCTCTGTATTAGTTTAGGTTTACTTGCCTTATGTTGACGTTTGTATGATGATTGTAAATGTATCTTCTTTTTTCTCAATAAAAGCGTTTGTATTAAAAAAAAAATCTCCCCCAGAGCATCCTGTCCAAATGATCAATCAGTGTCTCTGTTGTCATGGCTGCACCACTCATGCTCAGCAACAGTGCAGGCTGTGCAGCACTCAGAGATGACAGCATTCACCCACTGTCGCTACCCACTGCTGTCTGACACAGTTGTTGGTTTCAATGACTGACAGCATTCTAGAATCCAATCATGTGCTTGCTCTGCCACAATTCAGAGAAAGAGAAGGGCAAAAAATAAACTTTTTAGCTTCCAGATGACTTACTGTATAGCTGCACTGAAAGGAAACAAACCCTGAATTAAGGGGGATCTCTGGGGACCATGATTTAAGGGGGGGGGGGCTGTGGGGCCATGATCTAAGCTTGGAATCTGAGGACCATGATGTAAGTAGGGCTCTGGGGACCAGAATGTAAGGGGAGCCTATGGGAATAATAATGTTGACCCTGATATAAGGAGGGGAAATTCTGGGGACATTGATGTAAGAGGCTCCGGGGGTCCCTAATGTAGGAAGGGGGGCCTCTGGGGACCTTGATGTAAGGGGAGGTTATAGGGACAATGATGTAAGGGGGCTCTGGGGACCATGATTTAAAGGAGGAATCTGGGCACCATGATGTTAAGAGAGGGGACTCTGGTGACCTTGATGTAAGCCAGGGACTGTGGGAACCTTAATGTAAGGAGGGGGACTCTATTGACCTTGATGTAAAAGGGGTGATTCTGGGGACCATGATTTAAGCAAGAAGGACTAGGAATCTTGATGTAAGGGAGGGTGACCCTGATGAAAGAAGAGACTTTAGGGATACTTTTTAAAGAAGTGACAGCTCTTCTCCCTAAAGTCCAAAGAGATTTTAAAATAATATTTACGTGGCTAAAAAACAAACAAAACAAAAGTATACTTGGATTAAAGATTCATAAATTGAGTCTTGTGGATGTAGCGTCCTGCTCCCAAAGATGGGGGCGCTGTTTCAAATTTAGGGGTTTCTGGGCCAATAGTTGAGCCCAGACCTGTTGAATTATATACAAATTTGCCTCTGTTCTGGCTGTGGTACTGCCTGGTAATATTTTGCCTTGTTGCCTGTGGGTGGCATTACCACCTCAGACCCCTGTTGGAACACATGTGTACCATGATGTATTAGGTGAAAAAGAGAAATCACCGCTCTAAGATACTAATCAGAAAGTCTCCTCACATGATCCAAAGCCAAGGGTGCTGGCAATGCATGTGTTGCCTTATAAAAAATGTTATGTCTAATCGCCATTAGCAACTGGGAAAAAATGTACATATAAATATAATAATCGATATGATAAGATGGATAGTGTGATGGAAAGGATTCCAGGAAAGGGTTAAGTGGTTTCACAGTCTTGTCTGTGAGTATCTATTCAATTTCCTCCGTTTGATATTCAAAGAGGTAAGGGAAGACGACCTGTCTACTATACCTTTTTGAATATCAAACGACCCAGGAAGAGAAATCACCACGGGACGTCAGACTTCATGGGGACATCATAATGGCCTTTCCTGTGACATAAATAGCCATTGTACAAGAGCCATTGTAAGAAAGTTAACGAACCCATGAGGTGATTCCTCTGGTCTACAAAATCTATTTACCCTTAAATTGAAGGAAGGAAACACCATATTTGGGCGCAAGACCCAGAGCCAATCAGAGTTGTGTCCCAGAGATATAAATTGAGTAGGCTGAATCTAGTAGGAGGGAGAGAGAGAATCAGAACTGAATCTGGGCCCAGGAAAGACCGTTCTCAAGGTAATATCAAGGAATCCTCTCCCACGCACTTACCATATCTTTGTCATAATTTGTACTGTGTGATATTTTTGTGTGATGTACTTAATTTGTATTAGCAAACTAACTTGTACTCCCTTATTTTAAATACTGTAAATGTATGCAGTGTAGTAGATAGCTAATATATTTTCTCTAATAAATGTGTGTTATGTTAAAGCGTTTCACTCTGTCACAGAACTCTCTTATTAAACCATATATCCTATATGCGAGATATTAAATCTCAAATATAATATTTTAAAGGTAACACATGGAATGATGCAAAATGAAGGAAAAAAGGGACAAAGGACACAGGGTGCAGATCCTAAATACACCTATCTAGTGCATATTTTCCGTAGCATTTTAGAGTTAGTTTTAGTATTATATGTGACATATTTATGCTGATTTTCAGACACTGTGCATTTTGTGCTTTTAACCACCCAACCACCCAATATCTATATGGCGATTTTCATATCTTGCCATTTAGTGATATCGGTAACAAAGGTTTTTTTTTTTTTTATGCAGAATTTTTTTTCTTGTTTCATAGGTTTTGGGTTTGATGTATGGGCTTTACAGGCTTGCATGGGTTACATCTAGGTACTCGCATATATATTGAATATAGTGACCTAGACCGATCCATCCACATGGTTGAGAGTTCTCACTGACACACGAGCAATGCTTCATGTGCACAGGTTTTGGCTGCATTTAATGGTCCCTTGGCTTTCGATCATATTTTATCCAATTCACTTCCCTGATTGGGCGATATAAACATGCAGATTGTAGTTCAAGCCCAAAGCATGTTTTGTTATAGAGTTATAGAGATTATATGAATATGACACATTTCTCAGTTTAACAGCGGTGTCCCTATGTATTTATATATATAATCTTTATTTAGGTTTTTTCTTTGACCCGGGGGTTAATTCACATTTTATTATTTAAATAGTCAACTTCACACAAAGCTATCCCGTTTCTACAAAGCAATCTAGTCCAAATATAACACATGTCGTACTGTAGTTGATTTATATATATTTTTTTTTTCAATTTCTTTATTTTTCAAAAAATATTTTTTCCTTTCCCCTTCATATACATAACATAAAAGATAATATTGCTCTCAACATCAGAGTAACAGTTACATTACACAATCTCAATACTAATACAATTTCTCTTTCTGTTCCAACAGAATCTTAACAGGTACCTTTCCCACTAATAATCCTCACTTCCCACTTCTCCCTTCCCCAGGAAGAGCGTGGGGAGCGTACCCCATCAAAACCTATATTAACTCATATTAGGATGGGGGGGGGCTCCACAGGGGAGGACTCTGTTCCAACTATCATCAGTATACTATTTCTTAGTGTCTGACCAAGGGGGGTAACACCTCCACTGACCTCCTGACCTTCCACATTATCTTATCCCTCTCCCTGTTTCTCCCACCCCCTTTGATACCTCTAGATCCTTATTTACTTATTCTTCCCCAATTCCCCTCCCCCCCAAAAAAAAAAAAAAAGAAAGACCTCCCTTACTCCTCTTCCATTAATCCAACACCTCCTTCCAACTGAATCAAGTTATTCCATGGTGTCCAAATTTTACAGTATATTTCTCTTTTTTTCCTACTTGTCCATATCAGATCTTCCATTCTGTTCATTTCTTCCACCTTACTCATCCACATACTCACAGTAGGTGGTTGTCTTTGTTTCCATTTAAGCGGTGTGCATGCTTTAGCAGCATTCAGAAGATGATGTATCAATGAATTCCCGTTTGCTCCCCAGGGGGTATCTGACAGATGTAATAGGAAAAATGCTGGATCTTCTGATATAGTTGTCGCACAAAATTTTTGGATTATCCTCCTGACACCCCCCCCGAACCCCCTAATTCCGGGGCAGGTCCAGAAGATATGGACCATCGTACCCTCTTCTGTCCTGCATCTCCAACATTCGCTTTTTATATTTGGGTAATATCTATGGATTTTTTCTGGAGTTCTATACTATTGAGTCAGTATTTTGTAGTTACTTTCTTGCATTTTCGTACATGTTGCTGTCTTATATACCGCCTGTATCATTTTAGTTTTTTGTTTTTCCTCAAAAATCCTTCCTAGATCTTTTTCCCATTTCTGAATAAAGGGCAACTGGTTATTTTCTGGTGGTCTACTCAATAACGCATACATTTTGGATATTGTATGCGTAATTGGTTCTTTTCCCATACAATGTTTCTCAAAAGGTGTCATCTCTTGCTCCCAATGGCCAAGCTTTATTTGAGTATTCAAAAAGTATGCTAATTGTGCTGCTTGCCAAAACTCTAGCTGGTAAAGTCCATTTTTTCCATCAGTTCCTGTATTGTTAACCAGTAGCCCTGGCTTCTGAAATGTGAAATCTGATATACCCCTCTCTCCATCAACGCCTTAAAAGGTCCTTCCTGTATACCTGGTATAAATCTGGGGTTCCCCAATATTGGTGTTAGTGAGGAGTTATACGTAGATATTTGTTTCTTTGAAAATAATCTATGGCAGATCTGTAAAGTAGTTCCTATTGTTGGGTGTTTTTTAGTATCACCTGCGACTTCTTTATAACACCAGGGTGCTCTACTCAATAATTCTTTGCATTGAGCTTGCTCTAAATTTGGCCATATCTTCATGTTTTTATGTCTACACCAATCAAGTACTCGGCCTAGGTGGACTGCCTGGTAATATTTATAAATGTCTGGTACAGCTAGACCCCCGTATTGTTTTGGTCGGGACAGCAGTGACTTTTTAATTTTCGTTTTTTTGCCTGCCCATATAAATTTTGTAATTATACAGTAGTTTATAAATTTCTAAAAAAGATTCCCGGTATCGTAATCGGAATTGACTGGAAAAGATACAAAATTTTGGGCAGTATATTCATCTTAATAATGTTACTCCTTCCAAACCAGGAGAACATTCCCTTATTCCATTTCTCTAGTATTTCACATATTTTACTCATTAACGGTATAAAGTTCAGTTCATACATTTTTTTTGGGGTCACTGCCATCTTTGTTCCCAAATATTTCAGACTTTGGGTTGCCCATTTAAATTTATAACCTAGGCTGATTCCTTTTGATATTTCCTTTGGGATTGATATCATTAAAGCTTCTGATTTGCTACAGTTTATTTTAAAATTTGAAAATTTGCTATATAGTTTCATTTCATTAATAAGATTTGGTAATGACACTGTCGGATTTGTTATTGAAAATAGCAAATCATCAGCGTATGCTACTATTTTATGGTGTATTCCCCCTATTTCTATTCCCTTAATATCTTTGTTAAGGCGTATTTTGCATAGAAAGGGTTCTAGACTCAAGGCAAATATCAGGGGAGATAATGGACAGCCCTGTCTTGTCCCATTTGTTATCTTAAAGGGGGAGGATGTTACTCCATTTACTTTCACCTGTGCCATGGGGCTCTTGTACATACTTGCAATCCATCTCAGCATCTTCTCTCCTAGTTTTATATGGCGTAAAACTGTGAACAAGAACCCCCAGCCCACCTGATCAAAGGCTTTTTCGGCATCGGTTCCTAAAAGGATACAAGGGGTTTTCGATGATTCAGCAATATGAATTAGATTAATGACTCTAATCGTATCGTCCCTTGCCTCTCTTGTTGGAATAAAACCTGTTTGATCCTGGTGGATCAAAGTGGGAAGTTGTTCTTGCAGTCTGAGGGCCAGTATCTTACTGAATATTTTAAGGTCTACATTTAACAGTGATATCGGCCTGTAACTGCCACATTCCTTCAGATCTGTGCCTTCTTTCGGGATCACTGTTATGGTCGCTTTTACTGTTTCTGGGTGAAAAGACGATTTGTTCCCCAATTCATTAAACATTTTAACCATAAAGGGGATCAGTTCTGTATTCAATGATTTGTAATATTGGGCCGTGAAGCCTTCGGGGCCTGGTGCTTTCCCATTTTTCAGTAAATTTATTACTCTTTTTACTTCTTCTGCTGTAATTGGTGATTCCAACTCCTCACCCCCTGCTACTGGCAGGCACGGCATTCCGCTTAATCTTATATATTCTTCCATTTCTGTCTGCACTTGTGCCGCCAAATCTAAATTGTAAAGTTTGGAGTAGAAATCACCAAAGGTTTCTGCAATTTTTTCTGGCATTTGGACCTCTATTCCATCTCTATTCTTGACTGAAGGTATACATGTCTTTGCTTGTATTTCAAGTAATGCTCTTGCTAGCTGTCTGCCGCATTTGTTCCCCGATTCATAACTGCATTTACGGCCTATTTGTAGTGCCATTTTTGCTTTGTATTTTAATAGTCCTATTACTTGAGTCCTTATTTTAAATAGTTCTTGTTCTACTGCAGCTGTCTGGATGTGTTTATGTTTTGCCTCTAAGGTATGGATTTTTGCTAGTAATTCAGTTAATTTAGCGTCTCTATTTTTCTTAATTCTTGAGCCATTTTTAATTAGTATTCCCCGTATAACGGCTTTGTGTGTTTCCCATATTAACCCCAACGGGCTTTCAGAGTCGTCATTTGTTTGGAAGAAAAATCTCAGCTCCTTCTGAACCTCCTCCAGGACCATTGGATCCTGTAGGAGGCTCTCATTAAGTTTCCAGGATATTTGAAGCTGGGTATCTCCCCTCATCCAGTTTATACTTTAAGAAAATGGGTGCATGGTCAGACCAGGTAATTATTCCAATTGATGTTTCTATAACAGAGTGTAGTTGTTTATGTGGGATTCAAAAAAATGTCAATCCGGGAATAGGACCTATGCGGATTGGAGAAGTAGGTATAGTCTTTCTCCTTCGGGTGAAGTATTCTCCATATGTCTATTAACTTTGTCTCGTGCATTATTTTTGAAATCTCCTTTCTGACTTTAATTGGTATTGATGAAGTTCCTCCTGAGGTATCCTCACTCGGTATTAATGGGACATTTGCATCTCCCCCCAAAATTAGCTGTCCCTCTGAGAACTCCACCAGTAATCCCAGCATTTTTTTAAAGAATTTGTCTTGATAAACATTTGGGGCATAGTACGTTGCAAATGTCATCATAACCCCTTTAATGGTGCCTTTGATAAACAAGTATCTTCCCTCTGCATCCGCCAGAACATCTCTATGTTCCCACGTTATTCTATTAGATACCATAATAGATACTCCTTTGGTCTTTGTCTCTGGATTAATTGCATGGTAAACCGTTGAGTATTCTCTACTCTTGAGTAGTGGTAGGTTTTTCCCCTTAACATGAGTCTCCTGAATAAAGGCTATATCTACCTGCATTTTCTTAAGGTCTTGTGCTAACATACAACGCTTTTCGGGGATATTTAGTCCCCTGAAATTGAGTGACATAATCTGTAAGGATGCCATTCTACTACATCAAACTGTTCTTAATATAAAAAACTGAGCAGTATTTAATATGGAAGATCGATATTGTTACTTAGTCTGAGTAGGTTGAGCCAAATATGGCCCAATATGGCCTTAAGGAAAGAGGAGAGGTAAAAAAAAAAAAAAAACACCCCACTTATCTAATGACTTAACAGCCAACCCCTTCTTGGCCGCTTGAGCCTGTAAAGCGTACTTGCTTTCTACACTCAATTCCCAATCCTCAATACTTGAGTGTTGGCCTATTTGGAGGCTAAAGTTGGGCGTGGCTGAGCCTGATCGGAATTTCCGACCTCTTCCCACCGATTTAAGGTCCAGTAAAAACGTTATTCTCTATTTATGTCCCCCTATAAAGAGAGACAGAGGAGGGGGGAAGGGCAAGAGAGGGAAGGTGGCGTGGAGTATATAATAAGGGGAGGGTCCCGCGGAGCTCCCCCTACCCATGCAGGGCCTCCTCTTTCGTCTCTCCCCCCCTCTGGTCCGTCAACCTCCCACCTATTCTTCCCCCCTTCTCAATCACCTCTCATATTGTCTATCTGCTCCCTGGGTGTTGCTTTGCTACTATGGTTCGGATATTCCCCTCTCAGGGGGATTACCGCATCCATAGCCAGTTGTTAGGGGAATCTCTTAACCTATTAATCCCTATTGTGTCCAGTGACTGTGTTCCTTATCTAACCCTACCCTCCACCCTCCCAACCTTCTACCACCCCCCGATCCCCTAATCTTAACCCTCCCTCTACCAAACCAAGCCTCGTCAACTAAAGTGTTATCCTAATCAACTATTCACCCATTACCTGAGGACCCCCGCAAAAAGGGGAAAACCCATAGTGATTCTTTAGTGTCATAATAGTGTCATAATATTTATTGGATAAATAAAAAAATAAAAAAAAGGGGGATGTACTAGTCTTCCCTCACCCCCAGCCCTCCCCCCCACCCTTCCAATCCTTACCCCTTATTCATACCCCTTATATGTATATTCCCCTCCCCCTTTTCCCCCTTTACTGGCTTATATCCTTATATATCCTTATATATATCCGTCTCTCCCCTCCTCTGGGCCGTCAACCTCCCACCTATTCTTCCCCCCTTCTCAATCACCTCTCATATTGTCTATCTGCTCCCTGGGTGTTGCTTTGCTACTATGGTTCGGATATTCCCCTCTCAGGGGGATTACCGCATCCATAGCCAGTTGTTAGGGGAATTTCTTAACCTATTAATCCCTATTGTGTCCAGTGACTGTGTTCCTTATCTAACCCTACCCTCCACCCTCCCAACCTTCTACCACCCCCGACCCCCTAATCTTAACCCTCCCTCTACCAAACCAAGCCTCGTCAACTAAAGTGTTATCCTAATCAACTATTCACCCATTACCCCAGGACCCCCGCAAAAAGGGGAAAACCCATAGTGATTCTTTAGTGTCATAATAGTGTCATAATATTTATTGGATAAATAAAAAATAAAATAAAAAGGGGGATGTACTAGTCTTCCCTCACCCCCAGCCCTCCCCCCACCCTTCCCATCCTTACCCCTTATTCATACCCCTTATATGTATATTCCCCTCCCCCTTTTCCCCCTTTACCGGCTTATATCCTTATAGTCTTATATCCACATAGTACAAAACAAAAACACCCAACAAACATCAGCATAAAAAAACACACAAAAAAGAAAAAAAAAAACAACAGCTTAATAAACGGTATGTCTCATTTCATATCGCACATTTTTTCCCTTTTTTTCCCTTCTTTCCTTCCTCCTCTCCCCTTCTTTACATGATTTTCCCCCCTCTCCTTCCACCTCACACTTCTTCCCCCTAAAAAAAAAAGGGGAGACCAAGTTTCATCTAACAATGGTGTTGAGGTGGCCTGAAGGAGAGAAAAAAAAAAGGGGGTGAAGGAGGGGGGAATAGGATCCTTCATCTTACAGTCCAAAAACAAAAAAACAGAAAACAAAAGCAGTGTGGGCTTCAAATCTTCGCTTCCACATTGGACCTATTAAGCATTGGAGGTCATTATTGAGGTTACCCTTCCCTCCCCAACCCCCCCTACCCCTCCCTGCCTCCTCCAGTCAGTTTTCCCCTGAACCTTTTTTTCTTCTAGGACAGTTCTAATAGTGATCTTATTGACCCTCTTTACTTTATTCCCCTGATTTTTCCGGCATTTTCATTTGTCTGGTGTTCCTTAGTTTTTTGATAGGGAGTCTCCAGTTTGGAACAATAAAAGGTTCCACCTTCAGAAATGTGAATAGCCCTGGGAGGTCATTATATGTATGGAGCATATATGTAGATGTGTCCTTCTTTATGGCCACTGCGATTGGGTATCTACACCTGTATGTACCCCCTTCTTTCCGCACACATTCCAAAACAGGTCTCAACATTGCCCTGCGTTGCAGTGTAGCTCGAGAAAGGTCAGGCAGTATTTTCACAGGGATCCCTGCAACCTCAAATGATCCCATATCCCATGATTTCCTCAGCAAGGCCTCTCTGTGGGCATATCTATGTAGACGACATATAATGTCCCGTGGTCTCTGGGGATCAGCCAATTTAGGACCGAGGGCTCTATGAACTCTGTCCATCTCCAAATTTAATGGTGTTCTATCCCCCAGTATCAACTTAAAGATGTCAATTACCTTTTCCTGCAGATTTTCCTGCTCCTCGGCTTCGGGTATCCCCCGTATCCTTACGTTACAACGACGGTTGCGGTCTCCCAATTCCTCAATTTGTAATTGCATCTCCAAAACCGTTTCTGAATGATCTTCTCTCTCTTTTTCCATTCTATTCACTCTTTCCTCTAAAGCTGCCATTTTTGTCTCCCCTGCATCCACTTGTTCTGTTACCTCCTGTATTTCCGCATAAACCTGCTGTAAGTGGGCATGGTGCGTCTCTTCAATCTTTGCAATTAATGCTTCTATATCACTTTTAGTTGGTAGTGCCTCTAAGTCCAGTCTCATTGGTAGGGCTTGTATTAGTGCCCTCAAATCCTGTTCCATCCCTCTTTGCTCGGCCGGGGTCTTTGGTTCAGCTCTCTCACCTTGCACGATGTGCGTTTGCTTTAGGCTTCCTCCCACACGTTGCTCTTCTCTCAGGGGTTCCACCTGCACTTCTGGAGCACTTGGTTCCTGTCTGTCTGCTTGCTTCGTTTGTTTAAAGAACCCCTGAATAGCAGGCTGTACTCCAGTTGGCTCCCCCGCCTTACGGGAGGTACGTGTCAGGCGCTGTTGTTTAGCTATGCTCATACCGAGCGCCAGTGCCTGAAAAGCAAAGTTACTGGGAGCCAAGGGGTCGGGAAGCCGTGTCAGAGAGCCTCCGCTGGCACAGAGCCGCAGAAATGCTGATCGCTGCTACACTTAGCCGAGACAAGGTGATTCACTGAACCTCTGGTCCGTTGGACCGTCGTATTGCCGTCGACGGGCCGCCGTACTTGGGTTTACAGTTCGTTTTTCGGCCGAATACCTTCAATTGCTGTTATTTCAAGTACTGTTAGGCAATAGTAACCAGTCCGCTTTTCGACCGAATGCCGTCCGATACTGTTATGCCGGAGTGAATTCGATTTTCGGTCGAATTTTCAGGTAAAAGCTATCCTTAATCACACAAACATCGGTGGTGTGGACGGAGCTCCCGATCTGTGCGTCTCTCTCTCACTCAGCCATCACGCAGACCACCGTTGATTTATATTTTATATCTATTCTGGGTTCAACACTCTCGTTATTTTATCTATATTTATCAACTTCATATTTTACTTATCTTCACATAACTTTCACTCACCCTATTTACGTAGAGAATTGTAATTCATATAATATATGTTTTCGGACATACCTCATTATTATATTTCTTACATCATTTCATATACATATCTTTTAAATTTAATATTTATTTTTTACATTTTTTGATTTTCGATAGAGATCCTTTTTGGATTCTCAATCTTTTTCACTCACTAGTTACACTCATGCATATATATATATATATATATATATATATACTCATTGGGACATATGTCCCCTGAATATATTTATTTACTGTTTCATTAATATTCATTTATGCTTGTTCTGTATTCACATATGTTTAAACATCTTCACTATTTTTATCACCATACACTATACAAATCAAAGGGATTTCGTATCTGCAATCCTTTATACATGTATTGTTCATAGGTGTTTTATATTCATAGGGACTTCAGCATTATTTTTATTTTTGATTCACTTAATCTGTTTCTCATTCTCATTCTCAGGACTATTTCTGGAATGAGAATAACTATGTGTTGTGTGGTCCTTTTAAAGTTCAATTTAAATTTTATATAGGTGTGTTTGCTCTCTCAAGCATGCAATCTGGATTTGTCTAGGTTCACACCAGATACTAATTGGTAACTTGTTAATTGGATTGTTGATTGGGTTCCCACCTGCTATCCTTTTTGTCATGTGACCTATAGTTGTGTATAAATACCGGACATCCATTATCTATGTTGTAAGCACTAAAGTATGGTGTGAAAAGCATCAGTTTTTACCCTGTCTGCTGTGGCATGCTTTTTGTGTGTTTTTTTTTTTTTACAATAAAAGCAATTTATTTTTGGAGTGCGGCTGTCCAGAACGTTTATCCTTCATTTTGCATGATGTATTAGGTGTCCCTCCTCGGCAGCAGTGCAGTGGGAGTGGTAACCATGCTGTGCATGCTGGGAGGGGATACTTAAGTGGCAGACGCCATCTTTCGGGGTCCTTTGCTTCGTGGCCCCCCTGGCGCGAGGTGGGTGTGCGTGATTTCAGTCTCGGGACCACATTGGTCTGAGGCTGTGTTCCTGTTGAGTAGGCCCAGCTATGGTTCTACAAGGGTTTCCAAGCTGTCCATCCAAGTGGAGGAAGCTTCTTAGCACAGGAAACCGGGGGAGGACCTGCCCTGGAGGAGACAAGCAAAGCAAGCTGATGTCTCAGGCTAGGCCTAGTAACCTCGTTAAGGAAAAGGGATCCGCTATGCAAGTTGTTTTACCGGATTGGCTTAAAGGCTCTTTGGCTGTAAGGCAGGAAGTTTGGGACTTTAAATTCTGTGCCAGAGAATTCCTGACTAGCCATCCTGTGTACTCAGACAGTCTGTGGCAGAGACTGTTTTCTATACTGTCCATGCATCACTCAGACTGCTAGGCCATGTGAGAGGGGTCTATTCGGGTGAGCAATACCCACTCAGAAGTGAGTGGCGAATACTTTGTGAATTCTGTACCGCGTACCTGAACCTTCCCCTTCTCTCTATAATCTCCACTTCCTTCACAAGTTTTATGCAGCGAAAATAAAGCCTACAGTTGAAGGTTTTACATCTTGTGTGGACAATGCAATTTCTACAGACTTTTTTCCCTCGACGAACTGCAAAAAATGTGCAAAACCCAAAATCTAAACCAGCAGCTCCTCCAGGGGTAGTGCTACATGTATATAATATGTTAACCCCTTCACACCTAAGGGTAAAGCAAATCTTAATGCCTAAGCACAATATTTAAATTTTGATATGTGTTTGTAAAACCGTACAAACCGTCACAACTACTTTGTGTATCCAGGTGAATTGTACCTTGTTTTTGTTTTTTTTGGGGGACAATTTGAGGTTTGTACCCATAGTACAGTCCAGAAACAATAGTGTGCATTTTGATTTTTAAAACACACTAACACTAACTGACACTGAAACTAATTAAAATGTTGTAAAAATCATCCTGACTGTTGACCCTGACCTTTACCTTTGACCCTTACTTGACCCAAACACTAACCCTGGCACTGAACTAGATCAAACCTATTTTATTTTTTTATTTATCATTATTATTATTATTAGTATATTTTTATTTTTTTACACACACTTGTTTATTTGTTTTTTCTCTGCAAGGAGAGAGAAAGATACAATGTATCTTTCCCCTCCATTCACAGAGAGAGAAACACATGGGCGGGCTTCACAATGACCGATCACTGTAGTAGCCTATCATAGATTGCCTCAGCGATCAAGTAAAAAGGGGATTCCAGGTCCCAATGTTTAATATGAGGTGCTCCCAGCACAAAGACGAATATGCAGATATGTGGCCTCAAGGAAAAAGGTCCAGTCTAGTGAGGTTGCATATCTGCAAACTGTCGGTGTCAAGTGGTTAGTGATGAGTGTAAACAGCAGGGAAATGTAATAATAATAACTAGAAAAGGTACAATTTCTGGGGAAATTGTGTGACGTGTTCTTGCCTTCACCAGTACTCCTGACTGGAGATGGTGCCCCTGGAGATGTAAATGTGATCCAACAATGTGTCTATCCATTGCTCCATTAAAAACTGCTCCATCAAAAACTATCCCATCAAAACTGCACCATCCTATTTGCCCCTTCAAAAACTGGTTGCTATGGACTGGTTGCTATGGACAGTTGCTATGGACAGTTGCTATGGTCTGGTTGCTTTAGACAGTTGCTATGGAGTGGTTTCTATGGAGTGGTTGCTATGGTCTGGTTGCTATGGACATTTGCTATATTCTGGTTGCTATGGACTGCTTGCTATGGACTGGTTGCTATGGTCTGGTTGCTATATTCTGTTTTCTATGGACTGGTTGCTATGGACAGTTTCTATGGACTGGTTGCTATGGACAGTTGCTATATTCTGGTTGCTATGGTCTGGTTGCTATGGACGGTTGCTATGGACTGGTTGCTATGGACTGGTTGCTATGGACTGGTTGCTATGGAGGGTTGCTATTAACTAGTTGCTATGAACTGGTTGCTATGGAGTGGTTGCTATGGACTGGTTGCTATGGAGTGGTTGCTATGTTTTTTGCTATGGTCTGGTTGCTATGGAGTGGTTGCTATGGACTGGTTGCTATGGATGGTTTCTATGGACTGGATGCTATATGCAGAGTATGCAGAAGTTATGCAGAGCCAAATACAGGCATACCCCGCTTTTAAGTACACACTAGGGTTTATTTACTAATGCTGGAAATCGCAATATCAGGCTCACTTCTGCAGAAAAAACAATAAGCTTCTAACCCCAGATTGTTCAGTTAAGCCTGGTAATAAAACCTGGAAGCTCATTGGTTTGTGTGCAGAAGTGAGCCTTATATTGCGCTTTCCAGCTTTAGTAAATAAACCCCATTGTGTACTTAAAAGTGGGATATGCCTGAAAAACAGCCATATCACCTCACAGCTGTGTGGGAGGAGCTACAGAAAGCACCTTAGCTGTTTGTGAGGAGACATCGTCTCCTAGGAAACCAATGTAAACACATCCAAACAGCCACTCTAAACAGGCAGTCAGATTCTGGCTTGTTTTTTACTGTGCTTCTTCAAATGATTGTATTTTAAAAACTATAAATCGCACAGTGAATATCTTTATATTTTACGAATCACAAGACCCAGACCTTCAACCTGATGTATAGTATGTCTCTGAAATATTAAAATTGAAGGCACAGTCGCAGTTTACAAATTGCCTTGCAATATTCCATTTTCAATTTTTATTCCTCCATTGACTTTCATTGAAATGATGGATGGCGTGTGTTGCAAACAAATGTCTGTATCTTGAAAACCATTTGACCGATCGCTTAGCCGTCGACACGTGTAGTGTTAGCAGGGACAGCTGAACATTTTGATATAAGATTTGTGTAGGTCGGCCTGAAAATGAGGGAGTGGTCGCAGTTTACAAATCATGTAATTTTTCAGTTTTTGCCATTTTGTGCTCTAGCTCTCACCATTCATTCCTATGGGAAAATTTCGCCGCAAATATGACGATATTTCGCGAACGATTTGGCGAAACGTTCCACAAAGTAATAGCCCACTATTCGGGAACAAGCCGCTCGATTTGATATATTACTCGTCTATGTAGCGTAAAAACTGTGGGAGGAGTTAGGGTGGCAAATTTGGCTATAATAAGAATAATAATAATATATATGTGAGAGAATAGTAAGTGCTCTTGCTATGCAAGACCACTTAATAATAATAATATATATGTGAGAGAATAGTAAGTGCTCTTGCTATGCAAGACCACTTAATAACACAAGTACATGGCATGTATTACTGTTATGAAAAAGGTAGTATGGTTTTGTATCACAGAACCCCTGTTCTCCCTTGCATTGCCTTTTGACTCACCATGTCCTACATAATGCCTACTTGACAAAAATGCCATAGCTAAAGCCATGCTATTATAAGTGGGAAACAGCACGATAGGTATACTGTTAAAACATTCGACATTTTATAGCTAGGGCTATTTCACTAGAATCAGTGCTTCAAGAGCTGGCATCATATACAGTAGAATAGCTATGCTGCTAGAACAATGACAGGTATGCAATTGAGCCTATAGTACAATTAAATCTATTTAGAACTAGATAATTTCTCAATGTTGGTTTGGCTATTGTTCTTGGTGCAAGTAAAGCCAAACTACTCCCTTTTTAAAGGCACCATAAAGCTCAAGAATATCTAATTTGATACTAAGTACACAAAGACATTCCCTTATTTTCTGACTGATTATCACCGGCTGTCAGTCACAAATTGGAGTTGTGTCCACAATACATGTTTAATGATGAAACTGCATTGGACAGAAATTAGTAAGTATTCAAGTGTTACTGAACCCACAGCAGCATAATCAGTCTGTTTATGCAGTAAAGCATGCTTGTAATACTCTCTATGGAACCTACAGGGTTAATCGTCTGCCTTGTGTAACAAGGCTGTTTGATCCTGTCTACGATGTTCCTCCCCTTCTTCCACAGCCCCCAAACCATCTCCTGATAGAACATAGGCTAGGGGACAAGCTGCACATGCTTAGTTTGGTATGTACAGTATTGCTTGATAGTTGTTTTTTTCTTGGGAAGAGTGCATGTGATCAGCACAGGGCCAATCAGAACTGTCCAAAGGGTCAGGGATCCTGAAGCATGAAATGACAGTCAGAGCAGAATTGATATTTCTTCTACAAGCTACAACCAGACATTGATAGAATTCACAAGACTGCTCTAACTGCTGATTAACAAGGGTATTTAGTAGATTATATTTACTAAAGCTATTGCATTTCCATGTTCTGTGTACGGTGGAAGACCAGATATAGTGAACATAGGGTTCAGTGTTTGGTAACACTAAGTTATACTGAAAGAAGAAGTAGTATGGCAACAATTCTGACAGCAGGTAAACCCCATGTAATAAAACCCCAGTGCAAGAGCCAATCATAATTTATTTAAAAATATCTCTGTGACCAGGCTGGACTTACCATTGGGCTTGACTGGGCTCAAGCCCATGGGCCCCGCCCAATAGGGGGCCCCTCTTTTTTTTTTTCTTTTTCTTTTTTTTAGGGGTCTGGAGGCCCCCAGGGCCCCGGACAGCAACCCCTACTTTTTTTTTTTTATTTTTTTATAAAAAAAAAAAAAGTTTTTATATATATATATATATATATATAATTATTATTATTATTATTATTAAAGGGCCCAGAGGTCACCAGGGCCCCCGGATGGCAACCCCCCCTTTTTTTTATAAATATATTTTTTTTTAATTAAAGGGCTCAGAGATCCCCAGGGCCCCATGTGGCAACCCCCCCCCCCCCTTTTTGTTTGTTTTTATAAATGTTTATTTATTTTTTATTTTTTAGGGGTCTTATTTAAATATGCATGTATATATATATATATATATATATATATATATATATATATATATATATATATATATAGAAATATATATATATATATATATATATATATATAAAATATATTTTTTATTATTATTATTATTATTAAAGGGCCCAGAGGTCTCCAGGGCCCCCAGATGGCAATCCCCCCTTTTTTTTATAAAAATGTATATATATTTTTTTTTTTTATTCTTTTTATTAAAGGGCCCAGAGATCCCCAGGGCCCCCGGATAGCTACCCCTTATATATTATATATATATATATATATATATATATATTTCTTTATTTCTTCTTTTTTTTGCAAAGGCCCCCCCTGCTTCTCAATTTGCGGCAGGTGGCAGCACCCCCCGGTTCTCTGCTCCAGGGGGCCCATGCCTTAAGCTGTGTAAGGGGCCCCAAAATTCCTGATGGCGGCCCTGCGCATACCTCCCAACACGCACGGATTCTGCGGGACTTTCCGCTTCTTCCCGTAGTCCCGCGAAAGGGTTAATTTTCCCGCACTGCAATAGGAGGCAGCACGGAAGCAGGAGGAACCGGAGCAGTGTGGGGATGTCTGCTGAAGGCAAGAGAGCCGACACATTCCGTGCACAGATGAGAGTGACCCCCCCGCTCAACAACTTTAATGCGCACTCCCCCCGGGCCAACAACTTTAATGCACCCCCCGCTCAACAACTTCACTTCGCCCCCCCCCGCTCAAAAACTTTAATGCGCACACCCCCGCTCAATAACTTCAATTCGCCCCCCCGCTCAACAACTTTAATGCACACCTTTTATATATATATATATACAGTGCAGAAAATAAGTATTTGAACACCCTGCTATTTTGCAAGTTCTCCCACTTGGAAATTATGGAGGGGTCTGAAATTGTCATCGTAGGTGCATGTTGGACGCGATTCACAAAACAATATACGCCAGAAATCTACAATGTTTTTTGGTCCGGCGTAATTGAATTAGACATTCGCTTCCCTTGCAAAACTGCGCTAGACACACCATTGATTTGCTACAGTCAAAGCCTTTGTTATGCTAATGAGGGAGTTTACGGGGACTCCTCACAAAGATCTTCTCTAACGCAGTTGCTGCGCAGGCTACGCGATGTGCGCAACTGCAAATTCTCTATGTTCTGTCTAAAGTTAGCCAGGACCTAAAAGCTGGTCTAAATTTTCGGGTCATTGTCATGTTGGAAGACCCAGCCTCGACCCATCTTCAAAGCTCTAACTGAGGGAAGGAGGTTGTTGCCCAAAATCTCGCAATACATGGCCCCAGGGTCATCCTCTCCTTAATACAGTGCAGTCGCCCTGTCCCATGTGCAGAAAAACACCCCAAAGCATGATGCTACCACCCCCATGCTTCACAGTAGGGATGGTGTTCTTGGGATGGTACTCATCAGTCTTCTTCCTCCAAACACGGTTAGTGGAATTATGACCAAAAAGTTCTATTTTGGTCTCATCTGACCACATGACTTTCTCCCATGATTCCTCTGGATCATCCAAATGGTCATTGGCAAACTTAAGACGGGCCTTGACATGTGCTGGTTTGAGCAGGGGAACCTTCCGTGCCATGCATGATTTCAAACCATGACGTCTTAGTGTATTACCAACAGTAACCTTGGAAACGGTGGTCCCAGCTCTTTTCAGGTCATTGACCAGCTTCTCCCGTGTAGTCCTGGGCTGATTTCTCACCTTTCTTAGGATCATTGAGACCCCACGAGGTGAAATTTTGCATGGAGCCCCAGTCCGAGGGAGATTGACAGTCATGTTTATCTTCTTCCATTTTCTAATGATTGCTCCAACAGTGGACCTTTTTTCACCAAGCTGCTTGGCAATTTCCCCGTAGCCCTTTCCAGCCTTGTGGAGGTGTACAATTTTGTCTCTAGTGTCTTTGGACAGCTCTTTGGTCTTGGCCATGTTAGTAGTTGGATTCTTACTGATTGTATGGGGTGGACAGGTGTCTTTATGCAGCTAATGACCTCAAACAGGTGCATCTAATTTAGGATAATAAATGGAGTGGAGGTGGACATTTTAAAGGCAGACTAACAGGTCTTTGAGGGTCAGAATTCTAGCTGATAGACAGGTGTTCAAATACTTCTTTGCAGCTGTATCATACAAATAAATAGTTAAAAAATCATAAATTGTGATTTCTGGAATTATTTTTTTTGATTATGTCTCTCACAGTGGACATGCACCTACGATGACAATTTCAGACCCCTCCATGATTTCCAAGTGGGAGAACTTGCAAAATAGCAGGGTGTTCAAATACTTATTTTCTGCACTGTATATATATATATATATATATATATGTCCGAATTAATAACCAAATTGAAGCCATCTTAGTCCTGGAGAAAAAATAAATTAAAATTATATATATATATATTTTTTTTCCAGGACTAAGATAGCTTCAAGTAGACTACAAAATTACAAAGATACAATTTGCATAACTGAAGCATAGCTACACCAGGGTTGTCAGGGAATCCCTGAGAGATGTACTCAGACAGTCTGTGGCAGAGACTGTTTTGCAGACTGGTGTGCAGATATGAAAATGTGCATTGTTATTTGCACAGAATGCTTATCAGGTGCATGCATGAATGCACACATTGGTGTCAGAGGGGCTATTTGAAGGATGTTCATGCCCATATTCTGTGCTGAATGCTTGTCAGCTGTTCCCTGTGTCCTGTGTTTATCCTGTATGATTCCCTTGTTGCTGACCCGGCTTGCTCCTGACCTGATCTTGGATTCAGCATCTCACCTCTCATTAATTCCTGACTCGGCTCTGTTCCGGACTTCAGCTTTGCTCATGATCTGGTAAATCACTGCCCTCCTGTTGATGACTCTGGCTATTTCTGCAACCACGATTCTGTCTCTGATCCTGGCTATCTGATATACTAGTTCTGTGCATCGCTGAGTGTTCTGCTGAGAGCTCTTACAAGCTGCACATCCTGAACCAACTGTCAGGAACTATATAACAGACAGAAACAAAAATGCAGTTAAAATCACACCTTTTAAAAAAACATAGTCAAAACATAGCCAGGGTTCGGTAGCCAAGTCAGGTAGTAAGAACAAGCCTGGAAAAAAGGAAGCCAGAGATCAGCATGGTCAGAGGCAGCAAACAGGATCAGGAATCAGAAGGGATGTCAGCCAGGCAAGTCTTCAACAGGAACACAGCAGAGTTTCTAGATATGTTGGCGAAGGTGAAGGCTCTCAATGAATGAACTGGGCAGTTTAAATAGCCAAAAGGGGGCTAGCTGTGGGTTGGACTAAAGAGCAGGAACTGGACACCAGGTGAGACACTGTGGAACGATAAGTGCTGGGAATTAACCCGACACCTAGGCACTGAGAAGGGAGAGCTGAGTCTAGCCCTGACACCAACAACAGAAGTGGAGTGGCTGTTTAATTTGGGCTAGAATCCTGAACATTACTACTGATCCATTAGTTCATCTATTTTTGCTGCCAGTTGTATTCTTAAAAATTGGGGTTGAAAGTCCAAGTTGTAACCCTTGCAAAAAAAACCTGAAGAGTCTACCATTCAAAACCAAACTAGGCCTCTTGGGGGCGTAGGCTAACCGCCGAGCTATGATCCCACCTGGTTACATTGGTACAGACTCACTTTACCTATGAAACTGTTTTATCTCGTGGGAAACCCACTTATGCTAACCTGTTGGAGAAACCTATGGGACACCAAGGAGGCTCACGGCACTTTTTCGCCCTGGTACACCAGGAGGACACAGCACCACCTCTTAATTGCGCTCTGATGTTTCCTGACTGATGCCGCTCTGTCTGACGGAGACATCCCATCCATCATGCTTTTTTTTTTCCCAGAACTTCTCCTCCTTTTCTGGTATCACGATGCAGGATCAGGTCCCTCTTCCTACCAACTGGTTTGTTGCAGCCCAGCGAAAGCGCGGATGCGCTTAGACATTTTACGGAGGACACAGCACCTGAGGTGAGACCAGCACTAGTTATAGTCTTCTCACTTGCAGGATCCACGCACCATCCCCCATTGCCAGCTTTCCCCACCGCTAATCAGCCAGTGATTGACACCATGTTGAAAGAGATGCTGGTCTCCTTACATAGCTCTCTACAAATGGTTGATATATCCACCGCTTATTATCTCTGCTTTCAGATCAGACATGGTTCATATGGGGTCAAAACTGAACCATGTTGAAAAACAGATGGGCGCCATGACAGTCACTATGTAAACGACCTGGTGGATGCCCATGAACACACTAGAGATCAACAACAATGGGTGCGAGCCAAGATGGGGACCTCGAAGACAGGTCAAGACGTAATAACGTCAAAATTCGCGGCATTCCGGAAACAATCTTACCGGCGGACCTGAACTCCTTTGCCAGGATAGTCATGTTCACGTCTTCTGCCTGATCTCTCCCCAATGGAGTCACTGTAACTGACCGTATTCATCGCCTACCGAAGCCTCCGCACCTCCAGCTACGGTCCCCGTGATACACTCATGAGAATCCAATTTCTTCCACGCCAAGGACATGCTCCTGGCGACAACAGTAGAATGCGCCTTGATCAACTTCCACAACCGTATGCGAAACTGCAGTGCCATGTTTGCCGACATCTCCCAATACACCCGCCAACAGAGGCGTCAACTTCAAACCATTACCAAGCCACTAAATAACCACAAGATCCCTTACCAATGGTGGTCTTCCCGACCAAACTTCATGGTTACCATAGAATGGAGTAGTATACACAGGTATTTTATTTTGTAGAGGAGGGCATACAACTGCTCAGAAAGTGGAAAATTTTCCGGACGCACCCGCTCCAATGCAGGTGTCCCACGCTGATGAGAGCCAAACGGTCAACACCGGTCCCCACGCCAGCACCGCCAGATGAATGTGTGGTTAGCGGCTTTCCGATTCTACAGCTCACCTAAGCACTCCGGTCAGTGCCTGCTCGTTGCGATATATCTCGAATATATAGTCGAATATTCGAGATATATTCGCTAAATTTGCCCAACGTGTTTCTTTTATTGTTTTCTTTTGGAAATGTTTTATTTTATTTACTTCTATTAATTGTCACCCTCCATTTTATCTCCCGCTATTGTTCGAATGCCCCAGAATGCGAATGCGCTAGTCATCTGGCGATCCATACACACTTGAGGAACACAGCCTCCCTTAATCCTCGACCAGAAATGCGGACCATTGAGCACTTCCTTATTGACCTACAACCTAACGCCCACGAACTGTAAGTACTACCACTCCTGTATTTTGCCGCACCACACAAGCTACTATGCCGAAATGTATATCTCTAAACGCCAAAGGCCTTAACCACCCTGCTTAAGATCCTCATTATGGAGGACGGCACAAACCTCCCTTTGTGACGTTCTCTGTATACAAGAGACCCATTTCAAGCTTTCTGCAGAACCCACCTGCACTAACAGGACCTTTCCCAACATTTTCAGGGCATCGGGCCCTGATAAGAAAAATGGGGTTTTGATAGCCATCAAAAATACAGTGACTTTTACGCTACATAATAGCCTGGTGGAAGGTACCTAGCCCTGGACTGTTCCATAAACAACACCAGGTATACAATTGTAACGGTTTACGCTCCCAACACGAAACAAATTAGTTTCCTAAACAAGCTCATGAAGAAGATAACACGCTTCAAACACGGTCATCTTGTCATCTGTGGTGACTTCAATATAGTTCCCGACAACTCCATGGATACTTTGTCCAGATCTAGTAGACTTCGGTCACCCATGGGCTCATTCATACAAACCAATGATCTATATGATGTGTGGCGTTGCCAACACACCACTGAAAGAGACTATTCTTATTTTTCACCACGTCATAACTCCTATACCCGAATTGACTATTTCTTGGTGGACAAATGGACACTGCCCAAAATATCAAACTCAGAAATTTCTACCATTACGTGGTCGGACCACGCTCCAGTCGCACTAACCACCAATGACTCATTATCCACTTCCGCTATGCGGATTTGGCGTGCTAATGCCACACTCATCCACTCCCCGATTTACTCGGGCTACGTCCAAGAACGTTTGGAGGAATTTTTTTCCCTTAATGATGGCTCTGTGGGGGATAACTCGGTTCTTTGGAATGCCCACAAGGCGTATAAAATAATTGCGAATATTCGAGAAATGCGGAATGGAGATCACTCTGATTGGCTCAGACGCCCTTATATTCGTGATATCAAAACCCTTGAGGGACAATATAACCAATCCAACCCTGCGACGATATTCGAGAAATGCCTCCTTAGGAATGGAGCACGATCCCACCTGTTACATTGGCTCAGAATATTCTAATTGGTGATATATTACTGCAATATAAAATATGGGACCCCTGGCACTTTTGGTACACCAATATCGCACCACCTCTATTGCCGAATAATCGCTGATGTTTCCTGCGATGCCCTCCTCCCCTCCTCCTTTTTTTTCCCCTTCTCCTCCTTTTCGGCAATATGTGTTTCTACCAAATGAGTTTGTTGCAGTTGTTCATTTTATCACAGATCTGTTATATCTTCTTTCTTGGGATCACGCATCCCCAGCCCAGTTATGTGTTATGTTATGTGTCTCTAAATGGTTGATCCACCGCTTATTATCTTCAGCAATGCTTCATTTCACTCATTGCTATGGGGATCTCTAGGATGTGAAACGTCAATAAAAAAGATTTGAAAAAAAAAAAAAAAAAAAGTCATGTTGAGATAGTTTGTTCGGTCCTGCCACTCCTGAGTCACTGTAACTGAGTGCCAAAAAACTGACATGCCAATTTTTAGCCACTGACAGTAGAATGCCCTTGATTTTGAGCAGTGCCATGTTCACATCATGTGACTAAGATATACATTAGTGGATTAGTACATTAAGGAGTAGTATAAGGTATTTTATTTTTAGCATACTTACCTATTAACATACATATTTAACTGAAAAAAAAAATACAGCAAATTGTATTTATTTATTTTTCTGCATTAATTTTAAGTAACTCTAAAATATTAAAAATGTTCAAAACATGCAAACTGGTTTCCAATCAAAATGGTGCATTTTTTGAGGTTAATCAATGTATTTTCATGTTCTAAAATAAAAAAAAAATATATATAAATCCTGTAAAATCCTATATATACACTCCATTGTTTCAACATCATAGTTTCCCTGATGCATTGGAAAAAGCAAGTGGGTATTGCTTGATTTCAGACAAATTGGGGGGGGGGGGGGGGGACGCTGTACCGATATGGGGACAAACCCATTGGTTTCTATAATTTTTATATTTTTATAATTTTCCAAATTTTTCACTAATTACAAAAAAATATATATATATAATTTATAGTATGGTGTCAAAAGAAAGTGCACAAAATTTCAAGACTGGCTAGGTTTACCCTCCCAGCAGCCAGCATTAGATGAAGGCTAAGAGCTGAGATGTGCTGGCTGCTGGGAGGCACCCATTGGTGGACAACAGAACTACAATTTTCAGGTTGTAGTTCTGTGCTTTTTAAAAGCACTGCACTGACTAAACTTAGCCACAGGAGTGATTCAGGTGGCAGCACCAAATAGGATTGAAGCCCATCCAATGACATGTATGGAGGCCTGAGAGGATTGTGCATTCTTCCTGTCCCCCACTGTCCCTGTAGGGTGGTTGCGGCCATGCCACCTGTACCAGGAGGTCAATCTGAACCTACCTGCATTTTCACTCTTCCACTGTTTCTATGAAGGGAGCCATGGTTGTCAATCTGTTCTGCCCTCCTGATATGGATTCCAAATATGTCTTCTCTAGTAATTTCCATTAGTAGTTACCGAAGACAGAAGCAATATAAAAAAAAGTTTGATTTCTTCCTCTCACAGAAAGTAATTTGAGTTTAGACATCCTTTAAACAAGCACTAAAACACATAAGACTGTTTGATATTTTATTTCTTTTAAAACCTGTGCACTGCCCAACAGTGCTAAAACCAAGGATTTATGAAGTAAGTTCCAAAATAATCTGCTATTGATAGTCACTCATATTATAAGGATTAAGAAGTGGATCCATATAATTGTTAAAGGTAAACCTCAGCATTGTTCCCTGACCTGCACAGAGACCTTCTTTGTATCCATAATACTTTAAGTGTGCGAACGTAGAAATTTTACAAATTGTTGAGTTATTTTTGTTCTGGATTAAATTAATATAGATTCAGCATCTGGATAGATTCTGTATTCTCATTGGGTTTGCTATAATTTTCTAAATGAGCAAAAATAAGGTAGTTGCAAGGTTGACATACGTTACAGTTTTGCAAATAGTGGCTTTTTGTTTCGAAAGTTGCAATGTTATAAATTAATAGTATTTTCTTGATTCTATGACTGATAGGAATGTTAAGAGACAAGACATTTACACTGAAAGAGCCTTGGAACAAAACATTAATATGCACTGTACATTGTGGCTTTCAGTCTCTACTGATTGTGAATGCTCATTTACAAGATACATTTTCTATTCTAATAGATATATTTTTAAAATAGTTTTATGCTAAGATTCTTGAATTCTCATTTTTTTCTGTTCTCTATGCATAATACATGGTCAGTTTTAATCTCATGCTACCGAGTGATTTTTATTTTTGTTGGCATATATCTCATCTACAACCTATTGATTTCAATGTGTTGCAATTGAGGTGACTGCAAACAAGAGGTTCAATTATTGATGATTGCAAACACAAGCTTTTTGGTAGCATGAGAATCGTCTCTGTAGTTTAGGAATTGGACAAAAAAGAAAAAAGAAAAAGAAAACAAGTTACTCAAAGTCTGAGGCCGCGTACACGCGTACGAGAACCTCGTCGGGCTAAACTCATCGTCGAAAAAGGCGTTGAGCCATTAGTCCCGATGGCCCATCGAGGAATTAGAGAACCTGCTCTCTATTTTGGCTCGACGCCTTGCTCGACAGTTTTCTCGGCGAAAACGTACACACGATCGAGCTTCTCGGCAGAATATGGATCCCAGCGAGCTTCTCGCTGGATTCTGCCGAGAAGCTCGGACGTGTGTACGGGGCCTTAAAGGAATTAAGCTTTCATTTTTACTTGTTCAATGAAAAATTGATGAGTGAGATGTTTTATTACATTTGAACTCCCAAAACGTTCATGAAGTACTAGGATTTTGCATCACCCTGAATTCCATTTCATGTCTTTTAAAACGTTTCGAAACTATAAAAGCATTACATACGTCACAAATATCTGAGTGCTCATAATTTCCATACTTTTACATGGTTGCTTATAAATTGTGTTATTCTGTCATAAGGATGTGGTCATTTCTAGTAGACTTCTAAAAATGTAAAATATTGCTTAAAAGGGAATCTGTCAGAACAAAAACTTTTAAAAGTGCATGGACACTTATTATCAATTCAGTACTTGGTGTGTCACACACCTAGAAAATGCATTTGGAACAGGGCCTACATAACAAAGAATAAGAGAACATACATTCAAATGTAGGTCAGCAGTAGTAATTTCCATATTTCTAGCCTGAGTTCTTCCAAATTTATTTAGTCTTATACTAGAAAGAAACAATACATATAGACACATATTATTTTTGGCAGTTAAGTCACATATTCTATGATGAGGCATATTTCCATAAAGTCAGAATATCGGTGGACTCTTGTGACCCCTGTGGTGATGCACTCTCAGGCTCACAGAGATTGTTCAATTTGCAGGACAACTCAAGTGCCAGCAGACTGAGAATGGCTGTCATTGGGGTTGAATAATTCTGCATTTAACCCTTTACACACTAACAGTAGCTACCACCATGTGTAGTGGTGTAAACATTATAGGATTACAGGACAGGATAGATCTGTAATACATGCTGTCACACTAAACAGGAATAAAAACAGAGACTAAAATATAATAATGTTCATTGGTAAAATATAAAAGTTGGGCTTACATTGAGTAAATCGATACCAAACATGCCAAGCCTTAAAATTGTGTGTGCATGGTACTATGGTAGCCAAAAATCTTATGATTATGTTTTACAAGCCTTCACAGTCCTTATGTTTTGAGTTAACTGTCAGCTCTGCTGCTAGAATTCTTGCTCTCACTCCAATGATCACGGAGATACTTCACATGTGTGGTGTATTTGTGGTTTCCATACATGTGAACACCCTGGGCACGATCGTATCTGTGGGTGGGTGTGGTGCAACAAGCATAACATTTTTTTAATTAATGTTAATATATTTTTATTTTTTAACTTTTTATTTAACCACCAGCCAGTGTAGGAGCTGATGCACATGTCCGCGATAGCTCCTGAGAGAGACAGAACGGGGATCTGTCAATGTAAACAGACAGATTCCCATTCTGTTAGGGAGAGGAGAGAGATCTGCTGTTCCTAGTGATTAGAAACAGCGATGTCTCTCTACTCCCAGTCACTACACTGCCCCCACAGTTAAAAAACACCTCCCTAGAGAACACTTAACCCCTTGATAGCCCCTAGTGTTATCCCCTTCCCTGCCGGTGACATTTATGCAGTAATCAGTGTCTATTTTTAGCCTTGATTGCAGTATAAAAGTTAGTGGTGCCACAAAAGTGTCAACAGTCAGAGTGAAAGCCTAGCTATTAGATTTTCTTACAGATACTTTAAAAAAATAGGATAAGTTGGACATTTGCTAATAAGAAATGTGATGGCAAAATTTACAGGTACAAATATTGGACTTTTTTTTGCCACCTGACTTTGCTTGATGCCAAATGGATCTATAAAGTCCGTCAGCTTAAATTTGCTTTTATATTTATTGTTTTTGTAATGTTTGATTATGCTTGTCCTTTTCAAACACAAAATAAAAATCTTTGAAAGTAAATTTGCTTTTCTAAAATAATGTTACATAGATTCCAGGAGTTCTCCCCCCCCTCCTTCCCCTCTCCTCCCTTTGCCATTTTTCCCATTCTCTTTTTGTCTTCTTAATATTCAATGTCAACTATCACAACACAAAGTATGCATAGTTACTTGACTATATTACAGCCATGTATCAGTTCTTTATACATATATCCTGGTTAACTAGTCTTGATGTTACCTCAGTACATTGTTCAATGTCAATATGCATGTGTATACTGCGCCATCTTAAAAGTTTGAACACATTGGGGTTGATTTACAAAAACTGGAGTGTGCAAAATCTGGTGCAGCCAGTAAACGATATGGGAATAAAAACAATACGTGCTTACAAGGTTTGCCCAGTCTGTAGTTCCAATAGAGTCACTGGCCCTCAGAATGACTTTCAGCCTTCATGCAATTTTCCAATGAAAAAAAATGAGAGCTCTTCAGTGCCAATTTCAGCAGTTTATTTTTTTGGACCATCTCACCCATTCAAAAGACTGAGGGGTGTAGAGTAGAAGGGTTAAAGTGTTTGATTATATATATATATATATATATATATTTATATATATATATACACACACAGCTCTGTATCTTTGCCTAGGCCAACACGGCCCAGGCCTAGGCAGCACGTTGCAGGGGGCAGCACGGAAAGAATCCCTGCCAGCTTGCGCTGCACTGTTAGTGTAGCGCCAGTCTTATGGGGCAGACTGGGCAGAGAGGCAAGCATTCCGCAACTGTGGGGGAATGGAGCTTCTAATTTGGACCACAAACCTTCCTCACTGTGCTAGGTATTTTCTGCTGTACCATTGGCATGGTCATATCTTCTTAGTCCCCTCCATAAAATTATCAGAATTGTGTGCCTAAAGACGAACTATAGGAACACTTTTTTTTCATTTTGGATAGAGTAAGGGAGGGGCAGGTCTTAAACAGCAAGGAATGTGGCCTTGGCAGGAAGAGGTGGGCCATATTTAAATTAGGGGGTGCACAAGTTTAGTCAGGCCTAGAGCAGCACAAAACCTAAATACGCTACTGTGTATATATATATATGTTTGTGTGGCTTTATGCAGAAGGTGTAAAGTATCCCCCAAACTGATATTGTCCTATCTTTGCTATTAAGGTAGTACTACCATCGCAATATTTATGAATTATGTGTAGATTTTGAGAACTGAGGGCATTTTCAGGTTAAGTGAGCCAGACTTCAAAGGTGTATTTCTTCCAAATGGTTTCACAAAACTAAAAATGCTTGATTTTCCAGCATCTACTAAGTATTGTTATGATGGCCATTAACCTTTTATGCCAAGCTAATTAAAGTCTCTGCTTATTAACAACATCCAATTAGTCATTCACAAACTATCCTAACAAGAAATGTTTCATGACTATCTTACTAAAGGACTCATTTGAAGGTTTCTGGCTTTCCAGGCTCTGCCTTAATTACATTTACAAAGGCTAATTAACCGTTAGGAGATTTTGAAAGCCACCAAGGTTTATTACTGACATCCCTGTTTTAGACTGAGCTGTGTAGATGGCATTTATGATGCCTGCTTGTGTTAGAGGTGTCTTTAGGCTAAACAGTGTGCTGGTGAAGTTGTATATGTGAGGTGCCAGTTCTCTAGTGACCCTACAGACAAATAGATTTATATCTAATTCATGTCATAGACTCATAGGAATTTAGTATGTCACCCTGTTCTCTGCTGACTTTGGGGTTATCAGACTTAATTTTCTCCAAAACCTCCAGAATCTTTATTTTTAATTTTTTTGGGCTATACAGAAGATGCTATGTCAATCTCCAATGAAACCCAAAATGAATTGTACCATGATGTAAACTCACAAATGGATATTTAGATGAGATATATTTATGTCTTCATAGAAACAACATCTGCAAACAAAGAACAAGAAACTACTGGGTAACTTTAAAAAGTAACTAAGGAGATTTATGTTGTCCAGTTTCCTGGTGAGCAACATACATGATTGCTGTAAAACACATCACAAAGTTGGGTGATATTGTGGGTGAAAACAAATCATTCTCTCAACTGTGCAGAAAATTATTCTAATTTAAAGCCTTGCCTTATAATGTAAAGCATTTACACCCTGTTCCAAATTATTATACAAATTATATTTTTCTCATTTACCTAAATAATTGATGTAAATAACAGTCAGCATACTTCTCATGTTATCAACTAGTAAGAGTACAATTCATTTTTTATTGAACAAACTTCCTAATGATAACAGTTTTTTTTTTCCAAATAAAAAACTTACAATGCACTGTTCCAAATTATTGCGCACAGCACGTTTCAAAACACTTTATAGGTTGTAAAGAACTGAAAATTGTCATTTGTTGTGTTTGCAGCATATTTACTGAAATCAAAAGCTATTTCAATCAAACTTTGAATAACATTTTAACGTTTTAAACATTTTAACAGGTTACGTTACATTATAACATAGGACCCCTTATTTGATGGCAGCTTCACAAGACTTCCATCCATTGAACTTGGGAGTTTTTGGACAGTTTCTGCTTGAATTTGTTTGTAAGATGTCAGAATCGCCTCCCAGAGCTGCTGTTTGGATGTAAACTGCCTCCCACCCTCATAGATCTTTTGCTTGAGGATGCTCCAAAGGTTCTCAATAGGATTGAGGTCAGGGGAGGATGGAGGCCACACCATGACTTTCTCTCCTTTTTATCCCTATATCAGCCATTGATGCAGAGGTATTCTTTGCAGCATTAAATGGTGCATTGTCATGCATGAAGATGATTTTATTACGGAAAGCATAGTTCTTCCTTCTGTACCAGGGAAAGAAGTGGTCAGTCAGGAACTCCACATACTTTGCAGAGGTCATCTTTACACCTTCAGGGACCCTAAAGGGGCCGACCAGCTCTCTTCCCAGGATTCTGGCTAAAACATGACTCCACCACCGCCTTTCTGACGTCGCAGCCTTGTTGGAACAGGGTGGCCGTCCACCAGACATCCACTACTCCATCCATCTGGACCATCCAGGGTTGCATGGCACTCATCAGTGAACAGGACTGTTTGAAAATTAGTCTTCCAGACACTAAGCCAGTGTCGCAGACACTATCTCAAATGTACTCTCTGCTTACCACACCACCCACACAGCCTCAGTTACCCTTCTTTGATAGGTGGGAGAGAGACTTAGACCACAGTTTCACAGCGGCTCAACGGCGGCACATTATCAGCTGTGCACTTAAATCGTCGATATGCACCAAAACCCAGGAGACAAATTATAAAATTCTAACCAGATGGTATTATACGCCGGCCAAATTGCAAAGGTGTTTCCCGACCACCTCAGATTGCTGTTGGCGCTGTGGGACGGAGGTGGGTTCGATAATACATGTCTTCTGGTCCTGCCCGGGCTTGAGGGGCTTTTGGGAAGAGGTGTGTCGCATAACACAGACCTTCACGGAGTATAGCCCTTCGGCAACAATAACTCGGCTGTAAATTGTCACAGGACACCGGGGTCTTCCCCCGCCGGCACCCACTTCCTCGACTGATCCCCCCCCTCCTCCCTTGTGTGCCCATTCCCTCCTACTTCTTTCTATTCTTCTTCTTCCCCCATCTATACCTTGCTTGTTATGAGTTCCCATGAGAAAACGTAAAAAAAGGAAGTGGAGGGGCCCTGTACCTTCTGAGGCCATCACTAGGATAGAAACTCTGGTTGATGCATACTCCTAGTTATTTTCATGATCATATTTTTTGCACTGTTTTGTTGTGTGTAAACCCAGTTATGACAATTGTACTGTTGATGTGTATGTAACAGTTTACTGTAATTACACTGGCTGTGGAATCGGGACCTCTCCCCTTGAGGTGTTATTCAATAAAGATTATATTTAAAAAAAAAAGAAAATTAGTCTTCATGTATTTTTCTGCCCAATGCAGCCGTTTCTGCTTGTGAGTATTGGTTAGTGGAGGCTGAATGGAAGGTTTATGCACAGTTGCAAGACTCTGGAGGACTCTCCACCTTGATGTCTGTGGGACTCCAGAGGCACCAGCAGCTTCAAATATGTGTTTGCTGCTATGTAATGGAGTTTTAGCAGCTACTCTCTTGATCTGATGCATGGATCTGGCAGAAATCTTCCTCAATGTGCCTTTATCTTCATGAAATCGTCTGTGCTCTGAATCAGACACAAATCTATTAATAGTGCTATGATCACGCTTACGTTTTCGGGAAATATCTAATGTTTTCACATCTCGTCCAAGGCATTGAACTATTTCACTCTTTTCGGCAGCAGATAGATCCCTTTTCTTCCCCCATATTACTTGAAAATGGTGCTCTGCTTAATAATATGGAACACCCTCCTTTAGTATTTTTTTCTTTAATTGGGCTCAACTGGCAATCTAATTTTCACTGGTGTCCGAGATTGTTTTCAGTGATCAAAAGAGCCCTGAGACACACTGTCATCCATGAGTTACACTGAAAAACAAAATATTTAATCTGTGTGACACTGAAATAGAATGTGCATAATAATTTGGAACATGGTGTATATGCTTAATCACATAGCACATTATTTTATTTTACTATTGTAGCACTACCCCGAAGGAGCTGCTGGTTTGATTTGGGTGGCACGTTAGGTGTCTTTTCTGTGCATTCATTACCCAGCCAGGTAAAAAAAAACTATAGAAATAGGAGTAGATGAAGGGATAGAAGAAATAGAAAATGGCGAATTCAGGGTTAATTGATGCGGAAACAGTCCTGCTTCCAATGACAAACTTCTTCACCACTCTAGCCAGAATAGGTACAGTGCACCTGGATAGGCCTCTCTCATCAGCCTAGCAGCCACAGTGTCACTCAGAAACTTTTAGGTTGAAGTCTATGCCATAGACCCTCCTAAAGGTGGAGACAATCTCGGTCCAAAATCCTTCTCAATAGTATTCAGTACCCGGATCTCCTTCAAACAGCTTTGGTTGCAACAGGTACTGACAGGCGACCATCGTCCAGCCTCTCAGGTACGAAGTGTCCTTCGATGAGCAGATAGGCCTCTCCTGCGACACCTGCCTCATGCGTGGTGTCCCCCAGACAGGTTCTCCATCGACCGGCTTCCTCCACTTTGGACGGACAGCACAGGACCACTTGTAAATTTGTAAACTCGGTCTGCTTACTGAGCCTTCAAGGTAAATCAATGCTCCGGACCAATGTGTTGCCAGAGCCAGGAACACAGCAACACATACACACACCACGGCCAGGAGGGCCACACATGGGGGGTGGTGGGACGACTGCCCAGGTGGAAGGCGCAGGGCGGCAACGAACACCACCAATGGTGTCTGCATCTTAAATACTCCTCCCCAGCATGCACAGTGAGGTGAACAACCCTCCTGATTGGCTGCCGAGGAGAAGTGTCCACACGACCCTGATTCCACTGCCGCCACCTACGTCTGGGGGTAACTAAAGTCCCCAGACAGCAGCATAGGCGCCCAGTATAACCAAGGCTGGAACCGAGGCCTTAAATTTAGCCAAATTAACCTGGTCAGAGTCAACTAACTCTCTGACCCCTTCTAAATTTACTGTATGCATTGGCTGTGAATGACTACAATTTAAGCTTTACTATGGAATGCAGTCAATCATGTATCAATTTTCTTGACTTAAAGATCCATATTGACCAGGAGGGTATGCTACACTCCTCTCTGTACCGTAAACTCTCAGCAGGTAACACTTTGTTGCATGCCACAGTGCTCATCCTCAACCTCTTCTTAACAGTATTCCATATAGCCAATTTTTATGGCTTAGGAGAAATTGTACCCTAGATTCAGATTTCCATTGACGTGACAGGTTACTTATTAGGGGATACAGTCGATCCCTTTTAAAAAAAATCTTTCAATAGAGTGGTCAAGCTTAACCACTTGAGGCCCGCGCTATCGCCGAATGACGGCAACAGCTCGGACCTCAATTTCTAACATGCTGTCTTTTGATGTACGCCCCTTTCTTGTTCCCCGCGCACGCTCCAGAGCGCGCATCGGGGAAATTCTGTTGCTGGCGTGTCTCTTGGACACAGCCAATCATAGATAACCGTGAACGGCCAATCAAAGTGGCCGTTTGGATGCGATCTGTGGACAAATGAGAGATGATCTCAAATGTAAACAAATGAGATCATCTCTCATCGCCGCTTCTCCCTCCTCACACAGAGACAGCGTGTGAGGAGGGAGAAAGTTCTGTGAGTTGTCAGTGATCGGTAAATACAGCGCCCATACAGTGCCACAGTACCCACCTGTGCCCATACAGTGCCACCACAGTGCCACTTGTGCCCATACAGTGTCACCTGTGCCCATACAGTGCCCATACAGTTCCCATCTGTGCCCATACAGTGCCTCCACAGTGCCACCTGTGCTCATACAGTGCCACCTGTGCCCATACAGTGCCCATACAGTGCCCACCTGTGCCCATACAGTGCCCACCGGTGCCCATACAGTGCCCACCTGTGCCATCAGTGATCTGTGGAGTGCCCACCTGTGCCACCTCATCAGTGCTCACCCGTTCTAATCAGTGCCGCCAATCAGTGCCCACCTGTGTTGTGCCGCCAATCAGTGCTCACCTTTGCCGCCAATAAGTGCCCACCCTTTCCGCCAATCAGTACCCACCTGTGCCGCCTCATCAGTGCCACCTAAGTGCCCACCTGTGCCAATCCGTGCCCATCTGCTCCACCAATCCGTGCCCATCTGCTCCGCCAATCCGTGCCTATCTGCTTCACCTCATCAGTGCCCATCTGCTCCACCTCATCAGTGCCCATCAGTGAAGGCTTAGCACACACATGTGCAGTCGCACCACCATGTCAAAAAGATCCTATTCGCTAGAGGAGGCATACCAAATTATTTCTGCGCCCGATGAGAGCAACATGGACCTCTCTCTTTCAAATTTCACTTCCAATTTTAATTCTGAGTCGGACGTCAATTATGAGCCAGCCCTCAGTAGCGGAACACTGAGTGACTCTGAGGAGGAAGCCGGCCCGCTAAACAAAGGCGTTCTGGTCAGGAGGCAGTGCCATCCACCAGCACTGTAGTGCCATCCACCAGCACTGCAGTGCCTTCCACCAGCACCGCAGTGCCTCGGCAAGAAAGGCCAAGGACCCATGCCGGCCTTCCCTATGCCCTTCAGAACCCCTTGTGGCTTCCTCCAAATTCCGGAGAAGCCAACATTCCCCCTTTCACTGCCCAGCCAGGAATCCAAGTGGACACGGAGAATTTTTCCCCAATCGATTTTTTTAACCTTATGTTTACAGGGGACATGCTATCCGAAATTGTGGCCCAGTGCAACCTATTTGCACAGCAATTTATTGAACAAAATCCCACATCCTATCATGCCCGTCCCTTCCAGTGGAGAGACCTTATGGTGGAGGAGTTGAATTTTTTTTAGGCCTCACACTTTGTATGGGACTCAACCCAAAAAATGCTTCACGTTCCTTTTGGTCCAAAAACCCAATCTATCACATGCCAATCTTCTCCAGCATAATGCCCAGATCCCGATACTTTGCCATCATGAGATTCCTACATTTCAACGACAATACCCAGTGCCATCCCCAAAATCACCCAAATCATGACAGGCTTTTCAAAATTCGGCCGTTATTGAATTATTATTCTGAAAAATTCCCCCAATTGTATACCCCGGACCAACATATCTGTGTGGATGAGTCCCTTGTGAATCTCACTGGCAGGCTTCAAATCAAACAATTCATCCTCAGCAAAAGAGCCCGCTATGGTGTGAAGATATACAAATTGTGTGACCGAGTCACAGGATACCTGTATGCCTTCAGAGTGTACGAAGGCAAGGACACCCAGCTGAATCCCCCTAATTGCCCAGACTACTTGGGATCAAGTGGCAAAATTGTTTGGGAACTCATCACCCCTCTATTGGAGAAGGGATATCATCTGTATGTAGATAATTTCTACACTTCACCTCCCCTGTTCCACAACCTGCACCGGAAGCAGACGCCAGCATGTGGCACTATCAGGAGTAATCGGAAGGACTTTCCTCAAAGTCTCGTGAATAAGAAGCTGAGAAGTGGAGAATCGGCAAGTCTGCGAAATAGGGAGGTCCTGGCAGTGAAGTGGAAGGACAGAAGGGATGTTTACATGCTATCTACCATTCACAATGACACCGCCGTTGAAACCCGCAGAAGGCGTGGCACCATCATCCGAAAGCCCACATGCATCCAGGACTATAATTTGTTTATGGGGGGGTCGACTTCAATGACCAGATGCTTGAACCCTATCTTGCCACAAGGCGGACGTACCATTGGTACAAAAAAGTTGCCATTTATTTTTTTCAATTGCCCATATACAACTCATATGTAATTTACTGCAACTCCACCCAAAACCCCAAACGCTTCCTTTGCTACCAAGAGGACTTTATCACTGCCCTTATTTTCCCGAACGATGCACCCCAAACCATCCGATCTGATGTTTTAAGTCGTCTCACCAAGCGTCATTTTCTCAGTAAAGTCCCTCCCACAGAAACAGGCCGATGACGTCAAAAAAGATGCAAGGTGTGTACCAGTGAAGGAGTTAAACGAGACACATCCTTCCAGTGTGACGATTGTCCTTCCCAACCAGGCCTCTGTCTAACTGACTGTTTTCGCCGTTATCAAACCAAACTAAAGTATTAATCCTCCGTTCCTGCCTTCACACACCTTCACACCCCTTATGCCACTGCCTGCTCTGTAACTGACCCGGCTTGTTTTTTAACCACGATACTGCCTAATGATTTTGTAATACCTCTGCCTGATCTGGAACTGACCCCGGTTTGTTTTTTGACCATTCTTCTGCCTAACGATTCTGTAATGCCTCTGCCTGATCTGGAACTGACCCTGGACTGTTTCTCGACCATGCTTCTGCCTAACGATTTTGTAATGCCTCTGCCTGATCTGGAACTGACCTCGGACTGTTTGACCATGCCTTTTGCCTGCCTTTTAGACTGATCTTGTACCCTGCTACTGGACTAGTGGGATTTAACACAGGGGTCTCACATATGTGAGGGGCTCCAGAAAAGTTTTTCTAGATGAAGAAAAACATTTTTTTTGTTTTCTCATCCTAGATTAGGGTCTGGTTGCCCGGAGGCTTCAAAGAGATTTGGGTGGGAGAAGCCTCTACCCCTGTCCCCATTCTGTCCTAAACGAGGCCCTACTTCTGCCTGCTACCTGTAGGACCTGTGCCATCATGCCTTTGCCGGTTGCATGAACTGACTACTTGTGTATGCCGTCTTTGACCAAGTCCCTGCCTGCTGCCTGGACCAGTGCTATCCTGCTGTGTAGAACTGTGCTACTATTACCACAGGTAATCTTTTGTTTATGCTTTGCTCAGCATAATGTATTTTTGGGGTGTAAATCTTGGTATGTGCATGCTATGTGTCTCTGGAATACCTGACGGTGTTCCTTGCATGTTGGATCTCTGTATGTGGTCAGGCTGTGTAGAAGTCTCACACATGTGGTATCGTTGTACTCAGAAGGAGTAGCAGAATGTATTTTGGGGTGTCATTTTTGCTATATAAATGCTATGTGTTGGAAATATCTTAGAAACCGACAACTTTGTGTAAAAAAAAAATGCGTTTTCATTTTTTTTCCACATGTTCCAAAAACTTCTGGAAACAAATGACCTGTTCAAAAGACTCATTATGCCTCATAGATTATATGTTGGGGTGTTAGCTTTACAAAATGGGGTCACTTTGTGGGTAATTCCATTGTCCTGGTGTTCCAGGGCCTTCAAAAGTGTAATAGGTAATCAACTAGTTAGATGTGCAATTTATGCTCCTAAAACCCCTGATGGCGCTTCCTGCATGTTGGGCCTCTGTATGTGGCCAGGCAGTGAAAAAGTCTCACACATGGGGTATCGTTGTACTCATAAGGAGTAGAAGAATGTATTTTAGGGTGTCATTTTTGCTATATAAATTCTATGTGTTGGAAATATCTTAGAAACGGACAACTTTGTGTAAAAAAAATGCATTTTAATTTTTTTTCCACATGTTCCAAAAACTGCTGGAAACAAATAAACTGTTCAAAAGACTAATTATGCCTCATTGATTATACGTTGGGGTGTTAGCTTTCCAAAATGGGGTAATTTTGTGGGTAATTCCATTGTCCTGGTGTTCCAGGGCCTTCAAAAGTGTAATAGGTAGTCAACTAGATAGGCCTTCAATACATCAGATGTGATCAGATGTGATATTTTTTTATGATTTGCAGTATAGTTTGTAGACTCTAAAACTTTCACACAGACCAAATAATTTCCAAAAATGTTGAATTATTTTTATCAAAGACATGTAGCAGTATAAATTGTGGCCAAAATTTATGAAGAAAAATGAATCATTTGCAAAATTTTATCACAGAAACTAAGAAAAAATCTTTTTTGTTGTGCTCCTTCGATTAAAGATTGACTGGTATCCAGTCATTTTTGTCCTCATCCACAAGATCAACCCATTCAGACGGGAACCTTCCCGTGTGGAAGATGTGACGTCTGTTGTTTTTTTTCCAACTCTAGAGACATACCCCTTCCAACTGGCTATGTTCATAACCTCGAACACTGTGTTACTTGTAAAACCGTTGGCGTTGTTTATCTAGCCTTGTGCCAATGTGGATGTTTCTATGTTGGCAAAACTAAGAGACCTTTTTTCAAAAGAATTAGAGATCACATCATGCCTCTCTATAAAAAATTGGCTTCCACTGCATTAAATTGACATGTTGGTTGCCAACATAATTATGATGCAACTATGATACGATTCCACGTCCTTGAACATGTGCCATTACATGTTCGGGGCGGTGGCATAGATGTGACTTTTACAACTTGAGACAAGGTGGATATGGCCTGGATGCTGTTAGATATCCCGGGCTCAACGAGTATATTAGCTACAAGTCTTTTCTATGAGTTGTTTTGCCAACTTTTATTGTGGCTCCTTTACTGTTGTACAGTACTTTGAATTTGCTATTTATGGTTTATTTCTTATGTTGGTCTGAACTCCATTGCCCCACTTCACCCTCATTGGTCTTTCCTAGCCCATTTCCAACTATGATACTTTTTATATCCATGGATCTATTTGGATTATTTTTCGGGGGTCCACATCCCCCCCCCCCTTTTTCCTTTCCTATTTTGTTTGTATTTGGCATCTTTTTTTCACATATTTACTTATATGGCGATTTTTTTTCCTTTTGTTCTGTTATTCTCTGAATTGTCATTTAAAGCAATTGTATAAAATTATCCTTAGTGTATAATTTATGAATGTTTTTGATTTTTGTATCATTTTTCTCTAGGGCTGGATCTCTCTCGATGTCTGACTATTATGTGTCCTCTGTTATGTACATCCTTACATATGTTAGTCTCATGTTGACTTCCCCTGGCTCTGGTGGTTGTCGCGATGTCCCTGGCTGGCATTTTGATCCCAACCTGTGGCTGTATGGACCCCCAAGGGCTGTGTTTTTTACACTCAGCCCACCTTTTAGCCACACCCTTGCAGCCTTACCATCTCCCCTTTACTATAACTGCCCTTCCCCATCTGCTTTTCCATTGACGTGGCTGGATCCCGCCCATTTGGGGCGTCAAGCCCTTGTTGACATTACACCGCTATGCAGTATGGGTCTTATAGGCCTATTGCGGGCGGTGCGCATGCACCGTGGCTATCCTCTGTCCGCTGCCGCTCAGTGACGTCAGACGCTGAGCGGCTGGGGGACTATTCATCCAGCTTTCATTTTCTGGCTTTTCGGTGAGGCGCTCTTTTGCTGTCTAATTCATTCAAGGTATCTAGCTCTGTCTTTACTCTGTATAGCTAGTAGGGATGAGCCAAACACCCCCGCATTCGGTTCGCACCAGAACCGTCGAACAGTCTGATCGTTCGCACGAACATTTAGAACCCCATTGAAGTCTATGGGACTCGAACGTTCGAATTCAAAAACGATCATTTTAAAGACCAAGTTATTGTTGGAAAACGTCTTTCAGAACCCGGGTCTTGCCCCAGGGAACATGTATCAATGAACAAAAAAAAACTAAAAACTGATGTTTTTTCAGGAGCAGGACTCCTGAAAAAACGACCGTTTTTAAAACTTTATTTTCCATTGATAGTAGTATCAATGGGAAAAAAGTGTTAAAAACGGTTGTTTCGTTTCACTCGAATTTGCCGCGAACGATCGTTTTTGTTCGAAATTCGACGATCGAACGGACGATGTTCGAGTCGATCATACGTTCGTTTCGAACGCGAAGCTCATCCCTAATAGCTAGTACTTATTTTGTTGTTTTTTTTTGTTTATTCATTGCACTTATATTTCTCTTACTCTTTATTGTAGGCTTCCTATCCTTTGTTGCTCTGTTGTTTCATATGCACACATCACCACAGTTGTATCTCCCTTTTTGATAGCACGGCTATATACTGCATATTTGATTGCTTCATGGTAAGCTTATTTTTTCTTACTTTTTTGTTCCCACTTTTGATTATACTGTTTCAAAAAAGTAAAATTATCATTTTAATATTTTTAGAGCTGGATTTCAATCTGCCATTTACCAACGATCTTGCATCTTGGCAGTCCAGTCAGTGCCCCACTTTTTGTTTTTATCTATTATTGGTTCAGGTATGTACGGAGGCTTTGTTAGCCCTAATTTAGGGATGAGTGCTAGCCATGATACTTTTGTTCATGGCAATTAACCCCTAATTACCTTCTATTTAAAATACATTTTGTTTTCTAATTTGAACCATTAGTCCCCTGCAGCCACACTGGTGTTTCTTTTTGTCGCTCCTGGGCGTTGTGTCCTGCCTGATCCTTGATCCGGGGGTACGGTTTATCTGTGCATAGAGTCTGTCTTTGAGGCTCTCATGTTTGGACACCTCTATATGTTCGGACATTCTTTGACTTCCAGATGTATTTTGAAAATCTCATCAAAAAAATCTATTTTCATTCCAGGGTGTAATGCAACAAAACAGGAAAACACCAAAGGGATAAACAAATATTTTTGCAAGGTACTATATATACTAAATAAACATAACTCAGATATACCATACCATAACTCAGATAAACGCATACGGAAGTCGCGCCCGCATATGAAAACGGTGTTCAAATCACAAATGTGAGGTATCGCCGCGATCGTCAGAGCGAGAGCAATAATTATAGCACTAGACCTTCTATAACTCTAACCTGGTAACCGTAAAAAAAAGTTTAAAGCGTCGCCTATGGATATTTTCAGGTACCCTAATTTGTCGCCATTCCACGAGTACGTGCAATTATAAAGCGTGACATGCTTGTTATCTATTTACTCGGCATAACATCATATTTTCCATTATGCAAATAAATTGGGCTAACTTTACTTTTTCATTTTTTTTTAATTCATGAAAGTTAATTGTTCCCAAAAAGTTTTGGTTGAAACACCGCCGTACAAATACCGTGTGAAATAAAATATTGCAACAATCGGTCTTGCCATACCGAATCACGGGCTGAATCGCTACAATTCTGTCCACGATTCTAAATAGTGGCAAATCGCGGGATGCCGTGTGATCCCTGTTACTTCCAATGACACCCCAATCCCAGAGTAATTTTGCTGTGATTGTCGCCCGACGAATCGCAGTAAAATTGCGCAAGCAGAGTCAGGGGATGTCTGTCGCCAAAAAGAAGTACAAAAACGTATTTTGGCGACAAGCGTCATGCGAATCTGTTTGCACAATTTTACCGTGATTCTTAGCAAAATCGCACCGCAATCGCGGTGCCATTGGAGTGACAGGGATTGCATGGGCGTCCTGCGATTTGTCGCTATTTCAAATCGTGGTAGAATCGTTGCAATTCTGCTTTATGCACTACAAGTGCCAGTGTGATTCTTCAAAGGGAATCCACTTCTGATGCCGGGTGTTATTGCCTCCTCCACATCATACCATAATCAGCCAAAAACAAAATCTCATAGTGTATTAAATCATAAGAAACATTGATGTAAAAAAAAAGGGAAGTTCACCTGTGTGTGATAGTGACAGAATATATTGAATCAGTGCATCACTCTATCTTCGCAACATTCAATTCAAACTCACCAGAGGGAGTATGAGAACAGCGATATGCAGGCCCAATCAGCTCAACAGGGATGAACGGATGGATCACAGCAATGCCTTCAGTATCCACTTAATCCAAGACACTCAGTATGAAGATATTAGGGGACACCTAGCAGCTCATACCACATCATGATTCCAGTTAGACAAGAAAAACAGGGTATCATAATATAGTAGTGTTTAATTTGTAATGCAATAACAGCGTGTTGGAATTATTAAGAACTGTCTGTGCCTGTTCTCCAACTCATAGGCTTAGTTAAGGACAATAAACTGAGTATTGCAAGATGGTGATTATTTCCTGCACACACCCAAGTGTTGTTTTTCTGTGTTATAACTACTGTATATATGGTAAAATTCTAATGTTGTAAGGCGTTCTGACGCAGCCGATAAAGCTAAGTCTAATGAGCTGCTAGGATACACTTAGAAAACGATTTTTGTAACTTCCTCTTTCCAAGATTACAAAAGGCTCAGCCCGTGGTTACAAGATTGCGACTCCTGACTTTTTTGCATGTAAGGACATCATCCGTGTGTATCGATACATATGAATAAAGCTTCTTCCTTACTATGGACTGGGAGATTTGATTAATCTAAAGTGACCAGATTTTCCTAACACAGAGCAGCCAACTAAAACTGTTTTAACCACTTTAGCCCCAGACCATTTGGCCTGCCAAATGACTGGCCACTTTTTGCGATTCGGCACTGCATTGCTTTAACTGACAATTGCGCGGCCGTGCGACGTTGCTCCCAAAGAAAATTGACATCCTTTTTTTCCCATAAATAGAGATTTCTTTTGGTGGTATTTGAGCACCTCTGTGTTTTTTATTTTTTGCTTTATAAACAAAAATAGAGTGACAATTTTGCTATAATTAACACCCCCGTTTTTTTTTTTTATGTTTTTTTTTCCCTCAGTTTAGGCCGATACGTATTCTTTTACATATTTTTGGTAAAAAAATTGCAATAAGGGTATATTGATTGGTTTGTTCAAAAGTTATAGCGTCTACAAAATAGGGGGTAGTTTTATAGCATTTTTATTTTTATAGTTTTTTTACTTGTAATGGCAGCGATCTGAGATTTTTATTGTGACTGCGACATTATGGCGGACACGTTTGACACTATTTTGGGACAATTTACATTTATACAGCAATCGGTGCTATAAAAATGCACTGATTACTGTATAAATGTCACTGGCAATGAGGGGGTTAACCAGTAGGAAGCGGGGAAGGGGTTAAGTGTGTGGTAGGGAGTGATTCTAACTGTTAGAGGGCATGGCTTACTGTGACACGTCACTGAGCGCTGCTACCGATGAGAGGGAATGGACAATCAGTGCTGTGTCACCAGGCAGAACAGGGAGATGCCTTGTTTACAAAGGCATTCCCCGATTTCTGCCGTTCAATGACCCGATCGTGGGACACCTGTGGACATGGAGTCCACGGGTCCCGTGGGCATAGTCACGGAGACCGCTAGGGGGCCAGTTCAAAGCAACGTATATATATATATATATACGTTGCTTTGCCTGCCCGTGCCATTCTGCCTGCCAGTAACACTCACATGTGAGCGCCAAGATGGTCGGTAATCGTGGGAGTGTGATGCCATATGAATTGTACTGCCCATTGATTGTTAAATGTAGTAATACGTTTCAGATGATGACAGTCATGGACCGTTTTGCCTTGAAATAAAAGAAGGTCTCTAGGACTTTCTTACACTTTATTAAAAGCTAATTTTAAACATTTGTTACTGTAGCCCCTAGATAAAAATATTTGTCCTAATTTATCAGCCTCATCTTTAAAAGTTGTTGCAAATCTGAGCGTATTGCCCCATAGTGATGTCAGGGGAACTTAACTCAGTTCCACCATCAGACCCGTTGATGCCTGCTCACCACAATCACTTGTAAACACAGAATCTGTGTTTACAAGCAACAGCTCTACATCTGTATGTAACCCCCTGAACTCTACACTCTGTATGTAATGCAATCCTGGTATTAAATGCCCCTTTAAGACCCTTCAACTGTTTTTGAAATCTGAACGGGGTCGTGGTTGAGTTCCTGCACCTATTTTCTGAGAAAAAAAGCTCTGGTGATGCCTCTAATCACATGCTGAGAATGAGCAATCTGTGCATATAATAGGGCATTACTCTACGTGGATTTGTGAAATAGACAAGTGGTTATCTGATTTTTTTTTTTCAATATAGAGATCCACTTTGTCTATCCCATGTCATGGTGAAAAATAAATGGAACGTTCACATTGAAATAATCGTTGAATCTCTGCAGCTACACTAGGGGCCCAAAAAATCAAAACAGTTTTTTTTTATTATGAGTTTTTAATTTATGTACAGTATCTCTGCCACAAATCCACATGGTGTAGGCACTTCAATGCTTCCTCACAACAAAAAACCATCCCCCCCCCCCCCAGAAACAGGGTTGTGTACGACGGGACACATCGCCCCCCCCCCCCCTGTCCCTGGAGGTAACGGGAGCCATTGAATGAAAATATGTTATGTATGAGTATACATTGCAAAAGTTGCAAAATGAAAAAGATGTATCTATACTGATCCGTTCCAAGTTCCCTCACAAATGTATCAACTATTGACAAACTTTTTGTGCTTGGAATGTTTGAATACAGGGATTCCACATCAATACATTCTAAAATGGTATGTTTTGTTATGCATATCCCTTCAAGTATGGTTAGGACATGCATGATATCCTTCACATATGATGGTAGGGCTTCTACATGAGGTCTGGGCTGTTTGTTCACGAATGAGCTGGCATTTTCAGTGCAGTCAAGGTGAAAAGAGAAATTCCACATGTTAATGGCAGTTCTGGAGGGAAATGGAGTTGAGAATTTTGCAAGGTACTTAAGCTTTTATGAAAAATAAGCATGAATGGACCTAAAGGCAACACTAAACTCAAGAATAATGCCTTTTTTTCCAAAACATTAGGAATATATTTTATATTAAGTAAACTATTTTATTCTTGTCTTAACTTATTATATGTCTATATACTTGTGTAGTTACTTGAATGAGGCTTATTGCACACATTTAGGTGAATATCACATTATTCACTTCTAAATTGCATTGACAATAGAAAACAAAGAATAGAGTTAAATTAATATACATGTTGTGTTTTAAGAACATTGTGCCTTTTTCCCATTATGACCATGTATTACTTTGCTCCACTGACTGTCTTATTTACTAAATAATTTAAACACAAACACATACTTAATTAGCTTGATGTGCTTATAATGTGTACAAGACCTGTTATGGTGCTGAAGCACTCATTTTTTAATGAGTGTTTTTCTGAATACACAATTTACCCCCTATTAGTCTACATTTTAAATCTTTAATGCATTACAGTGGCCACTCTTTATTAATGAATAAGCAATTCATACATTTCAACAAACTTTCATCAAGCCGGGCTCCAAATGATAGACTTCCTTAGACATAATCCCTAGTTAGTACTACATAGACAGAATATCTTAAAAAGGCTTCAGCTATTACAATACAAATGGTTTAGAAAAATATTCAAATGTCCCAAAGCAAAATGAATAATAGGCCATATTGAGTTGAAGCAATAGCAAAGTAGTTGAGGTAACTGAGTTTTTGAAAAAAAAAATATATAATAATATATATTTTACTCATTTTGCTAAGACACAACGAAAATTGATTCACTAGATCTTCAAAAATGAAATCAAGCTGTCATGAGCAACTGATCCTAACATAATATGAGCTGTATGATTCTCACCATTGGCCAAGCGTGCTTTTCACATCTGTTGCAAATGATTCGGCTGTATATAATGATTATGCTTCTTAATCCTGTATTCATGAGACTTCAGCTTAAGAAAAGGATTTTTGGAATATCAGTTACAACAAAGGCAAACAAAAGTAAACAGAACATATAAATACTAATAAAACTGCAGGGATTTTTTTTTTATATAGCTTTATATTATACAAATGTAGATTTATAGATTTAACATATACAGTACTAACTATATAATTAAGAGGTTTACCGTATCTAGCTAAGATTATATTACAGATATCTCAAGCAAAGTGTAAAGGAATAGTTAAAGCTGAATGACAGGCAGACATAGAATTTTTGTTTTTGTATTTAAATATTTTTAATTTTTATTAAACTGTATTTTAAATGCAACTATTAAAAATACCTCAATTTGCCTATTTAAGTCTTTGTAAAACCCTGTTCAACAGCACAATGAGAGAAAGGGGCAGTACTTGGTATGAAACAGGTGTCATGTTTTCAAATGTACTGAAAAGGAATATGCTGACAGAAGGATATAGTAGAGATATGACTGCATAACGCTTCACTGTTTAATCACAGGTCATGTCTAGGCTGTGTTGCTAAACTCCAGCAAAGTCCGGCATGGTACGCGTGCGCGCTCCCCCGTGGAATCGGACAATTCAAGTTCCCTGAAGGCCTCGTGATTAACCCCCCCTCCACCCCTGCTGGGCACAGGACGGCGGCTATTCCCCGCCCGGGTGGGGTTTCTGTGCTAACGAACCAGGTGCTAGGCTCAAGGTTTCACACTCACGTACATTTTCGGTACCCAGGTTCAAAGTGTTGTCATTGACATTGTTTTTTCCTTTATTTCTGTATTTTTTCTCCTCTTTTCTTTTATTCTTACCGATCTCTGCTTCACTTCGGCGCATCTCAGGCTCCCGCCTTGATATATGCTAGGCCCCAGTTGCAAGACGGACTCTCAGTAAACACCGCACACACCTGTTAGCATATTTGAGATTGCTTATTTTTGTTGTATATTCTGTAACCACCCATTGCCATATAGCGGCTGCGACCGCGATCTTTCGTTTGTTCTGTTTGAACCGACGAACTGTATTCCATGTACTGTAACCGTTAAAATCAATAAAAACTTATTGGAAAAAAAAAAAACTCCAGCAAAGTCAGGTCACCTTGTGGTACACAGCTGAAATCTTCTCTAAATATGAAAGAGACTACAAAACAAATCTCAGTTTAGGTTTTAAAGGGTTGTAAACCCTTGTTTTGTTTTTTTAATAACAAGCATGTCATACTTACCTTCACTGTGCAGTTCGTTTTGCACAGAGTGGCCCCCTATCCTCCTTTTCTGGGGTTCCTCAGAGGTGCTGGTGGATCCTCCCTGCATCGAGTATCCATGTTGGAGAAGGCTCTCCTAAGGTCGACACCCATGCGGGCGCGCTCCTGAGTCCTGCATCTGTGTCCATTCACACAGAATGCAGCCCTTCCCACCGTCGCAGCATCATTGGATTTGATTGACAGCAGGAGACGATGGGTGCTCTGCTATCAATCTATCCAATCAGGACATGAGACACCAGCTAGAGCTGGTGAGCTCATTCCCGAATGGAAAATGACAGCTTTCAGTTAAGCTTGGGGGCTGCAGCACTTCAGAAGGGTTTTCATCTAAATGCATAGAATGCATTAGGGTGAAAAACCATGAGGGTTTACAACCCCTTTAAGCGTTTTTTTTATCACAGTTATGTCTCTGCCTCTGTTGCATTCATACTCAATTATAGCTGTTTCTACTTCTGAATCCAATTTCAAATACACACCCTTGACATATTTCTGAACACCTTCTTCATGCAGTACACACTCTATTGGCACTTAATTATCTACATATTTATGCAGAAACCACAGTGTACAAATGTAGATAAGACGTACTAAGCCAAACAACTGTACATCAAGCACATAAAAGCACTATTTAATTATGTTATATGGGTAGAAGTACAGAAATCTTTGTTTGCAATACTTGGACTTTTTTATCTACATCTATCTAAAATCAAGAAGGACCAATTTGTCTTTCAGAGCAGTCTTGATTTCTTAGTGGTATGTATTCAAGAAGATTCATGGGACTTGGTTTAGGCTGATGTGATATAATCATGCAGTTCCTTCAGGAATCCTAACAAAAACCGATGCTGGTAGCCAGTATGATTTCAGCTCATCACAAAGGTGTTGTGTTGGATTGAGATGAGCAGACCTTGCAGGCTTTTGCAGAAAACTGAAAGCACTGTCATATCTGTGGAAAAAGCATGAGATGATGACTGATTTGGAAGTGGCATATTTCCCTGATGAAGTTATCTCTGGATAACAGATGTTGGCAATTAAGAGGTGCACACTGTCAGCAGAAAGAATATGGGCATAGTGTAGTAAAAAAAAAAGTTGTCCAACACCATTTAATAACACCATCACCAGTCACACATACTGACAGAAGACAATATTTGTGCATGCACATTTTACATTAGAATTGTATTAGTTGTCAGACAGGTTATTTGTGATCATGTGTAGCCTCATTTGCCTGATTTAAGTGTATAGGAGCTTAACACTTTTAATGCTCTCTGCTGTTAATTAGGCCAAAAGAAAATAGGTCTAGTTTTAATAGAGCAGCCCCTTTTATTATTCAGACATCATTTTGTAAGTATTGAATGCTGGCTTGTTTTCTTCCCTTTTGGAATGGGGAACTATATCATTTATATGTCATGTTTATAGAAAACACACAAAAACAGCCTTTATCCAGTAAAAATTCACTTATTTGTAGTAAAAGGCATGGATTGTTTATAACATTTGTTTATGTACATCTATATCTGCTTATTGATCTCTTCTTAGACTCTGTGAAACAAAATCATAATGTTGCATGACAGACTAAAATTTTAAAAAAATCCTTTTATTTTTACATTTTTTACTATTGGGGAGTAATTTACAGTAGAAAAGCAGTACATTGATTTGTGCCTAAACAATACACATACATATCTAAATTGGATACACATAACTGGATTGTCACATTATTCAGAACACTGATGGGATTTGTAAATTGTACTATTTTATCTAGTCAAGGAAATAAGTATTGTACAATTTCCCGCTTTTGATAACAGATGCATTACTAAATGTATCATAAGCCCAAACTTTTTGCTGCCTGTGTCCCTATTAGGAATAGTGTTGCTCACGAATATTCGCATTGCGAATATTCGCTACGAATATTGCATATTCGAGTATTCGCAAATAACTCGAATATTGCGGCGAATATTCGCTATGGCGAATATTCGTATTTTTTCAAATTTATTTTTAAAACAGATCACATCCTAGTGATCTCCATCGACGTCTAAAAGCATTGCTGGTATGATTAGAGAGAGACCCTGGGCCGAGTAGCTGATGCGATTCTTTTATGTTGCCGAAAATTCGCATTGCGAATTTTCGGCAACATAAAAGAATCGCATCAGCTACTCGGCCCTTCTTTTGCATCAGAGCCAATCAGAATAACTCGAATATTCGGCGAAAGGAATATTGCGCGATATTCCTTTTGCCGAATATTCGAGTTATTCTGATTGGCTCTGATGCAACAGAAGGGAGGAGAAGATAATCGCGCAATATTCCTTTTGCCGAATATTCGAGTTATTCTGATTGGCTCTGATGCGCCCTTCTTTTGCATCAGAGCCAATCAGAATAACTCGAATATTCGGCAAACAGAATATTGCGCGATTATCTTCTCCGCCCTTCTTTTGCATCAGAGCCAATCAGAATAACTCGAATATTCGGCAAAAGGAATATTGCGCGATATTCCTTTTGCCGAATATGAGAGTTATTCTGATTGGCTCTGATGCAATAGAAGGGCGGAGAAGATAATCGCGCAGTAGGAATATTTCGCGATTATCTTCTCCGCCCTTTTTTTGCCCCCTTATTCTCCTTTCTTTTAAGTAGAGTTAGGCCTTGTACACACGAGGGAATAAATCCGCTGAAACTGGTCCGACGGACCATTTCATCCGAAAGATCCGGTCGTTTGTATGGTCAAACGGACCGTTTCGGCCGGATTTTTCCAGCGGAAAAATTCCAAAGCATGCTTTGAAATATTTCCGCCGGACCCATGTCCGTCGGATATGTCCGCTCGTTAGTACACAAAAGCCTCGGACCAAAAACCCGCGCATGCTCAGTCAAAACGATGGGACGGGAGCACTCGTTCAGGTAAAACTCGCGTTTGTTTGGGACCTGGCACATTCGTCACCTAAACTCTCTATATAGTGTTCCGTTTAGATCGTTTTTTTGTGCTTTCTTCTCTTGCTAGAATGAACCCGTTCTTTTGCTGTAGCAATTTTCTCCAGATGTCACATACTGCTAGCTTGCATTTTCATTATTTATTTTTCTATTTGACACAGTTTGCTTGCCAGATGTCCCCACATTTGTTTATGTTCTCCACATTTTAAAAATGTCTATTTGGACTTAATGTTGAGCTTTTTTTTTATGATTTGGATTTAACGTGTTTGGAATATTTCAAATTTAGTTTTTTTTTCTTGTTTCATCCTTTTTTTTTTTTCTCAAAAATGTACGCTTCTTTTGGGTTTACCAAGTTCAAACATAAAAGGTCCCCCCCCCCCTAAAAGGAGTTTGGGTCCTTTGCAAATGCCACATTTTCTTTGCCAAATGTCTGATGCTTACTCACCACAGTATTAAACACAATAGACAAGGTTTGAAAGTAAATACAAAAGCCATTTATTTTCGGCCAAAAAATAAATTAGAAATCACCAGAACGGCAGCACTTGATGAGATTGCAACATACATGCATACTTGGGAATTACAACATGATGAAGGACAAATTAAGTAACCTCAGGAGTTAATTTCAAAAATCAGGATCAGCAGCACATGAACAAAGGAACCCAAGCTGTGCTACTACAACGAGCTCAGTTTTTTGGACAATAAACTGGATGGCAGGGATTCATCTTCTCGACTTCCTAGCAGACTTCCTTCCAGCGAAACTTCCACGGGTCCGTCCACGGAACCTTGCAGGTGGGGCTGATGTGGCAGGAGGAGGATGATGGGGAGCAGGCCAAGCCGGATCCCACAGCACAGTGTCCCTGGTCAGCTCGTTCCTTTTCATCCTGGCCAGGACCTGATTTATAATGTCCTTGGCCAGGCTTTTTTGCTCCTCCCCCCCTTGGTTCAGCTCATTGGCCACAAATGCGCTATAGCATTCCGTTGGGTTGAGGGGGGCTCTCATGATTTCGGCAGCCTCCCGGATGACCTGAAGGCTTTCATCATGCACCTCCCTTCTGCGCCTCTTTGCAGCTGGTGGCCTCATTTGGAGGGGAGGAACTTGGCTGATTGTGCTCAGCCTGGGCCTGGGGACCTGCTGCACCTCACTTGACCCGGCCTCCTCCTGGCTGCCACTCACCCCTTCCGCCTGGCTGACATGGGCCTCAGGAGCTGCCACCTCCTGGCTGGTCTCTTCTTCCTGTGTATAAAAAAGCCAACATGTTGTAATTTTTGGCACAATCAAGCACACACATTTTATTTCTCTAGACTTTTTTAGTTAGTATTAATTGAAATTAAACAGACTGTCCTTCTGACCCCTGCATTTGGCATCCCTGTTTGTTTTTTGTTTACAAGATCAACTCACGAATTCAAAATAAATAGCAGCACAAAACTAGTTTTGAAAATACTAGACCTCACTGAAGATGGCCAGATCTGGCTCCATGTCAGCCAGCCCCGCTTCAGATTCTGCAGGGCTCCTGGGATCCGGGGAAGTTCCGCTGGGAGGAAGGCTGGAAGGAAGTGTTGAAACCGAAGCCCTGCCATCCAGTTCATCATTCAAAAAACTGAGCTCTTTGTAGTACCAGAGCTTGGGTTCCTTCTTCTTAGCTGCTGCTGATCCTGATTTTGGATATTTCCGTTTTTTATAGACATTCCTGTAGCTTCTCCTGAGGTTATTGAATTTGTCCTTCACCATGTCGCCTGTGCAACTTGGCACCCAAGTGTGCAGGTATGTCGCAATTTCATCAAGTGCTGCCTCTCTCTTTCCAGTGTCACAATAATGGGTGTGTCTGGTGTCCCAAAGAAGGGGCATATCCCGATATCGGGCTATTAATTCCATTGTAGCCTCCTTCCCTTTCAGCAAATCCATTCTTTTGGGCTGCTTCTAGAAATGTCGCTTCTCAATAGTAATGTCTAGAATAGAAATTGCCAATCAAACACAAAGCACAACTTTCCAAAGGCTCAGCTTTGTCATTCTTAAAATATGTGCACATTCATTCATTTTAGAGCATCTACTTTATACAAACACAGTGTCTTATGCTGCTACATAGCTGGCCTGCTCTGCCGCAATGTTGTACCCCCCAAAAAGTTGGCATTCAGAGTCCATGTTGCAAGTTGTAGCATGTAGTTAAGAACACATCCACCATGAATATGAATGCTAGCATTCACCTCAAGGCACTAGTTCATGTGTAGCTATCATGCCCCTCAGCATTGATGGCAGAAAACACTACCTACTTATCTCTGTCCAACCAATACACAACACTACTGGCATGATCTGACTGCATACTCTAAAATACAAATAAAGAGGAAAGAGCATTCTCTACATATATCTTGATGAAGTGATGTGTCCAAGCACTTTACTCTCTAAATGTTATGGTGGGCCCCAAAATACATAAATAACAGTGGCCTAAAAAGGGTGCAAACAACATATAAAAGCTCCATCCCCCATGCCTGTTCAAATTATAGGCCTCTGATCCGATGTTTGCATTTACCTTCGTCTCTCTCTCTCCTCGTTTCCGCTCGAGTAATCTCCGCGTAACCTACGTAATCACGTTGTTTCCATTATATTCCCCACGCAATCAAGAAACGCCACCCTCGTCTCCGCCCATGACGTACCAATTTCTGCTTTCCACGCCCATCTGCAACGTTGATTGGAAAATATGGCGATGTCACACGAGCGCACATTAGCCTCTGATCGGGATCAGGAAGGGACAGAGGCCGGAACGTCCCGATCCAGGCCAAAACGTTACAGGCCACAAACATGTCTCTACAAGAGATGGTGGAGTTGGTGTCCATCCTGCGACGGAAGGACTATGATGGTGAGCATGGCCCATACAGCACCCCTAACCGGAGGAAGTCAAAAATTATGGATAAGGCAGCAAGGAAACTTTATGAGATGTTTGGGGTCACCAGGTCCAAAGAGCAGCTCCGGAAACGCTAGTCCGACTTAAAACTGCGCGAGCCAGAGCAGTATCGCAAAATAAAAAAAATCATTGAAAAAAGTAAGTACTTTAAAATGTCTTTGGAGTGACTATTTTTGTCGGAAATGTTTTGCCATGTATATTTCGCCATCTGCCTCGTTGGCCTGCTTGTATTTTTTAAACCCTGCCTTGTAAATTTAGTAATGTTTGTCTAATATAAATCCGACGACTTGCCACGATCGTAGTCAACATCGTTCCAATCACATCGTTTATCCTCAATCCGCGGGTCCAGGAACATCACACCAGGACGAGGCTATTTGGCGAAAAACATCGTTTTCAGAAACAATGTTGAAAATATGATGTGTTTGTGCAAACTAATAAGTTTATTTAAAAAGGCAATCAGGATTATGTAATTCACACAGTGCTGAGATAACTTAATATGCAGCTGTTTGGACATCTGTAATTTAGAAAACCTGTCTACCCACATAAAATAGTAATTTGGAGTTTAGGAGAAGGGACTCCAAAAAAGACTTATTCAGGAGGCCAGACATGTGTGTCACTTCCCCAAAAAGCCTCATTATATCACAGCTAGGGAGACGTCAGCTAACAAAAAAAAGGGACATGGTTTGTGCTGTAATAAGGCCAAAACTAGAATTGTAACGCCACTTCTAAGCAATGTTTGCAAATTAGTCCCTCCAAAAAGATCTGTTTGCTGATTTTTTTTTTTTTTTATTTTGTTGTTTTTAGGGGAAAGAAGAGGACAGCGCTATGAGGAGTCAGGGAGGCCCACACTGTCTCCCAAACGGCACGAAAAAATTGTTGAGCAGGAGGATGATGAAGAAGGAGAGGAGGAAGAAGGAGAGGAGGAAGGGAGAGAGGAGGAAGGGAGAGAGGAGGAAGGCGGATTGGTGGAGGAAGGCGGATTGGTGGAGGAAGGCGGATTGGTGGAGGAAGGCGGATTGGTGGAATTTGGTGGATTAATGGAGGAAGGCGGTTTGGTGGAATTTGGCGGATTAGTGGAGGAAGGCGGATTGGAGGAGGAAGGCGGATTAGTGGAGGAAGGAGAAGTTGAAGAAGAAGGAGAAGTTGTAGAAGATGTTGAACTTGTCAGTACAACAGGTCAGTGACACCCCAGCTTTGCAGGGAAAAAGAGATGTAGATAGGCCTGCACCTTACTTACTTACAATGTTGTGTTTTTCCTTTGGCATTTTTAGGGGATGATGATGGGATTAGCACATCTGTCGCTCCTATTTTTTCTCGTGCAAGTGCACAAATCCTAATACAGCAGATAATGGAGTGCAGCAACGATCTGGCCAATATGAGGGAAAGGATGGTGGTGATGGACCAAAACTTCAAAAACATGCTTGATATTTTGGGACGTATATAGAAGACTATCCCCCCCAGTTGCCCCCCATGCCCCCCCCCTGCCCCCCCTGCCCCCCCTGCCCTCACCCCTAACCACCCCACTCTCAAAGATGTTGTATAATGTTCGTTTAATATCCCCCAAAATTTGAGGATGCACACACACACACGGGTTTATTTACTAAAGCTATAAGGGGCAAAAGCAGCATCACTTGGCATATAAAACAATCATCTTCCATGTTTGGATGCAAAGTCTTAATTGACTAAGCTTAATTTAGAAGCTGATTGGCTTATATGCACAAATAAGCCGGAGTTTGGACTGTTTAGTAAATAAACCCCAATGTGTGTTCACATGTGCGATCTGCCATCACAGGACATCAATTGTATGTGCTTTGTGGGTGCAACCCCTTCCTTACTTATCAAGTAGGTGACAGAAAGGGGTTGCACCCACAAAGCACATACATTGATCACCCATGATGGCAGATAGCACATGTGAACATTTCGCATGGGATCTCATGTGAAAAAAACACCATTTGGGCCCATCACACACACAGCATGTGTGCATCCTCAAATTTTGGGGGATTCCGGCATGACCTAAGACCATGTTGTCTGGGTTTGTTATGCCAAATAAAAGGTTGAACTTTGTAAGTTCGATTGTTATATATGTTTGTCAAAACCACAAAATATTTTTTGAATAAATAAATACTTTCTAAACCAAGTTTTCTAATTAAAACACAAAGATTTGCGTAAATAAAAAAGAAATAAAAAAACCTTTTAAAAACACACACACACCAGTGGCTTCTTATTTCTAACCTCAATACCCAGTTTGTAGAAGAGTGACTAGAATGTGCAATTGTGTGTATTTACTAAAACCTGCTAACTAAATTGGGCACAAGAAATGCACTAGTTTCAGAACCTGGAAGACAGATAAAAAGAGAAAAAGCAATAATGACAAACAACTGTATAAAGTCCAATGGTCAAATTATTTATTATTTCTTGGTAATATTTCTTTATTTTGGGGGCCGAATTATAAAGAAATATTAATCTGGCATAGCTATGGCCCCCCGACCCATAAAGTACTCAACATATTTGTCGCGTACCTCACGAGCAGATTGGGTGACCGAGCCAGCGCGACCAGTGTCCAGCCCAGGAAGGGTATCTGAGGGTAGTCCTGCCTCAGCACCGATGTTGGGTAGGTACGTCTGGGAATGCCTGCGTAAAAAATTATGCAATATGCAGCAGGCCAAAATAACAGAGTTAAATTTATATTCCGCCAGATGTATCGCTGTCTGGAACAGGCGGAACCGGCTGGCGAGTATCCCAAAGGCATTCTCGACTACCCTACGGGCCCTGGCCAGCCGGAAATTGAAGACTCTCCTCTCCGGGGTGAGGGTCCTCTGGGGAAAAGGCCGCATGAGGTGAGGTCCAAGTCCAAAAGCCTCGTCCGCTAAAAAAACAAATGGAAGTCCTTCCACATTGTCTTCATCCGGTGGCAGTACAAGACCACCAGTTTGTAGACGCCTGTAAAATTCGGTCCGCGCGAACACTCCCCCATCAGACAGCCGGCCATTCTTCCCCACGTCCACATACAAAAATTCGTAGTCTGCCGACACCACCGCCATCAACACGATACTATGAAAACCTTTGTAGTTATAATAGTACGAGCCCGAAAGAGGTGGCGGCACTATGCGGACGTGCTTCCCATCAATTGCCCCTCCGCAGTTTGGAAAATCACAACGCTGGGCAAAGTGGGCAGCCACAGTCTGCCATTCCTGCGGCGTGGAGGGAAACTGTGGGGACAAAAGCAAAAAAACAATTAGCACTTTGGCACAGAAACAACATTGCAAACACTAGTAAAAAAAAAACATTCTGCAACATCACGGTATTAACATTTCAAAAAATTAGTGTATAGAGAGTATTTAGGGCAACAAATCTAGAGACAATTATTATCAGACTCCACATCCCGCTGATAGGGCAATACACTTTTTTAGGGGGAGGGAGTTGAACTACAATGGAGCAGGACACCAAAAAAAAAAAAAAAGGTGTTTTTGTCCCTAGGAGATGATGCTGGACAGGTTAGTAGTGTTGAAGGTAAAAATATGCAAGTAGGCCAAACCACATTAACCTGGAAAGCTTAACAACATGCATGGGGAGAAAAGGGAACATTAAGCACACAGCATATTACAATCATGGCGACTAGGAAAACCAACACAAAAAGGTGAGAAAAATATGCAAACATTATTAAAGACACAGATTGTGATGTTAAAGGAGGAAACTTACCTTAATAAACTCCTCCTGCATGACTTGTATGATGGCAGAACACGTCTCCGGTATGATGATCCCAAGCGCCTGGGGAAAGATGCCTGTTGAGAACTTGAGGTCCTGCAGGCTCCTCCCAGTTGCCAGGTACCGCAACGTGGCAATAAGCCTCTGCTCAGCCGGAATGGCTTGGCGCATCACAGTGTCCTGCCTCGTGATATAGGGGGACAGGAGATCCAGCAGACGGTGGAAAATGGGGTCCGTCATACGGAGAAAGTTCCTGAAGTCATCAGGATTATTCTCCCGGATCTCCCTAAGCAGAGACATATGAGAGAATCGATTACGCTGCCGCAACCAATTCTTGGCCCAGGAACTCCTCCTCCTACTGTTCCTGTCCAAATCACTGGAATGCACACAGACTCCAGAACAAAACCCATAAACAGCACGAACTCGTGAAAAGTTGCGCTGCTGCTCCATCATGGCTTCAAACTGGCCGGCTGGTCAGTCAAGAACACACTCAAACAGAAAGCACCCCCAAATCCAGCAAGACCTGCAAAGATCGCACGTCAAACAGATACGACTGTACAGGATGGCACTGCAAAGCAGAAACGCCGCGTACGGCGACACTGAATGACAAATACGAGCCCACAAGCACACACTGAACCTGAAAATACGACCTGTTAAGCGCGGAGACTGAAAAGCACGAATCAGCTCTAACCAAACCTTCGCTAACACGGAACTAGCAGAAGCGGAACAGAGGGCGGCGCCGATGGCTTCGTCATTCCCCTTTATAGTGACGTCGTACGTGGTTTACGTGCCCGCGTTCTGGTCCGCTGGGATTTCGGTCCGATGGTGTGTACGCTCATCAGACCAACGGACAAATTTGACTTATCCGCTGGGAAATATCCGTCGGATGTTTCCGACCTGATACATTCCCTAGTGTGTACAAGGCCTTAGTGTAGAGTTAGTGTTTAGTGCATATTAGTTTAGTAATACAGGAAATGATCTCCGTTTATGAGAATTTCGCAATCATTTTCGCATTAGCGAAATTTCGCAAAAATTTTTTTGGATAAAATATCACGAATATTGGATATTAGCGAATATTCTTCTATATATTCGCGCAATATCGCGAAATCGAATATGGCGTATTCCGCTCAACACTAATTAGGAAGATTCACTCATTATCTTTCTAGATGACCATTGTCACTAGGACTGAAAATCGTCAACTGAACAGGAAAATAAAGGAGATATTGCAATGGAGACACTTTGTACCAATGAGAAAAAAATATTTTTTTTCCCCCCAAAACAGTTTTATTGAGAAAGAGAAATGCCACTATAAAAAAAAAAAAAATAGAACAGCTGTTCAACATTTAATACAGAGGCAAAAGAAGCTGCATACAGTGTATATACCAGTGATGGCAAACCTTGGCACCCCAGCTGTTTTTTGAACTACATATCCCATGATGCTCAACTACACTGCAGAGTGCAAGAGCATCATGGGAATTATAGTTCCAAAACATCCGGGGTGCCAAGGTTCGCTATCACTACGCATTAGAGTTGGGCAATTGGTTCGGCCCTAGAATGACATTGGCTGTTTGCCCGTTTGACGAACACCGGAATTATTGGGGCATTCAACCATTTGTTTGGCTCGCTAATAACCATAATGCACCGCACAGTGCATTGGAAGCCCTGATTGGCTGAAGCAATGAAAGCTTTTTCCAATCAGGGCACAAAGCACTTTTAGAGCCATGATTGGAGAAAGTAATGATGACTCTATCCAATCATGGCTTATTGCTTTTAGTTCTGCCCCACTCTATAAAAAAATATTCTCCCCATAGTGGCCATTTTCAGTGTGCTATTGGCATAGCGAGAGATAGAACAGGGCTCTGTTCAGTGCTGCAAGCAAGTTAGTGTGCTATTGTGCTTCTATCGTCAGTGTAGAATATCAATTTAGTGTGAATTTAGTGAAAGTTCAGTGTGAGTGTAGTGCAAAGGTGTCCAACCTTTTGAAGAGCGAGGGGCACTTTGGTAACCAGTCGTGGACTACAAAGAGTGGAACAGGAAGATTACTTTTTTGTGTCCACTCTGCATATGCAGAGCAGACACAGACATAGCCCATTTTACTCTGATGAACCCATATGGAAAGGGAATGATCCCCTTCTGCTTTAGTTAGCAGATTGGATTGGAGGTAGGCGGGTGTAAATGGATACAAATCTGTTTACATCTGCCACTCCAAAGAGGTGAATGGAGGGTTTGATTGGGTCAGAATGATCATGTGAAAGGGGCCTTATGCTGCTTTCACACTGATGCCAGGTTCGTCAAGTTAGGTGAAGATGTGGGGTATCGAGCCAGAGGTGGCAGCCCTAGATGTCACTGTCCCCCCTAACAGCCAGGAGAGCAACCCATCTAGTAGGGGTGGTGAGGGGAGTTCAGGTAGGTTTAGACAGTTGGTGGTAATAGGGGATTCTACAATCAGAAGGACTGATAGAATAATTTGTCACCAGGATCACGCCAACCTGGTTTTCTGTCTCTCTGGTGCCAGGGTTCGGCATATGGTGGACCAGGTTGACAAATTACTGGGAGGGGTTGGGCAGGACCCAGCTGTCTTGTCCACGTTGGAACCAAAGACAGAATAGAGAAGGTAGAGGCTCCTTAAAGCGGAGGTTCACCCACATTCTTAACATAATATTATCCACACAAGTGCATTGCACTGATATGCAAATGAGCAAAAAAATATATTTGGTGCCTTAATTACCGTTTTTTAGCTGTATATTCGGGCACTTCCTGTCTTCTACCCTTTCGGGAGTAGGCGTGCCTATTGCCTTTCCCCGGCGCCGCACTGTCTCCTGGGAGCTAAGTCTCAGGCTTCCCAGGAGATCGTGGTTTGGTTGACATCACAACAGGGCGGTAACTTTCAACGCCGCCGCCTGTTGCAAGGGCAACCCTGATGTTTTTGCTGCTGCTCGCGGGATCGAGCGGTGTGTTCTGCTCTCAGCATTCACTGCATCAAGGAAATGACTGCTTATGGGCTTCACAGTGCCCACAAGCAAAATGGAAACGTCCTTCTTTGTTTTATATAAGTAATTCTTATATATGAAATCGGACAGCAGACACGTAAAGACAGCAAAACAGTAAGTATTCTTTTAGAACAGAAAAAAATTAATGAGTGATAACAAAAAAAAAAAAACGATTGTCTGTGGAACCTCTGCTTTAAGAACCAATTTAAAGAACTAGGCAGGGAGTTGAAGGGAAGGACTTTCAAGGTGATATTCTCTGAAATATTGCCTGCGCCATGCGCAACACAGGAAAGGCAGGGGGTGATTAGAGAGCTGAATGCATGGCTAAACACCCAGTGTAATAAGGGGTAATTTTGGTTTTTAGAGCACTGGGCTGACTTTTGGGACACAACCTATATGCTAAAGTTGGTTTGCCCCTGAATGGAATGGGGTATACTGTGCTAGGGGGAGAGGTATATGGGAAGGCTGGAGGAGTATTTAAACTAGGAGTGTGGGGAGGGTGAATTAGATTATAATGGGGAAGATAGGTCAGACAGCAGTCAGCCCCTATTGGTGGGGGGAATGGGAAAAGATGGGGGCTAAAGCGGATGATATAAAAATTCCTATGTTACAAACAACCATTGGAAATGGTACTATTTGTACTAAAATAAAAAATATGCAACATACGTTTGCAAAATGTGACAATGAATTAAAGTGTATATTCACCAATACCAGAAGGCTGCCAAGCAAAATATGTGAGCTAGAAGCTCTGGTGCACGAGGAGAACTTTGATCTACCTTGTATTGCTGAATCTTGGCTTCATTTTTCTCATGTCTGGGTTATTAATTTTCCTGGTTATGCTCTCTTTCGGAAAGACAGGGAGGTGTCTGTCTCTATGTGAGAAGTGATCTCATAGTGAATGTGAAAGAGGACCTAGTTGATGGAGAGTGTGATGAGTCTAAAGAATTATCGGTGGAACTGTACATGGGTGTACGTACTACAATGCTAATACTATGTTATCATTGGAGTTTGTTATCGACCTCCCAGTGTTAACAAAAAGGTGGAGACTTAGCTCCTTGTACAGATGGAAAGGGCTGGGACGGTGATAATAATAGGGTATTTTAACAACCTGGAAATTGACTGGAGTAATAGCGCTGCTGGGACAGTTTAAAGGCAAGCACTTATAAACCTATCACAAGACAATTTTATGGTCCAGTTTATTGAGGCCCAGACTAGGAATGATGCTCTGCTGGACCTGGTAATTTCAAACCATTTACATTATTACCAACATTCATATAAAAGAACATTTGGTTTCATTTAACGTTAGCTGTAAGCAACAAACACATACAGGAAAGACACCAACATGTAACTTTAACCCTTTCGCTGCCAGGCCCTCTGCTCCATTTTTACCCTCAGCTGGCCAGACCATTTTTGCAATTTTTCCATTGCTATTTTATTTTTCACTTATAGCTTTCCAAGTTTGTAAAAGACCCCCCAAACTGAAAGCACATGACCATTACAATAAAAATTGCTACTGATTTCTAAGGTCTCACGATATTTGCGCAAATGTTTATCGAAACAATATTTTTTACAAAAAATCCACTAAAATCATGATTAGCAGATAAATACACAGAAAATTTTACAAAATTCCTACTAAATATAAAAGCTTACCCTGTGCTCAGTTGATAAATAACACATGTTTGTAATTTGTAAATTGCGCGTTTTTGCAAAATAGTGAAAATTGAACGTATGCAAAAATGTAAATCCAAATTTCTCTAAAAATCGGAAGGTTTTTATTTTTCCCTTACAGATTTCATAATTTATGAAAGACCCCAAAACCATGTATTTTCTGAAAGCATATGACCTCTAGAATCAAAAGAAGGTGCAACTGATTTTATAGACCCCGTGGTATTTGTGCAAATGTTTACCAAACCAATCTATTCACAAGAAATACACTTAAACCATTATTAGCAGATAAAAACAAAGCTAATTTTACAAAATCTTGCTAAATCTCCATTAAATGTAAAAGCTTAACATGTATGGAGTTAATAAATAACACATATTTGTAAATTTAAAATTGCGCCTTTTTGCAAAATTTTGAAAATCAAACTTACCCAAAAATGTCTCTAAAAATCTGGAGGTTTTCATTTTTCACTTACAGCTTTCAGAATTTGTATAAGACCCCCCAATATTTTCTGAAATCACATGGCCAGTAGAATAAACAAGAAGGTGCTACTGATTTTTAAGGCGGCACAATATTTGCGTACATTTTTATCAAATCAATATTTTCGCTAAAAATACACTATAATAATTAAGTGTAACATAAACCCAACATTTCTGCTAAATAACTACTAAAGCAACGTTCACATGTGACATACTAAAGAGTACACCCATAGAGGGCCATGTTTACCTGAACAGGGATGCACAGGTGTTCCATGCATCCCTGTACAGGCAGTCCCATTTATGTCAATTGGAATGCAATGGCACAGGCATAGCCGCTGTTCCTAATCTAACATCCATGTGGGTTTGGGTACATGACCCCGAACACAGACAGTGTGAGTTCAGGGACATACATGTGGACCTACATGTATGTACAATTGGGAGAAACGGCTCTGTTTGTGCAGGTGCTACATCCCAAATTACATCAATGGGCTTGTACAGGGGTGCATGGAACACCTGTGCATATCTTTAAAGGTATGCTGTGAATGACCTGTGTGAACAAGACCTTAGGCCCCTTTCACACAAGCAGACCAATCGGGCCTGCCTGTTCATTTTCCAGGTGGGCCCAATAGGACCACCTATTCTTCTCTATGGAGAGGCTGAAGTAAATGGACATGTGTCCGTTTACATCTGCCTGCATCCGATTCAGTCCAGTTTGCCCCAGGCTCTAATTGGCTTGAAAAAGGTTGGGGTCAGCCTGCACAGCATTGCATCCTGAACCCACCCACTTTTGACAATAGGGAAGTAATATTCTCTATTGTCTTCTGGCTTTTCCTCCTGGCCAATCAGGATGGATCGGGTAGGCCAGGAGGAGAAGCTGAGGAAGCCGTGGAGGGGTGCAGGGGACTGTCACAGTGGAGGGGTGAGTGCAGGGGGACTTTCACCATGGGGGGTGAGTGCAAGGGGGACTGTCAGCATGGAGGGGTGAGTGCGGGGGAGACTGTCACCGTGGAGGGGTGCGTACAGGGGGGAATGTCACTGTGGAGGGGTGCATGCAGGGGGGACTGTCACCATGGAGGGGTGAGTGCAGGCGGACCTGGGGGTCTTACTATGTTTGTGTTTTTCATTTATATGTAATTTAACTTTTTACATTTTTAATTTTTTTTTGAGGGGGGGTGTCTTTTGTGAGGTCTAAACAGACCCCCTATATCTCTTTTTTTGAGACAGTGAAAGAGACTGAAGATCCCTTTCTCTGTAGCACTTTACAGGAATGAGTGGAATATGTATAGAGATTTCATTCATTCATAAAATGACAGTCTGATACAATGATCAGCTGTCAGTGGATAGAGCAGCGATCGCTGCCTATATCCATTGTATGGGGTGGGTTTGGTATACACATGTATACCAAGCCCCCAAATCCACTATTTCACCCCTACCTGCACCGCTCCTCCCCCCCTTCGCTGCGCTCTCCAACTTGACAGATCACAGAGATTTATGAAGAAAGAAGCTGCACAAAACTGTAATTTTGAAAAAAACACAATACTTTGAACTTTTTGCTATAGAAAATATCCCCATTAAAAAAAAAAGCGAGTGCGCATGCGCGGGTCTCCGGGTATGGACGTCTGAGCCGGAGCTCCGCAACACCCTGGACTAAACAGTAACACAGTACAGCTTCCAGCTGCATCGAAACCCACGAAGGTGCTCGATCGTCTGTGGGAATCTTTTCAGGTACCGATCCCGCCTAGTAGCCATCCCCGATACCGTATGTCGACTGCCTCCGCCAAGAGGGATCTCGGGCCGCAATTCGCCCAGGCTCGGAAGGACGGAGGATCCAAGATGGCCGCCAGCACGGCACCTCCGCTCGTAGCAGGTATGGACTCTGTCCCAGAGGCGAGACCTCTGATCATCCCGGCCACGCTCTCCTATTCACAAGTAGCCCGGGGCACTTCCCAAACTCAAGCTCCTTCACCAGCCTCTACTGAATTCCTGTTAGAGCGTACATTTGAGGACTACAACCTATCTCCCATAGGCCCGGCAATCTCCATCTTGCCCAATACTCCATCCCCGGGTCTAGGGGATAGGGATCAGGCCTCGTTTCCCCAAGACTTGCTCCTTAAATTTTCTGATCTCTTAGAGAGGGGATTGACAAACACAGCTGATAGGATCACTGGGGAATTAAAATCTGACTTTGCTAGTTTGGGTTCGAGGATGGAAATGATTGAGCGTAAGTTGGATGAAACCGTATCACTAACAAATCAGAATACCGCCTCAATACAATCTCTCACGGACCAACTTGAAGTTGCTCTATCAAGAATTGATGAATTAGAGAACAGGGCTAGAAGGTATAATTTTAGGCTACGGGGTTTACCTGAGTCGGTAACAGACGTTTCTGCAGCGGTTCAGAGTTTGATCAAGGACCTCATTCCCAACATCCCTCTCCACCGACTAGAGCTTGATAGAATTCATAGAGCCTTGGGGCCCCCAAGAAAGGATGGTTCCCCAAGGGATATTATTGTGAAGCCACATTTTTACACGGTCAAGGAGGAAGTGATGCGTCAATCTCGTTTAAAATCTCCAATCTCATGCTTAGGCCACCAAATCCAGGTTTATGCGGACTTATCCCCCACTACTATGCAGAAACGGAGAGCTTTAAAACCACTCCTCTTGGCTCTCTCTCAACAGGACATTAGATACCGCTGGTCCTTCCCCTTCGCCGTAAAGTTTTCCCATCAAGGTAAACAATATGCCTTCTCTAAATTCCCGGAAGGTGAACGCCTATTACTACATCTCAAGCTCATCTCCCAGGAAGCCCCTATGGATCTAGCCACCTCCTCTAATTCCTCGAAACGTCCAACTCCATCGAGTCCGATATCCCCCCTATGGGGAAAAGGAAAATCCAAGAAATCCAAGGAGGGTAGTCTTCCCTGAAAATGACATTTCAAAGTTTTTCTTTTTTCCTCTTTACTTGGTCCCTCATTGGGAGACACCTGATTGGGATCCACGTGACTTCTTAATTTCCCTTGTTTGATTCTACACCATCCGACGACGTGCAGCTCCCCCTCCTTCTTTTTTTTTTTGTTTTCTTTTCTTTCTCTCCAACTATAATGTCCATTGATGTTCGTAGCTTCAGAATTTGATAAATGGATACTGTACACACACCATGTCTGGAAAGGATGGAAAATCTAACTTTAATGGGGAGGTCCTACAATGTTTGTTTATGTTATCTAGTTCCACGAGATATTTCCTAGTTTCCTCCCCTACTGGTTCGTGAGTGACGGACGTTGGGCAGGGGATTGATGGAGGGGTAGGAGAATGTTCTGCTTAGAGTAGACCTCAGAGGCCTGTGGGATGAACAGTTCTACAGATTCATACCAGTTATACTTCTCTTTTCTCTTTAAGCAGGTATCTCATATGTTCTACTTTCAGATTCAAATTTAATTGTAATCAACAGTCTATTTCTTATTTACTTTATGTTTGCTGTGTCCAAGTTAGCTGATGTTAATTTTCTCTTTTTTTACAGATAAAAGTCTAGGGTGTAATCATGCGCCTCCCCTTATCCCTTGGAGACTAGTTTAGTATCCGAGTGATGGGTGGTCTGTCCCCTATTAAGGGTATAGACCTTGTTAGGTCAGGGATTTGGCAGGCTTTTTCTCTGCCAAACCCATTTTGTCTTTTAGACAGTTGTTTATTTCCTTTTTTTTGTTCTGTCTTTTTGTCTTTCTTTTTTTTCTTTTGTATCTTGTTTTCTTTTCTCTTATGCCGCTCAACGGGGAGGACTATACTACTTTCTCCGAGAAGACCTGGATCGTTCTCCTTTCCGTGGTTTAATGCCGTTTGTGAGTCAATCTGGGTAAGTGCTTATGGCTTTTCAGAGGATACTCCGCTCAAGTATCATGGCTTCAATGGTTGATTCGGGTTCGACCCTAAAGATAACTTTGCATAATGTACAGGGTCTTAATTCGCCCTGCAAGAGGAGGAAGGCCTTTGATGCCTATCGTTCCCTACACCTAGACATACTTTTATTACAAGAAACGCACTTCCCGACTCAGTTTAGTCCTAAATTTCTTCATGCACACTACCCTACTTTCTTTTTGGCCAATGCCATCAACAAAACTAAGGGGGTCGCTATATTATTTTCAAAGCATTGTAAATTTTCCCCTGTATTCGAGTTTAAGGATCCTGAGGGTAGGTTTTTATTGGTAAAGGGTACGATTGAGGGTAAATTACACTCATTCGTTTCATATTATGCCCCTAACAGGGGTCAAGCCCAATTTTTTCAACATCTATTTGCCACTTTGAATCCCCTTTTGGAGGGTTTAGTGATTTTTGGAGGGGACTCAAATTTGGCTTTTGATCAGGGGGTAGACAAATCAAAACCTTTAGCTTCACAACTGACTCGTCCTCCTAGAGCTAGCCTGAAGGTGGCCAGACTTATACATTCACAGGGTTTAGTAGATAGTTGGAGGGAATTAAACCCAACAAAAAGGGATTACACTCATTTTTCGCATCCTCACCAGCTTTATACTAGAATTGATCATATCCTGATTTCAACCTCCCTTATTCCTTATACTAAAAAGGCCTCAATTATAGATGTGACTTGGATCTGACCACTCGTTGGTTGCCCTCTCTATGTGTATTGGCAACTCAAGGACCCCCTTGTCTCACTGGCGCCTTAATGAATCCCTCTTAAGTAACCCTATTGAAGTTAAAATAATAGGTGACAGTCTCAAGGATTACTTTAACTTGAACGACAGCACTGATATTTCCCCAGAAGTTCTCTGGGCGGCCCATAAAACTGTTATCAGGGGAAAGTTAATCCAGAGGTCTTCACAACTGAAAAAAGAAAGGCAGGTGGACATTTTAAATCTTGAGAAATCTTATGCCTCCCTCAAGGCCGAACATAAACGTCATCCTTCCAAACCCCTTCTTAGCAAAGTTGAGGCAGTTAAGCTTGAACTTAACCTGGCCCTAACGGCCAAGGCAGAGAAAAATATCCGGTGGAGTGGGGCGAAATTTTATTCGCAGAAAGACAAAATGGGCTCGTTACTGGCCGTTAAACTCTCCCCAAAACCGAGATCGTACGTCATGCCCAAAATCAAGACCTCAGGATTGCCACCCACGGCTAATCCCGTCAAAATATTATCAGCTTTCCATGATTTTTATTCCTCCCTTTACTCGTCTTCCCCCCAGGATAATAGTTCACGAATGTCAGAGTTCTTTAATAAGTTATCTATCCCATCATTGTCTGCGGAACACAGGGACTTATTAGAGGATTCTATTACTGTGGAGGAGATTAAGGTTGTTGTTAAAACTTTTAAAACAGGCTCGGCCCCAGGTCCTGACGGTTTGTCAGTTCCATATTACAAAGCTTTCGTTGATATACTATCTCCTTATATGGCAAAATTCTTCAATTCTAAAATATCTGGCTCCCCCCTTGATCCTCAATTAAATTCAGCCTATATAACGGTTATCCCAAAGCCTAACAAAAACCCAGAATATGTGGAAAACTACAGGCCAATTTCATTGATAAATAATGATTTAAAAATATTAACGAAAATTTTGGCCAATCGCCTGTCCACCTTTATTGGTAGTTATATACATAAAGACCAAGTGGGGTTCATTCCAGGCAGACAGGGACCAGACCAAACAAGAAGAGCGATCGATATTATTTCGATTTTACAATCTAACTGGTCCGGAGGCCCTAAACAGGAAGGCATGCTTCTTTCCCTGGATCTGAAGAAGGCCTTCGACTCGGTCGAATGGCCTTACCTGTTTGCGATTCTGGAGAAATGGGGTTTTGGCTCACGGTTTTTGGGCTTACTTCATTCCCTCTACTCTAACCCTTCTGCTTCAATTAGGTTACAGGGACAGTACTCGAAGGCTTTCAAAGTAGCTAAAGGCACGAGACAAGGGTGTCCCTTATCTCCATTAATATTCGCGATAGCAATTGAGACACTAGCGATTGCGATTCACTCTAGCAATGACATTCTTGGTGTCTCTTGCGGAGAGCAAATTCATAAATGTGCTTTATTCGCGGATGACATGCTTCTTTTTCTGACTTCCCCTATTGTCTCTCTCCCTAATTTATGTAAACTTCTTTCTGAGTTTGCGTCGTTCTCAGGCCTCCAAATAGATTTTTCTAAATCCCAAGCACTTAATATTTCCTTGAAACCAAATGTAGTCAGTTCTCTTCAAAGCTCTTTTAGGTTCAAGTGGAGTGAATCTTCCATAGATTATCTGGGAATCTCTCTAACGTCCAAAATAGAACAATTACATGACTCAAATTATATTCCTCTGTTTCGTAAACTTATTTCTGACTTGGTCCATTGGGATCCTGGTTAGGTAGAGTTCACGCCATAAAAATGACACTTTTACCTAGATTGTTGTATTTCTTTCGAGCCCTTCCAATCAATGTTAGAAAAGTCCACCTTAATAAGTTTCAACGTCAGGTTAATACGTTTATTTGGGGGGGAGCGGGGTACAGAGTTTCTAAGAATGTGTTGTATAGACTCAGATCAAAGGGGGGACTAGGTCTTCCCCAAATACTTTGGTACCATCAGGCAGCTAGAATCTCTCAAATATCTATAGTTTTTTCTAATAGAGAAAAACCGGATTGGGTTAGGATAGAGAATCAGGCAGTCCCGTCACATTCATTAGACTTCCTCATGGGTATTTCCCCCAAGACCAGGCCCCCTATTATGTCACCTATCCTCTCTCAATCTCTAGCTTTATGGGATCAAATAGGCAAAAATCCTTTTATGATTTCTAAGTGTCATCCCCTGTCCCATTTATTTAATAATCAGGATTTTACCCCAGGTTTAAATGCCTCAGACTTTAAATGGTGGCGGGACAAAGGGTTATACAGGATTGGAAATTTCTTTTCACCCTCTGGGCCCTTGACCTGGGAGTTTTGTGTTCATCGACTGGAAATTCCAATGGTTGAATATTTCAGATTCCGACAAATACAACACTTCCTTCACCACATAATCAGCTCTAGATCAGGCCCCTCTAATTTCACACATTTTGAAATTTGGTGTAGCCAATCAGAAAATCAGAGGGGAGGGATCTCAGTGATCTACCAGTCTCTCGCTCACTCACCTTACAAGGCTCCGTATATGACAGAATGGGAACGTGATCTTCAAATTGACTGGGATCTTGAAAAGTGGCATTTTTCTTTCTCCAAGGCATTTAAGGGCATTCAAAATATCTCTTTGATGGAATCGAACCTGAAGATCTTAACTAGGTGGTACCTAACTCCGGTCAGACTTGCTTCTATGTTTCCTTCAGCTAATCCTTTATGCTTTCGTGGTTGCCAATTGACAGGAACATTGATACACATTTGGTGGGAGTGCCCCAGAGTTAGGCCATTTTGGAGCAAGATATTTTCTTTGATTTTCAAGGTTACTTCCATTCATATTCCAAAACTCCCGTCTATTGCCCTTTTAAACGATGTATCCCCTGGAGTTTCTAAATCCTATAATAAACTGATCCATTTTATCTTATTAGGTGCTAAAATGACATTAGCCAGAGCCTGGAAGCAACACAAGGTTTCTTTCCAGGCCGTTAAACGCAAGATTTCGTGGATAATGTCCCAAGAGAAAATAACGAGCATTCTACTTGATAAGACTAATGAATTTGAACTAGTCTGGGAACCATGGGCTACTTACATGGGTATTTCTCTTATCCCTGGGGTACAGGTCTGATAGTCCCTCTCATGGAGAGTCTCCCTTGTTGCGCGGCATTTTACTCTCTTCTCTTTTCTTCTCTGTAGATGGATCTTTAGTTTCTATTTTATTTTACTTTCTGTTTTATTTTACCTTTCTCTCTTTTGAAAAGTTTATTCTACATAGGCTTCTTTTCTTGGAGTGGCAGTCAGATCCCAATGGGATCTTTACCCCTCCCCATTAGACAACGTTTTTTTTTTCGTTTTTTTTTCTTTTTGCTCAGTTTGTTATACAGCAGGCCTTTAATCTTGAAGGTAATCTTTATAATGGTTGGATTGTCTGTGTGGGGGGTGGTGGCTTTCTTCCCGGGCACAGTCTGAACCCTTTTGGGGTGTCTGGGAGGCCTGCCTACCCTAATACGATAATCTGACAGTATTAGGCCTATTATGGGGATTATCTTGTAAATCTTGATGTTTTTTGTCAATTCTTTGCCCACTGTGCACATGTCTTACCTACGTTTGCCACTCTTGAAATGTAAGTCTGATTCTTGTATTGTTTGTCTTTATTTTGTTTTGAACATATAATAATAAAAACCTTTTGAAAGAAAAAAAAAAAAAAAAAAGCTTTTTGTTTTCTCAGTTTAGCCCGATATGTATACTTCTACATATTTTTGGTAATAAAAATCACAATAAGCGTATGGTGATTGATTTGCACAGAAGTTATAGCGTCTACAAAATAGGGGATAGATTTATAGCATTTTAATTTTTTTTTTTTACTTTTTACTAGTAATGGCAGCGATCTGCAATTTTTATTGGGACTGCAACAATATGGCAGACACATCAGACACTTTTGCAACATTTTTGCGACCATTGGCATTTATACAGCGATCAGTGCTATAAAAATGCATGATTACTGTAAAAATTTCACTGGCAAGAAAGGGCTTAACACCAAGGGGCGATCAAGGGGTTAATTGTGTTCCCTATGTGCGTTTCTAACTGTGGGGAGAGGGGACTGACCTAGAGGAAATGGCAGATCGTGATTCCTAAATATTAGGAACTCACGTTCTGTCTCTCCTCACAAAACAGGGTTATTGCTGTGTTTACACACACGCCCCTGTTCTGCCTCTTGTGCCCACGATCGCTCATGGCCGGCAGTCATCGTGAGCGTCGTCACGAGCATCGGCACCCCAGTGATGCAACTGGGCGCACGCACACCTGCTATCCCGCTTAAAGGGACCGACGTACAGCTGCGACGGTTTTAGGGATTGTGCCGACCTGTTGCCATATAATATTGGCGGCTGGTCGGCAAGCAGCTAAAAAAAATATATAAAAAATGGGGGCGTGGCCTGGACATGGCTGAGTGAGGCAGCTTTCTCTGTGAGCTCCCGGCCCGAATCTCCTAAAAAACCATCAAAAAAGCTAATTTATCGTCATGCACCCGGCCAGAAGGTACAGCACTAGGGCAACTAACCGCAGGAAGTCCTCTGGAGCAAAGCCCGGCGAAATCCACAGATATTTCCGCAGCTTACAATAACAATCCCCGGGCATCAGAGCAACCGCACCACGAGGCCCGCTACGTGGATCCCTGCAGAAGATCGCCACTTCAGCTAACAGTACCAACTCACCTGCTGCAGCAGCACCGGAGATCGCTCCCCCTGACCAGCTTTTTGACCCCCTGATCCTGAGGCTCGGCTACCCGACACTGCGATGCAGGACCAGGAGATCAGGGCCCTGCTCCTCGCCCTCCCGTCATGTGCGGATATTGAGGCCCTCCCGACCCGGTCCGACATAGAGACCCTTATCCTCCGGTTGGAGAAAACACACAACCGAGACACACAGGAGGTCCGCAGGGAGGTATCCACGCTGACGGAGCAAGTGGCATCGGGAGAGGCTTCTATGTCCTCGTTGGAGGTTAGAGTGGCGGCCCTGAAATGCACTAGAGACCAGCACAGAGACACGGCAGTGGAGCTTCAGCTCCACCTAGTAGAAATCGAGGACCGCAGCCGCCGCAATAGTTTGGAATACCAGAGGGCGCGGATGGAGAGAATCTCGGAGATGCGGTAGTGGGGCTATTCCTGGACTATCTTGGGGGAGCCAGAGGCGGTGATACCCCTGGATCGCGCACACAGGACACTGGGTGTGAGACCGGCGGACGCAGCTAGGCCGCGAGATGTCGCCTGCCGGCTACCCCACTACGCGCAGAAGGAGGCCATCCTCCGGCGGGCCTGGGATCTCGGTGAAGTGGACCTGGCGGGCACGCGGGTCGGAATACTGCCGGACCTCTCCAGGGCGACACTGCGCCGAAGAGCCATGCTGCGACCTCTCCTGGACCTAGCCAAGCAGAAGGACCTGACTTACTGCTTGGGTTACCCGCTTTCGGTGACATTCCGGGGAGAGGCTGGATCCTTCATGCTGCGGACCCCATACAAGTACCCGACTGGCTACAACTACTCCCGAGACCGCCCGGACGCTCAGGGCCTTCGACCAGACATGGCCCCCTGCCACCCCGTCAACAGCGGGGAAGAAGAAGGAATCATTTGGCGTTCCCCTCCTCCCGCTGATTGCCTTTGCCGGTTGTCTGCCCCCACTATTACTACCCGCTGCCCCCTTGCCACACGTCCCCTGACTCTTCAGAGATGCGGCATACGCGGAGACCTTTGTTTGTCACTCTCCCCCACCGGACATATTGATCTGCCTGCCGCCCAGAAGCCATGTCCGCCGCAGAAGAGAGGCACAGGCAGCCAAGGAACACACACAAAACACTCAAGGGGTAGTTAATTAACAAAAAGATCAAAACATCAATAATGACGAAATAAAAACAAGCAGGGTAAAAATAATGAGTGGGAGTGTAAGGGACCTTTCACACGGGCGGATCAGTATTGATCCACTCCGTGTGTGTCTGTAAGCTCAGCGGGGATCCCTCCGTAAATCCCCACTGAGCTGTCGGCTGACACACTGTGCAGGGACCACCCTGTTTTTTCTCCGCTCTCCCCTATGGGGGATCGGATGAACACGGACCGTATGTCCGTATTCATCTGATCCGATCTGCAGACACGGCGGGGATAGCAGGCATACGAGGAAGGGAAGTTACAGGCTACGCGCTCGGTGCTCACAGCTCCTTCTACTGGCCTGTCTGCTCTCAGGAAGAGAGCAACTAAATACTAAAAACAGGAAGTGGGCGGCATGCGGCTGTGGAACCATAACAGCCAGCATGCACACACAGCTAGAACAAACCAGTGTGATAAAAATAATAATAATATAGTTTAAGGATTGATTAAAAACAGATCAGTAAAAAATATGCAGGAAAAGGCATATTGTACACAACAATGAAGCTGACAATAAAAAAATGGGGGGGGGAGAAATGGTGGGAAGAATGCGTTTCGATTTCCTCATTGAGTCCCCCCGGCGAGAGAGTATTTAATGAATATATCCAGTAGGTCTCCTGCTGGCATAGGCGTTTAAAGCGTTCTGCAACAGGGAGATATCTGGAGATGGCTTCAATGACCCACACCTTGAGGCCCACAGTTGACTTATTATGTTCCTTAAAAAAATGGAGGGAACACTGTTTGTCATGTCCCTTAGTGATAAAACGCCTGTGTTCACCAAAACGTTGACGGAGGGTACGTATAGTCCTTCCAACGTAAAAGAGGCCACATGGGCAGGTCAGGCAGTATACAACATACTCACTTGAGCAGTTGTAAAATTCTTTAACCACTTAAGACCCGGACCAAAATGCAGGTAAAGGACCTTGCCCCTTTTTGCGATTCGGCACTGCGTCGTTTTAACTGACAATTGCGCGGTCGTGCGACGTGGCTCCCAAACAAAATTGGCGTTTTTTTTTTCCTCACAAATAGAGCTTTCTTTTGGTGGTATTTGATCACCTCTGCAGTTTTTATTTTTTGCGCTATAAACAAAAATAGAGCGACAATTTTGAAAAAAAAAAAATATTTTTTACTTTTTGCTATAATAAATACCCCCCCAAAATATATATAACATTTCTTTTCCTCAGTTTAGGCAGATACGTATTCTTCTACATATTTTTGGTAAAAAAAATTGCAATAAGCGTTTATCGGTTGGTTTTCACAAAATGTATAGCGTTTACAAAATAAGGGATAGTTTTATTGCATTTTTATTAATTTTTTTTTTTTACTACTAATGGCGTCGATCAGTGATTTTTTTTTGTGACTGCGACACTTCGGACAATTTTGACACATTTTTGGGACAATTGTCATTTTCACAGCAAAAAAATTATTTAAATTGCATTGTTTACTGTGAAAATGACAGTTGCCATTTGGGAGTTAACCACAAGGGGGCGCTGTAGGGGTTATGTGTTCCCTGTGTGTGTTTACAACTGTAGGGGGGTGTGGCTGTAGGTGTGATGTCATCGATCACGTCCCCCTATAACAGGGATAACGCGATCGATGCTGCCGCCACAGTGAAGCACGGGGAAGCCGTGTTTACACAGGGCTCTCCCCGTTCTTCAGCTCCGGGAACCGATCGCCGCTGGAGTCCCGCGGTCCCAGAGCTTCGGACCGGGTCACGGGAGCGCGCCGTGGGCGCGCGCCGGTGACCCACGGCTGGGTACTGGAACCGACGTAAATATACGTGGATGTGCCCAGCCGTGCCATTCTGCCGACGTATATGTGCAGCAGACGGTCCTTAAGAAGTTAATGGTATACACTTTGCCCTGAATGGTAAAGTTTTTTTTGGCCATGCTCAACAAATTGAAAAGTGAGGCATGGTTTTTTCTTGCACTGGTACATACCCACTAGTGGGATTAGAGGAATGGATGGAACAGAGGAAGTAGGAACATTACAAATTTTACTACGTGCTATTTTACTCTTAATGTTTTTGGTTTTACGGTAGGAGACCTTGGGAACTTGGGAAAGGGACAAACCCAAAAAGGGATCACTGAGCAAAATTGGCCAATGTTTGGCTAAGATATTCTCCATTATTTTAATAGCAATCATGAAATTGAGTGGTGAATCGTGTGGGTTGTAATTCACTTAGAGTTCTGGGTTTGGGGGATGGTTTTGAGGCCTGCTGAATGAAGGCCTCCTGAATGGGTACCCTTTCTCATGGAATTTTGTAAGTAGGAGTTTACCTTGTGTGTGGTAATCCTATCTTTAGTACAATTGTGTCGAATCCTATGAAATTGGCTCTTGGGTATATTACGGATCCAACTCGGATGATGACAACTTTGGTAATGTATATAGGAGTTCCCAGCAGTGGGTTTGACAAAATTTGTGGCGTGGATTTGGGAATCAGTATGAAAAAGCTCCAAGTCTAGGAATACTAATTTGTCAGGGTCTTTAACATGAGTAAACGAGAGCCCCAAGGAGTTGTGATTACAATAATTAGCAAAGGATTCTGCAGTCTCCGTAGTGCCATCCCAGATAATAACAATGTCGTCAATATATCGCCCGAAGAAAATGATATGGGCTGCAAAGGGGTTATTGTGGAGAATGTTTTGTAGCTCCCAGTAGCCCATGGTCAAGTTGGCATAGCTCGGGGCAAAATTGGCTCCCATGGCGGTGCCTCGAGATTGCAAGTAAAAAGTGTGGTCAAACTCAAAATAGTTGTGTTCCAGACAAAATTGTGTGGCTTTCAAAATAAAATGTGCTTGTCTGGGATTGATGAGGGGGTCTTCTGAGAGGAAGTGTTCTACTGCTCTGAGGCCTATTGTGTGGGGAATGGAGGTGTACAGAGATGTAACATCAAGAGAGACCCACTGGTAAGTGGGTTGCCAGGTGTAAAAAGAGAGCATATCCAATAGGTGGGTACTGTCTCTGATGTAAGCGGGGAGGTTTTGTGCAAGGGGTTGGAGGAACCTATCAATATACATGTAAAAGCCACTGGTGATACTGTCCATAGCGGCTACTATCGGACGACCTGGAGGTTTGGAAAAATCTTTGTGTATCTTTGGTAACTGGTAAAAATAGGGGGTTTTTTCGGAAGCCCTTCACCAAAAAGGAGAATTTGGCTTTGGAAATTATATCATCTTTTAGGGCTTTGTTAGATAAGATAGTGGCTTTTGTGGTGAATTCAGGTAATGGGTCATGGCTAAGTCTGGAATAAGTGTCAGTGTCAGATAATAATCTAAGGGATTCTGCTATATAGTCAGAGTGGTCTTGTACCACAATGCCACCTCCCTTGTCAGCTGCCTTTATAATAATATTGTGATTCTTAGTTAGTTCATCGAGGGCTTTTTGTTCTGCCCTTGAGAGATTGGATTTTTTCTTATTTGGGGCTGATTTACACATATTAATAAGATCAGTGTACATGACTTAATAAAATGTTTGTAGGTAGGGACCCTTTTTATGTACTGGGTTGAAGACTGAATTTGGTTTGAATTTACTGTGCTGGATGGGCGGAGAGGTTTGGCAGTGTTGAGTAAATAACTCCATGTCGATAAAGGGATTATCAGTATACGACTCATCTGGGTCAACAATGGCAGATGAATCAATATCTGCCCTAGAAGTATCAGAGTTGGTGGGTGCTATAGTTTTGTTCTGGGGTGGGGAATTGGGAGAGGATTTTATATTAACCACTTAAGGACCGCCGCATGTACATTTACGTCGGCAGAATGGCACCGACAGGCACATCAACGTATATATACGTTGGTGCCTTGGGGGGGATCGGGGGTCCGATCGGACCCCCCCCCCCCGTACATGCGGCGGTCCACGCGGCTGCAGGAGCGATCCGACAAGTGGGGGCGGCTATCCGTTTTCATCCGCCCCCTCCGGATCGCTCCCAGCCAATGCGCGCACCCGCCTGACCTGTCACTTCCTCCTCCTGTGTAAACACAGGAAGGAGGAAGCGACGTGATCTCTCCCTCGGCGTTTGTTTCAAGCGCCGCTGAGGAGAGATCACAACACTACAAGTAAGTCCTGTACCAACACTACACTACACACACACAAAATCACATTTAACCCCCGCGATCGCTCCCCCCTGTCACAGTGTCACTGAATGCAGTAATCATACATGTATGATTACTGTATTTAGTGTCAGTGTGACAGACAGTGTGACAGTCAGTCAGTGTTAGTGTCAGGGTAGCCCCCCACCCCCCCCCCAATAACGTTTTAACCCCTGATCACTGCCCTAGTTAACCCTTTCACTCCCTATTGCCAGCATCACTAAGCGATCATTTTTCTGATCGCTGTATTAGTGTCGCTGTTCCGCTAGGTAGCTAATTTTTTTTTAATGCGATTTTTTTTTTACTAAAGACATGCGGCTAAATAAATTTTGGCCTAAATGTTTGACTAAAATTTAGTTTATTGGTTTTTTATTATAACAAAAAGTAAAAAATATTGATTTTTTTCCAAAAATGTCGCTCTATTTTTGTATATAGCGCAAAAAATAAAAATCGCAGAGGCAATCAAATACCACCAAAAGAAAGCTCTATTTGTGGGAAAAAAAGGACGCAAATTTTGTTTGGGAGCCACGTCGCACGACCGCGCAATTGTCTGTTAAAGCGACGCAGTGCCGAATCGCAAAAACCCCTTGGGTCATTTGCCAGCGTATTGGTCCGGGTCTTAAGTGGTTAAAGAACCTTTTGACTGTCAGGTTTCTGATGAATTTATTAAGATCTTTGAAAAGTGTGAAAGGATGGTGGTTAGATTACTGTGTGGTGGCATTGTAGATGGACCAGCCTGCATTGGCTGGATGTCAGATGTTACCCTTGTGGGGGGAGCATTGGAACGGGATGCATTCAGAGTGGGTGCATCAGCGGGATGTAATGTTGCAGGGGTTTCTGATACAAGTTAATTATCTGGGTGGGTGCTGTGAAGTGGTGGACATGTTTTGGATTTATTAGTGGACTGGGAGACTTTGGGTGTAGTAATATTTTTATTTTTATTTTTATTGGTCACTCATCTGGATTGCGGGATGGAAGGAAGGGGTTTGGATGTAGGGGCATGGGGATTGGTGATTGGTCTAGGGGGAAAGGGGGTGTGCCGGGAAAATGTTTCTAAGAGGGGCTTGGGTACAGGTACCCAATGTGGGACCTCATTAAATGTCTTTTTCCAACAGAAAACTTTATTATTGGTGTAATCACCAATGTCCCTTCTGAGTTTTCCTAGTTTGTTGGTCATTAGGTCATTTTCTTGCCTGATGGTATTTCTTTTGAGGCTCCTAAGCCAGGTAGTGGGGAGCTGCGTGATACATGGGAAATGTCATCACACTGCTCTCTGATCTCCACCACTATGGTTTCATATTTCCTCTTCCTTTGTGAGATGATAACATTAATCAATTTTTCAGTGCAGAATTCGGATATATATGTCCATTCTTTGGACAAGTCTGGATCTAAAAATGAGCATTGTTTGAGAACTCGTAAGCCTCTGGGTGTAATTTTGTGAGAGAGATATTGCTCCAGAAAGAAGCCATCCCACCAATGTTGGTTGGCGGAGGAAATTAAGTCTTCTAATTTGAGAAACTTTTTTACACAGGGACTTCCCCTGGTGTCCTGGATAGGGGGAAGTGGGATTAAAAAAATGAATGGGAAAAAAAGAATAAAATTCATCTAGGTTGTTAAATTTAACCTTTTCAATCTCTAAAATAAGCTCCATTGTTGTGCACAAAGATTGTGTTTTAAAAAATGTTACACAAAAAACACTAGGGATATATAATAAAAATGGAAAATATATACATAGCAACAAGCACAGGGTGCAGCTCGGAAAAGAAGGGCACAAAAGTTCAGTTTGCAAAAAGAGGTGGGTATTCCGGCGCTTGTAATGACTTGATGCCTGGGAAGCTACAGTAATAGTGGTAACTTTAGCAGTACCTATGGATAGGGTCTCACAAATAAATGAATTATGAGCAGGCAGCCTTCCTTTAGAGAGTGTCCATGACCTCTTGTCAGCAGTTCAAGAAAAGGAGGGGGTGGAGGCACCAACTCAAAAAATAAACTTTGAAAGAGCATTCTACAGGAAATGTGAGTAAAAGAGTGTGTACTCACAGGTTCGCTGGGAGTAGTAGTCCATCGGGGTGTCTTTTAATCGGTGGGTGCCATTCCGCAGGCTCTGGTGATGTCCGCACGGCTTCTCAGTGTGGATGGGTCCTGGAAGCTCCTCGTTGACCATCGTGGAACGCGGAAGCGGAACAGGCGGTGAGGTCACAGGGCACGGCGGGGATAGTAGGCATATCAGGAAGGGAAGTTAAGCACCCACCCAGATAATGATCTTGTATCAGAAACCCCTGTGACATTACATCCCGCTGATGCACCCACTCTGAATGCATCCCGTTCCAATGCTCCCCCCACAAGGGTAACATCTGACATGCAGCCAATGCAGGCTGGTCCATCTACAATGCCACCACACAGTAATCTAACCACCATCCAAGATGATTTTTTAGTGCAAACCCCCCCATCCTGCAGTATAAAAAGAAAACACACAGAAGAGGAAGAAGAGGGGGTAGAGGAATATCTAAATGGAAAAATACGGAAAGTATAAAGATTTTCAACTTATCCACTCACATAATATCCACTGATGAGATTTCATTGTTGGGGAAAGGTTTGACCTTTGCACCCACTATCCATCCAAATCCTTTCACACTTTTCAAAGATCTTAATAAATTCATCAGAGACCTGAGAGTCAAAAGGTTCTTTTTCTTTTCTTGAACTGCTGACAAGAGGTCATGGACACCCTCTAAAGGAAGGCTGCCTCCTCATAATTAATTTATTCGTGAGACCCTATCCATAGGTACTGCTAAAGTTACCACTATTACTGTAGCTTCCCAGGCATCAAGTCATTACGAGCGCCGGAATAGCCCCCTTTTTTTTGCAAAGGGTGTCAGCGGATGGTCATCCGCTGACACCTGTAATCACATAGGGACCAATGTATGTCCCGTTTTCATCCGCAACGGATGGATGAAAATGCGGACATACGGTCCGTACGTGTGAAAGGGCCCTAAGTCCCACAAGAATGATTGCTAATTTATGGTGACATAGAATATTGTCATATCATTGACAACTGCAAGACAGAGGGAAACCTGCAGGGAAGGCAGAAATGCAAGACGGGGCATATATGCAGTGCAAACAAGTGATGAAAGAGAACATGGTGATTAGGCCAGAAGTAAAAGTGAGGGATGAAATTAGAGATGTATACTTAAAAAGGTGGGGGAACAAGGCACCAGGGGGCAACCAATTGTGGCGTCCCCTATATCCCTGGACCCAAGCTGGGGTTTGATTCAGAACCATAATAATTAAATAAAAGGCTGCAATGTGATGCAGCAAGGTAAAGTAATGTGAGTAAAAGGTGATAGGAAAGTGATGTGAGAAGGTAAAATAAAAGTGAGGTGTGGATACATTTATTTATCGTGGTAATTCATTGTTAGCAGTCCCAAAATTGGGATGGGGTGGTGCAATAACATAAATATATAGTGCCCACAGCTAGTAAAGAGAACAGAGTAGCTAAGTTAGAATAAATAGCAAATTTGTAAACATAAAAGAAATTAAAGAAGTATGGGAAAGGTCACCATACAAATATACCCATAGACTGAAACTGAAGTTGTCATGGCAGTGGGGGATAAAAGGTATAATGAAACAATAATTCATCTGAAATAACAAGATTAAGGGTATAGATAATTATAATAATAAATACATTTACGGCTGGAACATTGTCCAGTTAGCGATAGCCAATTAACCTTCCATAATGGATCTAGGATAAATAAGTGATGGAGGAAACCCACTTTAATGGCAGACTGGGATCAGCCTTCTCCCTAGCCCCAGCATCCAAAGGCAAAATGGAGCACTTAACAAAAACAAAGTCCCTTTGTGGCGCTACAACAATGCCAAGCGTGACACAGTCCAACCTGTGAAAATAAGCGTAAAAGTGAAACATGTCCGTCACGACTTCATACTATTCCATATGATTTCCATTTAATTTTTGAGTCCTGCTTATGGTTCTGGCTACCTTTCGCCCTGTGTTGGATACCCTTGATGCCGGTGTAATTCCCGATTGGCAGATTCGTGGTTACATCATCAGAGTGCGTCTGACCAGACATCGCTACTCCTCTGGTGACGCTGCACGTGAATACCTTTCGTGGCAGCATGGTTACGTCACCGTCTTCAGGCTGAGGCTCGTCCGCCCTGTAACAATGTGGCGGCTTTACTGATCTCCTGTGGAGGTTTGCCTTCTAGCTGGCACGGTCTCACTATATCTGGGTGTCCCACTACACGCTGGTTTCCATCTGTTGCTGCTGGCCATCTGACCATCACAGGTACTGTGTGAGCCATTGTACCAGCGTGTCTCCATCTATTTTGAGGTGACGATTGAACCTTACCAACAGCAGTAATTTTGATTGACACAGGATTTGATTTTAACTATTCCATCGCAAAACTCTTTTTCAATGGCATTCTAATTGGATAAATTAACAAATTAACTATATCTTTTATATCCATGAGTTGTTTGTTATTATTGTGTGTGTTAATACCTATGTTATCATCTTTTAGACTATAACGTTTTATGACTTTACCCATTTGTTCGCTGTCTTTTTTTGTTATTGTGAGAATGGAGGACTTACTCCAATTCAGCCTAAAGCCTGAAAAGGTAGTAAGATCATTCAGAATTTTCAGGCCCGCCTGCAGTGAGGACCCAGGGTCCTCTAAAAACAAAAGCATGTCATCTGCATACAATGCTAGGTATTTCTGAATATTCCCCACCTTAATAGCCTTGATTTCACTAGATGAACGGAGTGCCATTGCTAAAGGTTCCATCATAAGTGCGAAAAGGATCAGGAATAAAGGGCACCCCTGTCTAGTACCCTGGTCCACTGAAAAAAAGTAGGAGATAGATTGACCTAGCCTAATTGCTACCCTGAGATTGCTATACAGAAAGGTGATCCACTGTCGGAAGACCCAGCCAAACCCCATTTCTTGCAGCCCCCGGAGCATGTACTTCCAATCAATTGAGTTGAAAAGCCTTCTCAATGTCGATCGACACAATGATTCTGGTACCAGCATCAGGCCCCAAAATCTGGAGATGAGTAAATAACCTCTGCAAATTAGTATCAATAGACTTACCAGGCATGAATTCCGTCTGATCAATATTGACCAGAAAGAAGATCACCCCAACAAGCCTATTGGCTAGGACCTTAGTCAAAATGTTCAGGTGTCAGGGTCCCAGCGCTCACAGCGCTCAATCCGTGCACAGGCATGTTAGAATCGCGTCACGGCGCGTGCCCGCGCATCTGGGGCGCGCGCGCGTGCGTGGCGCAGCGGCGTGGCGCGTGCACGAGCGCGCAGACGTGCGCGCCTCCTCCCGGGACCAATCACAGACCTGACAGGCCTATTTAAACCAGCCCCTGTCTTTGCACAGGTTGCTGGTTTATCGTCAGCTCTGAGTAAAGTTTTGACACTTTGACTTGTGCCCTTTGACCTGGATTTACTTCCCGACTCAGCTCTCACCTGGAAACCTGACCTCGGCCTGTTTGTGAACTCTGCTGCCTTATTGAACCCCTTTGACCTCGGACCGTGACCTGGATTTGCTTCTGTCTCCTGCCTTTGAACTTCGGCTTACATACCTGGACTTGTCTTAGCGCTACCCGGAACCCGGACTTTTTACCTGTACCCGGATCTGCTTCCATTCGTCTGCTGGCTTTTGAACTGTGCCCTGGGACTTACCACTTCCACCTGCCTTGGTGACCCTCCAGCACCTGCTGCACATCTCAGCCTCTGACCTCCAGTGCCTGCATCCCATCTACCTACCCCCCCGGTACCGGTACCTCCTTGTGCCTCTGCCTCCTGTCTCAAATTCCAGGGGGCAGGTGCGCTTGGTCGTAAAGGTGAGCCGTCCTCAGCATCTCGGCCTCGGTAAGTACTTGTGTTCCTGACAGTATAAACCAGCCAGATGTCTGAGGCCGACAGGGCACGCTCACCATTTGAAACACTCTGCATGCAAGTGTCCGCACTTACTGACGCAGTTCAAAAGCTGCAAGATGGCTACCTCCAAATAGATGGCCGTCTCCAACAGCTGGCCGTGATTCCTGGACCCTCATCTCCACCTGCACCACCATCCTCTGGAGCTGCAGCACCTCAAGTCGCCTCTAGCTCGGCTGTAATGGTGACCCACCCGGAACCACGTGTGCCTATCCCGGAACGTTTTTCAGGTGAGCGCCGGAAATACCGGGCGTTTAAACATGCTTGCTCCTTATATTTATCTCTTCAGCCCAGAACCTTTTGTTCAGAGACTGTGAAAGTGGGTTTTGTCATTTCTCTTCTCTCGGAAGAACCTCAAGCCTGGGCTCACACTCTAATGGAGCAACAGAGCCCAATCCTAAACACCATAGATACCTTTTTTGAACACATGGCGAAGTTATATGATGACCCACAGCGTACGGCCACTGCCGAAACTATTCTCCATAACCTTACCCAAGGTAGAAGGCCTATCGAGGACTATACAGCCGAGTTCCGAAAATGGTCAGCCGACACAGGCTGGAATGAGGCTGCGCTAAAATACCAGTTTCGCCAAGGCTTGTCGGAGTCTCTTAAGGACGAGCTGGCTCGGACAGAAGTCCCGGCCACTCTTGAAGACCTGATTCAAACTGCCACGCAGCTGGATCGACGCCTGAGAGAACGTCGTTCTGAACGATATCAAGTTCCACGCTCTACCTGGGCCCATCCAAGGCCCACTCTGGCTCCACAGCCACCTGCAGCTCATCAAAACATAAACCTCCCGGATCCTGAACCTATGCAAGTTGGATTGGCTTCCGAGCCCCGCTTACCTCCGAGGAGAGACTGCAGAGACGTCAAAACAACTTATGTCTGTACTGCGGAGAAGCCGGTCATTTCCTTCACTCCTGTCCAACAAGGCCTCGTAAGTCCAAACTACAACCTACTCTCAGCTACAATATTGCAAACCTTTCTCAGGCTCACGTTGTTCTTTTCATTTCCTTGCAGTTACCGGAAGGGGCAACTCGTCTACCGGCCATAGTTGATTCCGGGGCATGCAGCTGTTTCTTGGACGCTACATTGGCTCAAAAGCTTCATGTACCCCTTCGCAACAAAGACCATCCTTTTCAAATTCATTTAGCTGACGGTTCTCTACCCCGATCTGGACTTATCACGCAAGAAAACCGCACCTATCCGTGTCACCACCGACTCCGGCCACCAGGAATTTCTACGTCTGGACCTCATTCCTTCCCCACTGTTTCCCATCATCCTGGGTCTTCCCTGGCTACAAGCACACCAACCGGTCATACACTGGCTAAAGAAAGAGGTCAACTTTACATCCTCATATTGTTCACAGAATTGCCTTCCACCTCCAGTTGTTTCCTGCTCTGCCGTGACAACCTCGCCTGAAACTCTCCGGAATGTTCCCTCCGTCTACCTGGAATTCACGGATGTGTTCGACAAACAGCAAGCCGACTGCCTTCCGCCCCATCGACCGTATGATTGCCCCATTGACCTCTTACCCGGCGCCGAGATTCCCTTTGGCCGCATTTTTCCGCTGTCCGAGACAGAATTAAAGGCCCTCAAGGCCTATATTGACGAAAATCTGCAAAAGAAATTCATTCGTCCCTCGTCTTCCCCGGCTGGAGCGGGAATCTTTTTTGTTGAGAAAAAAGACGGAACTCTTAGACCTTGTATTGACTATCGGGAGCTCAATAAAGTTACAATTAAAAACAGATACCCGCTTCCCCTCATATCGGAATTATTCCAGCGGTTCCGATCAGCTCAAGTCTTCTCTAAGTTGGACTTACGGGGTGCTTACAATCTTGTCAGAATTAGGGCAGGAGACGAGTGGAAAACTGCCTTCAGGTCAAGATTCGGGCACTTTGAGTACCTTGTTATGCCTTTTAGACTTTGCAATGCCCCAGCCACTTTTCAGCATTTAGTTAACGACATTTTCCGTGAACACCTGGACGATTTCCTGGTCGTGTATCTGGACGACATCCTTATTTTCTCACCTTCCTTAGACCTACATAGGTGCCATGTAAAGAGAGTGCTTACCATACTCAGAGAACATAGACTCTACTTAAAAGCTGAGAAATGTGAATTCGAGAAATCTTCCGTGCAATTCTTGGGATTCATTATATCCACCAGTGGCGTCGCCATGGACCCTCAAAAGGTTAAAGCTATTCAGGAATGGCCATCCCCGGTGGACAAGAAAGGGGTGCAGCGGTTCATCGGCTTCGCCAATTTCTATCGACGGTTCATTGTGGGGTTCTCCTCCATCGTGAGCCCCATCACTCAGCTTACCCGCCAAGGTCATCCTTTTTGCTGGTCACCGGAGGCCCAAGAAGCATTCAGGAAACTAAAATTAGTTTTTTCTTCCGCTCCTGTTCTGCGACACCCCAATCCAATGTTGCCTTTTACCTTGGAAGTAGACGCCTCTGAGACTGCTACAGGAGCCGTGCTATCTCAGAGACAAGGGCCAAAGTCCCTACTACACCCTGTGGCCTATGCCTCTCGGAGACTAACTCCACCCGAAAAGAATTATGATGTAGGTGACAGGGAACTGCTTGCTATCAAATTTGCCCTAGAGGAGTGGAGGTATCTGCTAGAAGGATCGGCTCATCCTATAATGATCTTTACCGACCATAAAAACCTTGAATATCTGTGGACAGCAAAACGTTTAAAGCCCAGGCAAGCTCGTTGGGCTCTTTTTTTTTCTCGGTTTAATTTTCATCTCACTTACAGGCCTGGTTCAAAGAATGGAAAAGCAGACGCTCTTTCTAGAATGTTCCCTGAAACTCCATCCACAACTGAACCAAGCACCATTTTGTCATCTCGGAATTTTCTACTAGTCTCTCAAATCGACCTGTTAAATTCTATTAAGGCTTCATCCAGACAATGTTCTGATCCAGAGGTGTCTTCATTGGTAAAACATCACGATATCTTTTTGTCCCGAGGGAAAATTTTCGTTCCATCAGAATCCAGACAACTGGTCTTGAGCACCTTTCGCGACCGTAAACTAGCAGGTCATTTTGGAGCACGAAAGACCACGGAGATGATTCTACGATACTTTTGGTGGCCAAGCTACAGACAAGATTGTAAAGCCTACGTTGCCTCCTGTACCACTTGCCAACGTAATAAGGGTCCTAAAACCAAGACCTGGGGGTTACTCAAGCCTCTACCAGTTCCAGAACGGCCTTGGTCTGAAATCTCTATGGATTTTATTGTCGACTTACCACCTTCTGAAGGCTTCACCACAATCCTAGTCGTAGTAGATCGTCTCTCCAAGATGGCACATTTTGTGCCCATGATCGGTACTCCCTCTGCCCTAGAGACAGCCAAAGTCTTCTTCAGGGAAATCGTCAGGCTTCATGGGGTGCCCAGGAGCATCGTTTCAGATAGGGGTTCTCAATTCACCTCAAAATTTTGGAGGGAACTTTGTAAATCTTTGGAAGTCAAGACCTGCCTTTCCTCTGCCTATCACCCCCAGAGTAACGGCCAAACGGAAAGGACTAACCAAACGCTGGAGCAGTACCTCCGATGTTTCTGTTCCGCCTCTCAAGATGACTGGTCGTCCCTCTTACCTTCCGCTGAATTCGCCTATAATAATTCCGTCCATGTCACCACGAATCAAACACCCTTTTGGGCCAACTATGGCTTTCACCCGCCCTTTCTTCCTGATGCCCTCCCAGAAACACCTGTTCCGGCGGCCCAAGAGCATTTAACAGCTATCCAATTAAACTTTCTACAATTACAAAGAGTGATGCAACGGGCCCAGGAGGACTACAAAAGATTTTACGACAAAGGAAGGAAAGATTGTCCTACTTTTGAAGTCGGAGAAGAGGTTTGGCTATCTGCTACTAATTTAAAATTACCGGTCCCCTCTCGAAAGTTGGGTCCAAGATTCATTGGCCCTTTCAGGATCAAGCGCAAGATCAACGCGGTGGCCTTTGAACTCTCGTTGCCAGATTCCTACAGGATCCATCCAGTATTCCATGCCTCTCTCCTGAAACCTGTTACCCCTGATCCTTTCCAAGGAAGAGAAAGACCTCCGCCTCCACCAGTAGAGGTCGAGGGAGAGGAAGAATTTGAAGTTGAGTCCATCATCAGCTGTAGAAAAAGAGGTAGACAGCTTCAGTATTTGATTAAATGGAGGGGCTATCCCCCGGGAGATAACTCATGGGAACCCGCAAGAAATCTGCATGCTCCACGTCTAATCCGAACTTTTCATCAGGAACACCCAGAGTTGATGTCCAGCTTGGGCGTCCGGAGTCCGCCCCTTGGGGTGGGGGCACTGTCAGGGTCCCAGCGCTCACAGCGCTCAATCCGTGCACAGGCACGTTAGAATCGCTTCACGGCGCGTGCCCGCGCATCTGGGGCGCACGCGCGTGCGTGGCGCAGCGGCGCGGCGCGTGCACGAGCGCGCGGACGTGCGCGCCTCCTCCCGGGACCAATCACAGACCTGACAGGCCTATTTAAACCAGCCCCTGTCTTTGCACAGGTTGCTGGTTTATCGTCAGCTCTGAGTAAAGTTTTGACACTTTGACTTGTGCCCTTTGACCTGGATTTACTTCCCGACTCAGCTCTCACCTGGAAACCTGACCTCGGCCTGTTTGTGAACTCTGCTGCCTTCTTGAACCCCTTTGACCTCGGACCGTGACCTGGATTTGCTTCTGTCTCCTGCCCTTGAACTTCGGCTTACATACCTGGACTTGTCTTAGCGCTACCCGGAACCCGGACTTTTTACCTGTACCCGGATCTGCTTCCATTCGTCTGCTGGCTTTTGAACTGTGCCCTGGGACTTACCACTTCCACCTGCCTTGGTGACCCTCCAGCACCTGCTGCACATCTCAGCCTCTGACCTCCAGTGCCTGCATCCCATCTACCTACCCCCCCGGTACCGGTACCTCCTTGTGCCTCTGCCTCCTGTCTCAAATTCCAGGGGGCAGGTGCGCTTGGTCGTAAAGGTGAGCCGTCCTCAGCATCTCGGCCTCGGTAAGTACTTGTGTTCCTGACATCAGGTTCATATTAAGCAGAGCAATAGGCCCATAAGATGAGCAATCTAGAGGGTCTTTACCCAGTTTTAGTGATAAGACCATGTACACATCCAACATAGAGGTAGGGAGCCTATTCAGTTCCAAACATTGGGCCAAAAGCATAACTTTTATAAAAATCAGTGGGGAAACTATCCAGCCCCGACACCTTATGGGGGGAAAGTCAAAAATAGCTGCCACTATCTCCTTATTAGTGATCTTATCATCCACAGCCAACTGCTCGACGTCAGACAACCTCGGGAGGGCCAGGACCCCCAGAAGGACATCCAACGCAGCAGGGTCATAGCTCGGGACAGGGACATAAAGGTCAGCAAAGAAGTCCCTAAATTCTGACATTATTTTAGAAGGGTCACTAATAAGATATCCACCCTTACCTCTAATGACCGGGATTTGTGTGTGATCGGATTGTCAACCGCCACCAATCTCGCTAGCAACTTCCCATTCTTATCCCCTTCTGAGAGAATAGAGTTTGCCCTGTGTTTAGCATCCATATGAGCCAGGTCTGAGAAACGCTGGGAGAGGTATCAGAGGGACTACTGACGTGACTTTCTGCACATTCCTTTTTGGTATCCTGCAACCTGGGAACTTCAGCATTGTGGGCCACCCTTTCAGATTTAATAGCAGAGATACACTCACCTTTTACCACTGCCTTGAAGGCATCCCACACCACAGGTGGGTCCGCTGTATCCTCATTAGTTGACCAGTAAGAGGTGATTGATTCCTGGAAGACACCTGCTCATTTTGCAGCCAACCTGGAGATAGCCTCCAGCCCCCTATCCCCCTTCCAGCAGAAAAGCTGAGAGAAAGGGACAAGGGGCAATGATCAGATATGCCCCCTGCCAGGTAATCAATATCATGCACAAATGGCAATGAGGCTGGCTACCAAACACCAAATCTATCCTGGCTGATGAATGATGGGCCATCATATTGTAGTATTTAATAAAAATTGATTTTATTAGGTAAAAATGCACTGGTATAATAAAACACATGATTGGTAGAATCAAAGATGGCAGACCTGCAACTTCTGGTTTTCAGCCTATAACACCAATTGTTCAACATGTTTCATTGTCATGACTGTCTCAGGAGGATCAGATTTTGGTTTGTCACGGGACACAGTGGCAAAGTTACTTTTGGGGAATATTCAGTGGTGCTTGCGATTTTGGTGTCACACTTTTAATTTCTTTTGAGCACAATTTAGCATTTTAATGCTTTGGTGTAATTATTTACTACACTTTTAACATTACTACTTTGTTCTGGTTTGCCATACTTCTCTGGAAGAAAACAAGAGACAGAAGAATTTTGGAGGTGTGTAGATGGAAAAGGGAGAAGGACCTCTGGCGACCATTAATATATATTAATATAACCTTTATATTCAGAAGGGTTTAACTTTGTAGTGAGAGTTTAATTTTACTAAAGTTCCATACAAAGGTGGATTTTTAAAGGAGGACATACATACACATTCTTGTTGGCACTAGAACATTTATGATTTTTTATTGGGATGTTTGCAATATTTGAGCACATTTATGATTGTTTAGTGTTTCTCTTTGAAGCACTGGTGGTAATATATTATTTTTTGTATAGTATTAATAAAGGCTTTCAATATCCCTAGGGGAAAAGAGATAGTTGAGACAGCTTTAATATGAATATCTGTAAGGTAAGGGCTAAGAAGTGTTTGAAACAATTCATAAAACTCTGTGGAAAACCCATCTTGGCCTGGAGATATGCCATTCAGAAAGGAAGCCTAGAGTTTTGATCATTTCCAATGTTGTAAATGATGCATTGAGGGATGTAATATTTAATTTTAGGTGGTGTGACTACTTTTCATTCTGTTCACACAGTAAGCTCCTTAATTCATACCTAAATTTGATTAGAGTAGAGGTGATTGCCAGATCCAGTGCTTCTTATTTTTTTTACCTAAGCTATGAATTTCAGATGGGAGACTATTAACCACTTACAGACCAGAAGATTTGGATGCTTAATGACCAGGCCATTTTTTGCAATACAGCGCTGTGCCACTTTAACTGACAATTGTGCAGTCTTGCGACGCTGTACCCAAACAAAATTGACATATTTTTTTCCCCCACAAATAGAGCTTTCTTTTGGTGCTATTTGATCGCCTCTGTTTTTTTTGCTCTATAAATCAAACAAATGTTTTTAAAAAACAAATTTCTTCCTAATTTTTAGCCAATATCTATTCTCCTACATATTTTTGGCAAAAAAAAAATCACAATAAGCGTATATTAATTGGTTTGTGCAAAATTTATGCATTTTTTACTTTGTTTACTATTAATGGCGGTGATCTTCGATTTCTAGCAGTACTGCGAAATTTTTGACACATTTTTGGGACCATTGACACTTATACAGCGATCGCTGCTATTAAATGCCACTGGCAGGGAAGGGGTTAACACTAGGGGGTGATCAATGGGTAATATGTGTGTTCCCCAGGTGTGTTATAACTATAAGGGGAACAGACTAACTGGCACTTAGTAGGAACAAACAATATGCCTCGTCTCTCCTGACAGAACAGGGATTTGTGTGTTTACAAATCCCTGTTCCTGCTCTTTTGCGGCCACGCACATCTAGTTCCCCTCCGGCGGCGCGTGCACCTGCAATCGCCCTTAAAGGTACAGGCGTAGCCATATGACGATTTGCGAGAACAAACCACTTTGCTGCCGTATATCGGCGTGAGCCGGTCGGCAAGTGGTTAATGAGCTGACTTTTTTGCATCTTAGCTCATGCAAACATTTGTATGAGTTTGTCTTGTCTTTCCTTATGAGCATTCCAAAGGATGAATGACTCCAATTCCAAGAGAGCATTAAGAGTAAATACTCCCGGAGCTGTTGAAGAAGTAGGTTCATTTCATGAAGAAGCTTCATAATGTGAGAATTGCAATGCCAAAATATATACAGGTTTACAAATCTCATACCCCAATACAAATATAGAAACAGCAGCACGGTTAGGCCATGTGATATTATGGATATTGGAGGAAGAAATCCATTGTAATTATTTATCAACAACAAACAAGTCAATCCATGAGTATGAATTATGTCTGCAGGAAAAAAATATAAAACCTCTTTCATTAGCATGCTGACATCTTCATATGTCTTGTAAATCTTCCATTTGAAAGAGAGACTGGAGTGAAGGTAGAGGCCTTTTGCTAGGGGTTGCTGGGTCTGCACATAAGAGAGCCCTGTTTAATAGAATCAATTTTCAGAAAAGTTTGTGTAGAAAATGGAGTTGATGTGAGGAGCCTAAAGAATCACCAAAGTATAGTGCTTGGAGATTATCTCACATAGAAGAATGATAAACCTACTATCATGACCTGGAATTGAATTGAGTATAGTAAAATAATTTGTATTTTTAATAACAGTCATGATACCTTTTTTCTTGGTAGGAGCACTTGGCTTGAAAATGTAGGGGGAGCATCTGTGAGTGTCATTACTTTGAAATTGGGTTCCCTGATTAAAAAAGAATGTCACATTAAATACTGTGAGCTTTTTGCCACATTGAAGACTAAAGCTACTTTAAATTCCATTGGGAAACCAGATAAACGTCAATAACTAAGAACTTACCATACCTTATGAAGATTCCAGCTTGTGTAAAGTGTAAAGTTAAATAGATAAAAAGAACCCACAGTTCATAATATTAGTTAGACATGGGAGGGGCGTGGCTGGCCAGCAAAGGAGATGGCTGCTTAATGCCTGAGCTCGTCTGCCAGGGAGAGAACCGGAGCACTTGAAGCCCGTTCTGGAAGACGTTTTCACCCATCCACACTCCTGAGATCCTCCTGAGACCCAGCAGACACTTACCAAGGATGTCTGGGAAGAGGAAGACCGACCACCATCCACAGAAGTTGACGGCCTTCTTTCACTACACAGGCCAGGTTAGTCAAGATGGCGCCGGCAGCGCCGCAGCGCTGGGGGCCCGATCGGACAACTATTCTCCAATCCTGGGCACACAGGACTCCCTATGTCCCTCCTCACCTCCCCCACCTAAAACGGGGGACAACCCGATAACGGGAAGCCCGGCAAAGGCGCGCCTCCGCACCGATCGTATCGCGCCGCGGACGTCCCCGCAAATCGAGGCCCCGGCTTGCGGCCTACTCCCGGCGAACCAGGCCCTGCATTCATCCATGGCCTCCTTCCCTACAACAGGCCAGCCAGTGGTGGATACCACGCTGAAGGACATGCTGTTATCCCTTCAGTCCTCCCTAATGACAGATCTGTCCTCAGTACTCTCTAAATTCACCACAGACCTGCAGTTGATAGATGGCAGAGTCACACACCTGGAAAATAGTATGGGGGATTGTACAACCACAGTAAATCAACTGGTAGACACCTATGTGGAGGTACAGATGGAGCAGAAGTGGATGAGGGCCAAGCTGGCCGATTTAGAAGATAGATCCAGGAGAAATAACCTGAAACTTAGGGGGGTCCCTGAATCCATTCCGCCAGCTGACCTTCCCAAATATGCTAAGGAACTTCTGCACACAATATTGCCTGATGCCTCGCCTAGGGATCTTATAATTGATAGGATCCACCGCATCGCTAAGCCCTCACACCTAGCTGCCTCGGTCCCGAGAGACGTCCTGATGAGAATCCACTTCTTTCACATCAAGGAACAGCTACTCATAGCCGCCAGAGGGGGACCATCGCTGCAACATCCATTCGAGGGGGTCCTGCTCTTCCCTGACCTCTCCAAATACACCCTCCAACTCAGACGACAGCTTAGCCCAATCACCAAGGGTCTCCACAACAACAAGGTCCAGTACAAATGGCGTTACCCGGCCACTCTACTGGTGACGAAGAATGGTACCTCGCATGTGATCCAGGACCTGCAGAAAGGATTGCGACTGCTCCACTCTTGGGGTATTCTACCTGACTTGCCTCAGGACACCTCAGCTCCTCAAGCTCAACGCGGACCCAGACCTACTCACCGCCGCCCCGCTGCCCAGGAGGATGGTCCGGAGCAGATGACCTGAAGATTCCGGGTATTCCTATCTACATCTACGCAACAGATGCTCTCCCTGGCATCCAGCTTTCTACCTGTTCGTTTCTTTCTTTTTTTCTTATTTTTACAGTTGACTCTCTCGCCTACGGGCTTTAGTTTTGAAGCATTAGCCTTGTGACACTTGTTCCCCCATCCAGCGGTTTAGTTGGACACCTTGTACCTGCACTCCGCTTCTTGAATCTCTAGGTGGCACCGCCACTGTGAACTGTATACCTTGTTAATACCGGTTACTTACCAGTTTTTTTTTTGCTTGTTTAGTTTCTGTTATTTGATCTTTTGCTACAGCACTTCCATCGCCTGTGCAGTGTCTTGCACGGTACAGATCTTTGACCAACGATCCTCTCAGCAACATCCTCATCTCCCTCACGCAGAACAACCTACCCGGCTCTTCTAACTGTAAGTGACTCTCTATCCCAATTCCGACCCGATCCCTGACCTCTAATGGCGACCACGATCCTATCTCTTAACGCTAACGGGCTCAACCACCCGGCAAAAAGACACTCACTATGGAAGACCGCTCTACACCTGAATTGCGACATTCTATGTGTTCAAGAAACACACCTCATGAGCACTGGTGCACCTGTGTGTACCAACAGGCACTTTCCCCACATATTTGCGGCACCCTTCTCCTCCAAAAAGAGAGGAGTGCTCATAGCGGTCAGGGACACTGTCAAATTCCTCCTGCACCATGTGGTAATAGATCCGGAAGGGAGATATGTTGTTCTTGTATGTACTGTAAATGATATGAAATACACCCTGGCTGGCATTTATGCTCCCAACGTCAGACAGGTCAGTTTCCTCCGAAAGGTAATGAAAGTTGTACACTCCGTCAAGCAGGGACGCTTGATTGTATGTGGCGATTTCAATCTAGTCCCGGAAATGTCCTTGGACTCCACCTCTGCCTCGAAACGCAGGGAGTCCCCCCTAAAACAATTTATGGCCACACATGACCTGTTTGACGTTTGGAGGTGCTACCACGGTTCTGAACGTGATTACACGCATCTCTCTCCCCTTCACAAAACGTATTCACGCATTGACATGTTTCTCACTGACAAATGGCTCCTGCAATCTGTCAGCGCGTCTGTGATCCATACCACGACCTGGTCGGACCATGCCCCTATCTCCATCACAATTTCTGATTCCCCTACAACTAGGCCCGCATTTTTATGGCGAGCCAACAACTACATCATACAACACCCTTCCTTTTCACCAACAATCTCTGACCACCTGTCAGAATATTTTGAAACTAATGTAGGCTCGGTGTCCGATCCAGGCGTGGTGTGGAACGCGCATAAGGCGTTCATAAGGGGAATTCTGATCAAACTAAGCTCCTCTCATAAAAAACATAGATCTCTAAAGATAGACACTCTTACATCGCAAATAGAAGCTTCCGAGAGACTTAACAAGTCCGCTCCGGACCCGACTAGGACCGCTCACATTCTCTCCCTACGCCAGGAGCTGAGACTCCTTCTCCTCCAATCCTTTGAACACCACCAAAGGAAATGGAAAGCAGTTACTTACTCCACATCCAATAAAGCGGGTAAAGCACTGGCTCAGCGTATCAAAGGCAGGAAAGCCAAAAGTAAGATTAATCACCTTTTTCATCCACATACCAACGCAAAACTCACAAATCCCCAAGACATAGCAGATGCTTTCAGCACGTACTATGGAGACCTATACAACCTCCGCAACGACCGTAACACACACCAACCTTCCCAGACCGACATAGACAATTTCCTTAACCATGTCACTCTCCCATCCCTCTCAGCGGACCAATTAGCCCGATTGAATGAACCCTTTTCCACATCTGAAATTTTGGCAACCATCAAAACTTTGCCTCTGGGCAAATCCCCTGGCCCAGACGGACTTACTGGGGAATATTATAAACAATTCGCCCAACATTTAGCGCCCACCCTAGCTGAGGTATATAACACCGCGGCTGCCTCCTCCAAATTCCCAACAGAATCTTTACAAGCTTTGGTGGTCACACTGCCTAAACCGGGTAAAGATCCAATACTACCCCAAAACTTTCGCCCAATATCGCTCCTCAACCTAGACCTAAAAATATACGCAAAAACGATTGCCACTAGACTAGTCAGTATCATGCCCACATTGATCCATAGGGACCAATCTGGATTTACAACCGGCAGACAGGCGTCAGACGCCACGAGGAGGGTGATTGACATTCTCCACTACGCCGAGTCCAGTGGAACGCCTTCTCTGCTCCTAGCCTTGGATGCGGAGAAGGCGTTCGACAGGATTCACTGGGGTTACCTACGTAGGGTGCTTGAGAGGTTTGGATTTCAGGGGCACATACTCACCGCTGTTCTTGCACTTTATACATCCCCATCTGCACGAGTATTCTCAGCCGACATGATCTCCCAGCCATTCAACATAACAAACGGCACCAGGCAGGGTTGCCCGCTGTCGCCGCTGATCTTTAACCTACTCATAGAACCACTAGCGGAACACATCAGGCAGAATCCACGAATCTCTGGTTTCAAATAGGCTCTACCTCTCACAAAATCAGTCTGTTCGCAGACGACGTCATTCTTATGTTAACTGACCCAACGCTATCCCTTCGTGAAGCACACAAAACCCTCCAGTGGTTTAGCGAAGTGTCATACTACAAAATAAATGCCAACAAATCCTACATTCTAGACCTGGGTCTTGACGCCACTTCCAAAAACCTGTTGCAAGCACAATTTCCCTTTACCTGGGCGCAACACGAGATCTCCTACCTGGGGATCCGATTGACAAGCACCACCAAACACTTATTTAGGAGCAACTTCAAACCCTTCCTCGACAAACTCCAGAAAGACATTATGGGCCTGGCCAAACACGAACTATCATGGTCCGGTAGGCTCGCAGCATTTAAGATGATGCACCTACCGCAGCTACTGTATCTATTCCGCACACTCCCTATCCCTATCCCAGCATCCTACTTCCAGTCCCTACAAACTACCCTGAACACACTGCTTTGGCAAGGCAAAAAACCTCGCTGCGCAAAGCAACTGCTCACCAAACATAAACAGGCCGGGGGGGCAGGGTCCATAGACTTCAAAGAGTATTACTGGGCTACAATTCTTACTCAGCTTAAAGACTGGTTCCAACCGTCCCCTCTCACATTGTGGGGACAGTTGGAATCCACATTGGTCACACATAACAATCTCCGAGACTGGATTCTGGGCGTGCCACATGGAACGTTGGTCTCCAACTCACTCCCTCCCACGATGAGAGCATCAACCTCAGCCTGGAAATTTTTGGTCCAGCAAGGTGAAATCCATCCTCATCCATTCCATCCTCCTCTCCCTTTGACCTGCCTTCAACACTGCACTACAGACCTTGACTTAAAACGCTGGACAGCCAATGGTATATCCTACGTCCAAGACCTATTTAGTGGACAAACATTACTCACGTTCCCTCAGCTACAAACTAAATTCTGCCTGGCACATTCGGAAGTCTTTACCTACCTTAGAATCAGACACTGTCTATCCCAGGTGCCCAACCCTTGCTATCCTATCCCCCCTTCAACGTGGTCATTCCTTACTACCTCCCCTTCGAAAAAGAAGGGAATTTCCCTTTTCTATAATATCTTTCGCCAAAAACAGGTCTTCTCCAAAGCCAAACCTCACCTCCAATGGGATATAGACGTGGGCCAAACTCTCACTGATGACCAATGGCAGTCTGCACTTCGGTCCATCTACAAAGCTACCCGAAACGCGGCGCTGTGGGAACTCACACTAAAAATCTCCCTGCGCTGGTACCTCACACCAGCTAAAATAGCTAAATTTGGTATAAACAGCCCTGACACGTGTTGGAGATGCGCCGGCACTAAGGGAGATATGTTACATATCTTCTGGTCCTGCCCGTCCATTGCCAATTATTGGTCTGCCATCTTTCGTATGCTGACGGACGTCACTAACAGTCCTATACTCCCGTCACCATCGATGGCACTACTAAACATCAATATAGACCAAATACCCGCTAACTCGCGCCTCGTAGCCACCAATATCCTCCTGGCAGCTCGGCTGAGCATTACCAGGCTCTGGAAATCTGCCAAGCCCCCGTCGATAGAGAACACTATTGAGCTAATTAATTTGCACTGCAACTATGAACTCACTCTGGCATCTAGCAAGGGACGCATGGTGGATGCTCACAAAACGTGGCGCCCATGGACAAGCTGGTCCAACGCAGCACTATTTCTGTGAACCCGGTGGTCGCAAACGCACCCGGGTTTTCAGGATTCTAACTTTAGCTGTCACCTTGTACCATGTAAGTCCGATAAATTCTACATGCTCCCTCATTTTGATTTGTTATCTATATCACGCTATTTAGCTAAAATAATTGAATATGACTTAACTGCTGTATACGACTTTGTTTATTCACTCTTGTCAAAAAACTGGTATACATTCTACTTGTATAATCTATAAAATGTTAAACTCAATAAAAACTATTGTTGAAAAAAATATTAGTTAGACATGGCAAAGACAATTGTAGCTCCCCCTTGCTTTTTGCGTGGGCGCTGCGTTTAAAACTAGTTGGACTGGGAGAGCTAAGTTGCTCTCAGTTGTGATTTGTCTAGGTTATTGACCTATGTCATTCCGGAAAGGTCCACTGGCTCGGACTGCATTATGGGGATGTCGTTTCATCCTTGGACGGCAGTGGGAGCCAGCGGGATTTCTGGCGGATGGAGTCTTCCTCAGCAGCCAATTGGAGAATTTTCTCCTCACTGGGCATGCTGGGTAGGGGTATATCTGGGACCTGGGTCAGTGCTTCGGGGTTCTTCTTCACGTGTGCGGGCTCCCGGACACGGGGTGCGGCATCCACCTTCAGGGTGTGCGCGCCCATGGACCCCGCCGGAAAAGCCCGCCTGGCTAGGTTCCTGGGCCTTCCTGAGTCTCAGTCGGAGACAAGAATCAAGGGGCCCCAGTGATTTACTGGGTCTCCGAAACTTAAGAGAATCCCAGACGGGGATTCAGTGACCGGGATGCTGGCAGGTATGCTCTACTGCCGCCCAGTGACCTACGCGAAAAAATTACTGGGAGGATTCGCTCTGTTCGCACATTTAGTCTATCCAAATTAACTAGCCTGTGGCAGAGGCCTAGAGCCGAGCCTGTGAGAGAGACCCCTTCCTCCCAGCTAAGAATCAAAGTGGCGAGTCGGCTGCCAGGTCTGTGTGAGAGACACCTGTCCGGGGGCACCTTACCCACTCAGTCTCATAGGAGTGGTGACGTGTGAAAGTTTGTGATGCTAAGGCCTGATCTGCCTTGCATATATCCAGGCCTGACATTGAAAGTTTCTCTTCTCTCATCAACCTATTCTTCCTTCACCAAAGTTGATGTTGGCTAATGTTGGCCTGGAATTAAAGCATTGAGAAAATCTTTATTGACTCTGTGGACCTCCGTTTACTGCTAAATCATCCTGGTGCATCCCTAGACCAAGCTGGGGTAACTTAATTTGCCAATCCCAAATCAAACCAGCGGCTCCTTTGGTGGTAAGTGCTACACAATAAAAAAATATATAAACTCTGAGGGGGGGTGGAGCAATGGTATAGCAGCTCCACCTGCTCAGATGTCAATAAAAGGTAGTAGCAATCATTAAATGCTTGGAGTTTCCTTAGGAAGATTTGTTTTTATGTATCCATGTATGGGTGACCATCTGCCAAACACATGCAAGAGCATTTAAATACTATGGCAAAGGTAGCTCAGGCAGGATCTGCTACACATGCAAGAGTTTAAGTCCCCTTTCCACTGTAGAAATCAAGGGCATTGAGCCATTTTGCATGATAAGATTAGTAGAATATCCCCATTTATTTTTTGATTTTGTGGTTTCTTGTGTGTTTGTGATTGACAGCAGAATTCTACATCTACAAGGTGTGCTGTGAGAGATCTGAGAAGATTTGTAATGTAGAATATTGTTCTGGGATTTGTTCAGACCTCCAGAATGATCCCAACATTTTCTCCTTTACATGGTAAAAGTGAATACGTAGGATTATATCCCATGAAATATTATCTAATAAATGAGGTGTCATGGGAATACAATGTACTCTATCAATCACCAATTTTGTTTCAGCGATAGAAGGTAGAACAGAGTGTAGGTCACTGTCATGTCCCGGGGGGTATTCGAACCTGGGTCTTCCTGGTCTTAAACCATAGCCTTACCTGATGTGCCACAGAAGAGATCTAGGCCTTGGGAATATCCTTATTGTGTTCAACACACACCTCGGACTCACTAGCTCCACCTGCTGCCAGCTGTGGACAATTCTCATTCTGGACAGCCTTTAAATAGGAAGTGAGGTCATCACTCAGCGCCCGTTTATTTGGATTACTTCCTGGGTGTTTTGTCTTCAGTGATCTGCATTGTATTGAACTCCTGCCTGATATCCCGACTATTCTACAGCCTGCTGATTTTGTACTTTACCGCCAGATCGTGTATGACCTTTGCCTGCCTGACCCTTCTCCGGAATCCGATTGTGAACTATTTGCCTGATCCGTTGCCAACCGTTTCTGCCTGACGACGCTTTGCCTGGATCTCCAGCATACCTGTTCCACTTCGGACACTACCTTTTACAGGTACCTAACATAATAAACGGGCCACAATGGCAGTGGACCCTGCTGAGATTGTTAAGGCGATTACACGTCAGGGACAACTGATCGGAGCGCATGAACAGCATCTTTCTTCCCTGGACGCCAAGTTAGATGAACTTTGCACTATGCTTAAATCTTGTTTGCCTGGTTCCTCTGCAACGGTCCAGATGCCGGATCCTACTTCTGCTACGGTCCAACCCGCCTCTTCTGTACCACCAAAACTTCCCTTGCCTGACAAGTTTGGTGGTGATACTGAGGACTGCAGAGGCTTTTTAAATGTTTGCCGTTTGCATTTCCGCAACAACCCTGTGACTTTTAGCACTTCATCTGCCAAAGTGACTTTTGTAATTTCCTTGTTAAAGGGGAAGGCCCTGGCCTGGGTCTCTCCTTATTTGGAACGAAACGATCCTATACTTCAAGATGCTGAGAAATTTCTGGCTTCTCTCCAGACTGTATTTGACAAGCCAGATAGAGCATCTGCAGCTGAGTACTCCCTCTTGGACATACAACAAGGCACCAGATCTGTGGCACAGTATGCTATTGAGTTCCGTACCCTTGCTGCTGAGACTAATTGGGACTCAAGGGCATTACGTGCAGCCTTCCGAAAAGGTCTCACAGATCGCATCAAGGATGAATTAGTCTATAAGGATCTCCCAGAAGACCTTGAGAAATTCATAGAGCTGTGTGTTCGTCTGGATGTTCGGTACCATGAAAGGTGCCAAGAGAGACTTAGAACCCGCAAGTTTCCTAAGCCAGTTTACCGTTTGGCCCCTAACTTCCAAGCACCACCTCAGCCAGAACCTGAAACCTCTGTTGAACCCCAGGCACCTGTGGAACCCATGGATGTGAGCCGTCTCCACCTAACTGAGTCAGAGAAACAAAGGAGGCGTTCATTGGGCCTATGCCTGTACTGTGGACTTAAAGGACATTTAGTATCTGTCTGCCCTTCCCGTCCAGTAAAAGGCAGGGTCTAACCAGTGTTGGAGGAGCTGGCTTAGACCTTACAGGTAGATCCTCCAAGACCAAGATTACTGTTCCGGCTACTATCCATTTACCTTCTAAGCTTGTTTTCTGCGAGGCTTTTGTGGATTCTGGAGCTGCTGGCATATTCTTGGACTACAATTTTGCAAGAAAGAACAACATCCCGTTTGTTCCAAAGTCTAGACCCCTGAATATTACCACCCTGAATGGACAGCCCTTGGGAGATGGCATTGTGAAATTCGAGACTACGACAATCACCCTTCAGGTAGGCCTCCTCCACAAAGAGGAAGTTGTCTTGTCTCTCATTGATTCTCCGCTTCTGCCTATCATCCTTGGTTACCCATGGTTGCAACTTCACAACCCTTCTTTTGATTGGGAAAAGGGAGAACTAACCTCCTGGGGATCGTGCTGTCGCCCTAATTGTTTGTCTCAACCCAAAAGACTTTCTGCTTGCATGTTGGCTCCTGTGACTATTCCACCTACCTTGCCTCGTGAATACCATGACTTTGCAGATGTATTTTGCAAGCAAAAGGCAGAGGTGTTACCTCCACATCGTCCTTTTGACTGTACAATTAAATTGATTCCCGGAGCACCTCTTCCCAAAGGAAAGACCTACCCCTTGTCTCTGCCTGAACAAAAGTCTATGGAGGAATACGTAAGAGACAACTTGGAAAGAGGTTTTATGCGACCCTCTTCTTCTCCAGTAGGAGCAGGTTTTTTCTTCGTTGAAAAGAAAGATGGGGGCCTTCGACCATGCATAGACTATCGGGGGTTAAATCAAATCACCGTAAAGGACTCCTACCCTTTGCCTCTCATTCTTGAACTGTTTGATGTACTTAAGGGGGCTGTCATCTTCTCCAAGCTAGACCTACGAGGGGCATATAACCTGATTCGAATTAAAGAGGGGACGAGTGGAAGACAGCATTCAACACTCGTAATGGACACTTTGAATATTTGGTCATGCCATTTGGGTTGTGTAACGCACCTGCTGTCTTTCAACGTTTCATGAATGAAATTTTCCATGATTTCAGCAACCGCTTTGTGATCATCTACTTGGACGACATTTTAATCTTTTCCAAGACTCATCTAGAGCACATCTCGCATGTGAAACAGGTATTACAACGACTTAGAGAAAACCATCTTTATGCAAAAATCGAAAAATGCAGTTTTCATCAAAGCTGTATTCCTTTCCTTGGGTACTTCATAAGTGCTGACGGTTTCCAAATGGACCCTCAAAAACTTTCCGCTGTCTTGCAATGGCCCCAACCGACCACTTTAAGAGGACTCCAAAGCTTTTTAGGGTTTGCAAATTACTACAGACGCTTCATTAAAAGTTTTGCCTCCATTGCGGCACCCCTTACTGCCATGACTAAGAAGGGTACAAATTGTAAGGTGTGGTCTTCAGAAGCAAGATCGGCTTTCCAGCGATTAAAGGACACGTTCAGTAAAGCTCCAATTCTTCAGCATCCAAATCCTGATCTCCAGTACATTGTTGAGGTTGATGCCTCTGAGGTTGGAGCAGGTGCCGTACTCTCCCAGAGACAGCCAAAGTCTGGTAGAATCCATCCAGTAGCTTTTTTCTCTAGAAAGTTTTCTCCTGCAGAGATGAATTATGATGTTGGGAATCGAGAACTACTGGCCATCAAATTGGCATTGTCTGAATGGCGACACCTTCTGGAAGGGGCTCCCAAGCCTTTTACTATCCTCACTGACCATAAAAACCTACTGTATCTTCAGACTGCTAGACGTCTGAACTCACGTCAGGCTCGATGGGCTCTGTTTTTCTCCCGTTTTAATTTTGTCCTTTCTTATGTTCCAGGGCATAGAAACAAAAACGCCGATGCTCTTTCCAGACAGTTCGCTACCTCTGAAGAAGATCAACCAGGCGAGCAGTATATAATCCCACCTCACAAAATTGTTGCGCAGATCTCCACGGCTCTTTCCCAACAGCTACAAGAATCCCAGAATCGTGTTCCCCAGGGCTTGAAGATACCACCAGGTCGCCTGTACGTAGCCCCTAGTCTCAGAAAACCTGTACTCCTCTGGGCACATAATGGCGTGTTATCCGGTCACCCTGGTGTCACCATCACTCTTAAGACCTTGCAACGTCATGTATGGTGGCCTCATATGAAAAAGGATGTTACTGACTATGTGGCTGCCTGCCCAACTTGTGCTGCTAATAAAGTACCCCGCACATTGCCTGCTGGACTGTTACATCCACTTCCGGCACCTCGCCAGCCTTGGACCCATTTGACCATGGACTTCATTGTAGACTTACCCAAGTCCGAGGGCATGACTGCTATATGGGTCACAGTGGATCGCTTTTCCAAAATGTCTCATTTTGTGCCGCTCCCGGGATTACCTACAGCGAAAGCACTGTCCACTCTTTTTCTTTCCCATATTGTAAAACATCATGGCATACCTACCAATGTCGTCTCAGACCGCGGATCCCAGTTTGTTTCCCGATTCTGGAGAGCGTTCTGCAAGAAACTGGGAGTAACGCTCTCGCTCTCTACTTCACATCACCCGCAAACTGATGGTCAAACCGAACGCATGAACCAGACCCTAGAAACCTATCTTCGACATTATGTCAATGCCTTACACTCCAACTGGTCTGAGTACTTGCCTTTAGCTGAGTTCGCCCTAAATTCCCGTTGGCACAGTGCTCTTCATACCACACCATTCTACGCAGCCCTAGGCTATCACCCTCAGACTTTTCCTCTACTTCAGCCTTCTTCTGGTGTACCAGCAGCAGATCAGCGGGTAAAGAATATTCTACTACATTGGAAGAAGATTCGTTCATTACTACAAAAGTCAGCAGGCAAGTACAGACTTTTTTCCAACAGACGAAGACGCCATATACCTCCATATGTGGTGGGGGACAGAGTTTGGCTATCAACCAAGTATGTGAGACTGAAACAACCTTCTACCAAATTGGGCCCTCGATTCATTGGTCCTTACAGGATCATTGCTCGAGTTGGGCCAGTTTCCTATCGCTTAAAATTACCTTCCTCTCTCCGGATACATCCTGTGTTTCACGTTTCCCTCCTCAAAAAAGCTGTTTTCAACCGCTACTCCAGATCACAACAGCTACCTCCTCCTGTTCTTGTTGATGGACAAAGTGAGTTTGAAGTCTCCAAGATTCTTGATTCCAGAAGACATGGCCGTGGCCTTCGGTATCTGGTTCATTGGAAGGGATATCCTGTCACAGACCGCTCCTGGGTTCCAGCCAAAGATCTGCATGCCCCTTCTCTTATACGAGACTTCCATGCCTCGTTCCCCACTAAACCCCGCTAGGCCCCGAGGGGTCCATTGGGGAGGGGGCCCTGTCATGTCCCGGGGGGTATTCGAACCTGGGTCTTCCTGGTCTTAAACCATAGCCTTACCTGATGTGCCACAGAAGAGATCTAGGCCTTGGGAATATCCTTATTGTGTTCAACACACACCTCGGACTCACTAGCTCCACCTGCTGCCAGCTGTGGACAATTCTCATTCTGGACAGCCTTTAAATAGGAAGTGAGGTCATCACTCAGCGCCCGTTTATTTGGATTACTTCCTGGGTGTTTTGTCTTCAGTGATCTGCATTGTATTGAACTCCTGCCTGATATCCCGACTATTCTACAGCCTGCTGATTTTGTACTTTACCGCCAGATCGTGTATGACCTTTGCCTGCCTGACCCTTCTCCGGAATCCGATTGTGAACTATTTGCCTGATCCGTTGCCAACCGTTTCTGCCTGACGACGCTTTGCCTGGATCTCCAGCATACCTGTTCCACTTCGGACACTACCTTTTACAGGTACCTAACAGTCACAGACATATTTATTTGATTGTGTGGGCCACATAGATTCAGAGATTCCATGGTTCTTAACATTGTTGCAGTGGGACCTGTCTCCCAAATCAACCACTTTCGATTGTAACCAAGATAGGTCTTCTTTTTCATTGTGTGCATCTACCAGAGTATTGAAAGATGAGGCAAACTCTCCCATGTTTTGCTCAATATGTTCAACCCTACTGTCAAGATCTTGAAATTCTGCTTTAAACTTCCACATATATGACATCATATCTAAATGCAGAGATATATGCAGGGAAACTAGCATGTCTTTCTTTATTGTATGTACAATAGGTTAATTAGTGGTAGGAAATGCAGTTACAAAATCAATAAGTTCTCTTTTATCATCCACATATTCATTATGCTCAGATTGAGATTTTTAAGTGAGTGGCCATACCTCAACACATTAAAAGAAAGATAAAATGCAAGTTCATGCTTATAAAAACGACATTTGTTTTCACAGTGTAACTTTTTTTTCTAAAACATAACACTGCAACAATAGAAATATTTAAAGCATTTAAAATCAGTTTGGTATATTCATTTGGGAAATGCAATTGTTTCTCTGTAACATCAAATTTTGCTTTATAGTAATTATAAAAGTTCACATACACAATTTGAAGACAATGAGCAGCTTAAAATATAATGTGAAATAGTGAAATGCTGGAAATGTTATTCTATTTTTAGCATTAAACATAAAAATGTAAGTGAGAAAATGAAATACAAAAATTGGAATAGACAGAGCCAGATGGATGATAGATATTGCCAGATGGATTGAGTTTGTTCACTTACATATGAGGTATGAATATTGCATGCAGCTAAATAATTTTCATCATATTCTACTTTTATTTTACAATTTATCTTACTCATGATATATGCAGTAAAAATATAGAAAATGAAAACATCTCAGCAAATGTTGGAACCAGCAATTTACATTAACCATCTGAAAGTTTTTTTTTTTTTTTTATAGATAGTATTACGTTTGTATAATGGGTAATTTTGATTACGGTATTTTATGTTAAGATACTGTAGGTAAAGTATTTAGTGTGTCCTGGATCCAGTGTCACAATGGAGATGATTTATTTCAGCAATCACTTGTGCTAGGGTTGCTAACTCCTGTCTTTAACTACTGACACATATGAATTGTACAGATTCTGTGGCTGATTAAATATAGGTAAACAGGATACAGCTCTAACTAATATGGTAACCTGTACAGGCATCCCCTGGGTTACAAAAATCCGACTTACAAGGTACTCTTACTTACAAATGAAGGAAAACAACAAATCTACCCCATGAAAGGGAAATTCACTTTTCACATACACACGATCAGAAATTTAGACAAGAAAACTGTGGATTTTTTCTGACGGATTGTTGGCTCAAACTTGTGTTGCATACATATGGTCACACAAATCTTGTCGGAAATTCCGACCATCAAGAAGGTGGTGATGTACAAGACTTATGACAAACCGAGATCAATGAAGTTCAATAGGCAGTTCAGCACTTCTGCTTGATTCTGAGCATGTGTGTTTTTTTTGTGGGTCGGAATTGCATGCAGACAAGCAGATTTTCTGATAGGAACTTTTTCCGTTGGAAAATAAGAGAACGCGCTCTCAATCTTTTGTTGGCGGAAATTCCGACAGCAAAATTCAGATGGAGCATACACACGGTCGGAATTTCTGATCAAAAGCTCACATAAGACTTTCTTGTTGAAATTGCTGATCGTGTGTGCGGCATAAGAATTATTATAGGAAAAAGGTACTTCCACTGAGACTTTATTACTAATCCTTGTTTCCACAACAACCCCATTTTTTTTAAAAAGCCATTTGTCATTGGGACAGAAAGTGAGGTGAAACCTTCTAAACAGGAGCACAGACAGCAAAACAAACATTACAGGGGCCCCTGTGCTATCCAACAAGCTTAAAAAATGGAGCTGCGCTTATTTTTTTTTTACCTGTTCTGACTTACAAACAGTTTTAACTTAAGCACAAACCTACAGACCCTATCTTGTTTGTAACCCGGGGCTTGCCTGTATTACTTAGATATGCCAGTGAATAAAGTGGTATATTTACAACTCAACTTTGTGTACAACTATGGATTAAGATTTACTGGAAATGCATACTGATGACCAGTTTGTACAGTATGTAATCTTATTAATTCCTCGTTGTCATACTCCTTATATTGCCAATGTTGTTAGCATGAATTGTGTTATTCTATACAGCAGTACAAAGAGTAAAACCCAAAGCAAAGCACCATAGTTTAATCAATCAAAGCCAAATTCCATGTATCCCATTGCTCTT